>VDFB02026320.1:96885966-97239670 GCA_007258455.2 Sequoia sempervirens | reverse complement strand
ATTTTATATATTAGTAATATTAATTAGTTATATAATATTTTATATATTATTAATATATATATATATATACATTAACTAAAATATAGAAATAATATTTAAATATTATACATAATAATATAATATATTATATATTAAATTATAAACTATATGGTATATTCTAAACTAGATATATTAAAATAAACTATAAACTATTTAATGCATTTTCTAAATCATATATTATAAAGTGTATAACGTTTTTTAAAATCCTATATAAACCAAATGAATATCCAATTTGAATCAGATATCGGATATTTCTAACAAAAAATTTATTGCCTAGGGATTAGCCTCGGGTTTGCTTTGGAATTTGGCTAGGACATGCCAATCCTAAGAAGTCAACACAAAAAACGTGTTTAACAACTTACCTTGTTTTTCTAGACTTCGCCCATGTGGCTGACGACATTTTTTTTAGCCAAAATTGATGAAACAAAAAGGGTTTGTAGAGGAGATTCGCAGCTTTCCGCCAATATAATTACTCTTTACTTTGAATTTAATAAATAATTATTATTCATTTTCTATTAGAATTACAACTAAAGTCCTGATTGATAGGCTGATTGAAAAACATCTATAACTTTCAAACGATATCATATTTTTTGAATCCAAAACATGCATCACATTCTATGCTTCACATACTATAGGATTAAAAAAATGAATTTCATGAATTTTTGACCAAGTTAAGGTGGTCAGACATACGATTTTTTATATTTTTTTTAATTTTTAATAAAAAATTCATAATTAATTATTCACTTGGAAAAAAGTTACAAAAAAATATGTGTCACATCCGGACATGAGTCCTCTACTTATATCTAAAATCTTATATAAAAATATTAGCATTTTATTGTGGTTAGGGTGGTAAGACATACACCTACTTATTTTTCACCTGAAATTTAAGTACTACTGCATTGAAATTTAAAATTTTCACCAAATAGACTTTTAAAAATAAAATAAAACCTAGTAGTTTAGAAATTACATTCAATTTTCCACATATTCCATTCTTACATATTTTTTAAATAATATAGATAACTTATTCAAATTTTTACGTCAAGTTGCCTAATTCTGATTTTTTTGAATTTTCATTGCCACTTAAGGGCCTGCTTTTTCCATGATGATCTTGCACATACCCTTTATTTTCTTTCCAATTTAAAACTCAACCATTGCTTTAAATTCTTTAAATCAAATGAAAATTTCATATTTGTAACTCTTTAGAAAGTATACCCATGTCCTTCTACTATAATCATCAATAAATGAAACATAATATGTGGATTTTCCAATTGAAGGAACATCTACAGGACAAAACACATAATAATATCCAATACACCACAAGATTTATGAGAAATCGAGTAAAAATGAATACGATTTTATTTTCTATAAATGCAATGCTCATAGAAATAAAATTAAAGATTACAATCAGACAACCCTTCAACAAGGTTTTTATTTTTCAAAGTCCTTAGACCTTTTTCTCCAATGTGGCCAAGGCTCTAGTTCCATAACATAGTTTTCTCTATAGGTAACTTTGATTTAGAAGAAAGAGCACCCTTGGGTACCCAAAATCCATGACCACATGCTTAAGGTGAAACTCTCACTTCTTCCACAAACTTGGTTTTAATAAAAGTACTATTGCACTCAAAAGTGCATGCATCAAGCTTATACAATGTGCCATATCTGACACCTCTAGCAATCACCATAGCACTTCTAACCATATTGCATCCTACATAAGAAAATACTACCTTCACACCTGCATCTATTAGTTTGCACATAGATAACAAATTTTGTGCTAAACTAGGGATATGCAACACACCATTAATCCTTTTTATTCTACCATCAGGAAGCCTAGTTTTAATTTTACCACAGACAACAATTTTTAAATAAGAATCATCACCCAAGTAAACCTTACCTCCATCAAATTATTCATATTCAGAAAACTTATCTCTATTAAAGGTCATATTGAAAGATGCACCTAAGTCAATTAACCATGCATCATTACCTACACGAATTTCCAAAGATGCAATGAATGCATTAACATCTTCCTTTTCAGACTCAAAATCAAAATCAAATTTCTTCTTTTCTTCTTTTTTTCTTCTTTGAATTCCTTACAAACATTTCCAGGCTTACCATAGTTCCAACAAATAACTTTTCATTTTCCAGGAGATTTGGATCTCCCCTTTGACCTAGATTTATCACACTTTGCATTCTTCTTTCCTTTTTCCTTAGATATTCCACGAACATTTAAGGCCTCCTTGGCACTAATGGATACCTTCCTCCTCATCTCTTTAGAAAGAAAATAACACACCACATCTTCAGTCTTCAGTATCTCATGAATTAGTAAAAGAACAAAGCAAGATCTAACATTTCTCCTCCTCATCCATTTTGACACCAACTGATCCCAATTAAGCCACCAACATATTGAATTTTTTTAGGTGGTGTGTAATTCTTCCACCCTCTACCATTCTCAAGGAATACAATTTCTTCCTCAAGAAAATATTGTTCACTAAATATTTGGCTTGATACATCTCACCAAGCTTCTTTTATAGTTTCTTGCAAAGGTCTCCTCATGGACATTGATTAAAACAAAGTCTATCAAGCATAATCTAATTAAATCCTTGGCTTTATGGTCCATAATATCATATTGAGTAGCTTGAGTAGGATCTATATAGGCCTTGAAACATTTTCATCAACAACATCCCATAGATCTCAATCTATCAACAGATCCTCCATCTTTAGCTTCCACATTTTAAAATTATTTCCAAAAAAGTTATCCACCTCTATTCTCTATAGTGAACTTGTCATCTGAAAATTCCTGCAACAAGATCACAAAGTATCTTCTGCACATGTTCCCACTCAATTGTGGATTAGTTCAAAAAACCCAACAACCCACAACTGAAACCAAAGGTAATCAAACTCAGATACCACTTGTAATAAAGCTAAGGTAGTAGAACAAATTCCTACACTAATCTTGAGAGGAGAATAATACAAAAAATTTACATATCTTTAACAGTTATAGAAACTTAAGCAAAAATAGACATAAATATCATGCATACCACAACACAATGATTTACATGGGGAAAACCCTTTTGGGAGAAAATCCCACACTCCAAAAGTCACTCATTATATTATTCAAAAATAACAAACATTAAAATATGCTTGTAGAGAAAGCTTCTTAGAAAAGTATCACTGACTAGATTTCCAAAGAAAACACGACTACTATTGATCAGACTCTTAGAATACATAACAATGCACAATCATAATACATCACCCTCATAAAATAGGGTTTCCTTCTAGGGAAATTCAAGCTAATAAAATATTGACCACCAGATCTAAGACCTAGTGATGAATGGTCCATACTTACAATAATAAAATATAAATATAAATTTTCCTTTCACCCTCGAGCCACCATCGGGGTGCACTGCCCCCAGACCCCCAACCGGGAGGATGATCCCCATGCACCCCTTGAGGGGGTGGCGAGAGACCCCCCCTACGCCCCCCCATCATCTTCATAGCAAGAATACTTTATGTATCAATAATACCTTATATAATTGCAAGGTTGAGACACATTTACTCAACAACCAGGTCGTGGTACTATGAGGAAGCATTTGATTTGTTTTCAAATACATATTTGCAATTGTATTTTGCACAACACCTACAACTGGCAAGGAATTGTGAAGTGGAAAGAAATCTAGCTTACTTTTAGCAAGAAACTTATATTCATTTTTGTATAAATAGAGACCAACATCATAGTGTTTGGTTGCCCATACATTCTAAAATCAATTTGTGTAATTGTGTGATTTTAAGAGTAGTGTATTCGTGTGAGTTAGAGACTAGTATATTTGTTAGTTTTAGAGCAGTATATAGTTGTGAGTTGAAGAGAATAGATTACTTGTTTTAGTAGTAGCAAGGAGAGTTGAGAATAGAGGAGGCAACAGGAAAAGATATTTGCATCAAGAGTAGGGAGTTATAGGATATTCGTTGGGAGATATTTCATACTAGGATGCTTGATATATATATTTTTCTTTCTCTTTTTAATTTTGAAACTAAATATTATTACTATTTGAAAGTGGTTGTATTGTCATTGTATGTAGACTATAGCTATTGGATAGTTAATGAGTGCTTGAGAATTTAGCTAGATTATTCATAACTTGATTCTAGGGAATCTAAATAGCGTGATAAGTAGCTATCTTGATTATATTGTTTGATTTAAAACATACTAAAGAGAAGCTAATATAGGGTATTATGATAATATAAAAAAATATAATACAACATTTGTATTGCTTGAATAAGTTATGTTGCCTTGAAATGGAAAGGATTGAAATCATGATAGAAGTATTATGCCATTACTACCTAGGGAATGATGTTATTTTATGAATACCTATGTTTGGTAGTTTAACCATGAGTGGAGAACTTATGTTCTTGGATTGTCATAATCATTGAAAGGAGGAGGATAGTTTATTTCCTTGAGTTGGGATAAACATTTGCATAAGAGGCAATTATCAATCCCAAGATTGTTACAAGTAGGTAACAAAGGTATTCAAGAGCTTGGGTCAAACCTAATTGGTCAATTAGATCAATATAAGTATGTTATCACTTTTGTATGAAATCTTGTTCATGTTATTTAAATCTTTCAAGGTCAAACCAAGACAAGAGTTTTCACAAGTCAATAAAGTTTCCAAGTCGAGTAAGGGGGTGGGTGAACTTACAACACTACTTCTTTAGAAAGTGGAATTGATATATGTATCAAAATTTTGGCCAAAGTAAGTGTAGAATTTGTTGCATACACTTTGTCAGTTCATTGTGCATCAGGATTGCATAGCTAGTCAAGAGTGTCATACATAGTTGGTGGCTATCCATAGTTGTATGTGCATACTAGTTATGTAGGACATAACACCATACTCAAGTAGGCATTTCTAGAGGGATTCCATTCCAAACTCTTTGTTGAAGGGTATGGCCATCTACTAGTTAGGAGATATGTGGGGGACCACTTAATTCTATGGTTGGAGGAAAAGCACTTGAGTGATGCTCTCCCTCTTGGAGTTGGCAACTGAGGCTTGTGAAATAGAATAAGAAGTGTGATCCAAATGTGGACATCTTGACCATATACTCTTGCACCATTAAGCTCTTGTAAGCTATAAAATATGAGTTCATTTACTTGGAATTACGTAATGTTATTTCATTTATGCAATGTTATGTTAAATGGTTTACTTTAAGGTGCAAATGTGTTATTGAAAGGACAAGTTTTATGTCCATGTTTTTGAGAACTTGAGTTATTCACATTCTGATTTAAAACTTAGGTGAAAATAGTAGGGTAAACTTTGGGCATGTTACAATAGCAACTAAACCATAATGGCGAGAGTCATTGTTATTCTTGTTATCTACATTAGAATTGTGAGAAGGGGAGACCCTAAATACAACAAAACCAACCCTAACAACTAGATCTAAAAACTCATCAAACCTCTAACAAATCTATTGAGAATCATCCATAGGTTCCAAGATCTCCATCATTATCTTGGAAACCCCAATGTCTATGGGAGAAAATAGGAGAGAGCAGTGCATGATTGGAATTTCCAATCACAACATTCATAACTCCTTGAGAATCATAAATCCTATAGGATAACCACCACCAACCACATGAGGTGTAGAGCATAATTAGGGAAAGGAAATATAGATAAATATATAACAAAATCAACCCTAGAACCCACAGACAAGGGTGAGAATTCCTTATTTGAGAACAAATAAGAAGAATGGATAGGATCATCCAAAATGGCTAGGGGGAGGAACTCTAGATCTGAAAACCCGGAAGAGGCACAAGTGGGAGTAGTCATGCAAAGGAGTGGGAGTGAGAGATGCAAAATGTTAAAATCACATGTTGTGTCATGTTAGTGACTAGTCCTTCCAAAAATAATGTATTTGATTGTTGGTCTTTATTTTAGCCTATAATAAGTATTCTTTTGTTCTTTTAGATTAAGTTGCTTTCATTCATGAAGCCTATATGATATTTATTGTAAGTCATGACTAAATATTAGTTTGGTTTTATATTAAGAAAATTTAGGGAAGTAGTCTTTTCATTAATGCGGAATTGCTATGAAAATAATTGTAGCACCCCCACCATATAGTTGATGGAAGAATACACAAAATAACTAATATGAATGCTCCAAATCAAGAGATTAGTAATCTAACAATAATTTTATAGATGAGAGATCAATCTTGAGTCACCATATTTTAGCCTTATGACAATTCAAGATAATAATAGATAAAACATTAAGTTAAATCTCATCTGGTGTGATTTTCATTCATCTTAAAGACTTTGCATAATTTAAATTGAACAATCTTGTGTGATAATTGATAATAAATTCAAGTCTTTGAAAAATTATGATCCCATCTTGGTAGTAGTACAATTCCCAATAACAAGCAATATAGCTTCAATATTTAATAGTCAAGTGCATCTTTCCATATGGTATAGTAGAATAATTATGAAGTACAAAAGATACTATTAAGTGAATGACTTCTTCCAAAGATGTGACACCTCCACAAAAATATTATAATATTCTTATTATACATATGGCATACTCTAGCATTGAAAACAAATGGTGTGCCTTACACCCATGCCCCATTTTGACTTCTAAAGATCAAGAACCCCCTTTTGTTTCTTTTCTTTTAAAGTGTTTCTTAAATTGTTTCATTTTCTTATTTAATCTCTTCTTTTTAGATTTATTTCCCTTTTGTTGGTTTCTTCCTTAGTTTTTATTAGTATGTTGCCTTTTTGTCAAATTTTCAAACTTAATCATTTGGGCATGCCTTCCAAGGAATCCCTAAAATCTTGATATACCGTTAGTGGACTTTATGATTTAGTTTGATCCTAAGATGTTTATTGAACTATACTTGAAACTCCAATGACGTCACCTTAACCTACCTCCCTAGCTCACCATTAATGGTAACCTACTTGATCATGCATTTCCCCCCTTTTATTCCTATGCCTCAATAATTTCAAAACACTCATCTATGGATATTTGTCATTTTGGGTTGAGAGGCTTGCCAATGGCACAATCAATAAGTTGTAGATAGTGTTCTTACATGTGAGTTTGTGTGGTCGTGATTTCATGGGAATTCCTAAGGGTTCTCATTTATTTTACCACACCTTTTTAATCATTACTAAGTAGGGTTATTACATTCTAGTTTTTTTTTCCATATTTTTTTAATTTTTGTTAGGTTTTTTTAGATTAGGTAAATGTTTCACCTTCTATATTATGTTTCATAATTGAATTTTCTCAATTGGGAGCATCTTCTTTATGGTTGTTATGTGATTATTTTATCTTGTGCGGTTTGCTTCTAAGTTCTTATGTTAACCATGCTACATGTAGATGATATCTAACCCATACACTTTCTTGTATTCTTCTTTTTTTAGCTTCCAAGTTTTCCTATGTGCTAGGGTAAACCCACAATACTGGTTTACAATTCCGTTGAGGAAGGAAAATTGCAAAAATGCACTGAAGAAAAAAAAGAGTTTTTAGGGGTTCACTCAAAGGGGGGGTTTGCATGAACCCAAAAAGGGGTTCACTCGAACCCACCCTTCGAGTGAACCCCTTTATGATGTTATGCACTTTTTCAAACTTTTTTTAAGGAAAAAGGAAAATTTGCAGCAAGGGGGTTTTGAGAACCCCCTTTTTTCCCCTTCCCTCTCTAGAATAGTTTTGCAAAATTTACCTTTTCAAGCTCAAATTGAGGATGAAAATGGAGGAAACTTCATAGACCCAACTAGATGATGGTAGTCCTCGAAATGAGCTATCCATCAAATATAATTTTAATATATTTTGGTTTCATTATATATATATATATATATAGTTTAATTAAACAAAGGTTTTCACCGAAAATCAAGCTCCCTATTCTTCACATGGGAAAAGAGTAGATTATCAAAAAAAAATTGAAAAATATGTTCGTGCTAGGTATTGATGTCCTTGATCCAACAAAAATAAAAATTGAATTTTGATACATACAAAAAAATTTGATGTATACGGTCCTATGTCTAAATTATAATTGGTTTGACTTCAAAACTTAATTAAGAAAAAAATATCAATAAAACACTATGAAACCAAATGAACATGTTAGATATCATAGTTATAAAGCTAAATTCAAAAAATTATAATTTTATCTTTCATAGAAAAAAAGTTATGATGTTTATGGTGAACATCACTCTTTAAAAATGGTGTTTACTATTAAAAACTAGTTTTCAAAGGGGATGGAAAAAGAAATACAATTTGATTCCAAAAATTCAAAAAAAAAAATATTTAGAATCTATAGACTAAATGTTAAAAATCACCAGTTTGCATCATCTTCAAATTCCTCATGGTTTAGCAACTATAAGTGCCCGAAAGTGAAGATTTAGTTCAAAAATTTAGTTCAATGTCTAGTTTGGCCAAAAATTGTAAACCAATATTGTGGGTTCGCCCACCATATTTAAGTTTGCATATGCTTCCTAGCTATCTTTCCTATATGCCTATCTCCCTTATCTAATGTTTAGCAATTATGTTATCACATGCTCCTTGTTATGTTCCTATATTATATTACTCTTAAAGACTTTTCCATGATGATTGTGTTTACCCCATATGTGGTTCCATTAAATTATCATGCTTATCTTTTACTTATTTACCATACTCACATGCCTTACAATTTTGTGATTCTTATCATGCATATATCAAAATATTGTATATCTTTGATTCTTATCATACTTACATCATATGATGACATATTATGATCCTTTTCATGCTCATACTTTTTACATCCCGTCTATACTTCCACTATCCTTTATAGTACTTATCGCCTTAATTATTTTCTCATTTATTGTCATTGAGGATAATATTAGAGGTATCTTTCCTTTTCTCATATTACAAATCTTCAATTATATAGTGGGTATATCCTCACATGTCTATATGTTGAGATATTTGGTCATTTTTACATAGGACTAAATATTTTGTATGTAACAAATTAAAGGGGCATATATGCAACTAAGATTCCTATTATGAGTTATGTTTTGTAATGATAGATTCATATTCAATCCCATGTCTACAAGATTTTTACCAATATTGTCTACTTGATAAAATCTAATTAGGGTGAGATCCCATGGAGGAGGCTTCCTAAAAAATTCAATGAGTGCAGTTGAGATTTTTTAAGAATAATTTTAAAGTGGGCAGTCCCATAAATTTTGTAGTGTAGTTTAAGCTTTGAAATTTACAAAGCTAGTGGTCTCATGAATTTGATTATTTTGCATATTTAGTTCCATAAAGTAAATAAATTAATTAATTAATTGGTGGGAATTTAAGAACTCCATATGATTGACAAGTGGAAAAAAATCTTAAAGTGGTGGGGCAATTTCTAGCCCCACTCTAAATGCACCTACTTAAATATTCAAATTAAAAATTAGTAGCTTCTATTATTGAGGGAAAATTTCTAATTAATCCTATAGCATATATTTTTTGATTCATGAGATGAAGTCCAGTATGGGACCCCAACCTTAGTCAAGGTCTTACCACTTTCCATATAAGGTGGAATCTCTTGTCCTTTCTCTACTTTTACTTTTTAAGAAATTCAAAGTTAATGTCAATTTTAAATGTGGCATGGTAGTTTTCAATGGGGCCTTCATTGTGTAGAACAATCTATATACTTTAAGCATATTTTGTATCTTTTTAGGTTTTTGAAAAATATTTATTTGCATGTTGACTACTTGTTTTACTTTGACATGCTATGTATAGTATTTAACATACACGTCAAAATGAAGAAAAAAACAATAGTAAAAATTGCATACATGTGCTCTTTTTCCTTAGGTTTTGTGCCCACTTCAATCCTAGTGTCTTTTATATAATAACTAGTCTATGAGTTGTGCAAATTGGGCTTATGACATAATATCCAAATCCCATCATCACTCATTCTTAAAGATTGGTCTTATTAACTAGAACCCTGAATCATGGTCGAAGTCAAATTTTTGGGTGCAAATTTAACCCCATTTTATTTCTGTAGCCATTGATTTAATTTAAATTGAAAACAAATTCTAGCAGCTTCCTCGTAACTAAAATTTTTGAGTTAGTCATCCTAGAAATCTTGACAAATCAATTTATGACATTATCATTTTCCTACCTTCAATATCCAACTAAATATCAAATTTAAATGGATATAATTTCCACATCTAAACAATCATTTAATATATATATATATAATGTGAAGTTTCCCTTACCAAATGGGAATAAAAGAACATGGAATATTTAAGAATTTGAGCATTATACTAATATAAATCGGTTATCATAAAAAGAGTTAGACTTGGAAGAGCCCATGAGGCAATACTGTTACTATTATCATAGTTTCATTATGAAGTACACAGAACAATACAATCAATGGAGCTGCTTTCTGGGTTTTATAGCAAGTGGACAGTTTCTACCGACAACAGGGCCACAAAGATCCGGATTCCCTTCAAAGCTTCACACACACAATAACAAACAAAGTGGCACAGGTTATTACAGAGACCAACCAAAACAATATAGAAAAGAAAAAACTAACATAGCTGCAAAACAATAATTTGGCAAAGAAGCGATTCCAACCTGTCACTTCCAAATCGTTGTAATACAGCGCCCGTTGGAATTGGACCACTGAAGTGGTTGTATGACACATTACTAAGCAGATCAAAATTAAAAACCAGAAACATATTAGTTGCTTCATTCCAAAAAAAAATTCAGACTATTCTGATAAAAAGATACAATCACTTACAAGGTCTGAAGATTTGACAGTTGGTTAAAGGTGCTAGGTATTGGCCCACTCAATTGGTTCAAAGAAACATCAAGCTCCTTCAGATTCATGGGATAACCTAGAGTGTCAGGGAGACTTCCATTAAATGAACTGTTGTGCAGATCCCTGCAATTACAACAGATTTTTTTTTTAAAAAAATCTTTCCCTGAATAAAATTCTATTGAATCTGTAAGGGAGGATTTGCTTACAGATTTTCTAAGTAGTTTAGTTCACCAAGCCCCGGTGAGATGGGGCCAGAAATTTTAGTATCCCCCAAATCCCTGCAGTAATTATAATTAGAAAATAAAAACAAAAAAGGTGAACTTTTGATAACTATTGTAGTAGAAAAATAAAAATTTCTCTTGGCCAATGTGAAAATTCTAAAACTGGGTATTAAAAAGCTTGTAAACGAGTTAGAAATGAGAAAGGGTAATAAGACTTACAGCCCAATAACACTTCCATTGTTACTGCATGAAACATGAGACCATTGGCAGGGATCTTGTACGTTTTCATTCCAGCTACCTAGAAAATTATCAGGGTCGTCTAAGTATTTCTTGAAATCGATCAAAATTTCCATTTCATCATATGGTTCAGCACCAGAATGAGTAGAAAGCAGGTTCACTATGATAAATCCTACCACCAGAAAGTACAGAACTATGGATTTATTGGCCATGACGAATGACAAGGAATCGGGACAAATTGATGGAATGCTTGCATAGATGGAATTTTAAACTGGAGGAAGAGAAAGTATTTAAACAATCATATAAAAGAAATTAAAACAGTAATTTTGATTTTCAGATTAGGATTATTTTGCCTTATGCACTTTAAAGTGATAACAAAAAGATAGAAAAAAAGATAAGATAGAGAAATTTCTAAGAGTTTCTATAGAGTTTCAATTATTTATGGTAACATTTAAGTTTGAATTGATAACAAAAAATATATATATAAACAAAATTTCAAGACTTTTTATTCAGTTTATATGATTTATGGTAATAAAGGGATAGGAAAACAGTAAGATTATCTAATAAAACAACGATTAATATGACAACTGTATTTACTATATTTGATAAGTTCTTCACATCCACATACAAGTACAACAGTTAAATGAGTCTTAACTAAATAAATTAATTATAAAATAATTCATCATAAATAAAATAAAATAACTTTAAAATAAATAAACTTGACATTCACAAAAGTAAAATATATATAAAAGTAAATATAATATCTCAAATGATTCATATTTTTTTCTACTTGACCTTATTTTACTAGAATTTGTTTAGTTTATTAATAGAATTATATAAATACTTGCACTTGTACTTAAAGACGTTCAAGGATTACATATGTTAATATGAGAGTACATGTTTGCGCATACAAATTCTAGTTGCATGTGGCTGGATTAAACAATTAATAATAAATGGTAAATAATAGAATAAAATAAATTTAAACAAATATATATATTTTTTCTTTAAAATATTTAAGTAAGCATACAGATTTAAAACATAAAGTAATACAAATGGAAAAAGAAATTTGTCATCAAATTGACACTGCAAATGAAAATAGAATGTAAATTTGAAACTAAATTTTTTTTTTTGAAATCATTATTTTTTCCATTTGAAAATTATTTATGGTAAATATATTGAACTAAAATTTTAAGCGATATGAACATAAACGATTTTTTCCTTTTCTTGGGCCGTTTCTCAGGGCTGTTTTTCTGCAATTTCTAATCACGATAGTAAGGCTCGCTGAGTATTGAATGATAGGCGACGGATTCGGCGGCGGGTCGTTATAATGTGATAATATTCGTTTCCTGTGACCTTAGATTTAACTACTATTCATATTATTATTTAAAATACTGAAATCCGTCTAATCTTTCTTTAGATTTTTTTATTTTTATTTTTATTTTTTATTTTTTTTATTGAATAAAAAGCTGGAAAACCGTTACAAATACATCATTACAGCATACTATCACAGCAGAAAACAGTTATAAATCTATGGAGAAGCTCGTCCCGCAATCTGTGATAAATTTTTTTACTCTAACTTATTTGTTATTTTATCTTTCATTTATACAAATCAAATGCAGATATTTTCATTTCAAAATATATTTTACATATTCAGGCTCCAGACTATGGGCTACTGAGACCGCCATTAAAATGCAGACTTAGCAGAGTGTCAACAAAAGATCACACTGGGTCAGAACCAGCCTACCACCCAAAAGATAACAAACCATTAACCATTATACTGTGACAAGGAAGCTTACATACAGACATAGACACAAAGCCATACATATAATCGCTGCCATATCAACCAACCAAACAAAAACCCAACCCCACAATTACCAAACATTCTTCTGAGCAAACACCCCAAACTCATATTTCCAAGCAAAGTCTAGAACCACCACCAAATGAAACTTCTTCTTCAAAAATTTGGCCCCAGCCAACCAACAATGCTCCACCAAAGCCATGCCATTTATGTCCAGAAGGAAAGGATAATACTTAACCAAGGCCTCTGGGTCCTCCAACCTCACGTGGGAAAGGAACTCCTTTTCCAATTGAAGCCACAGCCAATGTTTTCTCCAAAGCCACCAACAGATCTATCTAGAATAGCCGTTTCATGATCACTCTAGCGTCGGCCTTTGAAACCCCCACATCCAATAAACTAGCCAACACACAGGAGGAAATATTGGAGTCCAAACGATACCCCTCTGCGTCTGCCATGAAGCCTTTGTCGGCCACACACTTAATTGCTGCAAATGTGAAATAATTTGGGTGGCGGACAATCCGACTCAGTTGGAGAGAGGTTACTGGCCCAAGAAACACCATTTTTCTCTTTGAGCTCCTCAGTTGGATAGGAGTATCCATATCACACAACTCCAATTCCTTAGCTGAAACCTGCAAAATGAATCTTCCCATGACAAACACAAAGAAATGCCATGTTCTAGCCAAGTGAGAGATGTCAACACACCAACACAGAAGTGCCTGGAAAACCCCATCCCAACTGATTAAATGTGTATCTCGGGTGGCGATCCAAACAAAGGCGTGAGAAAAGGTTGATGACAAGATTGATAAGACGTTTCAAGTGATAGGAGTAAATGATGACAAAACCCACCCATAGAAGACTCCAAAAAGTCGTCATCCCTTACAATGTATGCCACCTCACCCTTTAGCCCACCTCACTAGTCGATGTGTCAGCCACTACCATACTTCCTTTGCGGAGTGGCACCCACCAAACCTCTCACAGCTTTAACATCATTTTATAATATTATAATATGTATGTTATATAATATCTAATATAGAATTAATATATTAGACAATAATATTGTAATATTATATTTTAATTTTTAATAATTTAATATATTTTAAATAATTTATATATTTTAAATAATTTATATATTTTAAATAATTTACATATTTTAAATATCTATTATATTAGATTAACATTTAATATATTAAATTAAATTTGTGATGAGTGACAAAATTATCTTGACTTTTTATTTATTTTTATAATATATATTTTATTTTATTTTCATTGAAAAAATTAAAAAGTATTATTCAAATAACTCATATGTTTAGTTTAAACATAGAAATATACTAGCAATGGCACATCAATGCGCAATGGTGATAGCCTTTCCCAATCACATGCTCTGATACCTAAATGATAGCACACGAGCTACTTATAAACTGCATGTAATAGTTAGCAATAGGAACTTCAAATACTAGATGGCAATGATAATTAGCAAGCTCATAATCATAACCATAGGAAACATAATCATATACAACTCGTGTCTCATTAAAAGAAATAGAAATAAAAGCCACAGACTTACAATGATGCAAAACAAGATCGTATCTTTTTCATGCTTCAAAATCATTCCACCAAAACATGGAAATAGGGTTGCAAAATCTGAAGATTGGCTTCTACTCTTCCTCAAACTGGTGTCACTCTAGCCAATCAAACCTTTGTTATTCATCCCTTTCCATCCTCATTCTTTCTAATTTTCTAGGGATAGTTTTCCCTCAACCTAGACTCTTAATCAACTTCATGCCAAAACAAAAAAAAAACCATTGACCTCTCCCTCAATAGGCCAAAAATCTCCCACACCAAAATTGTATCAATCCTCCCCTTTCTATGCTCTTGGCTCCTACTATTCCTCCATGATGCAGATTGGGTCTCTCCTAAAACTCGTCCCTCTTAACAACTTCAACATCCGGTTCTTCATTCCAAAAGCACTGCATAACTACAATCTCTTCCACAAGTCAATTACTCTCTCCAACCCATTCCTCCTTTGTTCGGGCTCACCTATTTTTGGCCTTCTCTCTCTCCTTCCATCCTTTCAAGAATCAGTTCCCCCCTTATTCTATCAATGCAGTCTCTTCATAGAAATCCATCTACAAAACTAAATATTCAACCACTTGTAACCAACTTTTTAATCGAATTCCTTAGTTGTGGATTGTGTCGATGCTCCTGCATCAAACTCCCCAGGAAAAACAAGAAATCATGAGCTCCTGCTCATGAGGAGACAAAAGAAAGCATGTGCTCCTACACATGAGATCTCTAGCCATAAATCATCTTTATTCTCTTCTTTCACATCTTCCAACATCGTTCTAGAACAATATTCATGTGTTCAACCTAATTTTGTATGTTTTTATTTTCCTGTTTGTATCTTCTTCTTATGTCTTTTTCATCGAGAAGCCTCCAAAACTTCATCTCCCATTCATATATATATATCATTGTCACCATTTGATTACACATCATTTTCGTCTTCTACTTTTAAACTCTTCCCTTCAACAATTGCTTTCAAAGATTCATAAGCACCATTCCTAAAATCATCAGAAACAACTTGCTTAACATTTTCCTTGCATGCACGCTCCTCAAACTTCTTCCAAGCTACTCTCGAAAATATGTCAATCTTCTTTTTCATTGATATTTCATCAGTCAATAGTTTTGTTTCTTCATCTTCCTGTACATCATCTGCTTTTTCCTTCTCAAGGTTTCTTGCATCCTCTTGACCAACATTTCCCTTTCCATCTTCCATCTTCTTATTCTTTTTCTTTTTTTTGGGCTCTACTTCCATGTCAGCTTCATGATGTGGCAATGCTTCTTCTTCTTCCAATGCAACCAACTTTTACCCTCTTCTTTTTTTGACAATCGTCTGCACAGGCCACTTCAATTTCTCTTTAATGGGCCAATACCAATCACATTCGTGGCTTCTTTCCTCAATCCATTGCTTCACTATGAACTTACACCTCTCTAAATCCCTTCTCAACTCTGTTATCTCTTGATCAAAATCTGCATCTTGTCTTATCTTATTGGCCTTTAAGTTATCCTTCTAATTGAGTCTTTCTTGTTGTCGCATCTTTTATTTTCTCTTCTCCACTTTGTGATACCTCACCTAGGGCTTCTCTCCTTTTCCTCTGCCCAGTCTCTTGGTACCCAGGTTCTTCCATTTAACCTATCAAAACTTTCACACACACATACTTGTCAAAAATTGCACCAAACATTTTTTGCACTCTCCTATATATTTCTCGCTCTGATACAAAATTGATGACAGCCTTTCCCGATCACATGCTCTGATACCTAAATGATGGAAAACTAGCTACTTATAAACTATTTGTAATATTCAATGATAGAAACTTCAAATACTAGATGGCGATGATAATTAGCAAGCTCATAATCATAACCATGGGTGACAAAATCATATACAACTCATGCCTCTTTAAAATAAATAGAAATAAAAGCTACAGACCAACAATGATGGAATACAAGATCGTATATTTTTCATGCTTCAAAATCAATCAATTAAAACATGGAAATAGGGTTATAAAATCTGAAGATCATCTTCTACTCTTCCTCAAACTGGCACCACGCTAGCTAGTCGAACCTCTATTATTTGTCCCTTCTCATCCTCATTCCTTTTTATTTGCTAAGGAAAGTTCGCCCTCACCTTAGACTCTTAATCAAATTCATTCCAAAACAAAAAAAACCATGGACCTCTCCCTCAATAGGCTGAAAAGCTCCCACACCAAAACTATATCGACCCTCCCCTTTCTACACTACTATCTCCTACTATTCCTCCACGATGTAGATCAAGTCTCTCCTAAAACTCGTCCCTCTTAACAACTTCAGAATTTGGTTCTTCATTCCAAAACCACTTCTTAACTACCATGGACCTCTTCCATAGGCCAATTACACTCTCCAACTCGTTCCTCCTTTATTTGGCCTCACCTATTTTTGGCCTTCTCTCTCCCTCCATCCTTTCAAGAATCGGTTTCCCCCTTATTCTGTTGATGGATTCTCTTCATAGAAATTTGTCTACAAAATTGAATATTCAACCAATTGTAACCAAATTTTTAACTAAATTCATTAGTCATAGATTATGTTGATGCTCCTACATCAAATGGGTACTCCCAAAAGGTGTGGATGGTCAATTAGAGAAATTTTGATCTATTTTTCTACAGACATTTGTGCACTACATGGATTCTTGTGGTAGTCCATTTAGCAAATGATGTTTTTGCAACAAAGGTCTCATTGGAGAAGTGATAGCTTCAAATCAACAAGGATCTAAACACGACTTCTTTGAATCAAGAAAATAATCAAGCTCCATTACCAATAGACTCGTGTTATGCTAGCAATTTAGGGAGAGAGAGGGAGTGAGAGATAGGGATAGAAAGAGGGAGAGATAGAGGGGAGAAGAGAGAGAGAGAGAGGTGAGTACATAAAATAAAATAAATATTAAATAAATAAACATGATTTTTAGAATATAAATAGAAGGGTAAATATGATATCTTGAAAGGAGTGGTCCATATTTTTTTCTACTTGATTTTATTTTATTAGTTTGTTTAGTTTACTAATAGAATTATATAAATATAAATATGTGAAATTGTAAATAAAAATATTGTAAAATTGGATTGATATCAATTTAAGAAAACTCAAACTTACTAGTATATATTGAGTCATATATTTCTATGTATTATCAATGATTACTAGATTACTAGTTATATTCACAGTCAATCAATATTGCAAATTTTATTCTATAAATTTGTTTACAAATCATTATTTTTAACTTATCATTTTTATCTTACAAAAGAAAAATATTTGATTTCATTCAATCAAAAAGCTTGAATATCACTTTAACATTGACTTTATATTCAATTCCTTTTTCATAATTTTAGTATACATCTCTTTCTTTTCTTTCTTATTTATTTTATTTTTTGAAAGAAAATATATTTTTTCTAATATAAATAAGTATAAATTAATTTAGACTAAATTATATTTAAGGTGATAATTTATAATAAACATTCAAAAATTAAATAGGAAGATTAAGGTATTTAAATTTAGAACTGCTAATATAAAATTGGTCTTGTTCAAAAAATAATTTTCCTAGTCTTATGGTTGTCTTAGAATCTACACAATCCTAGAAAAATTTGTGATTCAAATATGAGTACCACATGTTTGGTTCTAAATAGTGCATATTTGATCTAATGCTTGAAACTAATATGTGACACATAAGATTAATTTATCAAAATGTGCATATGAAATTGTCAAGTTGATTTGTAGGGGCATTGTGAGGGATATATTGCTGACAAATTAAAAATGTATGTTTTCCTAGTTCAACCTCCTTAGTGAGCCAAATTAATGGTGATATGGAATATTGAAGATGGCATTTACCAACATTCAAATAATGTGGATTTGGTTCTTCATCTCTTAAAACATAAAGGGTAAGTGCACAAATATGGGGGCCAAAAAGGGGTCTTAAGTGACCACTTTTTTTCTAAAATAAAGAAAGCCTAACTTTGGATTAGGAATTGAAGATAGTTATGCTCAAAATTTTAATATGCAACAAAAATAAGAGGCATAGTGCTTCGAATCTACTTTCTAAATTACTATTTTTTTTAAATGGTAGAGATTAAGAGGTTAAAAATGGGGGGCCACACAAATTGGTCCTTCTTTATCAAAAAAGCATTACATAGTGTCTAGTGTGGCCCCCTAAAATGTTCACCCTTTTTAGTATTTTAAAATCACTTTGGTGAGAAATTAGCTAACACCATGTAGTTTATCTCTGATTATTCTATTATTTTTTAATAAATATATGATTTTTTACTAATTTTTAAAGTGGACACATTCTAAAAATTAGAAATTTGAGCATGCTCCCCCTAAATTTTTATAAAACTAATAAATAATCAAAAAAATAAAATTGAATATGTGTAGAATGGAATCTAGTTTCTAAAAATGTAATTTATTTGAGATTTTAATGAATGGTTATAAAATAAAATAAAAATACCAAACATTGGTTTTCCACAAAAAAATGGATACACCAACAAAAGAAATTAAAGATGAAATCCTTAACATACTCAAAATGTGAAAAAAATTACATAGTTAGATAGCTAAGAGATCTAGGTTAACATCATCCAGATGTGTTTTTTACTTGACCTTGAAACATGTGCAAACTTGATGAGTAAGCTCAGGATTATGTGATTTTTTTTAGAATCTAGAAAAACATGCCTTTGGGTGTTGGAAAGTCAGTCCAAGCCTTTGGGTTGGAAGCCCAAGGCAAATCCAAGCCAAAGGCTTGGAAATTCCCAAAGCAAACAAAAACATGAGAGAATTATAACGTGCTTGTGTTATTTTAATGCATTCATAAAATGCGAGCACATTATAATGCTCACGTTATGTGAATGCATTAAAAAAATGTGAGCACATTATAATGTACTCGTGTTATGTGATTTTTTTTGCATTAAATATAGTTAATCAAAACATTACATATTTTCATTAGTTGTTACATACATTGTTAGTTAAGGCTTATTGCACATGCTTGGCTTGTATTTACAGTTGTTGGTTACATACAATTTTGAATACATATATTCCATACATGCACTTTGTTGCACAAATAGTTTGTTGTTGTGCACTTTTTGCAATCTTATAGAGTTGTTTTTCTACTTTTTTGAAGTAATAGAAATGTAATTAAAGGTACTTAGTTTCATTCATGTATGCACACTCCCTTTTTGTTGACTTCCCATTTGAATATGTTGTTGTAATGTCTTTGAAACTCTATAAGATATTCTTTCAATGACTGATTGTCCTCTCCACTGAGTTGCCAGCACCTTGTGGTACTAATCTCCTCTTTGATGTCTTCAAATTTTTTACCCTTTTCAATTTTCCTCATCATTGATTCTTGCAATGCAATAGAGAAGTGTATGAGGAACTTCTAGAAGACTCAATAAGTGCTCTTTTTCTCCCTTGGTACTTTTCCTCATTCCTATATTTCCAAATACACTATAAAATTTTTGTAGTAATTAAAAGCCAAAATAAATTTGTATATTTTCCAACATTTACAAGATTCCTAGATATGATAATTTATTATTTCATATTGGGATTCAAATTCTCTCCCCCTAACATTCTTGCACAAAACATTATCCAAACTTCTTTTGCAAAAAGACAACAAAAAAATGTGTTCAATAGTTTTCAAATTTTTCCACAATTCACACGTGTCTACAATATTACCATTTGTAGTGATAGGTAGTTTTTTTAGTAGAAGAAACCATTTGAAGAAAGCCTTTTTTAGCTCAATGTTGATACATTCCAATTCTATGAAAACACCTTCTTTCATATTTCTTGATTTTCTTTTAAGTTTGATAATTTATTTACATACTCAAAAATGTTGTTAGAAAAACTTAGGATAATATAGATTTTTTTTGGATTTAAGGTGTCTAACTTAGTGCCATCCTCACACTTGTAGCATTCCAAGTTGATGGTACCTTGTTCATTATAGGAGAGGACATCCTTTGTAGATTTCCCCTATTTTTCTAAGCTTCTCTTAAGACTATGTAAGTTCTCCATTGTTGTTTGGAAAGTTGAATTCATTTTTAAGATTATCCCAATCTTTTAATTCATCCTTTTGTAAAATCTCCTTTAAGCTTTCAATCCCTTTTTTGGCCCAAGATTTTGTTGAGCAACCCTATAGTAATGTAAGGTGTTTTCTTTTATGTGTTAAATTCCACCATATTGATTTATTTATGTAGTTGTCATTGTTATTACTATCTACTAATCTAACGTTATGATTTTGGATTTAACTAGTTCCCAGGCTTTCCATATCATTTTGAACACCAAGGATCCACTAGGAGAGACCAAGAAGTTTCCAAACAATAGATCACATTTGGGATACCTTTCCAAGATTTGGATTTTTTAGGTACAACCCTTTGAATGTTCTACCTAATAAAAATATTCCAAGGTTCCTCACCCTTGGAAGAGTTAAAGATCCACTTGACTGTTAGGACAACACCTTACTCTTTCAGATCTGTTAGGCCTAGCCCACCAACCTATTTACCCACAGAACACCACTTCCAACATACTCCATGCTTCTTCTTTCTTTCTTTTCCATTAGACCATAGGAACTTTCTTATCCTCTTTTGTACCTTCTCAACCTAGTAGCTACAAAATAGCCACATCGATGAGTAGTACAATGTGTAGGAGGAAAGGATATTTTGATAGACTTGGAACCTACCCACCAGGGATAGATACTACTTGTTCCAACTATCCAAATTCTTTTTGATATTGTTTTTAACCCATTTCCACATGTCCTTCAAAAATGGATTAATAGCAAAGAGGATACCAAGGTATCTAACTGCTTGTTCAATCCACCCATTGGATTTTGAATTTATTGACAACTCAAGGGCTCAATTTACCTACCTTAGCATGATTGATTTGTGTTTGGAGATATTTTCTCTAGGTGCCTCACAAAATATGTTGAGATTATACATTAAATAAGATATTTTTTCTTCTTCCAAATTTGCAAAATTAGTTGTATCATCCACAAAATGTATGTTCATCAATTATTCTCCATTAGGAAACATAAGGCCTCCAACTTTGGGACTCGGTATCTGACCTCTCTCTCTCTCTCTATTTCTCTCTCTCTCACCTCTCTTTCCCTCCATACCTCTCCCTACCTCTCTCCTTCCTTATCTACTCTCTATCTCCCAATTTCTCTCTACCTACCTCTTTATCCATCACTCCCTACCTCTCCCTCCCCCCTCATTCCCTCTCTACTTCTCTCTATCTCTCCTTCCCTCTCTACTTATCTTTATCTCCCCTCTCCCTCCATCTCTCTCTCTATTTTTCTCTATCTCACCTCTCTCTCTCTCTCCCCCTCCCTCTCTCCTTCTCTCTATCTCCCCTCTCCATCTCTCTATCTAGATCTTCCTCCATCACTACTTTCCACTCTCTATCCCCTCCCTACCTCTACCTCCCTCTCCCCTTCCCTCTCTACTTCTCTCTATCTCCCTTCTTCATCCATCACTCCACACCACTTTCTCTCTATTTCTCTCTATCTCACCTCTCTCTCACCTCCCTCTCTCTCCCTTCATACCTCTCTCTCCCTCTCTCCTTCCCTCTCTACCTACCTCTCCATCCATCACTCCCTACCACTCTCTCGCTCCCTTTCTCATTCCCTCTCTACTTCTCTCTATCTCTCCTCTATCTACCCTCTTTCCCTCTCTACATATATCTCTCTCTATTTTTCTCTATCTCATTCCTCTCTCTCTCTCTCACACACACACACACACAAAAAAAAAAAAACAATTTTATTAATGATGACAAATAAATAATTAAAGCATCATATTTATTTGTAATCTCAAGAGTAGGTAATTCACTTTGATGGAAAACAATATCTAATTTTGTTGCACTCATACCATCTAGCAAGACTCCTACATCATTTGGTTTAATAGAAGGTGGTAAAGTAATCTTTTTCAAAGCCTCTTACAGCATACCATGGTAAGGAGGTGAGGTTTGTTCAATTAAGTCCCAAAGACAAATATTATATGGGGTTATATGAATTTTCTCAACAAGATCATACTCTTTGCCATTGTGTTGAGGAAGAGAAGGTGCAAAGGAAAAATATGGTTGAGGAAATGAAATGGAGGTTTGCATTTTTTTGGTTACAGTTAATTGTTTCAAGTGTTGTATGTGATAAAATGCATGATAATTTAGTTTTTGAGATATTTTTGTATACATGATTACTTTGAGTGAGTTGTTTTGCAAATTTTAAGATGTGATTAGGAGGTTAATATTGGTTTAAAGGAGGTCCAATAATGAGAAAAGGCATAGTTTTATGTTTAGGACAAGAGAAGGATGATGGATGATCAATTATTGTTTTACAATTTCAATTGATTTGATTATTTGTTGATAGTCTTCTATCAATGGGGTATTAATGGTTACATCCTCTTGTGCCAAGATATCCTCACAAGTAGGGGAGATATTGGGAGGGGGAAAAATATGAGTTTCATTATAACTTGAAGAATGACATTGAAGAAAGGTATCAATGATTGTATTCTTTCACACTACTATATTCTTATGGCTTGGAAAACCCTTCGTTGGTTGAGAAATGATGTATATGCCTTTTGATGGAATGGAATGGGGTTTAGGTCAAAATCTCAATTTTTTTTAGGCAAGCCATATTTTGCTATTTCAAAAGAAGAATTTGAAAAATAAAACATATTATTACATCCTTTTTTTAGGGGAAATGTAATGAATTAGGTGAATTAGGGCCAAATTGGAAATATATAGCAAAATCTAGAAGTTTCAAGGTAGACTACCAAAAATAGGAACCAAATTTGAACACAGGATACAAATATCAATTTGTCATAGAAAACTTTTAAAAAATGAGTAGGTTATGGGTGGTGGCACCTTGACTAGAGATGCAAGTTTTTGGATTTTTGAAATTTGGTCCATAGTTATGACATTATGTAAATATCTAATACTAATACTCTCCAAGTCTAATACTGTATAGGAATAAGAAATTTACAATATTCCCAATTTTATTTCAAAATGTTACCTAATGTAATGAGCTAGAGTTTCCAATTATTCCAAAATGATATTATGTTCAACCAATTGATGCACTAAATTAGAAAATTATCAAATTCAACCATAGATCTGATGTTTACTAAAATTTAACTGAGATAAGATTTTAGTATTTTACAAAAATATTTAAAGAAACAACACTTTTTAATCAATGTAATCACATAAATTTTTTTGCAAATTTAAATAAATTTAGAGCTAAACCCTTGAATAAAAAAATATAATGATACTCAAAAATTTAGAAGATTAAGCAAGAGATCCTAGATCCTAGTAGATTAACTAGGATCAACTTGTTTTCACTTTGACTCCACATTCAAACACAAACCAACTAGAGTTTTATGATTAGATAGCTACCACAAGGGAGGGACAATCTTCTAGTTTTTTATTCTTTTGAGGTGAAAAGAGGAGAATTTTTATGTGTATTTTAACAAGCCTATTTGATATAAACCCTAGATCTAAAAATGTAATTTATCAGGAATACAATAATGGAAACTAATAGATTTATTAGGTATTTGGAAAATGGTGACAAAGAGGAACATGTGATTGAAAATTGGGCCTAAATTTGAGATTCAAGGGTAGTGGTTCCCTCAATGAGAGATGCTACCATTATGAGATCTACAAACTTCAAATGGTAGATTATAGAATATTTTATGTTTCCTATGACTTGCTACTAATGATTTTTTATCTAACCTACACACATGAAAAAGACAGGGGAAGGTTGTTCTTTATAGAGGCTTGCCTAAGTCAAACCCCATGTTTTATTTTCCACCTCCATGTATAGAAAATGATGATGATGATCAAGAGGGTGTGCCTTAGGTCGAGAAAAGGCCAAAACAATAATTGACTAAAATGGAAAATGATAAATGATACTAATACCTTGGTATAAAAAACTTTTCAAAGTGATGTCAACACCATGAGTTGCCACCAAAGGTTGTTTGATGGATTCTTGAATTTCTTGAATGCCTACAATAGGCTAGTCCACAAAAAACAATAGACTTTTCTAGCTAACATGTAGAGGATAAATAAAGAAATCTTCACAATAAGTGCATCATAATAGCTTCTTGTTCATGAATTTCCTTCTAAATTCCAAATGAGAAGAAAAATTATTTATATATGTATCTTGATTGATATTTTGATTATAGGTTGACTCAAGGGACCATTTTTAATTCTTCAAAGATTGACACCAAAACATTAAATTTGATATAGGTCACTTTTAAGGTCAAGGGCACCCCCTCCCTTGACTAGGTCCTTTAGGCCCAAATTTTTTGCGATGTCTGGGAATTTAATATTTTTCATAATATAGCCCTGAAATGAATAAATTATTATTAAAATTACTATTATAAACAAAATAAGGTTTCAATATAGTGTGAAATTGTTAGGGTAAACAATTTATGATGCTATAGAGATATTGGTCAAAACTCACACCTTTGTTTGGTAGCAAAAGGGAAAGTGAAAAGAGAATAAAATTGCTACCTACATGAAGTTATATTACTTGAATATCCTAATTGCATATTTGAAAGGTCTTAAGCTAGTAGGAGAAATCATGAGTGCATAATCCAAGCCTTCATGTTGGTATAGATATATATTTCCTAAGACAAAGAATTGAGTTAAGGAAATTACCATTATTGCATGACTTAAAGCATTAAAAGAAAAAAAATAAGTTCAAACCTCGTGACTAATTTTTTAGAATCTTAGATGAAATTTATGGGAAAAAATGATAATTTTAACAATCTGTATTTTTTCTCATGTTCTATCCTTGGTGGAGGATGAGAACCTATTTTAGGATATTTTATTTTATTTTTTCTTTGGAATATAATTTCCTTTATTTCTTGGTTATTCATGGCTTTAAGTGTTTGCACTTTAAAAAAATATTGTTTAAGACAAATTATTATTATTTTAAAATATTAAAAAAGGATCTTATTTATAACCTATAAGTAAGTGCTTTGGGTATAAGAGGTAGAAAATGATGATTGATTCTATACTTATATTATTGAAATTATCATTTGGTTTGGTTAATAGGGTGGGGTACTTGGGGAGGGGGGGGGCTTTCTAAGGAATTTCAATTGGTGCTACTAATATTTTTTAGGAATAATTTTAAAGTGGGTGGCCCATAAATTTTGTAGTGTAATTTAAGATTAAAATATTAAGCTATGAAATTTATGAAAACCAATGATCTTATGAATTTTGTTATTTTTCATATTCAAATCCATAGAGTAAATAAATATAAAATGTAAAAAATAAAAACTAATAATTGGTAAGAACTTCAAAAACTATATATGATTGAAAAGTGGTATAAAAAAGCCTAATATAGTGGGGGAAAATTATTGCCCCACAATAAATGCACCCACTTAAATCTCCAAACTAACAAGTAGGAGTTGCTATTACTGAGGGAAAGATTCTAATTAATCTTTTAAAAAAATTATTTTGTTACATGGAACCCCTTGCTCCTTAAAAATGGATCTTAAACCCAACGTCTCTTCCTCCCACCCACAACAATGGACCCCACTAGCCTAAGGGACACCAACCCCACCTAAGGCCCCCAACACAACTAGGGATCCCCTTGCATAAAACCCCAACCATTTTCAAAGCTTTATCACTTTCCACATAAAGTGGAATCTCTTATCCTTCTCTTTATTTTTTTTAAGTTTTTTTTAGGATCTATTTATTTTCTAATAAAATCAAAGCTACTATCTATATACTTTGAGCATATTTTGTATTTTTTGAAGTGTTTGAAAAATAAATAATTTGTATGTTGACTACTTATTTTACTTTAACATGCTATGTCTATTAATTCACATGCACATCAAAACAAGCGGAAAAAGTAATGGTGAAAATTACATATATGTGCTCTTTTTACTTGTGTTTTGTCCCCATTTCACTTCTAATGTCTTTAATGTAATAACTAGTCCCAAAGTGAAATATTTGTATGAAAATTGAGCTCATGACATCATAATATCCAAATCCCATCATTACTCATTTTTAAAGATTGATCTTGTTCACTAGAACCCTGAATCATGATCTTAAGTTAAATTTATGGGTGTAAACATAACCCATTTCATTTATGTACTCATCGATCTAATTTAAATTCAAAACAAATCCTACTAGCTTCCTCCTAACTAGAAGCTTTCAATTAGTCATCCTAAAAATATTGACAAATAAATTCATTATATGTTACCTTCAATATCCAATTAAACATCAAATTTAAATTGATATAATTTCCACATCTAAACAAACCAAAAAAACACACAAAATTTGAAGTTTGCCTTATGAAATGGGAATAAAAGAACATGGAATATTTTAGAATATGGACATTATACTTAGAATATGCACATTATACTAATATAAATATGTTATCTAAACAAGATTTAGACTTCAAAGAGTCTATGAGGCAATACTGTTACTATTTTTTAATAGTTTCACTATGAATTATAGAGAACAATAAGATCATTGGAGTTGTTTTCTGGTTTTTATAGCAAGTGAACAATTTCTACCCACATGAGGACCACAAAGATCCGAATTCCCTTCAAAGCTTCAGAGACACAACAATAAACAAAGTTATTACAGAGATCAACCAAAATAATATAGAAAAAAAAAACTAACATAGTTGTGAAAACAATAATTTGGAAAAGAAGAAAATCCAACCTGTTATATCCAAATTTTTGTAATGCAACACCAGCTATAATTTCACCACTAAGGTGGTTGTATGACACATTTCTTTCAAAAAATAGTGGTGTGGCTTCTTTAGATGAAGATGATGAAGTGACACTAGACTCCCCTTCACTTAGAAGCGATCATAAAACAAGGATAAGACTTTTGATGTTATGCACATTAGATATTCCTTGAAGCAATATCCTAAGCCTGAAATTATCATTTATCCACACTCACAACAATCACAAGTTCAAAATAAATCCATCCCTATCTTCAAATCACCTAAAAGGCAACTTGATAATGATAATGTTTTACAACAACTAAGTTGCAATGCCATTGTTCACATATATAGCAAAGTGTATACAATCACTTGATTGACTCTAGACTTGAAAGTTGTTTGCATGTTGAAAAATAAAAAGAAAAGCATATTGAAGAAGTCACAAAGCTATTGGAAGATGCTTGGATTTCCTTTGATTTCATACCTACATTCATGGGCGAATACAAGATCATTCAGAATGAGTCTAAAAAGGGAAAAGATAAACCAGTAATGTTAATAAAAAATTCAAAAGCATCCACTTTAACCACTTTAGGAGAAAAGAAAACATACACAACAAACTTTGATGAAGTTAAACAACAACTAAATCTGAAAGAAATGGAAAAGCTTTATGGAAAAGGTTATGAACTTATGAAACAAATAGAGTGTAGTGGAAAAGGATGTGGTGCTAGATAACAAGGTATATGTATCCCTATAGAGACTAACACACAAGAAATGAATAATGGTCTTGGCTATTATCCTTTGAAAGAAACAAAAGCAACAAACAAAACTTCACTTAATATCAACACTCTTACAAAGTATTCTTTTATGACAACATTAACTTTGGTACATCTTGAATTGATAGATACTACATGTGGGAATATCTTATTCGATATGCATCAATAACAATAGGTCCTACTCCTTTCCATGTAATAGTTGTAGGATCATAGCATACTCACTATGGTATGTTTTACATTCATCGCAAATAATTTCCTTGCAAGTAGCAACATATCATCCATTCTCATCTCACCCTTGTCCTGCACTAAGTGGGGGCAAGGGATTAGGTAGCATTGTCCTCATATGACACTTGTAGTCTCTTTTGGCTAGTTGACCACCTTCCATGTATATATAAGAGCAAGCTTGGAATGTGGATGACATGCCTTAAGTTGGCTCGCATGTGACATATTTTCTTCCTATGTTTAGCATTCCATTTTGGGGGCAACCCCTTTTCATGACATAGCTTCATTTGGGAATATATGACTTGGCATAGGGATTTCCAAATAAGCTCTCATGTCCTCTTTATTGTTAGCATTTATCATGTGCTACTTTAAATTAATTTCACAACATGGTGTTTAGTAATTTATTTAAAGTGGGGGCATACATTGGAATTATTCTTTTACATTTCATGTTTTATTGTGTAGTCTTCCTACTTCATGATGCATCTTTCACTTTGTGGTGACATTGGGTATGATGTCCCTAAAGAGTGTGATCTCTCTTAGCATAATATATTCCTCTTAGTGGCTTTATATGACACATTTCATCCCCTAAATTGTGAATCTTCTATTCTTTGATTGGTCCTCTCTTGGAGACATTAGGCACGATGTTCCCTAAGAAGAGACCTTACATGGACTAATAAAAATCCCTTTGAATGTACCCTTAAACACTATTTTACATTTATAATTTAACCATTATATGGCTACCTTTCATAACACACTTTTCTTTCCTATGGTGCATCTTGTTTGCTCATGAGTTTCAAGCATACGAAGCTTTGCTTCCCTCATGAAGCTCAAAGTTCATTTTTGTGTGGTTTCTTATCAAAGTTATCAAGAGGTATAGCTTTGGTATGGTTGTATGTGTGGGAGCCGAACTTAGGCCTGACTTTCCCATAGCCACTTGCTTGTTTGTGTGAGCACATACCGACCGCGTGTGCATGTGTCTTGCTAGGGGCTCACCTAGTGGATGCCTAAGGTTCCACTAGCCCTTGTGAGTGTGTTTAGTTTGCATAGTAGACATCATGTTCCACTTGTAAAATTTCTTGGACAAAAACTTAGATCTGATCCATAACATGCGAGACAAATGATCGAAGCTTGATCCACCCCTTTTTCATTTTTTTTTGCTTCTTCTTTTTATCTTTGGCAGTGTTTTGCTTGTATCTTGTTATTGCTCCTTATATGGTTTTCACGTGTGTTCTTTTGTGCCTATGTTGGTTTTCATAGGATCTTGATCCTAAGGGCTTGTGCAACCCTCTTGATCATTATCATCCTATCCTACTAGTGTTGGTACATTGGGACCCCTCTTGATGTGAGTTTCATCTACTTTAGTGTGAGTTTGAAGCAAGTTCCTCCTCTCACTAAAGTGGGAGCTAAATGTATTGTAGGAAAATGTATCCCTCTATATTTTCACACTTGTTTGGGCCCTTGTGAGCTAAATGGACTTAATTGTGCCTTATTTAGGATTTTGTAAAGTTTTTACATACACTTTCACACTAATCTATGGTTTTTTTAATTAATTTGGCTACTTTATGCCTTATTTGGCCTTATTTTGCATTCACAAGCCTTAATTAATGCATCTTTCTGAGGATAATCCTAACATATATCAAGTGACCAATCAAAATTTAATGATTTTGGATTGTATGACCCATATTTAGTGATCTAGGACTCATACGCCACCTTGGGCATATGGGTCCCACCTAGGTTTCGGGGGCCCAATATGTATTTCACATAAAACTAAAACCTTATTGAAAAATATGTCCCAAGCTTAGCCTAATGGGACTCATATGCCCCAACTGGCGTATGAGTCCCGCTTACCTTAGACCTAATTTAAATTCAAATTCTTGTCGAGATTTTATTATCCTAGATCTGATGTCGGCTTGTAGTGTTGTAATTTCGGGAAATTTGGCATAAGAAAGTATAAATACAAGGTTATTTCACATATTTTATCCTAACAAGCAATCAAGTGACCTTACAAGTCATCAATTCATCATAAGAGAACTTTCACAAGTGTTCACAAGAGCATTTCTACAACATTCAAGGGTAGGTTTCTTGATCATTTGTTGCAGCAATTCAAGATCCATCATCATGTCAAAGGTATAATGCATCAAGCATGTTTTTTAGCTAGTGTTGTGATGTAGTATTCAAGATCCAAGTCAAGCATTGTTTCATATCCAATTCAAGATCAAGATCTACATTCTTCATGGCCACTTCATGTTAGATTGTAGATTTACATTCCAATACATCATTCAAGGTATCATTGTTCATGTTTCATATTTCATCTTCATGTGTCATTGTTTCATCATATGGTTTAATTACCTAAATGGGGTTTGACCAAGGCAAACCCCTATTTCCTAACAATCAATAATTTTTTCTCTATCTCATGTGTAATTGAATATCTAGGTATTTTGGAGCTTGAAGGATCTTTGAAGACTAAGTTGCAAGATTGAAGAAAATTTTCAAAGTTGTCTCCTTACTTGCAAGATCACGGAAAGTCACCTACAGGTTGCAAATTAGGGTTTCTAACTCAAAGATTTGGAAAGAAGGAAGCTACAAGATATCACCAAAGAATACTAGGATTTCAGCCAAACCCTAATATTGGGACTAAATCACCACTTGTGGTGTATGAGTTCTAGTACTTCCTTTTCCCAAATTTCAAGAGATTCAGATTAGTTACTCGCAAAATCTAGTTTTGGCACAAAAACCCTAGTTTTGGACTAAATTGATCAAACTGGCATATGAGTCATACTGAGGATTAAAATTAATATTTTTAGCATTTCAAACCTTTTTTTGAGCTTCTATAGGTTTCCAAGTGCACCTCTCTAATTTCTCAATTTATTGTTCTGATTTGCATTCATTTTTAGGTCATTTACTTAAGTTTTGCACATCATTAGGTTTTACATGTTACTAGTCTGTCTAAGCCCTAGCTTGGTGGTGAACCCCTCTTTAGTCTTTAATCACATCTAGGACACCCAAGTATTGTAGATCTCTTTCCTTCATTCCATATTTGGATTGAGATATCTAGGGTTTCCTTGAGGGAAACTAAGTGAAATAGGCCCTTATCCTTTGTTCCATCTCCTAAAAGGTGGAACCCTATTTCTGAGGTTTCAATTTTAAATACGCAATTGAATGTATTTAAATATTAGAACATAACAATCTCACATAAATGTGTATGAGGTCGACCCATAATGACTAGTAAATAAGAACAATAATGTTTGAACTTAAATTTAATCATGTTAAAATTTAGGTCCATTTCTACACACCTCAAGATTGCACTAAATCAATTCCAAGAGGGGCAAAAATTAACCTTACGACTAAAATGATAATTTCAAGGCATGGAGTGAATGTATAAAATAAATTTATAAATAAAAAATAAATGAAAAATATGTGGAGATAAGTATAAATAGGGATAGAATGAGTGTGGATAGGAACTATACCATGAGCCAAATATAGCATAATAATATGTCACTTATTGATATGTTATTGTATTAAGGATATACCATGCCAAGGTGTGCACAAAACTAAATGGAAATAGCATAGGTATAAAAAAATGACCATTAAAATTTTTCCCCATATTGATGTATGTGAGAATCTAACATGATCATGTATAATAGCAATAGGGTAAAGAACAAACTTGTGTCACACTTTATAAAGGAATCGACCAAGTGCAAAAAAAAATCTGAACATCAACCATATAAAAGTTGTTTTTTATGTTTTGAATTTCAAAATAGTGTAAACTAATGAAATGTAGAACTCTGGATGAAGTTTAGTCCTATAATTTTTTAGATTTAAAAAAAAAAAATCAATGTTTTTTTATCAATTTAAGAACAAATTTTGGAATGCTAAAAATTTCAAGAAAAAGTGGTGTTCAATTGATGTCAAGAAACAAATTGAACAAAACTTCATTTTCCCCTAAATTTTTTTCTTTAAATAGGTAACTTCAATATCTAATGCATGGAAAAAAAATAAAAATTGATGTATATTTTTCTCGTAATAATGTTTTAAAATCAAACTTACCAAAATTTGATAGTTTTCATTTGACATCAACTATTGTCTACTTTTTTATCATTTTCAAAAAGAAAATTATACCCTTTTGAAGAGGATCCTCTCCTCTATTGCACCATAATTTTTTCATTTTTTTTAATATGTTTTACTATTTTTTTAATTTCTAATTAGCCTCTTTCTTAACTTTAGAAACTTACTTGCATTATTTAAAAAATATTTATATTAAAACTTATCAAAAAAAAAAAATACATATTTGGGTTCACCACTCTGAGCTCTACAAAAGGATATTTTTCTCTCTTTTTTTAAATCATTCTAACTAAAAAAATAATTAGTTGAAGTTGAAAGTTTCAAAAAACTCTAAAAAATGTTGAGTTGGTTGACAAGTAGGATGCCAACTAGACAATTTCGGCCAGACCATTTTCAGCCAAGCATGTTTTGATCGAGAGGTTTTCGATTGAAACCCTTCCAACTAGAACATGATTGGTCGATAATTTGTCAGTCAAAATATGTAAGGCTAAAAAACATCCATATAATTCTTTTTATTATTATTTTTTCAATTCAAAGAAATTTGGGAAAATACAAAGGAAGAATTATTTTGACAAAAGAAGACGTATTTTGACAAAAGAAGAGTTGTTTTTTAAGTCATATTTATCTTCAACTTATAACTAATTATCACTCTTTTCATGGGTGCATTTGAAGTTAGTTTTCATTATTTTTCATTTGAATATGGTTGAGAACTAGGTTTACTAGGTTATGGTGTACACATACCAAGACCCACAATTTTGGGTCATTCAAGTGCACCTACAAAATTTTATTATGAAATTTATAAAAAATATGCTTAACTTCACCTAGTGTGTTTTTCAGAATCATTATAAATTTTAGATAACTATCTTCTTGAGGCATTAGTCATGTCCTCATTTTATGTGGTTTTGCACAATCATGTTTTCCCTTGCACCTCTTCTCTTCTCTAATTTTTATTTATTTCTCATGTGTGGGTTCCATCCCTTGTTCTTGTGCATGTAACTCCTTTTTTGTAACATGATATACTCTTATTTTTTCACCCTATCCTTTTACATAATGTTCCTTATCTAACCTATTGTGCCCCTACATCAAACTCCTTAGGTGTGAAATAATACATGAATCATTATTCACAAATGAGATTCAAAGTGGTAGTTTCATGCTCTTCAAGTTCATCATGATTGTCTCATCCTTCCCTAGACACTCATACTTTAATATGATTAATGAACCTCTAAAAAATGGGGGGTGAAGGGTAATTAAGTGTTATCACACCCACTTTCAAATCTATTCCATTCAAAGATAACCTTAGAGATCTCAATGTAAAAGAGAAATAGATCTTACAATAGGGTTGTCCTAGGGGCTGAAAGTAGACTAATAAGGGGTTCACCACCAAGTTTAAACTTGGAAAAGATAATGAAATGCAAGATGCAACTCTAAACCCTAGTTTAATGCAAAGTAACACTAAATGACCTAGAAAAGTGAATGAAACAACATAGAAAACTACAGAAAGAAAGATGCGCACCTAGAAATCTCGAAATGGTTTGATAGAGGTCTAGAACACTAGAAAATATAACTTTAATTTTGATTAGGATTCATTCGCTAGGTTGGGTGAATCAATCCAAAAACTAGGTTTCTATGCGGGAACATGAATCTTCCAAATGGGTGTCTGAATCTGCAAAAATCTAAAAATTGACTAAAACTAGGAATCATTCGCCATAAGTGGTGAATCAGTCCAGGTTGGATTTTCTAAAGCTTCAAAGGTTGATCTTTCTCTTCTTTGTCTGCTCTATCCTTCTTGATTGATTTTTAGATCTAAATCCCCGATTTGCAACCTGGAGATCTTCTTAAAGGTTCTCCAAGACTTGATGACAACTTTTACAACTTTGAAATCTTGACAAATTTTCTTAAATCTTGCTCCTTAGGAAATTTGTAACCTAGACCTGCAAATCACACACAAAGGAGAGGGGAAATTTTTGTTAGGTTAGTGGATAAGGGTTTACCTTGGTCAAACCCTATTTTGGAAATCAATCCTTGAAATGAAATCAAATAGGAATGGAGAATGATGAATGAACAAATGACAATGTTGCAACTCACCAAACCCCAGCAATAAAGTGTTGCAAATATGCTTGAGATGGCTGCAATGGATGTAGATCTTGATTCTTGCTTGAATGATCTTGATCTTGAATGAAACACTTGCTCGAATCATAAAACCTACATCACAATTGTTAGCACAATAACAAACATGATAAAATATTTGGCATGATGATTGATGCTTGAATGTTTCTCTATAATGCTTGATAATCTACCCTTGAATGCTCTTATGAAAGCTTGTGAACACTTGATTTCTTGTTAGATTGCTAGGTGAATATACAAGTGAAATAACCTTGCATTTATACTCAATTATGCAAGAATTCCCAAAATTGCAACACTACAAGCTGACATCAAATCTAGGAGAATAAAATCCCACCAGAAATTTGAACTATTTTTTATTTTGAGCTACATGGGACTCATTCACCCAAGGTGGTTAATAAGTCCCACTAGGCTTAATTTTTGGGACAATTTTTAAAAATGCTTAGAAAGGTGTGAAACTAGGTTCGAGACCAAAAGATCTAGGTGGGACCCATTCGCCCAAGGTGGCAATGAGTCCCAAATCACTAAATTGGGCCATTCAAACCTAAAACACCTGAATTATGATTGGATAATGATTGGTGTCGAGATTATCCTTGAAAATAAGCAATGAGGCTTGTGGATGCAAAATAGGACCAATTAAAGCATAAAGAATCCCAATTATTAATGACAAGCCTAGAAAGTGTGAAAGTGTGTTACAACACTTTACAACACTCCAAATAAGGATATTAAGGTTATTTTGATTAAAAAGAGGTTCATTAGGTTTTAGTTAGTTAATAAAACCTTAGAAAAGTGTGAAAGTGTCTTACAACACTTCACAACACTTTAGCAAGGTACCATTTAAATTCATTAGTTCACAAGGTCCCAAGACTTAATGTGAATGTGTCAACCACATTACAACACTAAATCAAGGAAACATTAAGCCTAACTCACAAGGAGGGACCAAACAAGCTAGGAAAAGTAGAAGGGATACTTTTTTTGTGACTACATTTAGCCCCCACTTTAGTGAGAGGAAGAACTTGCTTCAAACTCACACTAAAGTAGACAAATCATCAAGAGGGTTCTAAGTGTACCAATGCTAATAAGGTGAGATGAAAACAATCAAGAGGGTTATCAAGCCCCTAGGATCAAGATCCCTATGGCAAACCAACATAGGCACAAAAGAACACACATGAGAATTGATATAAAAAGAACAACAAAAAGCATGCACTTTCAAAGATGAAAGAGAGAAAAGGTAAAAATAAAAGAGAGTTAGATCAAGCTTTGACCATTTTTCCATCATGATGTGGATTAGATCTAGTCTATTTGTTTGAAAAATGCATACTCACTTTGTGGCAATGGAACTCCTAGTTGTCATTGGGTGAGAAGTTCAAGAAGGTGAGACACATACACACATAGTTGGTATGCACTCACACACACATGCGAGTGGCTATGGGAAAGTCATTCCTCACTCAGGCTTCCCACTCAAACCATACCAAAGTTATACCTCCTGATAACTTTAATAAGGTGCCACACAAAAATATTTCAAGTTTCATGAGGCAAGCAAAACTTTGTATGCTTGGAGCTCATGAACAAATAGGATGGCTCCATAGGCATGCAAGATGTGTTATGCAAGGTGGCCATATAATGGTATTGTAAATAAAAGTGTAAGGAATGTTCAAATGTTTTGCTTAGTTCATGTAAGGTCTCTTCTTAGGGGACATCATGCCTAATGTCTCCAAGAGAGGACAAGTCAAAGAAATATTGCACTCTTGGAGGAAATGAAACCCAATGAAACCACCAAGAAAAGGAAGCATCGTAAGAAGGAAGAAATCACACAATGAATGAAAATATGATTGTGTCGATGTATGCCCCCAATTTAAAGCGGTTTCTAACACCATTTTTGAGAAATTTCTTTAAAGTAGGAGACATGAGAGGTTATTTGGAAATACCTATGCCAAGTCATATGTTTCTAAATGAAACTACATCATAAATAAGTATGTCACATGTGAGCCTTTACTAAGGCATGTGTCCACATCCCAAGATTTATCTTATATGTACATGAAAGGTGATCAACTAGCCAAAAGAGACTATGATAAGTGACATATAAGGCCAAGGCTACTTAACCACCTACCCCCACTTAGTGTAGGAAAAGGATGAGTTGAATAGGATGAAAATAAGTATCCATTAGAGGAATTAGGTGCTTCAACACAAGGACGAGTGCCACACTACTTGAGATGTTGAAATTTTTTACTTAAAGCCTTACATTTGTTAGTAGAATGACCATGAACTCTATGATATGCACAAAATGAACTCTTGTAGTAAAATAAATTTCGTGTTTTTGGAGGGAGAGATAGAAAACGATATTGGATTCTTGTCAAGATACCTTCTTGATCAGTAGTAGAAAGTATTCCTTTATTTGCACAAGATATCATACACACACTAAATGATAAGGCTTTAGATAAAAATGGAGATAAGGGTGGTAAACCTAAATATTTCTTGAAAGAGTATGGTATGTTAGTTTGCTTTGTGTGTTCATTGTATCCATGTGTAGGACGAAGATTTTATCCAATACCATAACAATCATTCAATTCAGATGAAGGGGGTTTATGCTTTCGAGAAGGATTAGCTTCTTCATGAGAACACAAATCCTTTTTAAAGTTATGTATCATCCCTTCATGAGGGATGGGAGTTGTATAGCCCCCATCACAACCATGGGGTAATGTTGTTGACGTAGAACCAAGTTGAGCATATGAAACACAAGGTTGTTTTGGTTTAGATTGTGAGATTTTGTACTCTCCTATAAAGAAAGGCATAAAACCCCCATCATCAGTGGAACTTGTATCTGAAACTGAATCATTTGTATATGGCTCTTTAGACCATGAGGGTGAGATTTTGGATTCTTTATTGAAACAAGGCATAAAATCTAATGACCCCCAATTATCACTAAAGATTTTTGTTATAGGTGAAGGGTTAGCATCAACTTATATAGGTTCAACCATTGATCTTGGAATGAAATTATTAGGGGATTTGGACATCTTGTGATCATATGATTAATAGCTTCATTCATCTACATCAACCATGTATATCTTGTTGTCATATTCAAATTTCATTTTACAGTGGAGAGTAGATGGGACTCCTTTCATAGCGTGAATATGTGGTCTCGCTAGGAGAAGATTGTATGAAATATGTCTTGGCATGATATGGATAGGGGTAGGAAACACTACAGGTCCGACCTCAATAGGTAATGTGATCATTCCTAGTGGTTTACTATTAATATTTTCAAAACCACAAATATGGAAATCGTTAAGTTGAATAATCCTCTTTTCCACGCCAATTTTGTCTAGGAGGTTAATGCTACAAACATTAATTTCTGCTCCATTATCTATGAGAGTGCACCTTACTACAACTTTTCATTAATGATCACCTATCATCAAGGCTTAATTCTTATTTTGAATATCAAGTGAGGGAAATTCATGTTTATGGAATGTGATTTCTAACTTTGTGACTTGTGTGGAACGAAAGGAGGATGTTACATTGTTTGATTTCATATAAGATTGGATATCCTCCTACTTTATTTGTAATATTTATTGAAATAGAAACTTGTATGTAGGCGATAGTTGAATGAGTTTCCATACAGATATATTAGCAAGAGTCTTTTTAAGGTCTTCAACACTAGGAAATGGAGCGAGAGGGGTTTTTGGTTGCCTAAATGTTTGAGCAACTATATTATATCTTGGTTGCTACAAAAAATTGTTAGATTGCATCGTAGAATTCAAGAAATCTCTTAGTTTCTTATGTGATTCACTAATTGGAGGTGACTTAGGAAGCTCACTAATTTTAAAGGAGATCCAATTTGTGTCATCATAACCTCAACAAACTTGTCTTTATTTTCATGATCCCTTAGTGAAGAGGAGTCTAATGTCACTTCATCATCTTCATCTAAGGAATCCTCATTACATGTTTCAATGTTCAAACTTTCTTGCACCATTATATCCTCCCTAAGATGAGATTTTTTAGGAGAACTACAAACTAAATTTTCATGACATTCAAAGGTTTGTTCTTCTAAAATGACTTCATTTCAAGTAGAAGAATGATCAATGGTTTAATTGTCTTTCTCAATAAGGGTTTCCTTAGGTGAAGAGGGACAACTAAGATTCTCATGATTTTCATTGATCAAAGTATCTTCTTCACAACTAGGAGAGATATGAGGAGAAGGATAAGTATGAGTTTCATGATCATTTATGATTTTATTCATTTTTTCCCTAATGCCTTCCAAAATAGGATAGGTAGGGGAAGGATCATAAAGAGGGTTTTTATAGGCCTTCAATATTTTATCATCTAATACCAACATCTCCTCATCATTTTTAATCTCATTTTCCACTAAATTATTCTCACAAGAAAGAGGAGAATGAAGATTTGGTAAAGTGATGTTTAGAAATGTGTCTATGATTTTATTATCTTGCATTAAAATATATTCCCAAAGGGGACAAGGAGAAGGACAAACAAGATCTTCATGATTCTTGACAATTGTATCTTCTTTCACCAAGATACCTTCGTCACTAAAAGAAGAGGTATCAGGAGAAGAACAATTATGATCATCATGGTTATCTATGTTTGTTTCTATCACATCATCCACACAAATAGGAGAGATAGGAGGGGGTGTAAGTTTAAGGCAAGTGTTAACATTTTCACTCTCTTGCACTAAGAGACTCTCATAACTAGGGAATGCATTGAATGAATGACTAACATGCTTATTGACTAACTTTTTCTTTGCAAACTTGGAAAATACTAAAACTAACATTTTTGAACAATAATCTATGCAAACTTAAAATGCAATGTTAAGACCTAGAATTAAATACAATTTTTATATTTCAAACAGGGTAATTTTCTAATCACACTATGCAATGATCTAAAAATGAAATGTTGTAAATACAAATTTGGAATTAAGCAATGCATATTTAATGGACCAATTTAAGCTAGATTTAGTGAAATGCATGTAACAAAAACTAAACCAGCTAAAACAAATAGTTAATGAAAGAAAAAATAAGTGTAGAAACAAGGTTCTTAATGCAATAAAAGGTAGTTTCAGATGTGCACTAGGACTAATTCGCCCACGGTGGCGAATGAGTCCTAGTAGGAATTTTTTCTAAAAATTTAGAAATTTTCAATTGATTTTTATGCTTTTTTATATTTTATGATGTAGATGCTAGGTGCAAATGAAAATTTGGTATGATTATTAGTGAAATGAGATGCAAAAATGCAAGCTATATGAGCTCTCACTAATGCAAAGTTTGAAACCCTAGAATGCAAATTAACTAATGCATGTCCTAATGCAATGTTAATGTAAGCCAAATCTAGGATGGCAGTGCACTCCATATCATAATTTTAATATTCTAAAGGTAGGTTCAACAAAATGGAACCTCTAAAAATGAGGGATGAAGGGTAATTAAGTGTATCACACCCACTTTCAAAGCTATTCCATTCAAGCATAACCCTAGAGATGTTAATTCAAAAGAGAAAGATATTTGCAATAGGGATGTCCCAGGGGCTGAAACTAGACAAATAAAGGGTTTACCACCAAGTTTAGACTTGGAAATGAAAATGAAATGCAAGATGCAACTCTAAATCCTAGTTTAATACAAAGTAACAATAAATGACCTAGAAAAGTGAATGAAACAACACAAAAAATTGCAAAAAGGAAGATGTGCACCTGGAAATTTGGAAATGGTTGGATGGAGGTCTAAAACACTAGAAAATATAACTTTAATGTTGACTAAGACTCATTCACTAAGTTGTGCAAATCGGTCCAAAAATTGGGTTTCTATGTGGGAACAGGGATTTGCTAATGGATGTTTGAATCTGCAAAAATCTAAAAATTGATTGAAACTAGTACTCATTCACCAGAAGTGGAGAATCAGTCTAGGTAGGATTTTCTAAAGCTTCAAATTTTGATCCTACTCTTCTCTATCTGCTCTATCCTTCTTGATTGATTTTAGGATCTGAATCCCTAATTTCAAACCTATAGGATTTCTCCAAGGTTCTCCAAGACTCAATGACAACTTTGACAACTTTGAACTCTTGACAACTTTTCGCCAATATTTCTCCTTAGGAAATATTCAACCTAGACCTACAAATCACACACAAAGGAGAGGGAAAAATGTTGTTGGGTTAGTGGATAGGGTTTTCCTTCATCAAAGCCCATTTTGGAAATCAATCCTTGAAATGAAATCAAATAGGAATGGAGAATGATGAATGAAAAAATGACAATGTTGCAACTCACCAAACCCTAGAAATAAAGTGTTGCAAATATGCTTGAGATGGATCCAATGGATGTAGATCTTGATTCTTGCTTGAATGATCTTGATCTTAAATGAAAAAATTTCTTGGATCATAATTCCTGTATCACAATTGTTAGCACAATAACAAACACGATGAAATATTTGACATGATTATTGATGCTTGAATGTTTCTCTAAAATGCTTGATGATTTTCCCTTGAATTCTCTTGAATTATCTTGTGAATTCTTGTGAACACTTGATTGCTTGTTCTAGATTGCTAGGTGAAAATATGAGTGAAATAACATTGTATTTATACTCAAATATGAAAGAACTCCAAAAATTGCAACACTACAAGCTGACATTAGATCTAGGAGAATAAAATCATGCCAAAATTTTGAATAAATTTTGATTTTGAGCCACACAAGACTCATTTTCCCAAGGTGGTGAATGAGTCCCACTAGGCTTAATTTTTGGGACCATTTTTAAAAAATGCTAAGAAAGATGTGAAACCAGGTTCAAGACCAAAAGATCTAGGTGGGACCCATTCGCCCAAGGTGGCGAATGAGTCCCAAGTCACTAAATTTGGGCCATTCAAACCTGAAACACCTAAATTATGACTAGGTAATGATTGGTGTTAGGATTATCCTTGAAAGATGCAATAAATGAGGCTTGTGGATAAAAAATAGGACCACTTAAAGCATAGAGAAGCCCAATTATTAATGAAAAGCCTAGAAAAGTGTGAAAGTGTGTTACAACACTTTAATACAACACTCCAAATAGGGCAAGATTAAGATTTATTTTGATTAAAAAAAGGTTCATTAGGTTTAGTTAATTAATAAAGCCTTAGAAAAGTGTGAATGTGTGTTACAATACTTCACAATACTTTAGCAAGGTACCATTTAAATTCATTATTTCACAAGATCCCAAGACTTAATGTGAGTATGTCAAACACATTACAAAATAAATCAAGGCAACATTAAGCCTAACTCACAAGGAGTGACCAAACAAGCCAGGAAAAGTAGAAGGGATACTTTTTCCATGACTATAGATTAATATGTTTTTTCCTTATTTTTTCCTCAACCTCACCTACATTGCATAAACTAACTTCCTCTATCCAAGTCCATTTCCTTTAATTGTTCTCAACTTTTCTATATGAGATAATATCTTGTTTTCTCCCCTTTGACCTTCTTCTCCATCCTTACTCCTTCCTTTGTCCAACCTTCTTTACTAAGGTTTGAACACTTCACTTATATACCTTTTTTCTCTTTTATGTATTTTCTAGGCACTTTTGCACCTTCTTTAGGTAGAACTTCCTCTACATTGGTGAAATTTTCTTAGGTTCTAGTAGTTCTTGTAGTACTTATGTGTTCCATTCTCCTTCCTTGTTTATCTTTGTTGAGGATCTTCTTGCATTCTCTTTTATTCCAATGTCCACTCACTCAATTGGATTAAACAAGGGGGTAAACTAAAACCTACCCATAGAAATTTGTCATCACCCTTATGCATTTTAAAATGTACCAAAGATCATAAATTAAACTAGGTTTTCAAAGGTTCAATGGTTGCAATATATATAATCTAAACCTCAAAGGATGATTTGAACATTAATCAAGATTGACTAAAAAATTAATATGTGTAACTCTAATTTTGATTGAACATATTTAAGGAAAAAAAATTAAGGTACAAGTGCTAAATAAATAAAACTATAATGTGATGTAAACCATTATGTATTTCATTTGTATATAATGTGACATGACAAACCATGTAATGTGATGTATGTATGTATGTATACCATAATGTGAAATGTATTTAATGTGATGCAAATCATAACAAGTGTTCAAACCATTATAATGTGCATGTGGATATATAACATGACATAACAAACCATAATGTGGTGTAAACCATAATGTAAAATGTATGTAATATGGTCCAAATCATAATAAGAGTTAAAACCATAATACTATATAGTTCATGACATGACAAACCATAATTTGATGTATAAACCATAATGTAAAATGTATATATAATGTGACATGTAAAACAACTCAAAGAGAAGGATATCTAGTATGGATAGATGAATCTGATCCTTGCCCTAATCCCTCTCTCAATCCATGTCCTAATATAGGTTGTCTCAATCCCTCTCCTATTCCAAGCTATCTTGATCCTTGTCCTAATCTTACCTATTTTGATCCCTACCTCGTGCCCTATCCCAAGCCCTACACAAGTTCAAGTACATGTAATTTAATTTAATACACATGTATATATGTAAAATTATCTAAAAATTATAATGTAAAAGTTCAATGTGTTCAAATGTATCAAGTAATTTAAATTTATTATTTAAATGTACCTTAGGTGTATAATGCATGGGATCACTAGCATGCTCCAAATCTCCAAAGTCTGAAAAATCACCATATTGTTGGAAATTTTCAAATATATGATTTCAATTAGGAGTTAGGACTACTTTATAATAAATTTATTTAAAATATATGTACATGTAAATTTTTAGAATGCAATTTATATATAAACTATTCAAGTACTCGCCATGCATCATTGAGGGCTCTATCAATCCCACTGATATCACAAGAATGAAAAGAAACCTCAGGGACATTTGTATGTGGTACAATATCAATTCCAAAAATAATTTCACGATGTTCCACAAATAAGATTAGGTGGCATAGTAACCAAAATGTGATGTAGAACATGCTAAGAACCTAGAAAAGCTACAAGAAACCTGCTACATGTGGGATCCTGTAGGATGGTGTGGGATATCCTGTGAAGCTGCCACTCCCTAGATTATATGTGTAGTAGGATTTCAATGTCTAATAATTTCCTTCACATGATGAAGAGGGATCCCATGCTTATCACTAATGAACTGGTAAGCTGCTAGTAAATCAGTAACGAAGACTACACACACATTATGCACAATCAAGTCACTCATATGGGAAACATTTGATGGAGATGGTAGATCAACACAAATAAATAAATCATAAGTAGTAGACATAGCCTCAGTGGGAGGAAGGCTAATCCATGACTGCAATATGTATCTACCAACATGATTAGATGACATCTAATTGGTCTATGTGGTAATGGTGGAAATACTATAAAAAATTTGAGATCTGGTAGGGGTTGTAGTTGTCTTCCCTATTGCTACTAATTCCAAAGGTTTTGGAAAAACCAAAATATTTTGACCAACTAATTCCCTCTTGCTGATGAATGGCGGAAAATCTAGATGTCTATAATTAGGTTTTTCAGAAAACCTACCTCTTCCCTATCCAACATGCTCAAGAAAAGTATGTAGTCCACATCCATCTATAAATGAAATTTTGCATATAATTGTTTTAAAAAATAAAGTGGTAGCTCATCATTATGAGGTCATCTACAATGAGCTTCCAACCATATAGGATAGATAAACAAAGCAACAAGCTCATCTGTACACCTAGTAATTGTATATCCTCTAATTCTATCTTTTCCCCTATAAAAAGGGAACATGTTATACACATTATCTTGTGAAACTAACTTACTAACAAATCTCCATTTCTCTATGCCAGTAACACTCCTAGCAAGAGAAAAATAAATTTTCTCAATGTTAATTTCATCATAAGGATAGTATGATCAAATGGTCCCAATCATACGTAAAATATCATCTCTAATATTGACTAATGTGTCTCTATTGGCCAGATTAGGGGAGTTATGAATGGTTTGATCTAAACATCTCAATTCATTTTCTAATCTCCCAATAATCTCCTCATATAAATTCATTCTATCCTGAGAATTTTGCTTAGACTAAGGAGAATGGTGAGATCCTTGATCATTAACCATATATATATATATGTATATAAATAAAGAGATATGCATATCATTAAAAAAAATATTTAAATTATAAATTTATCAAGTTTCAAAACTAAAACATTTTTAAATTACAAATTTATCAAGTTTCAAAACTAAAATAGTTTTAACTTTCTATCTAATGAGATAGAAAGTTATCTCTATGAAATAGAACCTTCTACAAAGAACAACATAAGAAATTACAACTCCAAAGAGATAATGAGAAAATAATATGAAGGTACAATATGGATAATATTGAAGAAGGTTATGACCAACCCATATGATTCTTTAGTGACCAAAACGAATGCCTATTACAACATGAGTTATAGGGGTTAGAGAAGGAAACCTTTATAAGTTACAAGGTGAACCAATTTTATTCCAAACCATTAAGAGTAAAATTAACATTTTGTGTTATTTATGGAACAAGAGGATGGGGTTTTTTCATCACACAACATTGCCTAATATGAAGGAAATTTCCACAAGACTTCCAAAGTTCAATATTGAACAACATGGACTTTATAGAGGATGCATGCTTCAAGGTTGCTTTCTCAAGCAAGCAGCATAGGTCTAAGAAAATCCTAGATTTCATGAATTTGGATGTGTGTGAACTAATGTCAATAGGATCAATTGTAGGAAGCATGTTCTATGTTTCTTTCTTTTATGATTTCTCTTGCAAGACATGGATCTACTTCTTAAAGACCAAGGATGAGATATTTAGTAGGTTTTAAGAGTTAAAAGATTTAGGGTTTATCATGCATAGCCATCTAATAATTAGCTCTTGTTCTCTAACTAAATTAGTTTTAAAATTTAAACATAAGTGAACAAAATCATTTTTAAGATGTTGACACACAACTATACATACATACATACATACATACATACATATATATGTATACATGCATACATACATATATATATATATTGGAGTAGCCATCTATAGATCTATTCTAATGGCAGTGATTTATCAATAGGGAAGCTAGTTCTTTAACCCTGGGATATACATTTAGACATGGAGGATTTTCATCTAGATCTATTGCTACAAGTGGATTGGCTTAATCTCAGGCTTACTCTAAATTTGGGATTGGAATTTCAACCAACCAGATTTGTATCTACATTTGTATTTCGCTCTTCATAAACCCCTGGATGATCTACATCAAGAGGTTATCCCTTTCCCTATCTCTGTTCATTCAGGAAAGTAACTATTGCTTGAACTTAGTCAACTAAATCGCTAATAAAATCAACTGCACCTGGATCCATATCTACTTATGGATTTGATGCTACTCATAAGAAAACAATTTGGAGAATGCTCCAAGGACCAACTATGGTGGATCGGTATAGGTTATAGCATGATAGGTTGTACGGTTTAAGACCCATTCCATGAGCCTATTCTTGTTCTATTTTCAAATCCAATAGGAGAAGATCCACTAGCATAGGCATCATAGGAAACAAATGCATTATATGTGTGTGTGAGAGAGGGAGAAAGAATCCATAAGGAAAGATGCAAAAAAAATATCAAATGCAAGATTGAAATCAGAAATCTATCTAATCCAAAACACTTAATCTATCTTATTCCATCACTCATGAAATGTACAAATCTATGCTATTTGAATGAAACAAGATCCTAAGATATTCAAAATGAATTCAAACAAACAAAATAAGATTTTACCATCCCATGTTGGAGTGTATTTGCATGATGTTGGGTTGTTCATATCACTAAAAAGCCTCCATTGCTTGGTGCAAAAGCTTGATGAACTATGCTTGTGTTTAAAGAAATGAGGAAGCTCTATCAATGGTGATCTTGACAACACTTTGTTGCATAAGGTAAGTTGAAATTTTGATCCATATTTGTGAGGAGAGAGGTTTGTTATATAGGAAAAGAGATTTCAAATCGATGATCAGGATCATGTTGGAGAATATCCAGATCAACGGTCAAAATGAGTTGAGAGGATTTAGACATGAGAAGATTGTACAAGGTTGATTGCATAATTAGGGTGATTAAAGAATAGATTGGTTAGTCATGGTTTTGATTGCTTAGTTAGCAATTGATTGATTAGTTAGGGTTGAGTTAAGAATTAGATGGTTGAGTTACCAAAATTAGATTGCTTAGTTAGAAATCCATGATTTTCTCAATAAAAAAGTGGTGAGGAATATTAATTAATTAATTCCTTTTTTGTTTGATTTTATTTTTGATAATTTGAATAGTTTGATTTAATTTATTCAAATTTTTGGAGGAAATTGTGATAATTAAATTATTATGATTTAATAATTCAATTAATTTTGAGGAATAGGGTGAATTAGTCATGTAATCAAATAATTAGCACTATTTGACTAATCAGGATGAAATAAGATTAGATTAAGACTTTATTAAATAAATGTTATTTATTTAATTGGTTGAAATGATGAAACATGAATTAATCAAATAATGTCAATGTTTTATTCAATTAATAGTAGAATTATGGTTTTCAAGACTATTAAATAAACGGTATTTATTTAATTTGTCGAGAATGATGAAAAATTGAATTAATTAAATAATGTTGTATTATTTGATTAGTAGAGGAAACTAGGGTTTTGGATGTCGTTTGATGCATTGTGATGATCGTGGGATGTTGTGGGATGATTTCGATATGTTTTCAAGATGTTTTGAGAAGTTTTGGTTTGATTCAGAGTCATTCTAAGTTGATTTAGAGTCACTCTAAGACATTTTGAGTTGACTCAGAGTTTTTTTGAGTTTATCCAACAAAGTCATTCTGAGATGTTTTGAGTTGATTCAGAGTCGTTCTGAGATATTCTAAATTGATTCCAAGATGTTTCCAAACATTTCAAGTTGATTCCAAGTTGTTTCAAGACATTTTGAGTTTTTGATAAGTGCTAAGTCGATTTTACATGTCTATAGTATATATATATGCATGCATACATATATATATACACACATACATACATATATTAGAAAATTTATTTTTAAGACAAGGTACCATTATCTTATATGATTTATATTAGCAAATCATAATAAATCTCACTATCCTATATGCATGTATAGGTAAAGATTTTACAAGTTTAAAGATGATTTCAAGGGTATTGGAAAAGAAGTAGATATGGGAATTAATGTACCAAATACCAATCAACCCATAGTGAGGGTGTAGGATAAGCTAATGGAAGGAACTCACATTGTCTTACCTAACATGTATCAACCTATACATTTATCATTAGGAGCATTTTTGCAAAATTCAATGACAATGTTGTCTCATTCAAACAATTTTAGTTTTATGTATAAGAATATTAATCTGGAAGTATATAGATGTTGAAAATTGTGAAAATTGGTTTCATCTTAAAGAGTTTTAGAAGGTTTCCTAGCTTTCATCTGCTTAGTCAACCTTGGTAGTAGATGGTTCATGAAATGATTCAAGAGAAATAATCTAGTACTCATTATTATCAAAAGATGGTCAGGGAAAACTTAAAGAAGGAAATCATTGAAAAATTCAAAGCGGAGAGACATTATTCATAGTATAATGATAAGATGAGACTATCAAAGGATCATTAGAAAGACAGTCCTTGAGATCAAAAGTGCAAAGATTGTAGACCTATTTATGGTGTTTCCATGGTAGTACACAATAGCATTTGGTGTTGGTGCTAGTTACAAAGTCTATAATGGGCAAGGGAAGGTACCTTTTCTTCATTCCTAGAGGTATTAAAAGTATTAAAGAGGTTTCATCATGAGAGATACATAGATCTTCAAGTGATAGAAGTTTTTGTTAAGCACCATATGGAAGTTCATTGAAGGGGAATGATAGTAATAAAGATTTATTTATGCAATGATAAAGGTTTTTTTTTTCTTTTTGTCAAGGATTATCAAAGAATATAGTGGTATACTCATTGCCCAAAACAAACATACACTGGTAGAAGCTTTGAAACATCACTTTTTCACACCTACCAGTGAAAGAGGTTTTTTGGAAAAATTTTGATGGTGGTAGTAGTTTTGGAAAAGCATTCATGGGGAAAAGGTCAATAAATTTTAGAAAGACACATAGATCAAGAGAGATTTTCAGCCACTATAAGAGCAAGTCATACAATTTAGAAGGGTAAATATCATATTACAAAGGATAGTGCATGGTAAAGTTGCTAATGGAAATGGAAAATAGGTCTTGAACAAAGATTTATTTAGGCCTAGACAATTCTATGTTGTCATCTAGGAAATGTTTAAAAAGTAGGGGTGATATCTTTTTAAAAAATTAATGGCAGATAATGTAGCAATACCCTCATTTTTCATTTGTAATAGTTTAAAAACAAAAAAATGAGGGTATTTCTTTTCCAAGGTATTATAGTTCTATGAGGGTTTCATGTAACATTAAATAATTGATAATGTCATTGACATTACAAGGCTTTATTGAAACTATAAATAATGTAACAGTATACATGAGATATTAACTATTCATTACCAAAAATGAATATTGCATTGTCATTTCAAGGGTTTATTCAAAATATTTAATATAACAATAATATGAGATATTCACAATTCATTTCCAAAAATGAAATTTACACACTACCATTAATAATTTATTTCCAAAAATAAATTTACACATTGCCATTCAAAATTCAAGACATTTGATTCACAAAAAATGTAAACAATCATATGGGTGTGAAAGCAAAAAGTTGTGTCACACTTTCATCCAACTTATCAACACAACAGAATTTAAGTATTTCTAACTAAAAATCAATTTTGGTCAAACATACGATCTAGTAATATTCATTCTAGCTAAGTTAGATAGTTCCACAACTTTCTCAACTAAAATTGTTGGCTAAAAATATATGGAGAACCACTTTGAGTCCAATTTACTAAAAAAATAAAATTATTTGAAAACTTGAAGTTTCAATAACTCCTACTAATGTAAATAACATTTTTTAAAAATAAAAAATACCCTTTTAGATCCATAAGTGTGTTTTCAAAAATATATTTATTTTAATAGTTTAATTATTATTTATATTTTATTTTTTATTTTTACTAAAAGTAGGTTATAAACACAAAATATTAGTTTCATTACCATGCCAAGGAAAAAGATTAAAACTTAAAAAAAAATTGAAAAAATATGATGCATTAGATAAAAGAATCTATTTCAAGATGGTATAATTTTTTTTTTCCATTTTAGATAAATATTTAATATGAAAGTTGGCGTCCATGGAAACAACTAGTTTTTGATTCACACACATTTTAAAATTTATTTAAAAATATATTTATCAAAATTGGGAAAAAATATATCCATGCACTAAAGTTTCAAGTTATAAACACAAAAAAATTTGAAAGAAAAAAAATTACTATAAAAAGTTTGACATCCCATGCAACTTCATTTTCAGCATTTTATCAACAACTAAATTATAGTGTTAATTTATTAAAAACTAGTTTAAAATAAATTTTTAAGTTTTTTTTCAACTACAAACATAAAATATACTCAAAAATACATATTTTACTAGTTTATAGCAATTCAAAATTCAAAACATATATGCCACTTTTTAGTGATTCAAGTTTAAAATTTGGATCATTGTTGGTCATTTACTTTATAAAGTGTGACACAACTTTGTGCTTTTACCCATGGCCACATTGATGTGTGCCTCTAAAATCACCACATCTATCAAAAACTGGTTGTAGATCTACCAAACTCACAAAAAACACCAAACTTTAATGCACAACCTGTCGAACCCACAGAGAAAAAATGTCATACAAGAGGAGAGCAATTGCAATGAAACTTGTTGTTGCTTTGATCTTTATGGACACTAGAACCCTAGCTCAGCCAACCTTGTCTCACCCTCAACACTTTTGGCTAAACATGCAAAAATGGGGTGGGCCCCCCTTTTTTTTTTATAAATTTTCTCAGTTTCAAGTGGATAGTATTCAGCTAGAATGGTTTAAGCCTAAACACTACCAACTGAATATATCTAGCCACATTGGTGTCATGTCCCTGCCCTGTGGTTTTGGTCAAAAACTTCTCGATCAAACTATTTTTGGCTCAGAACCATTTAGTTGGCTGAAAGTGTGACACAACTTTTTGCTTTTACCTTGATAAGAAATCAAAAAACATATGACACAAGGTATATATGGAGAAACACTTTTAGGAAAAACTCTACCACCCAAGAGATATCAAGATTTCACTAATCAATAAAAAATACATACATTAATACATCTTAAATAATTTGCTTCAATTTGATCACTATTTAGCAACATTCAATAGTGTTAGAATGAATAATTTATCTATTCACTATAGCTTCAATGTACTTAGGTTGATGAGGTTAGAAAACATCTTGTCTAACTGAATGTGCAACCTTTTAGGCCTCTAGATGTCACCTAGTTGTTTGGTAAACCCTCATGTGCATACCTTGAGGATGGGAGACTTTCCATCTCACCTTAAAGGTCACTTTTGTAGTCATTCAACACTTGTCACCAACGTTGATGACCTGGTCAAATATATTATTGGTTTGCACATTCCAAGTGATCCAAAGGTTGACACCTATAGGACATTTGTCTACTTATTTATGCCACATCATGGGGCACTTGTCAATCCACATGATAGGTTGATTTTCTCTTCCTTTCCTATATATGCAAGGTCATATTATACATTTCAATCAACTCTTTTATCAATCTCTTTGATAATGTGAATTAGGCTCATTGTGTGGAAGTGTTTTTTTGTGGAAGAACCCCCTCCCTTGACTAAGTTCTTTAGGCCTAAATTTGTTGGGATGTCTTGGAACTTAATATTTTTCATAATATGGCTCTAAAATTAATAAATTATTATTATATTAATGTTATAAAAAAAACAAGGTGCCAATATAGTGTGAAACTGTTAGGGTCGACAATTTATGATGCTATAGATATATCAAACAGAACTCACACCTTGGCTTGGTAGCAACGGGCTAAGTGAAAAGAGAGAATAAAACTGCTACCTATATGAAGTTATATTACTTGGACATCCTAATTGTATATTTGAAAGGTCTTAAGTTAGTAGGAGAAATCATGAGTGTATAATCCAAGCCCTTGTGTTGGTATGGATATATAATTCCTAAGACAAAGAACTAAGTTAAGGTAATTTCCATTATTGCATGACTTGGAGTATTAAAAGAAAAAAATAAGTTCAAACCTCATGACTAATGTTTTAGAATCCTAGAAGAAATTTATGTGCAAAATTGATTTTTTTAACAATGTACATTTGTTTCAAGTTCTATTCTCGATAGAGAGAACCTATTTTAGGATATTTTATTTTATTTTTTCTTTAGAATATAATTTCCTTTATTTCTTTGTTCTCCATGGCTTTAAGTGTTTGCACTTTAAAACATTATTTTTCAAGATAATTATTATTATTCTAAAATCTTAAAAGGAGGGTCTTATTTGAAACCTATATAAGTAAGTGATTTGGGTATAAAAGGTAGAAAATGATGATTGATTCTATACTTATACTACCAAAATCATCATCTGGGTTGGTTAATAGGGTGGGGTCCCATGGAGGGGGGCTTCCTTGGTGCTACTAATATTTTTGAGGAATAATTTTAAATAGGGTGGCGCATGAATTATGTAGTGTATTAAAATCTTAAGCTATGAAATTTATGAAAACCGATGATCTTATGAAAAATTTATAAAATGTAAAAAAATAATAATAAAATTTTGGTGAGAATTTGAAAACCTTATATGATTGAAAAGTGGTATAAAAAAAACCTAATATACTGGGGAAAAATTCTTGCCCCACCCCAAATGCACCCACTTAAATCTTCAAACTAACAAGTGGGGGTTGCTATTATTGAGGGAAAGATTCTATTTAATCTTTTAACATTTTTATTTTTTTGTTAAATGGGACCCCTTGCTCCTTAAAAATGGATCTTGAAGCCCCTCACATAGGACCCCAACTTTATTCAAAGCTTTATCACTTTCCATATAAGGTGGAATCTCAATTATCCTTCTCTTTATTTATTTATTTATTTATTTGGAGGATATTTGTTTTCCAAGAAATTCAAAGCTACTATCTATATACTTTGAGCATATTTCATATTTTTTGAAGTTTTTGAAAAATAACTAATTTGTATGTTGACTACTTGGTTTACTTTAACATGTTATGTATAGTAATTTGGATGCACATCAAAACAAGTAGAAAAAAGTAATGGTGAAAATTGCATATATGTGCTCTTCTTACTTATATTTTGTCCCTATTTCACTTGTAATGTCTTTAATGTAATAACTAGTCCAAAAGTGAAATATTCGTGTGCAAATTGAGCTCATGACATCATAATATCCAAATCCCATCATCACTCATTCTTAAAGATTGATCTTGTTCACTAGAACCTTGAATCATGATCTTAAGTTAAATTTGTAGGTGCAAACTTAACCAATTTCATTTATGTAGTCATCGATCTAATTTAAATTCAAAACAAATCCTACTAGCTTCCTCCTAACTAGAATCTTTCAGCTTAATCATCCTAAAAATCTTGAAAAATCAATTCATGATATCTTATCATTTTCCTACCTTCCATATCCAACTAAACATCAAATTTAAATTGATATAATTTCCACATTAAACAATCCAAAAAAATACACAAAATGTGAAGTTTCCCTTAAGAAATGGAATAAAAGAACATGTAATATTTTAGAATATGGACATTATATTAATATAAATGGGTTATCATAAAAAGTTTTAGAATTGAAAGAGTTCATGTGGCAATAGTGCTACTAATTTCTAATAGTTTCATTATCTAGTACGCAGAACAATACAATGTAAATATTTGATGTGGTTATAAATATTTGATGTGGTGAATATAATAAGTAAAAATTATTGAAGGTGGATATAAAAAATAATAAAAATCAAAATTTAAAACATATAAATATAAGCTATAAAGTAATTATTAAATAAATAAAATAACTTTTAAATAAATAAACTAATTATAAAATAATTCATTAGTAAATAAAATAAAATAAAATAAAATAACTCTTAATTAAATAAACTAATCATAAAACATATTAAATAAATAAAATTTTGGAACATTATTTTATTAATCAGTGATTTTTACTAATAATATTTTTTTTTAATTTATTTTAATTTTTTAATTGTTCTACCTATAATTTTTACCCTATTCTTAATTCTAATCCTAATCTTAATTATAATACTTTTAAGATTATAATAATTAATAATAATATGATTAAGATTATGAATTAATTAATCATTGTAATAATTTTATTTATATTTATGTATATTTTTGAAGTTAATAAAATTTGAAAAATAAAAGAAGTGGCAATGTCAATTTTTGTAAGATTTTTTGAATAAAAAAATAACAATTACATATATTAAAAAAATTGTTTTCAAAACAAATGTAAAAATAAGTAACATTTATTAATAGCTAATTTATTTTTGTGGGATTTTTTAAATATAAAATTAACAATTACATTCATTAAAAAAATCATCCAAAAATAAGTAACATTTATTTATAACTACTTTAGAAAGTAAAAAATGAAAAATCATTTATTTAAAATGTTAAAAAATAGTTTACCTTTCTTTCCCTACAAATTTGTTGACAACCCCTCAAACTTCTTAGCAAATTATATTCAAGAAAAATAATTTTTACAATTTTTAAAGTTAAATATTTAACATTCACTTTTAAAAAATTAAATTGTATTTGAAGAGCATAAAATTCTAATTTTTAATTGGGTCAAAACCAACTTATTAATAACTATGCTTGAGGGAAAGTACTAATATGATGTCATAGGGAATAAAATATGATATCTTAGGGAATGATTCATAGTTTTTTCTATTTATGTTACTTTACAAGGGTTTGTTTAGGGGTGGTACTCTTTGAGAATTTATTTGTGTGTTGGTGTGTGTGTGCAACATCTACGCCAACAAACAATTAACTACCTATGCAATGCATTAAGTTGGATGCAAGAACATATTCAATCCCTCAAGTATGTGAGGGGAAGTATCACTCAGGAGAGGAGCTTGGTTTGGTAACCCTTAATAAGCCTAATTGAGCTTTCACACACTCATTTCTAGTTTGGTTTAGTTGAGTCAAAGTTGGTAAGTAAAACCTTAGTCAAAGTCCTAGATTAATTGGGGAGTTTGTTTGGTTATCTTTAATTGGTTATGATTTTAGCCTCTATTTTTTAGATTGGTTTTGTGGTTGAATTGTGTGTTTGAATCTCTGTGTTGGGTATATACTACATATAAAAGTGATTTTAGTGTCTTGCATTGATTAAGGCTTGCATGAATATGTCATATATGTGTGTGTATCATCGAAGTCAATAACATATATATAGATATATTAATGTGTATGCATAATTTAAATAAGTATTATGTTATATGTGTATTAAAGTATATGAATATATATTATATATTGTTGAACAAATTGGATAACTAAGAGGGGGGGTGAATCAGTTATTATAAAACATTTTTCTTGACTTTAATTAATCCAGATCAAACATAAATCAATCATATATTAATGAACATGAAAGCACAAAACAACACCATTCACAATGAACACCAAAATTTATGTAGAAACCCAAGAAGTGAAAAACCACGAAGAATAATAATTCTCAATTATAAAGCACCGGTTAAGGTGACACTAGTTAAGGTGATTTTTACAAAGGTTCACATCCAAGTTGCTCACTGTAGGGTGGCTCACTATTCAGATATGATAGCCAAAAATACAAAAAGGCTCACTACCAAAAGAGAAAGGCTCACTGCCAACAAAAGAATGATGAAAGGGAATCCACCACTGAAAGAATTGTCACCAACAACACTGGTTAGAATCTCATTGTTTGCTACCTCTGGTCATATATTTTCGCACTTTTCTCAATGTTTGGATATTCACATTCGCATTCACCACACTTTCTTTCCTCAAACAAAATCAACTCTTATATAATTCCATGCTTCCATAATCTCTCAAGTTGGCCAAGCATAATTTCATGATTTTCCTTGTCATCCAAATACAATTTGAAATAGGTCACCACAAAAACATTAATATGGAAGAGAGGAATGAAACATGGACCAAACATAGCCTCTTTTCTCAAATCAACATGCTACATGATATATGGAACCAAAGAATATGATATATACATTACAATGCAAATCATGTGCCGGAGCACGTTAACCAACTGCCAGATTTGGACCCAAAACAATGTATCTTATTGTGTTACAAGAGGAATGGGACCAAGACATATACAACCCAAAATAGATCTTTATAGCACAACATTCAGAACTAGGCTAATCTGGATCACTAAGGCACCAAAACATAACTTCAGTCAATCAACCAAGTTATGTTGACATCAATGACAACCATTAATGACAACAAGCAATCAACATCATCTCAACACATTCCAACAATCTCCCCCTTTGTCATTGATGGTAACATTCATCAATAACAAACCAAAAAACTTAATGTCAGCATGAAGGACCATCATTTCTTCTTTTCTTCTCCCCCTTTGACATCAAAGACAAAGGGAAAAACTCCCCCTAAAAAAAATTACTCCTTTCCCTCTAAGAGGAGGCCACCAAACATTGATCTAGATAAAAATGACCATATAATACCCTGGACCAATGCACACTCTAGTGCATGTTATTGTAGACTAAGAGGGGGTAGAACTCCTAACTTTTTCCAGAGATACTCAAAATTATCTTTGCAATGGTTTTGTGAAAATATCTACAATCTACTCTTTTGTAGGTACATATTGAAGTTTTACTTCATTGTCTCTCATGAAATGATATTTTATAGATGTATGCTTCATTTTGGAGTGTTGTACCAAATTTTTGGAAAGGTTTATTGTGTTGGTATTATCACACATAATTGAGATTGGCTCATCAAATGATATACCAAAATCCTTCAGTGTTTGTTTCATCCATAGTATTTGAGTGCAACATGAGGATGCTACAATGTATTCAGCTTCAGCAGTAGATAAAGATACAAAATCTTGTTTCTTATTTGACCAAGCAACCAACTAGGAGCCAAGAAAATAAGCTCCACCACTTGTGCTATGCCTATTATCAACACATCTAGCCCAATCAACATCTATATAAGTTGTCAAAGTAAAATTTGAGTCCTTTAGATACCATAATCCCATTTCTTTTGTACCCTTCAAATAGCTAAAGATCATTTTTACCGCAACAACATGTGATTCCTTTGGTTCTTATTGAAATCTAGCTGCTAAAAAAATAGCATACATAATGACTAGTTTAATAGTCAAATATAACAATCATCCAATAATTGGCCTATACATACTTGCATCAGCTTTAGGTGAATCATCTTCTTTTGTCAACTTACATCCTGTAACAATAGTTGTACAAACTGGTTTGGATTTATCCAACCCAAACTTCTTCAACAACTCTTTGGTATACTTGGATTGAGATATGAAGATTCCTTTGTTGTTCTGGTTTACTTGTAGTCCAAGGAAGAAATTCAACTCACCTATCATAGACATCTCAAATTCCTTTTTCATTTTATCTGCAAATTTTTTGCACATATCATTTCCTCCAAAAAATTATGCCATCAACATAAACCACAAAAATCAACATTTTATCTAAGTGAGTTCTATAGTATAAATTACTATCACCAGATCCCTTCTAAAATTCTTGTCCAATCAAGTACTTGTCTAATCTGCCATACCAAGCTCTAGGTGTCTCCTTCAATCTATATAAGGCCTTCTTCAACCTACAAAACAACATCTGAGTAATTTCTGGACTTGAATCCCTCTAGTTTCTCAATGTAGACTTCTTCCTTCAGTTCTCCATTCAAAAATGTTGATTTTACATCCATTTGATAGACATTGAAATCCTTAAAAGTTGCAAAATCTAACAACATCTGGATTGCTTCCATCTAGGCAACAAGGGCATAGGTCTCTTCAAAGTCAATACCTTTGATTTGGGTGTAACGTTTGCAAACCAATCTTTCCTTGTTTCTCATTACCTTTCCATTTTCATCTAGCTTGTTTTGGAATACCCACTTTGTTTCAATTACATTTTTGTCTACCGGTCTAGGAACAAGTTCCCAAGTCTGATTTTTCTCTATCTGATCAAGCTCTTCCTTCATTTCCTTCACCCAATTTTGATCATTGCATGCTTCCTCCACAGTCTTTGGCTCAGTTTTTGAAAGTAAACATAGTAATACTTTCTCTTGAGTTGCTTTGCTTCTTGTGATGATTCCCTTATTCTTATCTACAATAATCTAATTTTATGAGTGTGTTTTTTGTACATACCTTGGAGTTTTAGTTGTAGTTGTTGGAGCCTCCTTTGTTTCTTCTTCTTCTTCTTCATTCTTATATTTTTCTCCTTTTTCATCCAAGTCATCTGATTCATATTCAATATGTCTTTCAAGACTTCTTTCAACATCTTCATCTACTTTCACATTTTCACTTTCAACCATCTTGTTCAGTCTCTTGTTGTAACATCAATACGCTTTACTTATTGTAGAGTAACCCAATAATATGCCTTCATCAACTCTACTATCAAACTTTCCAAGATTGTCCTCATCTCTCCAGATGTAGCATTTTCTTCCAAAATTTTTGAAGTACTTTATAGTGGGAGCTCTTCCATGCCATAGCTCATATGATGTCTTTCCATACTTCCTTCGGAATAGTACTCTGTTAAGAATGTATACTATTGTGTGTATCGCTTCTCTCCAATAGATCTATGATAAACAGGTATGCTTCCATGATCATTGTTCTAGCTGCTTTTTGAACTGGTTGGTTCATTTTTTCCACTACACTATTTTGTTGAGATGTTTTGGGAAGATAGTTGTCTTTTGATGCCATGTTTTTCATAGTATTTTTTGAAATCAACAGAAGTAAACTCTTCTCCTCTATTAGATCTTAAACACTTGATTCTTCTGTCAACTTCATTCTCAACTTGTGCATTGAAAATCTTGAATTTTTCTAGAGCTTCTGATTTCTCTCTTTCAAATGCAACCCAAGTGAGTTTGGAATAATCATCTATTAAAGGCATAGAATATCTCTCACCTTGCAAGCTTCTTATTTTGGTCCGACCACATAGGTCAATGTGTACAAGTTCCAACAAACCAGTAGATGATTCTTCTTTTCTTCAGAATGTTTCTTTGGTCTACTTTCCTTCTTGACATCCTTTGCAAATAGAATTGTTTGGTTTGGTCAATCTCGGTAGATCTCTAACTACTCAAGTGATGAAATTATCATTACCATTGTTGAAATTGATGTGACACATCCTCTAGTACCAAAGACAACTGTCATTGGGCTAAGATACTAAGCTTGTCTTTTTGTAGCTCCTTCCAGCTGATACATATTCCCACTCGTTCTTTTTCCACTTGCAATAATAGTTTTGGATCTCTTTCGGATCTCACAACCATCATCATGAAACACCACATTGTAGCCATTTTCACACATCTATCCAACACTTAGAAGATTATGATATAAACCCTTCACATAGTAAACATTTTCAGTGTTATGTTTTCCATCAAAGGTGATAGAACCAATTCCAACAATCTGTGTTGCTTTATCCTCTCCAAATCTAACATAACCTCCATCATATTTCTCAAGCTTCACAAACATGATTTTATCACCTGTCATATGACTCAAACATCCACTATCAATCATCCATTCATCTTTGTTTCTTTTAACAAATAATGAAGCTTTGGTGTAAACGTTAGAGATATCGAATCTAGGTTCATCCTTTTCCACCAAAACAAACAATCCTCATGATTTGATTCATCGTAAATACCGACATTCTCATTAACATTGTAAGAATTGGCTATGAAGGTAGCCACCCAAGATCTAGAGAGGCCTAATAGAAAGCACAAGCAAAAGAGAGATAGAAACAAGATGACAAGAATAAACTGTATTTTGTCAATATGATAGAATGTAATGAGCAAATAGTACATAGGAGACCCCTTGGATATATAGCCAAGGTGAGAACATAGAAGGGCATAAGATTATGACAAGTGTCGTAATCTTATGACATGAGACAATATGAAAGTTATCACTCCACCTAAAGTGGAAATGTGATAATCTCCACAAAAGGTGGAAAGATCACCCACAAAAGGTGGAAGTGATGAGGAAATGAGATGTCAACTCCACCAAAGGTGGAAAATCTCCAACAACCTCCTATGTGGTCCCTAAGTAAACTTAACTAAGGTGTAATCAAGACCTAGGACAAGGTACAAGACATTTAATTACACCAACACCCCCCCTTAAGTGCAACTTAGGGAGAATGTACACAAATGCAAACAATGCAAGATGGGTCCCGGCTACTAGGCCATGTTAGGTACCCATGTACAAACAATGAAATCTCTCACAAGTGGAGTAAAGATAGAAAAACCCAGTGGGAAAAAACTACCCCCCAAAAGAGAGAGAGATACAAAAAGCTATGAACATAGCATGAGAAGGAAAAAACCCCATGTGAGGAAAAAGTCCCCCCCATACAAGAGAAGAAGAGAGACAAGGTAGCCCCCCCTCAATGTACAATGATCACCAATGGAAGATGCTCGAGAAGGAATGAAGAAGCTGCTCCAAAACTGTCGAACAACGTTCCTCCCCTTGGGAAGAAACAATACCAAAGGTGTATGAATGAAGTCTCCCCAATCCACAAGTGAAGAAGGAAGAACCCTCAAAATGTAAGAAGTCTCAAATCTGCTCAAATGTCCCCTGTGTGATGCTAAAAGATGCCTTTCCCAAACCATGTGAAGCTGTGTAGTCACTGTAACTGAACCGTGGAGAACCCCTTTGCAACAACACTCTATCTCTGAAAAAGACAACTAAAGATCTAGCAAGGATGAAGGTAGAACAAACTCCAAAGACAATGTCTCCTCAAAAGAGAAAGTGGCCTCCTCCAACTACTGTACATATGCATCCACAATCACATCAACCTCAAAAGACTGATCATGTAGAGGAGGGTCAGAGTGTTCCCTCGCAACAACTGAAGAAGAATCACCTTCATCAAAGAGAAGATGTAAATAATCAAGTGTGTCTCCCAAATCTGCAATGTAGGATTCCACAAACAAACTACCAATGTCTGTCAAGTAGTCATCCCATGAAGCTGCTGCTGGAAGACAAGGTATGCACTGTTGCACTGAATCACAAGGTACTGAAACTATTGGAACACAAGTATCAAGTACATCAGTCAATGTAGGAGATGGAGTATCAACAATAGGTTCAAGAACCTCAGGAGTAGAGAGCACTCCAAGATTCAAGTAACCATACTCGATCTCATCAAGTGTGTCCACACTAGGGTGAACTGAATCATCAATAGGAGCAAAATATGAGAAGGTGTAGAACCGAGAATGATCATCAACCTCCCCAATTGCAACAAGAGCCTTGCTATGCAAATCCCGAACAATGACAGAATCTGGTGTGAACTCTACACTCTTTCCTGTACCACTATGTGTAATCTGATAGATGGAAAGGATGTTCCTTGACAAAGTAGGCACACATAGAACATCATTGAATGCTCCACCTTCAACGTCAATAGAACCCTTCCCACAAACTTCCAAAGAAGTGTTGTTTGCCATCAAAATGGGTGGTGATGAACAAGAATCAAATGAAGAGAACATATCCTTGGACGAAGTCATATGATGCGAAGCTCCTGAATCAAGGATCCACTGATCTGTATTGGAATCTGCAACTGCAAGAAATGCTTGCCCCTTATGTTTATCATGTTGAGATGATGTAGAAGAAGGAGATGAGCTAGATGTTGTTGCCATGAGAGTTGTTCCTTTTCCCTTAGAAGAAGAATTGGAAGGAGATGATTCCTTCTCTTGATATGCAGTTGGCAAGTTGATGTTGTTCTTCTTAAGGATGTGTTTCAACTCATCAATTTGCTTAACATGACAACAATGCTCATCATGACCAATCCTTTTGCAATATGCACATGTTGGTTGCTCCCTCTTGCTTGAATTGTTGTACTTCTTTGAAGAAGATGAAGTTGAGCTTTGTTGTGGAGGAGTGGATTGTTTGTTCTCTCCTTGTGGCTTTGGCGAAGATTGCTTTTGGTCTTTCCCTTTGCCTTGCTTATTGTTTCCATGATTGACCACCAATGCTCTTGAAGTTGAAGACTTGAGAATATCCATTTTCATCAACTTATTTTGCTCAAGAATCAAAAGATCTGTGAGAGCCTCAAAAGATGGTGTTTTGAAGTTACTTATTGTCAATCTTTGAGTTTGAAAACTTGAAACAAAGGCTGCATACTCAACTGGAAGTTTATCTAACAAGTTGAAGACCAATTGATCATCCTCTTTTTCAATACCACAATCTTTTAGTTGTGCTCTTAATTCATTTGCCTTAGTGACATAATCTTGAATTGTATCAAAATATTTGGGATCAAGGCTTAAGAGATCATGTTCAAGTTTGTATCCCTTAACCTTATCAACCTTACCATACAAAGCAGCAATTTTATCCCAAGCTTCCTTAGTTGTAGTACATTTATCAACATGGAAAATGAGATTATCTGAAATGAGCTTTCTTAATGTACCCAATGCCATAGAAGTTTTAGTGAGCCAATCCATAAATGCTGTTGGATCTGCCTTAGGATCTGAAGGTGCAGTTATGGTTCCATCAATGTAGTGAATTAAACCTTTTTCCATTAGTTTACTCCATGCACATACTTTCCATGTACCATAATTATGTGCAGTTAAGAGTGGAACTTTAGATGAACCCATGATGGAATGAAAGAGCACAAGAGAGAAAATAGGTCACAATCACACAAGATACACCCCCCCAAATTCACTCAATCAAAGTACCCCCCCACAAATAGATGATTTTGGCACTTTATAATGTAGTGCGTGTACAATAGGCCACTTGCAACTTGGCTAAGTGGGCTTATGATTTCTGATTTACAACTTGCCAATAAAGAGGCTGATAATAGACTAGAACAATAAAGCAAAGACCTAAATCCAGATCTATGCAATACAAGTGCCAAATAGGCCAAAAATGACCATATGCTGAAAGTACAAAATCCACTCAAGATCACTTCAAACTGATTGCAGATTCAAGAAGTAGACAAAAAATCATGCACTTTCAAAAAAAATGGCACCTGAAAAGGAGTTCGTATGAGCCTGAACGAAGCCTCTGAAGTTGCAGAAATGGTGACAAGACAGGTACAGTCATGAGAAACTAAAAATTCTGGAAAATTTGTCCATCAAAATTAGAAACCGAGTACACCACTGTGAAGTACACAAAAAATTAGCCCAAATAAAAAAAATTGCTCGAAAAAAGGAGCAAAATTGAGCAAGATATGGCCTTCCAAAGTCGACTGCAAAATTGAAAAGCTCATTGGTGAGGGGGGGGCAAAAATTTGAAAACCTGACGCCATTGATAACGTATTGATGTCGCAACCGCGGATGTTAAATTTGATGGTCACCCGCCAAGCTGATCTATAGCTAAATTAGATCTGGCCAGTATGATTACACGCCACTCATTGTCGTGGAATCAATGTAATATTCTTCATAAGGTGCTGGAATAATTCATTTCGACCAAAATTTTCAATCGCTTAATATTGTTGTCGCCCAAAAATTCAGAAAAATGCCCATCAAGAAGAAGCCAGGGATCACGGAGATTAAGGGTGGAAAGATTTCAAAATTCACCAATGTATTTTCCAAAGGCGGAGGTTATGGTGGGTCATAAATACTGGCCTCATACAATGCAGGGCAAGCAGGTCGCTGGGTAATAAATTCGGCAGACTCCATGCCAGCCTACCAGGTTGAAATAGCCTTTTTTGTATTTCATATTTTATTTCAAAACCTTTACAATATATATAAAATAATCGCTAAATATATAAAAATTGAATGATTTTTGAAAAGAAATTTCGCAAAAAATAAATAAATATTTTTTTGAAAAAAATCAAAATCGTAATTATCATCAGGCAAGCTGGTCAGTCAATTCGCAAAAAAATTTGCAAAAAATTTGCCCTCGACTAATAACTTGGTTCATTTGGATGATTCATACCGATCTTAGGGTTTTTGGCCCTTCTAAGCACGATGGCGAGGTCCTTTTTGGCTGAAAATGCTCCAAAGTGGTAGCTACCTCCTGGATCTGGCAACCATCTCTGATCTTCAACCCTTTGCAGATTTAGCCTCCAATGTCCAACTGAGACGAAACAAAAGGAAAATCTGACTATCTCGGACACTCTGAATACAATGGCGAGCTCAGATCTGATGCAACAAGTTCTCAAAATGCACCTGCAATACAAGGCCAAAAATGGAACCCTCCAAGAATCTCTCCAAATGACTAACTAAAGGCACTCCAAAAGCTCTGATACCATGTAAGAATTGGCTATGAAGGTAGCCACCCAAGATCTAGAGGCCTAATAGAAAGCACAAGCAAAAGAGAGATAGAAACCAGATGACAAGAATAAACTGTATTCTATCAATATGATAGAATGTAATGAGCTAATAGTACATAGGAGACCCCTTGGATATATAGCCAAGGTGAGAACATAGAAGGGCATAAGATTATGACAAGTGTCGTAATCTTATGACATGAGACAACTATGAAAAGTTATCACTCCATCTAAAGTGGAAAAAGATAATGTGATAATCTCCACAAAAGGCGGATCTCCCACAAAAGGTGGAAAGATAATCACATGATGTGTCCACAAAAGGTGGAAGTGATGAGGAAATGAGATGTCAACTCCACCAAAGGTGGAAAATCTCCAACAACCTCCTATGTGGTCCCTAAGTAAACTTAACTAAGGTGTAATCAAGACCTAGGACAAGGTACAAGACATTTAATTACACCAACAAACATAATAGGCCTTCTTATTGATCTTTTTAAACTTTTGTCTTGTTCATTTTTCTAGAACTTAGTTGTTATATGACCAATCTTTCCACATCAAAAATGTTTAAGCGGTAACATACCTTTGTACTTGTCGATGCCTCTCTTCAGTTTCCTTGTGAAGTTTGTTTCAAACTCTTTTGAAATTTTGAATCATCCGATCTTCTAATTTTGTGGCTTTGAAGGTTGTTTCAAATTTCTCTCCTTTCTTTCTAAATTTTCTCATCTCAAATGCAGTTAAAGTGCCAAATAGTTGCTCTCTGGTGAATTTCTTTTGATCATAAAATTCCTCAATAGCTAAGATCTTCTCACTATAACTCTCTGGTAAGGTCATCAAAATGTCTTTCATTACAATTTCATCTGTCATAGTGCCTCCTTAATTTTTCACTTCATTTACCGCATTGCCAACTCTCTGAAATTAGCTTGCTATATCCTCACTTTCTTGTATCCTCAAGTTTTCATATCTACACTTAGATGTCAACCTCTTTGATAATTTAACTCTATCATTTCTTTCATAGATTTCTTTCAACTTTTCCCAAAATTCATAAGTAGCATGCCCAATGAAATAACTTTTGTTAACTCGGTCTTAGACAAACAAATAAAGATTGCATAACTTGCCTTTTCATTCTCTTTATAGGTTGAAATCTCATTTGCACAACTAGGGTCAGCTATCGGTTCAATGTATTTTTCAAACTCTTTCCAAGTCGTGTACCCCACAGAGATCAGATAACCTCTCATCTACACTTTCCAAAACCTATAGTCAAATCCATCAAACAGTAGAACTTTCAGCTTATGCGCCATCGAATCTACCTCAAGTGGTTAAGCTCTTCTTCGAGGAACCAAAGCTTTGATACCAATTGTTGAATAGTTCAAATAACTAAGAGGGGGGTGAATCAGTTATTATAAAACAATTTTCTTGACTTTAATTAATCCAGATCAAACTTAAATCAATCATATATTAATGAACATGAAAGCATAAAACAACACCATGCACAATGAACACTAGAATTTATGTGGAAATTCAAGAAGGGAAAAACCACAGAGAATAATAATTCTCAATTATAAAGCATTTGTTAAGGTGACACCAGTTAAGGTGATTTTTACAAGGGCTCACTACCAAGTTGCTCACTATAGTGTGACTCACTACCCAACTATTATAGCCAAAGATAAAAAAAGGCTCATTTCCAAAAGAGAAAGGCTTGGTGCCTACAAAAAATAACTCACTGCCAACAAAAGAATGATGAAAGGGAATCCACCACTAAAAGAACTGTCACCAACAACATCGGTTATAATCTCATTGTCTGCTACCTCTGGTCCTACACTTTTGAACTCTTCCCAATGTCTAGATATTCAAATTTGCACTCACCATGCTTTCTTTCCTCAAACAAAAACAACTCTTACTTATATCATTCCATCCTTCCATAATCTCTCTGTTGTGTAATTTTCGCACACACGCCCCACTGAAAGTAGGGACCCTCTTTTCTTGTCTTGTTTTTTTTTCTTGTTTTCTTTAGGGTCTTGACCTTTTTCCCTTAAAGGATAGGTCCCTTGGTCTTAATTTTGCTTCACCTAGGTATTTAAGGTCTTATTTGCACTCAAGGTATCTTATTGTAACATCATGATAGCATGTTGACTCTTTGAAAATCAACTTCTTTTCAAAATGTTATCTTAAAGGGTATTGGTTAACTATTGGATAGGCTCAGTGATCTGAGGTAGCTTGGATTACTTGAACCTAGATCCGGCTAGAAATTTCAAGATACCTCACATTTTTCGGATCTGAGCTCCTATCGTATCCCTAAACTTTTCAAATGTCCCTTCAAGCATTTATGGCATGCATTTATGATGTGAAATGGGAATATAAGTAAAGGCTACAATGTCCATTTTGGTCATTTTGTATTTGCATGTGTTCCAATTCGAGAGAGCTCATCCCCATCTCACATTTTGATGGACTCTAAGGTGAAGGTGAGGATTCTTGCACAGTTACTTTGAGATCTTAGGGATTTCATTAGATTCATTCTCCCTCATGTCGTTCCAAGGTAGGTCGATTTTTGTGCCTTTAGTTTCATTTATTTTGTGATCTTTTAATCTACCTTTTGCTTGGAAAAAGTAATTCTTGTGTGATCTGCTCTATTGTGTGAGAGCTTTGAGAGGGTAAATATGAGTGTCTGAAATGATTTCTAGGGTTTCCCTTCCTTTCAAATGGGTGTTTGATTGATTTTATATTAAAGTTATTGATTTGGATGAGATGTTAGGGCTTGACCAAGGAAGCCATATTTTTACCTTGTTTTGTGCTTTCATATTGATGATTGATCAAAGGGTCTCACCCTACTCTTAAGCTTGTTCTTGGAGCCCTAGTTTCTTGAAAACCCTAACTAGAAATTGCAAATTTGATAGATGAAGCAAATGATATTAGGGGATTCTTGTGTAGGATGTTTGATTGGAATTTTCATCAGGATTCGGTGTTAATTCAACTTTAAGTAGGTAAAATGGTCACCATTCATCATTTCAATACAAAAAAGGCTCAATACTTAACAAGTTTTTTTACCATAAGCCAGATTGTCAGAGATTCTGAGGTTGTTCAGAATTTCCAAGCATCGATCCAGCCAAAAACTCCAAGCTCCCTCGGATTTTATGAATCCTTTGCCATCACAAAGTCCTAGAGTCAAGATCATGTGTGAAACGATGAAAGCCTTGTACACTTAGCAAAATTTTGAGTTCGACTACCTTCAGTAATTACAAGCTAGGTTGGATTTTTTGAGCTCCAGTATGGCTATAGATTATGACCTCCCTTGGATTCTTTGAATTCTCTAAACCTTCAAATCCCTGATGCATGTGATGGAGTGAGCTTCAATAAAATAGTTTAAGGTGTGATCTTAAGATAGTTGATGATATCCCTTAATGAGCCCCATTTTGTTAGATAACCTCATGAAGATTCCTTGGGACCCATTGGATTCATGTTAGAGTTCACTTTGAGTTGACCTCAATATATCCAAGCCTTAGTCTAGCTGGGAAATCCAACCCTAGGTGGATTCCCTGATTTTTCCCCAAAACTTTCAAACCTCAAGTTTTAATGATAAATGAACATGCACATGAGGTTGTAACATATTCATGATTGAAATCTTGTTGAATTTTGAGAAATCTTCCTTCTTGAATATGAAATTCACTTGCATAGTTTAATGATGGAATCTTATTAAATAGGTGATTCACTTTACATTGCCATCAAGGTTTTCCTTGTCATTCTCATTTGTATTCAATGGCACCATATTAATAAACTTCATTGAATTAATTCCATGTGTTGATGAGTTATATTGTTATTTCCATTTGGGTGATTATGGTTTTCTCTAACAAATGTAGGTAGTGTTGAGCCCTGATAAGACTTTTAAATCCAATTTTTTTGCAGAACAAGAAGTGAGAAAGAGAGCTAAAAGAATGAAGTATGACGTCAAGGGCATATGGCCAGAGTCTAGGATTTCTTCTACTTGGGAAAAGATTACAGATACAAATTTGGGGCACATAGACTATGATGACTTCCAACAAAGAATGTTTGGCAATGCATCCACTCAACTGGAAAAAATTCTCACTTGTGCTGGTCTAGCTTAAGTAGTAGGGTTCCCTCCCACACAATTGAGCCTTGAGTTGGTTTTGGAATGTGCAAGGTATCATGACTCAAATAAAAGGATCATAGTTGGGGCACAAGGAAAAGTCCTGGCCAATCTCATAGAAGAGTCCATTGCAGGAGTATTTAACATTGCTTCACATCATAAGCTAATCAAGGAGATAAACATTGGAGAAGCTATAAAGTTCTATGATGAGAATCATAATAGAGCCTTAGATATGATGAACAACTCTTAGATACTAAAGCCCAAACCACATTATTCCAAGTTTCCCAAGAAACTACATAGAAGTGATTTCAAGATGGAATACCATGATGTCATAACTCTCCTGGGCAGAGTTATAGGGGTGGAAGAATCTCATATTTTCCATACCTAGATGTTCTACCCTATCACACAAATCATGGGTGGAAAACATTATCACTAGGCCAGAATCATAAGCAACAACTTGGATGCTCGGCTAAGGAGTGTGCAGGAGACCAATAGGTTCACAATGACCTCATACCTTATATATATGTTGGCAAGCAAAACTAGGTATAAGGGTCTCAATTGTAAAGAAACCATGGGAAAGGACAAAATATGGGATATCTACCCACAATTGCAATATAAGACAACTAACTATAGAAGAGAAAATGATGCATTCTTCATGTATATTCTTAGGTTGCTACAATATGCTCTCCATGTTAGAGTCTCTTCAGATGCAGTGGATGTGATCAAGCAGTATGGGTAGTGCTTCATTTAATTTTAGAGGTTCACGTACATCTGGATACAAGGGTCTCCTATTGTCCCTCTTAGATTACCCAAATATCCAACTAATAAACTCATACTATTAGAGGTGATTGTAGACATGGAAAATGTATTAATTGACATTACACACCTAATCCTAATTTTCTAACATCATTTCCTCCTGAATCATCTTCTAGTCTTGACATCAAATTTCTCTCTTAACTAGATTAGATCAATTTTATCTAATTAAGTTGTCATCTCTTGTTAATTAAATAAATTATTTTTATTTAATTAACCTCATAGTCTCCATTTAATTAAATAATCCCTTTTATTTGACTAAATCTCTAAGGTCGTCTTATTAAATTAAATCAATTCTTATTTAATTTAAACTAACAACATATCTCTTTAATTAAATAAATAAAAAATCTTTATTTAATTAAGTCTAAATCACATTCCTTTCAATTTTGATTTAAATAAATCCTAAAATCTAAGTGAAAATTGTCACATCATCTAATCTCCTATTAAGTTAATCAAATCCTGATTAGCCTAATCCTCATCCATGTCACATCCTCTATCTTTTTCCACTTGCTCAATAAATCATTTATTTTGAATTATTTAAATCTCTAATTACTTTCAAAAAGACATCAATGGTTGGAATATTCCTCAAATTTGAAAATCCCTCCAAAATGATGTGTCCTTCCAACAAGGCATTTAACTCATCTTACAAGTCCTTTTCTTGAGCCATGTGACATTAACTTCACCTTTCACCTCATCCTTCAAGCCATATTTTGAATTTCAAATCTCCCTCTCTTTGGCACATTTATCAAAATATGCCCCACCTTTGTCCATTCACATCTTGACAAGTGGAATTTGGCCATTGGTTGAAAGTTAGTCCCACATTGCTTCATTTTGGGCATTTCTCCATCTTGTCTTTCTATAAATAAGAGGTTTCTCTCCTCATTTGATCATCCACAATTTGAAAAAACTTACTATACTCAATTTCATTAAGGCATAGCTAGGCTATTGCAAGTTTTCTCCATGGAGTTCATTTGAAGCAATCACCAAGTGGATCAATCTTCACCAAATCATCAAAAGCTTGCATAGGGGTTGGGAAAGGACTAATTTCCACATAAAATTGGCACCAACTCCCCCATAAGATCAAGAGTTTGCATGTTTTTAATAGGATTTGATATATCTTCTTGCTTTTTCATTGTGTTCTTGTTTCTATTCCTATTTTGATCATTGCTAATGGATTTTATGAGAAACTTTGATCTTGGCTTGCATTTGAATCTTATAATGTGTTTTTTTGTTGTCTCTTGTAGATACTAGGATCTTGGTTCTATATTTGGCACTAGAATGAGGGAAAATCTCAAGTTCTTAACACATTTTTTTGACAAAATTTCATGTTTTTTTGTTGATGTTTTGTGTCTATAGGAAATAGAGCTGTTGATAGTCTAGCAGTGCCATACAAAGCCACTGACGGCTTAGCAGTGCCATACAACACCACTTCAAACTCCAAACTCCGTCGCTAAGGTCTTCCCACCCAGAAATTCAAAATTTTCAAACTACACCACTAACCTTTTCAAACTACACCGTTGGGCTCAAACTGCACCGCTGACCTTCTCAAACTGGATAGCTTTTGAATTTTTTCCTTTGCACTCAATCTTAAAATGGTTGTATCTTAGTCATTTTTTGGTCTTTTTTGAGCTTTTTTTTTTTAAATGGGGTAGAATTTCATAAGCTATCCAATGGTGTAGATTTTTCTCAACTTTGATAGGGTTAAAAATTTCAAATTTTCACCTAATGAAACATTATAATGAAACTTTGTCTATATCTTAGGGTTTTTATGCTTAATCATTTATCTAACCCTCATATCTTCTTGTTTCTTGATTTTATCTAACATTTGGAGCTTGTATTGCAGGTTTTAAAGGATCATGGAGCATGGAATTCAAAGAAAAAGAATTATCACATCATTGTATCAAGTTTTTTTCAACACTTTGGGGAGCAATTAGAATCCCACTTCTAAGTACTTTGTCACCTTCATGCCCTTTAGGACTCACTAATTTTTGTTTGGATTTAAAAAGAACAAGGAAAATTTCCATTTCTTGCTACAAAAGGGATTAAAAATAACTTAGGAAATTTACTAGATTTATGATTTGGGATTGACAATTGAAAAATTAATCTTCATTTTTCCTTTGGTGCTTAAAAAGAGTCAAAATCATTTCTTTGAAGGTTAAAATGAATGAGTGTTTTCATTGTTTTGTAATTACTTACACAAAGTAATATCATCAAAAGATGTATGCGCTTCTCTCATGCCTCATGTCAATCTTGAGAATCAAAAGGCTTTTGGTGACATTAAGTTGTGCAAGTAATTTCCTACACACTTCAATTTGGGTCCTAAAATTGAATAAATCTTGTGAGTGTGAGTGAAACATATCACATGTGTTCTCTCTTTGTTTCTCAACAAAGATCGATCAAACTACAGATGTGTTTGCTCACTTTTGTGTTATCTTAGAGGGCCTTCCTTGTGGGAAAAAGTAATCACCCAAGGGAATGACCCAACTAGGAACACGCTAAAGCCAAGTGCCTTCCACCCAGGATATAAGTGTGGATAGTGGAACAAAGGCCAATATCACGAGGATTGTTCTGATGAGAATGGTAGCAATGGTCTCTCACCGCATGGATGATCCCCCACAAACAAAATTCCCACATTAAAACTCCTTGTTTAATAAGGCCAAAATCCTTATCTATTGGTTGGTGCAAGAATGGTCGTTCTGAAGCCACCACACAATTTTATGGCTTTTAGTAGAAATGGAAAGTATGCCATGGGAGATTCATGGGTACTAATGCTTGGTTGACCTGAGAAGTGAGTGCACTATAAGGGGGAGCTTGTGTGGTCAAGCATCTAACCATTCACTAAAATTAGGCATAGTTGGACTTGTCAGAGTGGGGACTCAACAAATATTGTCTCAAATATCCATAGGGTTGTGATTGTTCTTGAAATCAAAACACATTGCTTGGTTGAAAACATTGGAAAACAAACATTCAACATGAGCATCAAATCTCAAACCCTTTAGGAGAAGCAAATATCATTGAATGAATTCAGATGCTATTTCTTGCCCTAGGGATTCTATCCTTAGAGGTTTCTAATCATTTGGATTTCATCTCAATTTGCTCCTACTAAGGTCGACATTAGGAAACTTTTTACCTTGATTTTCTAGATTTCTACATAATGGACTTTGTGGGATGAAAGAAAATTAAGATATTGGACATCTAGTTTTAAAAGCTAATCAAGAGTTTGTTTGTGATAAAAAGAACTCAATAAGAAAAGTTAAGAAAAAATTGGACCCCACACATGCGCTTGGCATCTTTTTGTAATATTTTTTTCATGCAAACATTGGCCTTTTGGTTTTGAACTACTCTTAGAAAAAATCATGTTCTTCACTATCTTGGTCTTGTAAACAAGGTTCATTTAGGACCAAATCAAACACCAATCAAATCACATCCCACAAACAACTCTAGAGCTTTGGAAACATCATTGTCTAGACTTGGGTACATCTTTAAACCAAATCAAAATCACTTGTTTAGTTAGGTGTGTTTGGATGAATCCCTCCTTACACAATTAAATTATCCCCCTTTTGAATGAGTTCATCCTAAGATAACATCCAACATATTGGGATCCACAAGTTCATTATCCAATCAAAACAATCAAAATCAAATCCTAAAGTCTATCATTGATCCAAAGTTCCTAAAAGTTCAAACACCCATATCATTCACCCTTTCCATCCTTCATCTCATCATTGTTCATAAATTCCTTAGAGGTCAACAAGGTCAAAACACAACAAGAACATGGAATGTAAACTTGCTTCATACATCATGAGTAATACAAGTCAACCAAATTATCAAAGCCTTAAAAAACCAATGGGTCATAAAAACTCACATTTATACTTGATCCATACATGGGACCATTACCTCCTACAAACTTCAATGGTACAACAAATGTGAGCTTTCCCAATCTAAATTTTGGAACATCTTTCCCTATGGTAGATTTAAATCAAATCCCAAACTTACAAATCTATCAACCAAGCAATCAATGCATGAGTCTTCAACAAAACAACATCATCCCACCAAATCCATACATGCCAAATGTGAATATACCAAGTACAAGTTCACTTAACATGAACATTTCAAATCCACACTTGGTAAACTTTGGGATAGATATGTTTGTGAATCATACAAATTTTGCTCAAAGTCCAAACAAGATGTTAATGACTCCAAGACAAGGTAACACCATGCAAAATAAAAGTTACCTAAATCAAGGCAATGTGATTCCCAACCACAAAAATGTTCAATTTCAACCTATAATTTCAAATCGAAGCATCATCCCTAATCATAACATTGTACACAATAAATTTTTCCATGATCCCATACAAACACCACAAGTACACATTCCAAATCTACTTGAACAAAAAAATTGACTATATCAAGGGAGTCAAAATCAAAATCAAGATCTAGTTTCACTAGATAAACTTGCTTCACTTGCCAAACTAATTGACTTATTGAGACAAGAGACATCTTCACTCCAAAATCAATACACTCTTCCATTGGTCGAACCATGTCATCAAAGAATTGAGTTGTATCCACAAACACATCAAGAACAATATCTCCAAAGTCAAGAAGTTGGATATCAAGATCAACAACATCAACAAAAAACCCAACCTCCACATCTCAAAGATCAATCACCACATCTCCAAAATAAATCACAAGGTCAATTTAAAGTGCAAGTCTCACTGGGTAACAAACAAGAATACACACCACTTGGGAAACCAATCGAATCGGTCATGCAATAGTTGGTGTAGGAAAAAATCATCACAATTCCCACCTATGAAAACTATCAAGAGTCCTTAGTGAAACCACCATGGTACAATGAAAATTACCTTTATGATTTTCACAAAATAAAGGGACACATAACATCAGATTGTATTCAACTCAGGAATCTCATCCAAGACCTTATTGATCAAAAGATAATCACTATTGGGGACAATGATGAAGATTCAACCACTAGCAATATCATTAACAATCTCTCCACCACAATTGATGAGAAAAATGATCAAGACCTATCCATCAATGAGCACATGGCAAATGTTTCCACTTCATCTGATGACCAACTCAACATACATCAAGGGCCACTTTTTAGTCATCTATTTCAAGGAGTGTTAGAGTTATTTAATCCTATTGTCATAATCCACGACCCATCAACCAATTATCATGTTGAAAATGTCTCTACATCACCTAATGAGTTAGACAGCATATCTCAATAATTTATTCCAAAACATGATCAACATCTTTCACCAAGGTCTAGCAATGGTCCTTTCCAAGATATATCGACATCCTTTGACCTCATGGTTACAGATACTAAAGGAATCCTCAACTCAACATTTGATCCAAGTCCACTTAAAGATCAAGAGGATATTAAGCCACTTCCCATGCCCAATGAAGATATCCAAGAACCCTTTATAAGCAATCCATCCTTTGAAATTGACACATGTCAAGAACTTGATCCAAAGCATGTAAAAAGCAATTCCCAAATCATTCAAGATCAATAATTTGTATCTCCAAGCTACTACAATGATCTAATGGATACTCTCATATCTATAGAAGATGATCATCTCCACATAGCACATACTCCTCCATCTACCCATGAGATGCTTTATGTGGATGGACACGTAGATGATCTTGATTCAGAACATGATTCCTTTACTCCTAATATTATTGCACAAAAAGAGTAGGTTATTTATTCCTACAGTCAAACAAAGTTGTCAACATCAAGATCAGATATATCCCAAATTAAGACTAAGGACATCATGTATAAAGATATCAGCATTATCCACTCAAGGAAACAATTTAGGTAGAACAGAATATTTCAAAGTCAACGAAGCAGCAAATTGAAACATCATCTACAGTGGTCATTTATCAAAGAATGCTTACTGAACAAGACATCTCAAAATAGGCAGAATCAAGGAACAAAGGTGATACTACCATGAAACTATGTCTCAAGCAAACATCAACATAGGGAGCATGAAGAGTCCTTATGGTGAAACCAATGTCAATACTACAACCAACCACATCACGAATCTTCATCTACCCATCATCCCATCCATGAATTGGGAACAATTTCAAAAGTAAGATTTGAATCAAAGCATAAATAATGTCGTCAAAGAAAAAGAAGCCAAGGAGCATAATGGACAAATCAAATACACATGGATGCCAAAGAATACAAAGAAAGACTATCCCTATCAAACTCCATTAGTCAAAGAAACTATGGGGAAAAATTAAAAAAGGAAAAGTATCCATCAAAGATTTCCACAAAATCAAAAGAATGATTCTTAAGTCATGTACAAAGTATATCAAGCAGTTGGTCCTAATTCCACATACACTTTCATATCCACCCATCATTGCTCATCTTCCCAAGTTTGGAGAGTCAAAGGTTCCAAAGTTGTCAACCAATCCATCTTCTATTCCTAAACACACTACATCCATGCCCATGCATGATTATCCAATTCTCACATTGACTATGTATTGGCAATGAACCTTCATCATAAGGATTCAGAAGGCACTCTATCGCGATGTGCACACAAAGACAAAGTTAACTCTGGTATCAACAAAGTAGATCAGAATCTCAAAAGTTGTATTCAAGTGCACGTATCTTGGTAAAGCAACTTCTTCAAGAAGGATATTGATGGCACATTATGATAGAATCATCTACATTGACAACCAGTGGTTTTTAGCATGAGCTTAAAGTCTTTCAAAAAGTCAAAACCAAAAACATAAAAATAAAATCAAAAAAAAGGATTGAAAATAGTAAAAATAAAAATCGTCCTCTAGTGAAAACCACTACTATGGTGCTTTGGACAAGTGTCATGATGAAAACCTAGAAAACATGTGTCATGTGTAGAATTGAGCATCTACTTGTGCCATTTAGGTGGAAGTATCTCATCCCATCCATAATAAATCCATTCATCCATAAAATATTTTTCCAACCCATTTTCATCTATCTACATCCATCTTCCAAGTTATCTTGATCTTGAAAAAGTTTGGTGCACACTTTACACTTGCTTATGGTAAACATCTTGACATGATGGGTCATTTTCATTGATCCTATCCTATCCAAAATTATCTGCCATGAGTCATTATCCAAATGAGTATTCTTTATCTCAACCTTATTCTTATTACAAGATAATCCTGGCATCCTTGTGTGCTTACCTATATCCATTCATCCATACACCTATCCAGGAATCCATTCATGACATTCCATACATTGCTAGACACTGGGGGCAGATATTTACATCTTGCTTTGGGAATAAATCTTGATCTATATCTTCCAACTTATGTGGTGATCTGAACATTGGCAAACATGAAATCAAATTGGTCAAGCATTTGTGAGCCAAAATCCAAATCACTAGCCCATGGAACATTTTGATGAAAATGCATTCCTTATAAAGCTTCATCTTTCATCGAACATCAACCAAACAATCAACATCTGTCACATCTAACGCGATGCTTTTACGTCACATCAAATCATTCAAAACAATTTTGTTTCAAAATCAAGCTTCAAAATCCTAATCAATCAAACCAAATCAATCCCTCATCAGCTTGGGATATCCATCCTAATCCCTATATTGCTTAACACTATCCTTGCATTGTTGTGTATCCTCAACAATGTTATCATCATCAATCCATCAATCCAATCAATCAACCCTAGCTTGGTTTTCAAAAAAATTCCAAAAAAGAGCATTGATATCATCACACATATCCGTATCCAAATCATCAAAATCATCTGAAAAAAAATCCAAAAACATTCAAAAAAACAAGAAAATCCAAAACATTCAAATCATATCAAAATCCAAAAACACTCATAAAAGTCAAAATGTCAAAAACATTTTTATCCTGAACTACGTCATCTTTGAGCTTAAATGTGGCAAGGCTAATCTTTGATCACCCCCAAGACACAAAAACACAAAAAAATTCAAAAACACAAAATCAAAACATTCTAAAAACCAAAACACTACAAAATTTGAAAATCAAAAAATTTGCAAAAACTCAAAAATACCAAAAAAAGCCTCAAAATATTTCAAAAAAGATCAAAAACATTCAAAAAAACCCAAAAATGTCATCCATCCCCCATCTCACTTTCACCCACAATAAAAATCACTCATAATAAATCATCATCACCCTCAACCTTTGGTGAAACAGTTGGAAACATGTCTAGTAGTTCAAAAGTGAAAACTCAAAACGTCAAATTCTCAAGTCTAGGTCAGTACATAAACAAGTTGGTCAACTCTTTGTGTCAATAGCTTATCATCCAATCAGTCTCATATCAAATCATCTGATATCATCATGTCCTAGGATGAATCCTTCCTACAATGGACATCAAAATGAGATATCACTGTAGTTTAGTCTTGGCTAGCGGTATGAAGAACATTAGCTTGTTTATTTACTTTATCTTTATCTTGTTGATTTATCTTATTGCGCTCATTCCAAGGACCTCTCGATGATGTCTAATCAAAATATTTAGAGAGATAGGAACGGGGAAATGATCATTATCTTTTTATCTACTATTCTTGTTGGATGTCTTTGTAATATAACCTCAAAAAATACTTGTTGTATTAGGTGTGTATGGAAGGTGTTTTAGATATCTTGTTGACTGCATAGGAAGGCTTTCCTTTCTATGTTTTGGTCTGAGATTTTTAAATTACCTGAAGTGCATCCTAGTAAGGTTTCCATATGTTAGATGTGAACAAGGATACTCCTATCTATTTGTCCAGTCAAAGTCCATCACACCAGGTGCAACGCCATCCTGGTTCTCTATATATTGATGCATCACACCTATGTGTGTTATCAAACATAAGGTGAATAGCCCTTTTAAAATCCCAATTCTTGGTAAGCAAATCATTATCATCATCATCATCATCATCTCTAATAAAGTTGGCTTGTTGGATTCTCTTATCTTATCTTATTTTTCTTTTATCTTCTTTCTGCACTAACATGGTACCATGATGGTTAATCACAAATCATCGCTAAATGCATCCATCCTCCATCCAAAAACCATCAACATAATGCATATCATATCATATAGGAAACATTGATCATCTCACATGCATTGCATCTCCTCATTCCATAATATAGATTGGTTATTCTAAGGATCTCATAAACCACACATTTATCATCCAGTGCATACTCATAAAAGCATCATCACATAACATCATGTGCATCCATATCATCCATGCATCATCATATCATCTAATATCATCTCACATATCATCAAAATAATGCAACTATCATGGTACAAATCAAGGTCAAGTGTGTGTAATATATCAAAATCATCGAATCTATCTACATCAAATATTTGAGCTGAACTAATCTTGAACTTCTTTGTCACGAGATTGACCCTCAAATCAAACTTTTCGCCTGATCTCTCGAGGGGGAAGCATCGACATATTTCCTTCATCGAGGAAACATTGGGGAAAACTTTGAAATCAATTTTTTTTTAATTTTGATCGCAACATGTTTATTCTTTGAAACAATGCAATGAGTGCCTTGTTTCAAAGAGGGGCAAAATGTAGACATGGAAAATGTACTAATTGACATTACACAACTGATCCTGATTTTCTAACATCATTTCCTCCTGAATCATCTTCTCGACTTATCATCAAATTCCTCTCTTAACTGGATTAGATCAATTTTATCTAATTAAGTTTTCATCTCCTATTAATTAAATAAATTATTTTTATTTAATTAACCTCATAGTCTCTATTTAATTAAATAATCCCTTTTATTTGATTAAATCTCTAAGGTCATATATTATTAAATTAAATCAATTCTTATTTAATTTAAACTAACAACATCTCTCTTTAATTAAATAAATAAATAATCTTTTTAATTAATCTAAAACACATTCCTATCAATTTTGATTTAAATAAATCCTAAAATCTAAGTTAAAATTGTCACATCATCTAATCTCCTATTAAATTAATCAAATCTTGATTAATTTAGTCCTAATCCATGTCACATCCTCTATATTTTTCCACTTGCTCAATAAATCATTTATTTTTAATTATTTAAATCTCTAATTACTTTCAAAAAGGCATCAATGGTTGGAATATTCCCCAAATTTGAAAATCCCTCCAAAAGGATGTGTCCTTCCAACAAAGCATTTAACTCATCTTACAAGTCCTTTTCTTGAGACATGTGACATTGACTTCACCTTTCACCTCATCTTTCAAGCCATCTTTTGAATTTCAAATCTCCCTCTCTTTGGCACATTGATCAAAATGTGCTCCACCTTTGTCCATTCACATCTTGACAAAGTGGAATTTGTCCATTGGTTGAAAGGTAGTCCCACATTGCTTCATTTTGGGCATTTCTTTGTCTTGTATTTCTATAAGTAAGAGGTTTCTCTCCTCATTTGATCATCCACAATTTGATAAAACTTACTATACTCAATTTCATCTTCAAGCATTGGCATTTTCATCAATTTCATCAAGGCATAGCTAGGTTATTGCAATTTTTCTCCATGGAGTTCATTTGAAGCAATCACCAAGTGGATCAATCATCACCAAATCATCAAAATATTGCATAGGGGTTGGAAAAGGGCCAATTTCCACATCAAATTGGCACCAACTCCCCCATAAGATCAAGAGTTTGCATGTTGTTAATAGGATTTGATATATCTTCTTGCTTTTTCATTGTGTTCTTGTTTCTATTCCTATTTTGAGCATTGTTAATGGATTTTATGGGAAACTTTGATCTTGGCTTGCATTTGAATCTTATAATGTGTTTGTTTGTTGTCTCTTGGAAGTACTAGGATCTTGGTTCTACATTGACAAAGAAAATGGTAGCCTTTGAGGAAATTTTATAGGACCTGTATAAGAATGGGCTAGGAGTAGAATTCCCATTGAGAATTGGGACTCTAGAAGCCTATCCATCTATTTAAAGTTCACAATATTTTGAAAAGGAGATGGAACAATTTGAATTATATTCTCACACCAATAGGGATAACTTTGATCCCTATGCCAAGGCTCAAAAGCAAGCTAATAGAGAGTTCAGCCACAAAGATCACATTAAGAACTATTAGGCCAATTTTTGGGATGAATTTGAAGTCATTATGAGGAGGTTCTCCAGGTTTCCTCTCAATTTAATAAGGCTCTAGAAGGTTAGAGAGGTGCTAGATCAAGTTCGGGATGATGATGCAGACCTAATCCAACATCATGATTTTGAGCCTTTTAAGAATAGGACTCTACCTCCAATAAACTAGTCAGAAGAAGTAACAGACTTGGACCAAGTGATAGGGGTAGTAAAGAAATACTCCAAGCTTTGGGTGAAGCATAAAGTTTTTGAACTAAAGGCTAATGGCACCAAATCCACTTATGACTTGATGGGGGATTTGGAATCCCAATCTGAGGAAGAAGCTGAAGTTGGTGAAGGTGATAACACTGATCCTCGTGATGGAGATGGTCAAGAGGAAGAAATACCTCTAACACTAAAAAGAAAAAGAAAAAGGATCCAAACTCAAGTTAAGCTAGTTGAAAAACAATCTCCTAAAACACAAAAGGCTCCTAAGGTTAGCACTACAACTAAAGAAGGAGAAGCTTCACAGCTAGTTAGGAAGACGAAGCTAGTTATAGAAGGCCAAAATATGGCTAAGGATAGGAAGAACAACGCTACTACTAATGCTCCCTCTTCAATTAAGGTTATATACATAGATAGTTCAGGAGAGAAACCATAAGTATATGTTAGGATAAATTCTACTAAACATAAGACATCCCCACTAGTAGAGGTGGAAACTATAGAGAAGGAGGTGTAGATTGAAGAGTAACCTAAAGATGATAGTGCTAAGAGAGTAGTTATAGGAAATAATTCTCCTCCTCACAATGCATAGATTTCAGAGGAGGAAATCAATGAGGAAGGAAACATATCAATAATCCTGAACAATAGGAATCAGAAGATGAGGAGGTCTCTACTCCTAGAGGTGGAGAATGGAAAAATTTTATGCAAGAAATTGAGAAATCAACCTCTGGAGCACAAAGCCAGAACATTGAATTAGAGGAAACTCAGGAAATTCCATCCAAGTCTCCATAAAAGGAAATGGTTGATGAACAGGAGGATCAACAAGAGATAGAGAAAATTGTGGAAGAGGTTGTCGAAAACCCAAATCAAGGCAAGAATGAACAAGAGGATCCCTCTATAGAGTTATAAATAGAGTAGCCTATTGTCCCAAATTGGCTAGAGAAGAGGCTTAGTAAGAAGCCAACCATTGTTTAAGAGGAAACTCCCAGCTGGGACAAATTGTTAGAATAGTGGGGGAAGCCTAAGCAAAGAAAAATGGCTAGAACAATTTCAAAGTTTTCAAGAGATGAATTTAACAATAGAGTTGTTCATGTGGTTGTTCCTATAGAGAACAATTTCAAAGATAAAGTGAGGCCCATTAATTATAGGGTGCAAACCATCAATTTGGGTTCAACCACTAAGAAGCAAGAGCAGGAGGAATTTCAAGAATCATCCCATGCCATTTTGAGGAGACTTGATAAAGAAACTAAGGAAAAGGAGAAGTTGTAAAAGCAACTTACTAATGTTTACAAGTATGTCCACTTAATGAATCCCTTGCAAACTGTTGGTGATGGTGGTTCTTCAATTTTAGAGGGGATATTTCCCAAAGAAGTTGTTTCAAAAATTGAGAAATTGAAGTCATCAGTTCATAGCACCCAAGAATGGCTTCACGATGTGAGCAAGAGAGGTGATGAATCAATTGAGCAGATATTCAAAATTCATGCTAGGATTCTATATTTATAGAAGATACCTCCCAATTTGTTGTTGACTACAATAGAATTGATGAAACACTTGTTGAGGAGTTAAAGAAGATTTTGCAGGTGCCCAAGGAGGAATTAGCTAAAATGAACATCTCACTCCTGATGATATTGGTAAAGTAATGGAGTGGCTGGAGATATGGAATTATAGAAAGGAACTCTTCTCTAAGGCCTTGAAGAAGATAATGAAGCTGCAAGGAAAGATGAATGAAATATATGATAGTTGTATCACCTTCCTTGAAATCACTACTGGGAGAAGGAAATTTGGACAAAAAATACGAATATCACTAGATTGCAGGCATGATGGCATTAAATTTATGCTCCATTTGAAAGTGCACCCATTGCCAAAGATCATTTGGAACGTACATCTATTTACATTTTTAAGTTGGATAAGTATCATGAGCTACAAGTTGAATGGCATAAAATGATGCCCAAGTATGTTGATGAGTTGAAAACTCATAAATTGAGAATAAAATTTATTCCAACTTTAGATCCAATTGACATGAGGTAGATACTAGAAAATTTCAAAGAATTATCCAGCAAGTTAGAGGCCAATATGGAGGGAAAAAATAGCCAACTTGGAGCCGCCTAGGACAATATGCCAATCATGTGACTTTCCACCAAAGGGGACGACCTAGATATGTGTGCTAGCAAGATAATACTTCTAGAAGGGTCCAAGCTGACCTAGGGCCTATTTTAAGGATATTAAATGTAATTTTATTTTATAAAACTCTCTAGGCCAACCCAATTTTGTAACCCTAATAATGGGCTGACCTAATTTAATTTCTTTATAAATTAGGGCCTCAGCTTCATTTGTAAGGGTTACACATAGTTGGAATAGCTAGAACTGAGAGAAGAGTTAGTATTTTATGAGAGCAAGTGTTGGAATATTGTGGATACATGAATTGTTGCAAATATGGGTGATTCAATATAAGACATTGTTCTTTGGTGCTCTTTCTTGTATTGTTCACTTTTGCTTGGTTCTTGTTTTCTAGATCTTTAGGAAATTGATTTGAAGTTGTGGTTGCATGTTATATTTTAGACTTATATGTGATGCAATTATGTTAATGATTTGATATTTGAAGTGTTTCAGCAATCCTTGGTCCATACTTTTAGTAGCTTGCTAATTGTAAGTTATTGTCTAAACTTAGCCTAGGCCTAAATATTGTGTGTTGAGTTCAATTGTGGGTATTTATTCATTTCAATTATAAAATAAGGTTGATTTGTGTGAATGCTCCATGATATGGAAATATTTATTTCCTTAGAAAATTTCATTGTTTCTGTGAGATTGTAGGTTTAAACTAGGTTTAGCAGGAATTAGTTTTGGAAGGATTGGTCCACTTTGAATGTTTGATTGTTTACACAATTGGTCTTAGGTTTTAGTTTTAGAAATATCTATGAACCTTTTATCTTTTGATATTTCTTTTAAATCTAAGTTAGTTTAGGATTAAAAGCATCAGCATATTGCATGATTTGATGAGTTTGAAGCTTTCAACATTTTTTTTGTAAGACCCCTTGTGATTACCATCATTTTCATATTTATCACTGAGTTGTTTATGCATTGTCAAGACCTGACATTAGAGACCTTTGGGATATCTCTTGAGGATTGCTAATAGAGATTTAAATTTCAAGAGAGATAGGATATCATATTCTATCTGAGTTGTTTTTATGCAGAAAACACCACCAACACTCTCAATTTAGTCAAACATAATTTCATGATCTTCTTTGGCCAAATACAATTTGAAATAGGTCACCAAAAAAATGTTCCTGCAATAGAGAGAAATGAAATGTGGACCAAACATAGCCTCTTTTCTCAAATTAACATGCTACATGATATCTGAAACCAAAGACTAAGATATACACGGTACAATGCAAATCATGTGTCAGAGCATGTTAACCAACTGCCAGATCAATCTAGACCCAAAATAATGTATCTTATTGTGTTACAAGAGGAATGGGACCAGGATAGATACAACCCAAAATAGATCTTTACAACACAACATCCAAAACTAGGCTAATATGGATCACTAAGGCACCAAAACAAAACTTCAGTCAATCAACCAAGATATGTTGACATTAATGACAACAAGCAATCAACATCTTCTCAACACATTCCAACATATATATGTATTGATATCTTTGAAAAAGCTAAATTATATATTAGATATATAATAATATCATTATTTTAATAGATGTATAAATATATTATTTAAATATATATTATCTACATTTGATTGAAAAGTAATAAGAAACATGTGAATATAATATATATATGTTAATAATATATATAGTATAATGGTTTATATATTATAATGCATGGTAATAAGCTTAATAGCAGTGCTACCATTTAAAGTGAATGGATAAACCATAAAGTGCATAAGAATAGCACTTAAGTTAAATACATATAAAGCACAACTTATACTATGTACAAAGCACATGATATATACATATATAGTAAAGTGCAGAAATAGAAGGGATTGTGCATCAAATAGAGGTTGTGCATAAACAAATTGCATTGCATAAAGTATTTAATTTTGAGTAATGTAAATATAGGAAACACTATAGTAAAGCACGTGGGAGTAAATTAAAGTAATGTGTGAAATAAATCTACCAAGGCTTAGTCAAATTATGAAGGAAAAAGAGAATATTGAATGTAAGGAACTTTGATGTGGTCTTTTCCAAATAGCAACCAAAAGAATAGGGTGCATTATTTTTTATATGGCACTAATATATGAATAGTATTAGAAATATGGACAGAGAGAAACTACAAATATTTTATTCAAAACAATTTGTGCTTCACTCTATTTTCATTCAAAACCTTTACATATATATAGGACTTGTATTTCCTATGTTATAGGAAACATCCTATAACAACTCATGACTAACAAATAAACAAACTCCTAAATATATGAGTTGTTAAAACAACTCATAATACAAACAATATTAATTACGTGAGCTATAATAACAACTCAGTTTTATTGTAGCACAAATTATTTTTCTAACCCATGTTAACAATAATTCCCAACACACCCCCTTAGTGTGAACATGGAGAGAAAGATCATCGTACAACTTGGAAATAGAATCATATGCCTATGCATACTTTTAGGTCTGCATACTGCTATATGGACCTTGTTGCACATGATCACCTACATACGAGAACATACCCCGCTTTCACTTCTAGTGAACTTATCACTGGATGACCATATTTCCAAGAATTCCAATAGTCAAAGGATATTTGTAGTCAGTTGCTCTCCTATACAACTATTTACAATAATGACAATGTCCACGTTCTCCACCTTAGCACTTCCAACTATAGTAGACCAACTCTTGTGGCTCATGATCTTGATTGAAAGAAAGGCTCTCTCCTCCCATGGTTTTAAATAGGCTTACCACAAACCTTGAAATGAATAGGAACCTCCATCATCTATCCATCTCATGTGGTTTTTTGGATCCTCCCACAAACCCTTCCAAGATCCATGAACTAGCTTACTCTAGTGTTTTTGTTTTCCACTATGCTAGAAGGAAAATCCTTACTAAAGGGAATGGAACACTGGTTATTATTCCCCCCCACAATGTGAAATTTCCATTTATTTACACAACTAGGAACACTGAAAAGAAAATCATATCAAGTTGTATACTAAAAAATAAAATGTCGCCAAAGTTGATGAGCGGCCCCATCATTGGTGACTAACGAAAGGATGTTGATTGTCGTCCTTCCTCCACTACCTCCTACCTCCAATTGATTTGCTACTTAGAAAAAATAATTTTCAAACTCAATTTTATAAAGCCCCCCTCAAGTTGGATGTTGCCTACAACTGATAATGCATCCAATTACAACTAAGGAAATTTTTACTTTTCCTAATTTTGACACTTTTACATTTAGACATACGACAATTAAAACTCATGAAAATAGATGCTACTCATACTAATACCACTTGCTTTGACAACATACCAGCTTTAAACTAACATGTAAAACATCTTTATAATAACTAATAAGACATTTTAGGACACTATATGAAGATGGAGAAGCGTAGTTTTGACATCATGCATTAGTTTTATAAACAAGACTAATTGAAGACAATACTCACACTAGAAATTGAAAATAAGGTATAATTCAACCTATCACTAAAAAATGTTTCAAAATTGATGCTTGCCTCTACAAATTTGTTTTTCTTGCCAAATGGAGTTTGGATTAACAAATCATCACCAAATTCTTTCTCTTGTTCTGAAGCAAAAGTCTCACACCAATATGCAGATATTAATTCATCAAGAGCTTTCTATAAATGTTAAGGTTCCATGATTTCAAGGAATATACAAGCTCCAGGTTCCAATTCACACTTCCAATATTCCTCAGTCTGATGAAGACTCTTCCAGCATCAAATAATATAGAGTGGTTGCCAAATAAGAACTCCAACCATTAAATGACTATAGAAATGAAAATACTAATCTAATATAAGACACCTAACAAGATGCAATACAAACACATGCCTCATGAAACATAACACTAAACAACACAACCAAACCCTTCGTTCAAGTACGAGTAGTGGCTGATGGACTTTGTACGCAAATACTACTACATCTTGCAACACTGATCACAAGGTTGCTCTCACCTTCAAGTATGTCATTTCTGAGTTTTCTTCATGAGAAATCTACCATTATGGTGAGATGGAATGAATCTTTCCCAAACTTATGCCATTGTGTGTATGAAACAAAGCCAACACCACAACATGCATAGCGCAAGTCAAGGTAAAAACACAAGCGCCTTCCACATGTGTAATGATTAATATCACCAATGAAAACTCAAGCACTAAGCATAATATAACCATGCAAGTTCTCAGATATAACGGATAATTTTGTGCTCATATACCCATGGTCTCAGCTAATAAAATGCCAAAAAAGATGACCACGAATGACCAGAGGGCTTGGTGGAAAATGGGCACCCTTTCCTTCTACTTCTAAGTCGACATGGCTCTACAATGCCCTTTCCTCACACAAGTAATGTAGAGACAGTGACACCAAATTCGCTTTTGTTTACAAACCAATATAAACTACTAAAATGGACCCAAAACGCATATCTATCTTTCATCGACCTTTTAGAAACTATGCACATATCAAATGATGCATCAAAATGCCACGCAGGCACAAGAATGAATTAAGCTTTGATACCATATTAGAAATATCGATAGAGAGAAACTACAAAGATTGTATTTAGAACAATTTGTGCTTCACTCTATTTGCATTCAATACCTTTACATATATATAGGACTTGTATTTCCTATGTTATAGGAAACGTTCTATAACAACTCATGACTAACAAATAAGCAAACTCCTGAATATACGAGTTGTTAAAACAACTCATACTACAAACAATATTAATTAAGTGAGCTATAATAACAACTCACTTTTATTGTAGCACACCTTATTCTAACCCATGTGAACAATAATTCCCAACAAACAATGTGAACCTATTAGAAGTCTATCTACAATACAAATTCTAGCATATAAAGAAAATTGAAATGAAAGAAATAGTCAAATGAGAAGCTAGCCAAAATGAGTCTACCTGTGGAAACAATAACCTATCATTTATGAATGTTATTATTGTTGTCCATAAGAATGAGTGACTCATTCTTTGTGGTGAAATCTGGCTATGCATGTGTTTACTATGCAATGTTCTTAGCTACCACCTTTTCTTCTTCTTCTTGAGTCAAACATTTTTCATTGAGAAGTGTCATCTTTGAGAGATTTTTTCTAGCTTGTATTTGCTCACATTTATGTATAAATAGAGGTGTTTTCTCCCTCATATGGGATGCATTATGAATTCTTGTAGCTAATTTTATGAGATACCATTATGCTACATTTTGAGTTGATAGTATTTAGTGAGGCAGGGTTTTTAAGAGAGTGGGAAAGAGAGCTTGAGTAGTTGAAAGTATTGAGATTTTATCAAGAAGGGGTAGAGGTTGGTAATAGGTTGGAATTGCAAGTTGATTTAGTGAAAGTCGAGCTAGGAAGTTAGATTTGTCAAATTGGAGCTTTTTAAATATAGGCATGTTAATTTCTACTCCAATATGTATTTTATGTTTCAAAGGATTATATGATTTTGTACATATTTCTTGGAAAGAAGTGATTTGGAAGTTAATCTAGTCATTAGTAAACCTTGTTATTGGGATATATGTGTATACTCTATATATTGGTTTATGAGTGTATAAGTTGGTATTGTGTACTATACTAATTAAGATTATATAAAATTTTCTTAGATTATGAAGACTATACCTATAAAATTTTGAATTTTTTTGTTAGCTTATAATTCTAAGTAAAGCATTGCGAACAATGAGGTTAGTAAAACAATGTGAAAGGTGGCATGATAGAAACGTCATCATTGTTAGGTTACAAATTTATACAAACCTTGATTGATAATCTTTACTTGTGAAATGACAAAAATAGGCCACCTTATCCTTGTGGAAGATAGGGAAAGCTATATTTTAGGACCTATACCTACTTCCCTCAAGTTTCATTCAAGGAAACCTTATACATGAAACATGAAGCATGGAACATGAACAATGATACCTCGGGTGATGTCTTGTAAATTTGCAATCTAATATGAAGTGGTCATGAAGAGTGTAGATCTTGATCTTGAAATAGATGTAGAACAATGCTTTATCTTGGATCTTGGATGCTACATCACAAAACTAGCTCAACAACATGCTTGATTCTTTATTATCTTGATATGATGATAGATCTTGAACTGCTGCAATAATTGATGAAGAAATCTACCCTTGAATTCCTTAGGAATGCCCTTGTGAGCTCTCTTGATGCTCTTATGAACTCAAATTTGCTAGAATGTATGCTCTCATAAAATTATTGGATGAAAATGAGTGAGATAACCTTGTATTTATACCTGTTTATGCTAAATTCCTCAAAATTACAACTCTACAAGCCGACATTAGATTTAGGAGAATAAAATCCCACCAAGAATTTGAATTAATTTTTATTTTAAGCTACACAGGACTCATACACTATAAGTGGCATATGAGTCCCACTAGGCCAAGCTTTAGGACACATTTTTCAAGAAATGCTTAGAATGATGCAAAATAAGGATCGAGGCCCCGAAACTTAGGTGGGACTCATATGCCCAAGGTGGTGTATGAGTCCCAAATCCCTAAATCTAGGCCATACAATCCAAAACCACATGAATTATGATGTTTTATTTGTGAATGTTGGGATTATCCTCGGAAATATGCATTAATTAAGGTTTATGGATGCAAAATAAGGCCAATAAGGCATAGAGAATCCCAATTATTTAATAAAACCCCAGATTAGTGTGAAAGTGTAATACAAAACTTTACAACACTCTAAATAATGCATCATTAAGTCCATTTAGTTTACAAGGGTCCAAAACTTAATGTGAAGGTGTAAATAAATACACTTTACAACATTAAATTAAGGAAAAATTAGGTCAATTTAGCTTAAAAGGGCCCTAAATTCAATGTGAATGTGGAAAACACATTATAAAACTAGATCAAGGCAACATTAGGTCCATTTTAATGTCAAACATTTCCAAATTAAGTGAGGAATTGTACCATCTCCAAGAAGGGATTACAATTTTTGTCATTACATCTAGCCCCCACTTTAGTGAGAGGGGGAACTTACTTCAAACTCACACTAAAGTAGACAAAATCAAATCAATATGGGTCCAAATGTACCAATGCTAGCAAGATAGGATGACAATGACCAAGAGGGCTACACAAGGCCCCTAGTGGAACCCTCAAATTCTCATGTTCCACTGGCCTAAAAATGCATTTTCTTCTGATGTTCTCTGGGTTTCATGCTATTACCGTTTAGGGTTTTATGTGGGGTGTTGTTTTGCATATAATATTTTCTTCTTTATCTAAAACCATTCATATTTTGGTCTATTCCTTTGTTGACTTGCTATGGTAGTTTCTTGGTCATATTATAAACAACGTGAGTCACTGAATCCATAAAATGACTAGCCCCTTGTGGTTAGGTTCTCCTGCAGCTAAAATTATCTGTATGTTGGGATTTGGGAAACCCTTTTATTTTATAAGGTTGAAAGTTTGACCTTGTTTGTCCTTTACATCCTTTGCAAAAAAAGTTTTAAGTCCTTTTAATGCTATATCTTACATTGTCCTAGGTGGTTCCCTCTTTAAAGCAACTTATGAGCATGTGCATAATGGATTCACTTAAGCCTTGACCATCGCCTTGTATATCGCTCATCGCAAATTGTCCTTAGTTCATTGAACTCAAACTAGTGATGTGTGATGAACTATTTTCATTTATATCACTCATCACAGATGGAGTTTTAACCTAGGGTTTCAAAATAGCAATGAGTGATGTAAGCAATATATTTTATATTGCTAGTGTTTCTCACTATTGCTAATTTCTCAAGAATTCTTAGCTATGAATTAGCGATGAATGATGTGGTATTGTATTTGAATGTTCTATCAATAATATGAAATATTACAAAGGGTGATGCTTTCTCATCCCTTGATCTTCTCTTATGGACATGTGGCATAATCCTGATCTATCACTCAAATTTCTACATCTCTAGTGAGTTTTGATTCTTGCAAAGTGTATCAATGATGGGAAATAAAACCATTGTACCTTGCACCCATCGCACAACCTAAGGCCATTGCAATTTAAAATAAAGCATTAGAACATCTATCAGTGATGAGAGATGGAATATCTAATGGGATATTCTCCTCATTGTCGGGTTTTGATTCATCACGGATTTTCTTGATGGGATGTGAACCAAAGTTGTGATACATGACAATTGGAAGATAAGGGTGACTAAGATAAGTAATGGCTACATGACAGTTCTTTGAGGTGTTATTTCTTTTTTTAAGGAACAAGTTGTAAAAGCATGTAACGATGATCGAGGACAATCATTGATTGTGTTTTAAATCAAGACGATCAATAATTGTGATTCAAACTTGAGAAGGCAAGTTATCAATTTGCTCGTGCGAGCCTTCTCTTGAACATTAATGGTGGACACACCTCAAAAATTCACCATAAAGACAATTGTCGGCCAAATTTATTTCACAATTGCAACTGTCAAAGAGTTGAGGAATTGGTCTAGAGCTAGAGGAGAAGGCATGAGGAGAATGGGTAGCCAGTTACAGTAATTTTGAAGGTGATTCTTCTCGAGTAAGCTAGTATCCATTTTCTTTTGTGTCAATTGTGCATGTGCTTCTTGGTTTAGTAAATTTTTGAAGAAGTTTGTAGGTTTTGAATTCTTGGGGTTGGTGAGGGTTTGGTCATTTGTAGAATTCTAGTAAGTTGATAGGAACTGTGCATGGTTTTGAAGGGTTTTTTGCTCTACAAATTGGTTTTTGTGAGTATAAACTAATGAGGTCCTTCTATAATTGAGACTCCATAAGCCCAAGCCTTTTTGGTTTTAAAAATTGAGTGAACATAGACCTAGTGTGTCTTCCCAACCCATAAGGAAATCCAGGAGGATCAAGTGGTTTGAACCCTCTGATGACACACCTAAAATTAAGCCAGGAGCTCCTACAAAGCCAAAAGATTAGAAGAGAAACTATGACAATTCTATGGTGGGGGAAGTCAAGAATACCTACAACTTGAGGAGGGGTGATCCCACAATAGTGGTTTATAATTTTTGGCCAAACTAGACACTGAAATAATTTTTTTTAACTAAATCTTCACTTTTAGGCACCTATAGTGGCTAAACCGTGAGGAATTTAAAGATGATGCAAACTAGAGTTTCGTGACATTTTTTCTGTAGATTCTAAATATATTTTTTTCAAAATTTTTTGGAATTAGATTGCACTTATTTTTCCATCTCCCTCAAAAACTAGTTTTTTTCATAAAACAATATTTTTAAAAAAGTGACGCTCACCGTATAATGCATAAGTTTCTTTCCATGAAGGATAAAATTCTAATTGTTTTGAATTTATATTTGTAACTCTAATATTTAGTGCTTCCAATTGGTTAGATAGTATTTTATTGGATCAAGGACTCCAATATTAAGTTTTAAAGTCAAACCAATTACAATTTAGACATAGCGTGACCGTATAACGCGTAACTTTTTTTGTATGTATTGAAATTCAATTTATTTTGTTTTGTTGGATCAAGGACTCCAATATCTCGTGCACTAATATTTTTCAAAAAAAAAATTGATAATCCTCTATTTTTCCACATAAGCAAAATAGAGAGCTTGATTTTCGGTGAAAAACCTACATTCAAAAGAAATAAAAAATAAATATAATAATCAAATTTAATTTAATTAAAATTATACTTTTTTGGAATCTTACAATAAGAAATACATACTTTAAAAAATTAAAAAATAAATGAATTCATTTGATCCCCCAAAAGGTAAATCAAAAGTGGTCTTTAATCAGCATTTTGATAGGTGTAAAGGAGACTTCGTTATAGGTATGGTTTAAAACTAGTGGGGTTCTATCCAAGGGGGCTTGGTCTAAGGTGGTTTGATCACAGCCTATTCAATTGGAATCTTTTAAATGGAAATTTTCAAGGCGTAAATCATTATATTTTCTAAAAATATGTGATTTAAGCAAAAATCAGGATCTCCCAGAAAGTGTAAACCACTATTGTGGTAGCACCCGAAGTAGAGTTGTTATTGAGGAATATAGTGCAGGTAAAGTGGGAAATGAAGTAGAAGAATTGGTCAATTTTAATAGAGAAGAATCAATGAATCCTGAGATGGAAATGAAGATGGATAAGGACCACAAGGCTTATAATTCTTATATGGAGGAACTTGATCATATGGGTGATGACCCAAAATATGCCTACTATCTTCTTGCAACTATAGGTCTAAGAGACTTCGATGGAAAGATAGCTTCTCCAATTTTAGCAAGAGCACTAGGGGGACTTGCACACTCTAATTTTGAAGATGATGAACCATTGCAAAGGTAGTGTCCTGGTTCAATTTTTTTGTATTTGATGACCAATGTGAAGGAAAGGTGTTGGATGCCACTACAACGAAAGGTTCCTTTTGGAGGGTGAGACTTGATCTTCATTGACAAATAAGAATAGTTTTTTTTCTTATCTACTTCCACCATTATGGAGGTGCAAATATAGCTACCTAAGAAATTTTGAAATGAATGTGAAATGTAAGTCAAATGAAAAAATGTGACTAAAATTGTAATTTGGCTTGATGCTTGTTTCTCCCATGCTTCTATAAATGGGATTTCATGTCCAATTATAGGGGTTTTGAGTTCTTAGTTCTTGGTCTAAGGTTCTTTGGTTGGAGAAAATTGAGTTCATGTAAGAGCATTTTTGTAAGTCAAGCACAAATGAATAGAATAGTATAAAGTCTAGGGTATGCATTTTAGTTTGTAATAGGCTTAATAGTTTTACAATAGCAACAACATATAAATGAAAGTTACAAATTCTGAAACAAAATCTCTCCTATGTATCTTGTTTCTAAAATTTTCAATAGAATGGTCAAAGATAATTTTTATTCGTCTTCAATCTCTCTGGTTGAATGTATGGTTTTTTGTATGCTTTAGTTCAAAGAAATAATTAAATGCTTAAATAAAATCATAGTTTTGTGAGGTGGAATTCAAGGATTGCTAAGTAGTTTATGTTTATGATATAATGAGTTGTGTATTGCAAAGCAATATATCAATAGCCTAGAAATGTTGAGTCTAATTGCTAATGTATTACAGTTAGTTACAAATGTGAACTCGTTTCCCATGGATAAAATACTAGTCTATAAATTTGTTCATCCCAAATATAAATGATTCAATTTATTCTTGAACAAGAACATCAATCTTAATGCAAATCACTTACACACTATTAATTGCAGTAAATTGTTAAGAAATATCACTCATTCCTTGCTTTAGGTAATAATTTTCTTAAGGGTCGGCCAAATCCTTGATGAATTTTATCTAATTAGAAACTTATGGGAATGCATCTATTTGTCACAATGTTCATGATAAAAATGGTACAAGAATATCATCTAAATCATTGTTAGGATTACCCTCTTAGGTCTCATAGAGCATGAAGTGCAGAGGTAGAGGTCTATTGAGCCTCAACCTATTCATTGGCCAATCCTTGCCTTTGTTGATCATTGAATTTTATCAAATTCATGGGAATTTAGTGAGATTAAGTTTGGTTCATAAAAAATAACCAACAGATTGGTGACTCTACTGGGGAAAATCTAATGGAACCCCTAAATTTTCATGTTCCATCTCCAAGTCTTGCTTAAATTTGGGTTGAAATTGTATCTGAGGGCTTAAGGTTTTGTCTCATGTCACTATTTAAGGTTTTTTGTTTGCTTAAAGTCTTACTTGAAAAACCCTTTGAGTTTGTATCCTTGCCAAGGTTTTAATTCTCTATTAACCCCTTACTTTCGGTTCTTAGTCTTTTAAGTCACATTTTGTGCCATCGAAACCCATAAAGCAACTGGCCCTTTGGTCTTGTTTTACCAATTGTCATGTGTTGGGCGATTACTTTAATTCTTCCTAGGTTAGGCTAAGTATTTACCACTAAATTTTTTTTGGGCCTTAAGTCATTTATTCCATGGGTGTGATCTCGTTGACCTAGTTGGGTCCCTCTTTTAAGATTAATAGTTTTGGCATGTGTAGATATTAGGATCCCTGACTACCATTCAATTGATGTAAAAAAATCATCACCATTCCCTGCACATCCATTCCATTTCATTCATTTCCTATTATTTTATTCGCATGGGATCACAGGCATAAGCCATGTGTCTTGTATGTTGGCAAGCCCGATGTCTTTGTTAAGGTGTGTAGTTGTTTTTAAGAGGAAATCAATAGTGTTCATTGAATGATGTGGCCACATCTGGACCATTCCCCGCACACCCATTTTTTTTCTTTCCTACTAAAATAATCACACGTGCTAATGGGTGGTTGCTATATGTATTGTCTAATAGTGGGCCTGGTAGTTCAAGTGGTCAACATCACAGAGCTTTCAGGTGAATTAATGTTTGATAGCAGGTGATGTGGATTAATCTTGACCACTCCCTAACATATCATACGGATCTCACCTTTATTAACATATTCCCAATGAGGAAGTAGGCAATTGCCACATGGAATGACCCAGAGCACGTGGAAGTATTGCAACAAGGGAAAATATTAATTAAATGTTTTAACATGGGGCATGGAAAATAAAGTGTGTGCTACTAAAGCAGATATATTGCACGTGTTTGAAGATATTTTAATCTAGGTCATGGATGGTGTAAGAAGAATAAGGTTGCGGGTAATAGTTTTGGATTAAGAAGTATGTATGTAGAAGCCAAGAGATTTAATCTCAGCCTTTCCCCATCTCCCTGTTGATGAAAGTTGCACATGGGTTATGAATCACAGGGGCGATGGGAAGAAGACACGTGGATCCTGGCCATAGTGACAAAGAAATGGTGGAGCTTGCATACCACTAGCAAGTGGTTCCATGTAGCTTTCTCTCATTTGGTGAATATTGTGGTTGTGTACAGCCAAATTTTTCAAATCAAGCTAGCTAAATTTGGGTCATCCATCAGTTAACACACCCACATGATCAACAGTTGGCATTCAAAAATCAGTTTGAGGGCAAGTGATCCATTCTAGTTCATGTGAGTGAGCCTTAATAGTTGAAAGGACGTTGAGCTACTGAAGCAAGAAGTTGCATAATTATTAATACCTACCTTGAAGGCATAATTCAACATTGTGAAGGATACTCTACACACTCAAGGAGCTTGTGTTGTGGTTTTTCAATATTTTCCAACATCGGAGCCAGGGTTGTCAACCTATGAAGAGAACTAGTAAGTGAATTATTTCCCTCCCAATAGAATTTTTGATAAGTTGTGGTTTCTCAAACCTTTGAGCTTGATAGGGTTTTCTTGGTTTAGCATTTTAAGGTTTGACATTCACAAAAGATAATTTTTTAGTTCTACATTTGTCATAATTCATGTCAAACCCTTATAAAAAATTTAAGTCTTGTTCCAAGAAACTAGAAACCCTACCTTGTAATACCTCTTGTGTCATGGTTGCTAAAACACAATCAAAAGTATCTTTTTCTAAAGGTGAAGCTTCTACTCCCAAAATAACTTTGAATAAAGACCTTACTAACCAATTACCACCCTCGACCAATGGAAAACCTAAGGGTTAGTTGTTTCTCAGAGGTCTGCAAGTAGTAAAGGATTTGATTGACAAGAACAATTCTATTCAGGATGCCAAATTACCTTATACTAGATGGGAATTGTTCTATAGTTGGTTCAAGAATAGAAACATGGGTATTCAGATAGGTAACCCTTGGAATTGTTACTTGGGAAATTTTATTGTACCAAATTTTATATGGATGTTGACTTGCTAAAGGAAGTGGCTACCAATTATGACCCAATCACAAGAACTATAAGAAATATGATGGGAAGGAAATGGTCAAAATTACCAAGGAGGAATTGGCTCATGTTTTCAAACTCACTAGATGGAGTGATGAAATGCCTAAGATAAATGAGAACACTCTTAAGGAGGAGTATGATAAAACTAAGATTGCATTCAGAGTCCACATCCTACCAATATATTTAGTAGAAATTGCAGGCTAAAGGATTATAATAGGGAAACATGATATGGAGCCTTTCCTTGTTAGTTATTTTATTCCCTACTTCCAGAAAACCTTTTACTCCATTTTCCAAATAATTGGTTATGATCCTATCATGAGAATGCCAATTCATGGATGTGAATCGCTTCCCATATTCAACACCCCCAATATTGCATAGTTTATGATTATGTAGGGTTTATTTTAGAAAATCTTCATGAAGGTTTGATAGGGTTGAAGAAAGGTGAATTGGGCATAAGATTTAGCTAGTACTCATTACTAATGCATATGTTTTTTTTTCAAAGGTGCATCTTACTTTGGACATAATATGACTTTGGATAGGAGAAAGGGTAACTTGGAGTTTCCCATGCAATGTTGGACTAATTTTTTAGATAAGGATGATAGGACATATGATTATATGACATTTTAGAAATTGTTTGCTTCAAAGCTGAGGAGAGTCTTGATTGTGAATATCCTAGAATTCCCATAGCCCTGCATGATTTCTTGAGACCCAAGGAAAGAAGACCTGAGCTAGGAATTGATCACAATTAGGGATATTTTATCCCATAACATAATTACACTATTTTAAGAGTGTATGGTTCCATGGTAGCCCCTCACCTACAACCAAAGTTTGTGTCAAAGAGAATTGGTTTCCTTGAGGTGATGTGGCAATTGAGAAGTGTAGAAAATGAAAATATGTTGAATCAAGGAAAAGCAACATTATTTCCTTTGTACACGTGCTTCTCTAATTTTTTGATGACCAAAGGAAGTTGGAATAAAATTCTTGAGGTACTCAAGACCTACCACATGCATAGATTAGTTGAGAGGATTAGATATGATCCCGAAGGTTTTATGGCCTAGTTGAAAAAAAGGACTAAGAGATATAAATTTGTGCACATCTTCTAGTATTTGGAGGATGTGATAAGAAATGTGTTCGACCTTTTGGAGCAAGAAAAAAGAAAATAAAGGTGGATTTCCTTCAATAAGATACAAAGAAAGATAAAGAAAGAAGAACCTGACTTCAATGTTCTCCTAGAGACTGAAAATGTAATACAAAAGGTGGAACATGTATCCCAAAATTTTGACCCAATAGTGGGCCACCTTGAAACTAAAGGGGTGATAAGTAAGGATAAGGGGAAAGTCCCCATTGTAAAAGAAAAAAGTGGAGGAGAAATCCCTGCTATGGAAGAAAAATCTACATCTCAAGCCCCTGATGAACCAAGAATAAAGTTCTTTGTAAGGAGAAAGAGTAAGGCAAAGCAAATTGATACAGCTTCTGATCCTTCTCAACAAGAGGAACACAAGCCTCCTTCTCCTGTGCCACAAGTACTACCATCTCCTCCAAGGCCAATAGAGCCTAAAATTTTGGAAATTTATTCTCCACCACCTAGTGTATTACCACCAAAAGAGCCACCATTGAAAAGGAAAAAGGTTGAAGTGACTAGTCTGGTGGACTATGCTAACAATGGTTATGATGATGACATTTGGGTATTAGAGCAGGAAATGCAAGGAGTTCCCACTGCACCAGTAGTGAGGGTGACATAGCAATTGGGTATGAGATTGAGTAAATTTAATCTTACTAGGCTCAATGGAAAAGATGATATGTAGGTTGAAGCATGTACAAAGTTATTAGATGATAACTCATTTGTAAAGTCTCAGGATTTTATGGAATTTGCATACAGAGCTAAAAGAGATGAATATTTCAATAGCCTGGCTATAGAAAGAAGTCTTCATCCAATATTACCTAATGCCATCATCCAAAAAAGGGTTTTGAATGAAATGAGAGCTAAATTCCAAGAGATGACTACAAAAGAGGGTCAAGAATTGGTAAGAAATAGTGGTATTTTGTTTCTTCCGTAATGGGATTTAGCTTCTATTATAACCTTCAATACAATAAAGAGATGTAATAGACCTCTCTATGATATAGAAGAAGATGCTACAATTTCACTAAAAGGGTTTGCTTTCAGTGAGCAATGAGATTCCTTGGCTATCTGGTCTATAGCCCCAAGTACAAGAAAGCTTGATATTGTGGAGCCTACACCTAACTACAGAAAAGGCCTAATAATAAAGAGAGTATCAGAGAGATCGGCTATAGAGGTAGGAAATATGCCAACTCATGTTGCACAACTCACAAGGACCACTATAGAATCTATAACTGCAGAAAAGGATAAGCTCAAGATGGATTACAATAATTTTCTAGTTAAATATGGAAGGCTTGAACAACATAATATGTGGTTGCAGAAAAAGCTAGCATTATTGGAAGATAAGTTGCAAATTTTACAACCTGAAAAGCCTAAGCAAACTGATGTTGACTCCCCCACCACATCATAGGAAGCTGTACTCCCAAAATTTACTTTTGAAGTGAGTTCTTAATGGGAAATTGTGCCATCCAACATGGGAAGTGTGCCCATTTCAATAGTAGATAATAGTAAATTAGATGGGGCATAGGTTGAAGAATATATCAATAGGGAGGAGTTGCTTCTAGGTAGCTAATTGAATATAAATATAAATGTCATAATCATGATGAGGATATTTTCAATAGCAACATGAAGATTGTCACTATAGTATTGGAACATTTGAACAAAAGAGTGAATAATAGATTGAATAGCATTCACCATAGCTATTCATCCATGGTGGTTTCTATTAGAAATTTTTGACAATGATAGGGAAATATTTATTCCAGTTATGGAAATATGGATCCCTAGGATGAGGGAATTAATATTGATGTCAATTAGAGATAGGCATGATGCCAACCCACCTAAAAAGTTTAAACCCACTATTACTCTTGTAGGTAAGATTGAAGGATATAGGGGAAATATTGAGTCATTGGAGAAAAAAATAAAAAAATCTAGCGAAATCTTTCCATGAATCACATCATGGCCTCCTTCCATACATTCTAAGGGATGATGATAGCATAAAAACCCTATAAGAGTGGAAAGATGAAACCAATAAATTTATTTCAGATCAAGCGGCTTCAATTTGTCAAAAATATGATATGGACACACTGAAGATAAATATGGATATGTTGGCTCATGCAAAGACTTTCTTGGTGGAATTTGACAAGGAGGCCAACCAAATTGTCACCAAGTATGCACCTTATAGAGAAAGGGTTGATTAAGTCATGGATTTCAATTGGCCCAATGAAGAGGAATTCCTAGCATGGAAAGGATGATACTTGGAGGGAGTGATGGATTAATATGAGGTGGCAGGGTGGTGATTTGAAATTTAGAATTCTACAACTATGATGAATAACGGACAAGTGGGAATTGCACTGCATCGCCTAGATTTAGTAAAAATTAGGCTTTTGCTAAAGTATAGAAAATATAGTGCATCTTCTTCAAGTTGGATTGATGAAAAGGCTACAGACGTGGACATATCCTTTGTCTTTTCATTTATGTTTCTTTCATGATTTCCTTCTTTCACTTTGTGTGTGTGGGCACAAATTTTGAGGTAATTGTTTGAAGACACCTTTTTGAAAATTGGACTAGATCTCTAATGATGAATGAAGACCACTTTCATATTCACACATGTTTCCCACCTCTTAGGAATGTAAAGTAAATGAAAAGGGGAATCTTTGTTATAGCGGTCCAATAGGATATTGACATGTGTACTTTATAGCTTAAGGATTGTTCTGCTCCTTCATTTCTATAAGAAGGAATTCAGGGCCAAAAAGTAGGGGTTCGTTGTTTTGTGATCAACACTATGAATTGTAAAAAGAATATTAATCATGTTTGAAATTTTTTTCTTAGGTTCAGATTTTGTTGTTATGTATGTAATTTTGATGGAAATATAGAAAATAAAATATAGAGTAATACCAATTTCATGGCTATTTGAACTCTCCTTTGTACTCATTTTATGAGTTATGAATGAAAGTAATCTAGGATTCCTTTTGTTTGTTTCTGTTGTTTCTCAATGGATGTTTAATTTCATTCTTGCTTATTAGTTAATGAATTAATGTAAATGCTCAAATGAGATTGTTAACTCATAGAAATTAGGTGCTAGGATATTTGTAAGAAGTGATGATCATGAATGTGATAGGGGAATGTTGTAATGCATTGTTTCTTGAGATTGTATGTTGCTATTGTTAAGTTGTCTAGTTGCATAGGTTGATATTAACTCTGTGCTTGGAATAAGACACTAGTTTGTGCAAAGTATTCATAATTCAGTTTCTGGGTTTATTCATTAGCTAATCACTTTTATTTTATAAACTTTCAAATGAATACCATTGTAGTAGTTTTGTGTTGAGTTACATCTTCTCATGCTCCAAGTGTATGATATCAATAAATGAGCTTCCAACTTATTTGATGTGCTACATTGTTGAGTAAATTTATGAGAATTATCTATTGTTGACCATGTATATGAGTAGTAGTCATATAAATTTATGACTATACATTGTTGGATCACCCACCTAGGTTTAACAGAGCCTAAAGTGTAGGAGTAGAATTTTTTCAGCTTTTACTCATTCATTGGCCAATCCCTTTGGAGTACTAAGTAATTGGAAATGGAAAAATCCATAGGTATTTCTAAAGATCAATTTGGTTCTTAAAAAATAACCAACATAATCCATGTAAAGTCTATAGTTCCAGACCTCAAGTATTAGAGTCTAATACTTTGCAAAATACAACTTCATCTTTCAATCTAGCTTTGGTGTCAATGGGTTAATTCTCATAAATGTTGCTTATGGTTTACTATTTTTTCTTTGAGCTTGCAAATTTTGTCTAATATCTACCTATAATTCCCTGAATATTTCCATAAATTCTCACTAAATATGGGTAGTGACTCCAAGGTCTTGGTACCATTGTGCATTATTTGAGAAATTTTTTGAGAAGGGATGAAGTGGACATGAGCTCATATGACGAAGCACCCTGATGAGAAGCTAGAAGACTAATTCAGAAGGCTTCGATACTATTTAGAAAGAGTCAAGAATTGGGTGAATTTGAACATCTAGTTCAAATATTGAAGGTTTTAAATCTGGAAAAGGTTGTGTTGCAATAAGTATAAAGGGTGAATGAAATTTATCTTTCAAAGAATTTCCTATTGATTGAAGTTCAGTCTTCTATGAAGAGAGGTGGCAACTCTATTGAAAGAACCTGATAAAATTGTGAAGACTAATTTAGATTTACCAATATTTCCATTCAGAATGAAGAATTTGTAGCAACTGCAATATATCCAGGTATTTTCACCTTTTGGCTCTCAAGAAGTATAAATTTATGTGTGAAAACCATATTTGAAAGTATTAAAAATTTTGGTTCCCTATTGAGTGAAACTAAGAACTAAGAAAGGGAATGGTGGTGATTTTTCTATATAATTTTGAAGTTATAATTTGCATCTTCTATAATGTGTTGAAGAAGTATGCTTATTTTTGAAATTTTCCCATTAATGAGATCTTAGACATAGGTATGTTTGAGTTATACATTGTAACATTGTAAGGTCATAATGAAAGCAATAAAAAGGGAAATGATCAATTGTAGAGTTGATATTTGAAGTTTGTAAATGGGTGTTGGAAGCAAGTATGAAGAGTGTGCAGCCCCCCTGGTAGGCTATCAAATAACTTTCTCTATTGCAAGATACAAACCATTGAATTTTAATGGTATTCATGGTTTCCCAAACCCTCTTCCTAATGATGTTAGGGAACATTTTCCAAAATTCAAAGGGAAAATTTTAGAATCAACATATACATATTTTCAAGTGTTTTATAATTTAATGGGAGATTATGAGATAGACCATGAGGATGTTGTCATGAAATTATTTGTTCAATCTTTGAAGGAAGATGCTAGAGATTGGTTTTCATATTTGCCAGTGTGTTCTATTTCTTCATGGAATGAATTCATAGCAACATTCATTAAGAAATTTGATGAAATAATTGATCCAATTTTAGTAAGACAAAAACTTATGAACATTCAGAAGGAAGAAGATGAGTTAATCCTAGTTTTTAATCTTAGATTTACGAAGGAAATATGGGATATTCCAGAATATCTAAGGCCAAATGATGTAGAGTGTTTGGTTATATACTTCAATGTGTTTGATGAAGAAATGAGCTATCTATTGAGAGATAAAGATTTGGACATTACACCAAGCATATCAAATTGTCATGGATATTGAAAATAACTTAAAGTATTCAATGATGAAGAGATATATGGCTGCAAGTGTTTTTTGTTCTAGAAAACCTAATATAAATTGAATACATGACAATAAAAATGATTTTCAAGATGACAATTCTCCTATTGTCTTGATTTCTCCATCATCACAACATACAAATCATAGTGAGCTCCAAGTTGAACATCAACGAGTTTTAAATAATACTGATCAAACATTTTTTGTTCAAGGATTGTCTAGCATAAAGAGACATAAGGGGAAATCGCCATATGACCTCTTTGCAAGGTTTTTTGATGCCTTTTAGGAAATCCCTAAATGTTTCAAACCTGAAGATTTAGCATGCATTGATTTATTTTGTGAAAGCTTTGAGCTTAGACTAAGTGCCTTACTAAAGGAATTGAAACCTCGCAGTTTTTATCAGGTACTTGACTAGATAAGGATTGTTGAAGGATCCAAGTGCAATTATGCACAAAGTATGATGCCTAAAAGTGTTAGTAGTGGTTTCCCTATTGAGAAACATTAGAAAGAAATGCAAGCAATTGAAAAGGGTGTTTCAGAAAATGAACCTCTATCTAGTGGTGTTGATGAGGGTAATGATACACTTACAAGTGTTGTTGATGTCTCATTACAAAGCAGTAGTCAAGATATTGAAGATGAAAGTTTAAGCATCCACTATGAAAAATATGAGCATAATTTTTGTAATGATGAGTTCTCTTATGACAAGGGTCATGATGAGAGTGAAATTTTGTATTATTTTTTTGAAGATTGTGAGTCTTCTTATGAGGATAATCTAGAGGTACTTTCTTCACATGAAGGATGCAATAATATGAATGCTCATGAAGTTCTTTTCTCACAAGTGAATGAAAAAGTCCCATATAAGGAATACCTGGAATGTGATTTGGTGTTATCATCAATAGAGTATGATAAATTTTTGGATGATGATGAGTGTGAAGATAAGAATGTATGCATTTAGTATCCTGATTCTAACTATAGTGTCAAAAATGATAGAAATATTGATAATGTTAATTATGATGCTAATGAACATGATTAGGTCCTTGTTGTTCCTAATTGTTTATGTGAAACAAAGATGGAATATGCTTGTTTTTTTGTAGAAATGGACATGATTATTTTAAACAATTATTATATTGATGAGAGAGAGAATGGAGAGGCTTGTTCGATTGCTAATGGAAAGCATTCAGGTTGCAATGAAATTCCTACACTTGGGTAAGGACACTTATCAATTGATGATGCACATGAAATTACTAATGCACGTGAGTGCCTTGTTGTTGACCTTGTTAATTCTAAATTATTTGAGTTATCCTTTGAAACATTTTTCATTGAGTTGAATGACAACGTGAAAAATGAGTTAGAGTATGTTAAAGAGCCTAAGATGAGTACATTCACCCAATTTTGGGATGTTGATGATGCATGTGATTTTATTTTCCATGACACCGAGGAGTGTTTTGATGAAGCTAAGTCAAAATTCCTAGATGGGTGCTCATGTCATGATATCCAATTCAAGGAAGTTCTTGAATATGTTTCTATTCTTTTTGATGCACCTGTGGGTTGTTTGTATGATACACAAAAAAAAAATTATGAAAGTTTCATGTTTGATATGCAAACTAAATATGATGTCCATTTTTATGGTGTCAATGGTTAGGTGGAGTATGAATGTTTCAATTTTCTAGTTCACTTGGATGAGTATTTGGTGAAATATGATGGTGTACTGAATATGGTAAAGCATCACAATTATTATGGTTTTCAATTGATATTTGATTGTATTTTTCAAATGGATAGAATTAATGATAACAATGGAAAATTCAAATACATGGTAATGATTTTCAATTGAAATGACATCAACAGAATTAGTTGGTGGGTAGTTCATAGAAAATGTCTTCAAACTTGGCCTATTGTAGCAACAGAAAGTAAAGTATTCGATAGAGGTAAATATTGATTCTACGTTTTGGGGGCCTAGGCCACCTAGGGAAGCTGAAGCTTAATAAATTGCAGATGTAGGTTAAAAGCTTGTACATCAAAAAGGGCTTTTGGGAGAAAATTTGAAGTGGGAGCACATTGTATAGTCTTTTATATTTTTATATATGCTTGCTTGCTTTAGTCTAGTCCTCTTGCCTTGTTCAAGCAAGTCCTACGTTTTTGGTCCTTGTGCTTGGTCTGCTTCTCCCTAGAGATTTGGAATCTCACCATACCTATGAGAGGCATGTGTCCCCAGTCAGAGCCACTAGTGGAACCCTCAAGTTCTCATGTTCCACTACCTTTAAAATGCATTTTCATCTTATTTTTTCTTAATTTGATGCTATTAGGGTTTAGGGTTTTATGTGGAGTGTTGTTTTACTCTGAAGATTTTCTCCTTTTTCTAAAACCCTTGGTCTTTCAATCTATTCCTTTATTGACCTGATGTGGTATTTTCTCGGTCATATTAAAAACAATGTGAGTCATTGAATCCATAAAATGACTAAGCCCTTGTGGTTAGGTTCTCCCATCGCTAAAATTATCCATATGTTGGGGTTTTAGAAACCCTTTTATTTTATGAGAACATGCATGATGGATTCACTTAAACCCCAACCATCACCTTGTATATTGCTCATGGTAGATTGTCCTTAGTCTACTAGCCTCAAACTAGTGATGCGCGATGAACTGTTTTCCTTTATATCATTCATGGCGAATGGATTTTTGACTTGGGGTTTCAAAATAGCGAAGAGCTATGTAAGCAATATCTTTTATATCAGTAGCCTTTCTCACTATAGCTAATTGATCATGAGTTCTTAGCTATGAATTAGTGATGCACAATTTGGTCTTATATTCAAATGTTCTATCGTTGGTATGAAATATTACAAAGGGAAATGTTTTCTCAGCCCTTGATCTTGTCTTAATGACACATGGCATGATCCTAATCTATCACTCAAAGTTTGACATCACTAGTGAGTTTTGATTCTTGTGGAGTATATCAACGATGGGCAATAAAAAAAATTTCCTTGCACTCATCACCCTACCCAAGGCCATCATAGTTTCAAATGAAGCCTTGGAACATGTATCAGTGATGAGTGATGGAATGTCTAATGGAATATTCTCCTCATCACCAGGTTTTGACTCATCACAAATTTGCTTGATGGGATGTGTCGGAACTATAAAATTTTGAAAATTTTATGAGTAATTTATGCTCATAAGTTTCCCAAAAATAGTCATAATCTGCACTATAGAACATAATTGCTTGTAATCACCTTGTCTTGTCCATATAATCTCTAAATGTCCCTCTAAGAAAAATTATTTAGGAAAAAATTCACATAGGCAAGAGTTGGTATATGTCTCTCTAATCCATGAGGTCTTACATTCTAATACAAGCATTTTTGGCATATTAGTGAAAGATCAAGACTATTATAGCAATCAAAATTTTCTGGGAAGATATATTGGGAGGATTGGCATATGGTATCATCGATTAAGTTTCATCAGTGAGATACTCATCTTGTCTCATTGATGAAGCACAAGGGAAGTATATCAACAATACATATACCATCGGAATAAGTTCTAACTATCTACCCAACCCACTATTTCACGCTGATAAGATTACATTGGCAGGAGTCTTCAGGACATACTTGAGATCGAAGGAATAATCATCGAGGAGACTCACAATGTTGAGGAAACTGTAGAATATCCTAGCGATACATAATCTCTTGTCGATGAATATACAGATGGATCAAAATAATTATCAGGGTGACTCTGGGAAATATTTATATAAACTAAATGGATAAATTTTGTATTAGTGAAAAGGATGTGATGTATTTTTTATCAACGGGAGGTTTAGTGAATGATGGTTAAGCCAAAAATAAAAGGATCGTCCAAGGTTTGAAATTTCTTTCCAATATAATCACATGATGTGACAATGACAAATTCAAAAATCTACTACACTCGTGCTTAAGCTAAGGTCCATTAATGGCGCCAGGAAGGATAAGTAATTTCATGAATTCAAGGGAATTGATTGAAGACGTTGTTGCGGAATTGGTAGCAAAGGAAACAAAGGGGAAAAATGAAGGAGCAAGGTATTTCTTCAATTCAAAGATTTCAAGCAAAATACAAAGTTAGGGATGTGCCCTAAGGAACTAAGGGTTTCACAATTTGACAAGGAAGGAAAGTTATTGCTCATTCAGTTTATGGAATGTTATCTAGGACAATAGGTTTGCTAACTCCTTTTTTGTGCATTTTGAGGAATATTTTGTAAAACCATTTTATAAATTCTACAATCATCTATGTGCCTATTCTTTGTCTGATGAAATAAAGAGGTTTCTTAGACCTAAGTATTTTAATGGGCCAATTAATCACAACTCGGGGGATTGGTACTATTTGGAGGATGCTACTATGATTAGAGTATATGGATTTGAGGATGCCCCATTTATTCTGCCCAAAATAGTTCCAAACATGTTTCCTATTTGGAAATTGTCAAGCAAATGGACTTTTCTAGTGTTATGAATTTGAGCTCTTTTGGAAAGAAAGCTTTTATGCCTAGTACACTATGCTTTGGTGATTTTATTGTGTAGGTGATGGAAGGATATGATTTGATTGTTGGAAAATTATTGCAATAGAACATGAAAAAAGGACCACCAAGAAAGAACTTTGATCCGAAAGGATACATTAATTCTGCTAAACAAAAGATAAATTTTGGAGGGTATAATCATGTACCCTATCAGTTTGACGATATGATCAGGAACTTAGAATAAGAAGAAGTAGAAAGAGTGGTTGAAGAATATAACCAAGGATTGTAGGATATAGAATTGTTATCTTCTGGAGAAGAGGCATTTGGAGATGATATGCCACAAAGCCACAAAGCCCACCCAATAAGATTTCTAGATTAAGGACCCAAGATTACAAATGCCCTTCCAAAGAAATGGGTACTGAAGAAAGCCTAGATATAGACACAAGGAAAATGGAATACATGTCATTTGTAGTAGATAATGAATTTGTGAATTCTCTAGAGTTTAGGGCTTTCTTGTATAAATAGAAAGGAAAAGCAATAATAGAAACAGTTGACAATATCACACCAAGTAATGAGGAGTAGTTATTAAATTATCTAAAATTGAGTGTAGAAAGAGAGATGGCGGGTATGACCCTTGAGAAAGGAAGGAAAATGTTAGAAGATGTTGGTGTTATGATCTTTTCGGGGTTGGATCTCAATTCTGCATTGGTTTTTGATAGTTTCATGAAGAATAATAACACCAACATAAGCTCAACCCTGAGGGGGTGACATAAGTATATGTAGGGTCTAAATATAATCTAGATGAAGGGTCATTAATAATTTGGGCCTTGTATCCACCTCACAAAAAGTTAGTTCTTATTGATACTGAGAAATCATTTGGGCATGTTATGACTTTGAAGTTTGGGGAGGTTGATCCTATGGCAACAACAGAAATTGGGATCAATATAGCAAAACTAAACAAGGCCCAGATACAAATGTTGATCGAAGAAAAGGAAATGTACAAGATGAACAATGAGAGAATGTTGAGAGAAAATGACCACCTGAAAGATATGCTAGGAGTCACAATGGGATCAATAAGTTGTTAACTCATGGTGAAAGTTCATAGATAAAGGATCAATGGGAAGGATTAACTACATATTCTCAAGGGAAATATGATGCACTTGCAGCAGTAATTAAAAAAAGACATGCCAACCTAATGACTTGGTTGAGTAAGCTCTGGGGAATACATTCACACAATTTTACTACAATATAAGAACATAAGAGGATAGATGGTAGGATCCAAGAGAAGCTCCAAGAAATAAACCAAAGGGATGCTCCTGATAACATGGAAATTGATACTGCAAATCATCTTATAAGAAAACACAAAGACTATCTTGAAGAATTACAAGGGCATGCACAGGGACTAATCGATGCCACTAAATAGGGATTGACTACATTATTTGATGATGGAGGAATATTGAAGGAAATGACCAAGTGGAATGGTGAAATTGAATCAATATTGCAGGATATTCTAAAGAAAGCTAATGAGAAAGATACAACATTGGATGAAGCATGTGAACAGAATTAGATGATGATCAAAATGGAGATCACAATTTGGAATGTGTTAGGAGATGCAGATACGCATGAGCGTCGGGACTACTTAGATGACTTATCAAAGATTCACTTATGGCTTAATAGAGCTTAATCACTTGCTTGAATTTATTGTTGTTAAACAAAAGACATTTCTAAAAGGACATGTCTTTTCAAACATTTGATGTATAAGTATCTATTTTTTGATTTCAAAAGGATATAGGGGAATAGGAAAAAGGATATAGTAGATAATTTTTCAATGATGTTTACAACTATGAGACTATGACGCGTGTTTAAAATTGTGGAGATATCAATGTAAATCATCTAATTTTGTGGTGCAATTATGGTATTAGTTGTTTGTTGAGTTATTTGAAAGTATTTCTAAAGTTATCTCCAAGGTTGATGTTTTCTTGTTATTTAAATTGATATATCAAGCATATATACAGTTTATCAGTACACATTTGTTGTATCTGTATGGTTTGATTAATTGGTTCTTTCAAGAAGAGATTAAATCCTTTTAGTCAATCATAGTAATTAGGAAGTATCATTTGGATCATTAAGAAGAACTTGATAGTCATATTCTTGCATGTTTATACAAGCTATAAACTCATATTTATATGCCAAACAATTAGAATTTATGGCAAAAAAAATTCACTCATTTCAAATTTTCATTTGACTCTATTACACCCAATCAGGCACTAGTTTCATACACTCCACCTTTTAGTTTCATTTATTTTTTACATCTGTTAACTAAACATACTGATATTTACATTCAAATAACTTGTACAATCTATACCAAAGTAGGATCCTGTCTTTTCACTTAAATTGCCATAGTGGATAGACTGCTTAGGGAATAATCACATATTTCAAATATGCTTCATCCATATAGGTTTACCCACCTAGGTCTAGAAAAACCTAAAGAGTAGAAGGTCCAAATTCATTATTTGTCCTTGTACATTAGCCAAAAATGTTGTGAGAGCTTGGCAACCTCTCATGGTTCAAACCTACGTTTTTGAGTCCTAATAGTTATACGACTCCACTGGGGAAGCAACTCAAAGTCAAGGCCTGTGTTATAGATTCAAAATATTTAGAACTCTATTGGGAATAATAAGTTACAATATTTTCTCACTTTTAAGAAAGTGAGTGGTGACTCTAATAAAAATAAACACAAATCAAAACAATCACATAAATTAAACATGCATGATAGAAGATCCCAATTTAAAGGAGGTTTGAGTGACAACATCAAATGGACAAACAAGAATGCTAAGGGTAAGAAGGTATTTGATGACATGTGCATAAAAAATAAGTACAAAGCATCAAAACCACACTATGAAACATATGATCGCTATGATACATGGAGAGATAGTTCAAGTGGAGAGCCTTGTACTCCTAAAGAAAGAAGAAACCCTTTCTATAACCCCCATAAACAAGAAGAATTTGACACTAAACTTGAGGCTGAAAAATTTAAGATTCAGCAAGAGTATGATAAAAAAATGGAAGGTAACCAAAATGAGCTCATTAACAATACAACCCCTCAAGAAAAGTATGAATTCATGACACGTGAAGAATTAGAAGCACACTTGGAATTTGAAAAACAAGAAGTAGAGAGAGAAAAATTAGAACAGGAATAAAAGAGGCTCCAAATAATAAAGGGACTCCAAGATTTAAAACTACAAAAGGCTCAAACAAATTCCCATACGGCTATTCTCTCTAAATATATACCACCTCATAGGCAAGGAAACAATAACGTGGGACCTTCAAATTCACCAAAGGTTCCACAAAATTAGATGAGGAATCAACATAAACAACTAAATGTTCCACCCCACAACCCATCACAATATCCAAATGCCCAACCACCTCATGGTTAGCAATATGCACCGCCTCCCCATACACAATATAATAATCCACTATATCAATATCAGTATCCTCATAACCCACCCCCTCAGTAGTATACAACTATGATAAGACAATTTGACTTAGGAGGACTTCAATTATGTCCTTACCCCATGGATAGCAGTTGGAGAAGCCTAGTCCCAAAATTTAGAGGAAGCAATGCAATTACTATTGAGGAACATTTAACGAGTTTAATGCCTTTATTCAAGATCTAGAAATGCAGTAGGAATACATGCAGATGAGGTTATTCATGATGACTCTAACTGAGGAAGCTAGAGATTGGTTCAATATCTTACCAATAGCTTATATTGATTTGATTCAAGAATTTTAGGATCAATTTCTTGAATAATATGGGAACCATTGTGCACCAGAAATTGCTTTTCATGAATTGGTGGGAATCCAAAAAAATCAAAATGAGTCGATTTATGATTTTAACTGAAGATTCAACAAGTTGCAAAATAAGATACCACCTGGATCAAAATTGGTAGACCCTGTAGCATTGAGTATTTATCCAAAATCATTTGATCCAAAAATAGGATATGAACTGAGGAATAAGTTTCCCGGAGATTTAGTTGAAGCTCAGAAAGTAGCGTTGACCATTGAAAATAATAGGAAAGATGCTAGGATGGTCAATAAGAGAGGAAATCCTAGGGTTCCTCAGCAAGTCAATAATCATCAGTATAAGTAGGAGAACACATATAGAAATGAAAGAACGAGACTACATGACATGCCTTACTATACAAAATGGAAAGATGGAAAACTTGTAATAGATAGACCTAGAAACAAAGAAACTATTGACCCATTGAAGAAGAGAGGAGCGTATATGGTCAACAATAATATTTGGTGTGAAATTTGTGATGGACCACATTCCTCGGATCACTATGTTGTAGCTCAATAAATACAAGAAGAAGGAATGCTAGTGGGTAATGGTGGAGAAGATCATACAGTATATTTAACTTCCAATATCTTTCACCCTGTTGAGGAGAAATATTCATCTTCAGAGGAAGAAGGATATGAATATGATGTTACAAACTAAAGGTGCAATGTCCATATGGTTGAACAACAAGTTTTTTCTAATTCTGAAGAAAATAATGAAGAACAATACCCTACTGATATGCCTACTCGATGTAATATAAGGAGACCAATGGAAGAGGAAATTAAGAGGTTAACCATTGTTGTAGTTGAACAAGAAAAGAGAAAGTATTGGCTAAGAAATAGGATAGTGAATGAAAAGGAAGGTGTCCCAAGAGGAATATTCATGAAAGATAAAGAAATAACACAAGGATCTTTGAAGAAAATAGAAAAAAAACATGATAAGCAAGAATAGAAGCTTTTCCAAAAAGAAGAAAGTAAAGAATTACACAAAGAAAAACAAAATATTGATCAAACAAATAAAAAGGAAAAGGAAGAAAACAAAGGAGAAACATTAGAGCAAAAGAAATTGATCAAAGCAGAGGATTCTTCTTTTGATTTCACACAGGCTTTATCTCAGGTGAAAATGTCTATCCCATTGCTTGAAATGATGAAAATTAAGGAGTATAGGGATAGTTCTATCCAACTTATATCTAATGGGAATGAGAAAAACATAAATTCTAAGAATAAGGTAGCCACTAGGATTGTTAATAAACAAGAAAGGGTAAATGTCCCAAAGGTTTTCCTAGGTGATGCATTAATAAATTCCCCACAAGTTGATCATTGTTTCACTACATTACTTATAAATAACAAATTGGTGAGGAATTGTATGATAGAATCTGGTGCTACCATCAACATTATGTTAGTTGGAGTCATGAAACAACTTGGCATGCGGGTAGATACTAACAGTGGAAAGTGTTATTCAATGGATAGTAGACCTATTCTAGTAGTAGGTGTTATGAAGGATGTTGAAGTAAAAATAGCTTCTTATCCTCAAGTAGCCTATAATATAGATATCACTGTGATTGATACTCCTCCTCAGTTTAGAATGCTTCTATCAAGACAGTGGATGGCAGTAGTTGGGGGAAATGTCCAATTTGATTAATCTTATGCAACAATACCAGTGAATGGTCAAGAAGTCAAGTTGTATAGGGAGCCAGGGTGAATTAAATTGTAGATTGTGTGCCCCAAGATCAATTAAATTTCTTTTGTGATGTAGATCTCGAGAGTTTCAAGATAGAACTAGCCTAGCCTGAACTAGTCAATGTTGATCCAATTGATAAACATGTTGCTAAAAATTATGATAGTGTGTGGAAGATGTACTTTGATGGAGCATGTATCCAAGAAGGTAATGGAGTAGGGATAGTCTTTATTTCACCTTAGGGGACTACATTTAAATACTCATTTTTGTTGGCATTTGAATGTACAAACAATAGAGCAAAGTATGAAGCTTTGTTAACAGGTTTGAACATGGCTGTTAAACATAAGATCAAATTGCTAGTCATTCTAGGGGATTCTAAGCTAGTTGTTTCACAAGTTATGTCAAAATATGTTGCAAAACACAAAAGACTAAAGTAGTATAGGAATGCAGTACGGGATATGATTGAGTTATTTGATGCCTTTTCAATTGAGTGGATTGATAGGCCGGAAAATATAATGGTAGATTTTTTAGCCAATGTAGCACTGGAAGAGATGACATTAAACTGCTTGGAGTATCTCAAATTGAATTTAAAACAAGAAATCTGTACTTGAAAATATATATAGTTGGAAATTCTTTAATGAAAATACTAACCTCCTAAAACTTCTTCATTGCATAGATCAATATGAGGCTCAAGAAATTGACTTCAATGCCTTTGTGGAGGAAGTAGATGGGAAATAGACAATGTTTGGGAAGGAGGTCTTGCACTTAAAACTAATAAGCTTCCCAAGCGGCTAGTAGCATTGGAAAGGTTATATGATGGAAATGACCAGTCCCTCATGAAGCAGACACAAGTCAAAAGGGAAGATATTGAAGAAATCAATTTGGGGACTGAGTTGGCACTAAAAAATGTATATATTGGAAAGAGAATAAGCCCAATGATCCAGAGAATGTTGATTACATTATTAAGAAAATAAAAACATGTGTTTGCATGGTCTTATGAAGATCTCAAGGAAAATAGGGAGGATTTATTTCAACATGAAATCCCATTAAAACTAGATGCAGAGCCATTTAGGTAGAAGAAAATTCCTATTAACCCAACCTTGGAACTGAAGATGCAGGACGAATTGGAAAAGCTTAGAGATGGGGGTATTATCAAACCCATTAGACATTCAACATGGGTCTCAAACTTGGTTCCTATAAGAAAGAAGAATGGGGACATCAGACTGTGTGTAGACTTCAAGAATTTAAATGTTGCTTCTCTCAAAGATAATTACCCTCTCCCTCATATGGAAGTTATACTACACAAGGTGACAGGATGTGAGTTGTTATAAATGATGGATGGATTTTATGGCTACAATCAAGTCAAGGTCAAAGAATCTGAGTAGTACAAGATAACTTTTACCACTCCTTGGGGAACATATGTTTATGTGATAATGCCATTCAATCTCACAAATACAAGGGAAACTTTCCAAAGGGCTATGGATGTGGCATTTGCATATCTAATCAACGCTATAATGGTAGTATATCAAGATGATCTTACTGCTTATTCAAAAAGGGTTGAGGATCATGTGGAACACTTCAAAAATATATTCATCAAGGCTTTGGAATACAGTATTAGTCTGAATCCCAAAAAATTCCATTTTGTTGTTAGAGGGTAAAATTTTAGGGCATATTGTGTCAAAAGAAGGAATTAGAATAGACCTTGAAAGGGTAGAATCCATAGATAAAATCCCTATTCCCAAAATTGTCAAGGCCATTCAATCATTTTTTGGGAAAATTAACTTTGTTAGGAGATTTATGTCCAACTTTGTTGAGATTGTTAAACCCATCTCCAAAATGATAAAAAAAGGCAGAAAAGATAGACTAGACTACAAAGTCCTTAGAAGCCTTTATATCCATCAAAAAGGCCATCAAAGAAGCCCCTATCCTTAAATCTCCTAAATTTTCTAAACCTTTTCAAATATTTTCATTTTCCTCATTCCATACTATTGTTGTTGTCATGTTACAAAAGAATGATGAGGGTCATGAGAAACCTGTATCCTTTTTTAGCAAGTCATTACAGGGGTCAGAATTGAAATACGAAATTATGGAAAAGCAAGCTTTTGCATTGGTCAAAGCAACAAAAGCTTTCAGACCATATCTTGTTGGAGCCAAAGTAATTTCCTATGTCCCACATGCAGTTGTAAAGGACATTTTGACACAGTTAGAGGTAACAAGGAAGAGACGTAAATGGATTAATAAAATCCAAGAACTTGATGTGGAGATTCAAATCACCAAGGTTGTAATGGGACAGGGGTTGGCCAAGCTAATCGCAGAGGTGAACATTAAAGCAAATCAAATCTGCAATATAGAATATGAAGAAAATACAGTTGTGAGCATTGAGCATAATTCTTGGTACACAGATATTATGTATTACCTCAAACACATGAAGTTTCCTGAAGGATTAAGTGATAACCAGAGGAAAACTTTGAAGCTACAAGCATTGAAGTATGTGTTGATAGAGGGTGATATGTTTTGGAAAAACATGGATGGGATGTTGTTATTGTTCCTAGATGAGTCACAAGCTAAGCATTTCTTGAGAGAGATGCATGAAGGGGTCTATGGAGGTCACTATTCTGCAAAAAAAACTACACACAAGATTCTTAGGGTAGGCTATTATTGGCCCAAAGTTTTTAATGATTCCTTTTCATATGTAAGAAGATGTGAAGCATCCCAAAAGTTCTCGAGGAAAATGAAATGTCAGGGAGTTGTACCACTTAGACCTTTGCAAGTTGAAGCCCCTTTCCATTAGTGGGGGATCGACTTCATTAGGGAGATACAAAAGAAATCAAGTGGAGAACATAAGTGGATACTAGTAGCTATTGATTACTTCACCAAATGGGTAGAGGCAATCCCAACAAAACAAGCAACAAGCAAAGTGGTAATAAATTTCCTGATGGAGAATATTCTGACTAGATTTGGCACACCAGTGAGATTGATCACAAACAATGGAATTTGTTTTAGGTATAATGAATTTAAGGACTTTTTCTGGTACATATGGCATTATTATCTCTTATGCAGCCCCCTACCACCCACAAGCTAATGGCTAGGTAGAGTCTAATAATAAAAGTCTGTTGAAGATCATAAGGAGGATGTTAGATAGAAACAAAAAGGCATGGGACTCAAAGTTGAAGACGGTTGTATGGGCAGATAGGATCACTATGAAAAAGGAAATCGGAAAATTTCCATTTGAATTAGCATATGGAACACAAGATAGGATGCCATTACAAAACTTACTGCCAGTCTATAATTTTATCCTTCAAGAAGATATAGATGTTCCAAAGCTATTGGAAGAAAGAATGGAACAACTTGGAGAGTTGGATGAAATAAGGAGAATGGCTCAAAATAAAAATGAGAAGTTTCAATCAAAGATGAATTATCTATTTTACAAGAAAGCTAAGAATAGAAAATTTGAGGAGAATGAACTGGTGTTAATGTGAATGCTAGATGTCAAGAGAAGGGAAAACATGGAAAGTTTGAAGCTTTGTGGTTACAACCTTTTGTCATCACTAGAAAAGGGGGAGAAGACTCATATTACTTACAAAACATGTATGGTGAAGAGAAAGAATTGTCAGTACATGGGCATTTCCTAAAGCATTTCTTCTCTTAATAAACATAGACGATCAAGGGTTGCTAGTGCATGGAAAAATCTTAACAAACCTCTCAAAATGTTTTTTCTCCATGCATAGTAGTTTAGGGAATCAAAGGAATAGGAATTTACAATACATGGACAATCCTAGAATTCCTTCTTTAAAACAAAAAATTGCTTTCCATGTACAATAGTTTAGGATCACTTCCATATTTTCCATCTCCCCATCCATTTTTTCATCACAAATCTATAAATCTTGATGGTTTGGTCTACTCTTCCAAAGATTTGGATTCTTGCAATTATCTCAAACTCATTCATCCCTAGACAGAGCCACTATTGGAACTATAAATTTTTCAAAATTTTATAAGTAATTTATGCTCATAAGTTTCCAAAAAATAGTTATAATCTATCTTGTAGAACATAATTGCTTGTAATCACCTTGTCTTGTCCATATAATCTTTGAATGTCCCTCTAAGCAAAACTATTCAAGCAACAATTCACATCGGAAAGAGTTGGTATATGTCTCTCTGATCCATGAGGTGTTACATTCTAATACAAGCATTTTTGGCATATTGGTGAAAGATCAAGGCTATTACAGAGATCAAAATTGCCTGAGAAGATATATCAAGAGGACTGGCTTATGGTCTCATTGATGAAGTTTTGTTGGCAAGATACTCATCTTGTCTCATTGATGAAGCACGAGGGAAGTATATCAGCAAGACATATACCATCAAAGTAAGTTCTGAATGTCTACCCAACCTACTATGTCACACCGATAAGATTACATCAGCAAGAGTCTTGGCAACATACTTCAGATCGAAGGAATAATCATCAGGGAGACTCACAACGTTAGGGAAACTATAGAATATCCTAGCAATACATGATCTCTTTTTGATGAAGATACAAATGGATAAAAATAATTATCTAGGTGACTCTGGGCAATATTTATATAAACTAAATGGATGAATTTTGTATCGGTGAAAAGGATGTGATGTATTTTCAATCAACAAGAGGTTCAGTGAACGTTGGTTAAGCCCAAAATAAAAGGATCATCCAAGGTTTGAAATGTCTTGTTGATAATCACATGATGTGACAGTGAGAAATTCAAAAATCTACTACACTCGTGCTTAAGCTAAGAAATTAATGGTGCCAGGAAGCATAAGTAATTTCATGAATTGAAGGGAATTGATTGAAGATGTTGTTGTGGAATTGGTAGCGGAGGAAACAAAGGGGAAAAATGAAGGGCCAAGGTATTTCTTCGGTTCAAATAATTCAAGCAAAATACAAAGTTAGGGATGTTCCCTGAGGAACTAAGGGTTTCGTAGTTTGACAAGGAAGGCAAGTTATTGCTCATTCAATTATGGACTGCTATTTGGGACAACAGGTTTGCTAACTCTTATTTTATGCATTTTGAGGAATATTTTGTAAAACCATTGTATAAATTCTAAAAACATTTGTGTGCCTATTCTTTTTCTAATGAAATAAAGAGGTTTCTTAGACCTAAGTATTTTAATGGGCCAATTAATCACAACTTGGGGGATTGGTACTATTTGGAGGATGCTAGTATGATTAGAGTATATGGATTTGAGGATGCCCCATTTATTCTACCCAAAATAGTCCCAAATAGGATTGCCTATTTGGAAATTTTTAGGCAAATGGACTTTTCTAGTGTTATGAATTTGAGCTCTTTTAGAAAGCAAGTTTTTATGCCTAGTACACTATGCTTTGGTGATTTTATTGTGTTGGTAAAGGAATGATATGATTTCATTCTTGAAAAATTACTGCAATACAACATGAAAAAAGGACCACCAAGAAAGAACTTTGATCCGGAAAGATACATTAATTCTGCTAAACAAAAGATAAATTTTGGAGGGTATAATAATGTACCCTATCAGTTTGAGGATATGATCAAGAACTTAGAATAAGAAGAAGCAGAAAGAGTGGTTGAAGAATATAACCAAGGACTACAGGATACAAAATTGCTATCTTCTAGAGAAGAGGCATCTAGAGATGATATACCACAAAGCCCACCCAATAAGATTTCTAGATTGAGGACCCAAGATTACAAATGCCCTACCAGAGAATTGGGTACTGAAGAAATCCTAGATACATACACAAGGAAAATGGAATATAGTTCATTTGTAGCAGATAATCAATTTGTAAATTATCCAGAGTTTAAAGATTTCTTGTATAAGAAAAAAGGAAAAGCAATAAGAGAAACAATTAACAATATCACACCAGGTAATGAGGAGAAGTTATTAAATGATCTAAAATTGAGTGTAGAAAGAGAGACGGTAGGTATGACCCCTGAGAAAGGAAGGAAAATGTTAGAAGATTTTGGTGTTATGATCTTTCCAAGGTTGGATCTCAATTTTGCATTGGTTTTTGACAATTTCCTAAAGAATAATAACGCCACACATAAGCTCAGCCTTGAGGGGGTGAAAAAAGTATATGTAGGGTCTAAATATAATCCAAATGAAGGGTCATTAATAATTTGGGCCTTGTATCCACCTCATAGAAAGTCAGTTGTTATTGATACTGAGAAAGCATTTGGGCATGTTATGACTCTGAAGATTGGGGAGGTTGATCTTGTGGCAACAATAGATATTGGGATCAATATAGCAAAACTAAGCAAGGCTCAAATACAAATGTTGATCAAAGAAAAGGAAATGTACAAGATGAACAATGAGAGAATGTTGAGAGAAAATGACCGCCTGAAAGATATGATGGGAGTCACAATGGGATCAACTAAGATGTTAACTCATGGTGAAAGTTCACAGATAAAGGATTAAAGGGAAGGATCAAGTGCATATTCTCAAGGGAAATATGATGCACTTGTAGCAATAATTAAAATAAGACAAGCCAGCCTAATGACTTGGTTGAGTAAGCTTTGGGGAACACATTCACACAATTTTATTACAGTACAAGAACATAAGAGGATAGATGGTAGGATCCAAGAGAAGCTCTAGGAAATAAACCAAAGGGATGCTCCTGATAACATGGAAATTGATATTGCAAATCATCTTATAAGAAAACACAAAATTTCTTGAAGAATTATAGGGGGATGCATAGGGACTAATCAATGCCACTAAACAAGGATTGACTGCATTCTTTGATGATGGAGGAAGATTGAAGGAAATGACTAGGTGGAGTGGTGAAATTGAATCAATATTGCAGGATATTCTGAAGAAAGCTACTGAGAAAGATACAACATTTGATGAAGCATGCGAACAGAATGAGAAGATGGTAAAAATGGAGATCACAATTCAAAATGCGTTAGGAGATGTAGATATGCATGAGCATTGGGACTACTTGGATCACTTATAAAAGATTCACTTATGGCTTAACATAGCTTAATCACTTGTTTTAATTTATTATTGTTAAACAAAAGACATTTCTAAAAGGACGTGTCCTTTCAAACATTTGATGTATAAGTATCCATTTTTTTATATCAAAATGATATAGGGGAATAGGAAAAAGGATACAATAGATAACTTTTCAATGATGTTTACAACTATGAAACTATGATGCATGTTTAAAATTATTGAGATATCAATGGAAATCATCTAATTTTGTTGTGCATTTTTGGTATCAGTTGTTTGTTGAGTTAATTGAAAGTATTGCTAAAGTTGTCTCCAAGGTTGATGTTTTCTTGTTATTTAAATTGATATATCAAGCATATATATAGTTTATCAATACACATTTTTTTTATCTGTATGGTTTGATTAATTGGTTATTTCAAGAAGAGATTAAATCCTTTTAGTCAATCATAGTAATTAGGAAGTGTCATTTGGATCATTAAGAAGAACTTGGTAGTCATATTCTTGCATGTTTATACAAGCTATAAACTCATATTTATATGCCAATCAATTAGAATTTATGGCAAAAAAAATTCACTCATTTCAAATTTTCATTTGACTCTGTTACACCCAACAAGGCACTAGTTTCATACACTCCACCTTTTAGTTTCATTTACTTTTCACATCTATTAACTAAACATATTGATCTTTACATTCAAATAACTTATACAATCTATACCAAAGTAGGATTTTGTCTTTTCACTTAAATTGTCATAGTGGATAGACTACTTAGGGAATAAACACATTGTTCAAATTTGCTTCATCCATATAGGTTTACCTGCCTAGGTCTGGCAGAACCTAAAGAGTAGAAGGTCCAAATTCATTATTTTTCCTTGTACATTATCCAAAAACATCATGAGATCTTGGCAACTTCTCGTGGTTCAAACCTGCATTTTTTAGTCCTAACAGGATGTAAACCAGAGTAGCGATACATGACAGCTGCCAGATAAGGGTGACTAAGATAAGTAATGGCTATGTGGTAGTTCTCTGAGGTGTTATCGTTGTTTTTTAAGGAAAATTTTGTAAAATCATGGCATGATGGTTGAGGATGATCATTGATTGTGTTTTAAATCAAGATGATCAATGGTTGTAATTCAAACTCGAGAAGGCTAGTTATCAGTTCGCTCGCATGAGCCTTCTTTTGAACATTAATGGTTGACACACCTTAGGAATTCACCATAAAGAGATTTGTTAGCCAAATTTCTTTTGCAATTACAACTATCGAAGAGCTAAGGAATTGGTCTAGAGCCAAAGGAGAAGGTGTGATGAGCACAGGCAGGAAGTTATAGTAATTTTGAAGGTGAGTCTTCCTAGTAAGCTACTACCCACTTTCTTCTATGTCAATTGTGCATAGGATGGCTAGTTTAGTAAATTATCAAAGAATTCTATAGGCTTTGAATGCTTGGGATTGGTGAGGGTTTGGTCATTTGCAGAATTACAGTAAGTTGATAGGAACTACATGTGGTTTTGAAGGGTTTTTTCTTCTACAAGCTAGTTTTTGTGAGTATAAACTAGTGAGATCCTTCTATAATTGAGAATTCGTAAGCCCGAGCCTTGTTGGTCTATAAAAAATGAGTGAACATAGGCCTAGTGTGTCCTTCCAACCTGTAAGGAAATCTAGGAGGATCAAGAGGTTTGAACCCCAAGATGATACACCTAAAATTAAGCTAGGAGCTCCTACAAATCCAAAAGATGAGAATAGAAATCGTAACAAGTTTGTGGTGGGTGAAGTCAAGAATACCTGTAAATTGAGGAGTAGAGTTGTTGTTGAGGAATAGAGTGCAAGTAAATGGGAACTAAAGTAGAAGAATTGGTCAAGTTTAAGAGAATAATCAATCAAGCTTGAGATGGAAATGAAGATGGATAAGGACCACAAAACTTATAATTCTTAAATGGAGGAACCTGATTATATGGGTGATAGGGAAGATGATGAACAAGAATATGCCCAATATCTTCTCACAACTATAGGTCTAAGAGACTCTAATGGAGAGATAGCTTCTCCAATTTTAGGAAGAGTACTAGGGGGACATGCACACTCTTATTTTGAAGATGATTAACCAATGTAGAGGTAGTGTCCTAGTTCGGTGTTTTTATTTTATGACTAACATGAAGGAGAGGTGTTGGACGCCACTAAAGAAAAAGGTGCCTTTTGGAGGGTGAGACTTGATCTTCAATGAAAAATAAGAATAGTTTTTGTCTTATCTACTTCCCACCATTCTGGAGGTGCAAATATAACTGCCTAAGGAATTTTGAAATGAATGTGAAATGTAAGTCAAATAAAAAAATGTGACTAAAATTGTGATTTTGCTTGATGCTTGTTACTCCCATGCTTCTATAAATGGGATTTCTCAGCCAATTATAGGGGTTATGAGATCTTATTTCTTGGTCTAAGGTTCTTAGGTTGGAGAAAATTGAGCTCATATAAGAGTGTTTTTGTAATTCAAGCACAAATGAATAGAATAGTATGAAGTCTGGTGTATGCATACTAGTTTGTAATAGGCTTTATAGTTTGATCATAGCAAGAACATATAAATGAAAGCTACAAATTCTGAAACAAAATCTCTCCTATGTGTCCTTTTTCTAAAATTTTGAATAGAATGGTCAAAGATCTTTTTATTCATCTTTAATCACTTTGGTTGAATGTATGGTTTTGTTTTTGCTTTATTTCAAAAAAATAATTAAATGCTTAAATGAAATCATAGGTTTGTGAGGTGGAATTTGAGGATTGCTAAGTAGTTTGTGTTTCTAATATAATGAGTTGTTTATTACAAAGCAATATATCAATAGCCTAGAAATGTTGATTCTAATTGCTAATGTATTATAGTTAGTTACAAATTTGAACCTGTTGCCCATGGATAAAACACTGGTCTATAAATTTGGGTATCCCAGATATAAATGATTCGGTTTATTCTTGACCAAGAATGTGAATCTTAATGAAAATTACTTACAAACTGTTAATTGCATTAATTTTTTATGAAATATCACTCATTCCTTGCTTTAGGTAATAATTTTCTTAAGGGTCACCCAAATCCTTGATGGATTTTATCTAATTAGCAGCGTATGGGAATGCATCTACTTGTCACAATGTTCATGATAAAAATGGTACAAGAATATCATCTAAAGCATTGTTAGGATTACCTTCCTAGGTATCACAAAGCTCGAAGTGAAAAGGTAGAATTCTATTGGGCCTTCACCTATTCGTTGGCCAATTCTTTCCTTTGCTAATCATTGAATTTTAGAAATTCATAGGTATTTGGTGAGATTAAGTTTGGTTCTTAAAAAATAACCAACACCTCCAAGATCAATATCCTATGGAAAACCAATATAGGAAAAAAGAACACACACAAGATGTATGATACACAACATCAACATACACAAACATGCAATGTCAATAACTAAAAGAATGAAAAAATAAAAACAAGCAAAAATAAAAAGAGGTGGATCAAGCCTCGACCGTTTTTCCAACACGATGTGGATCAGATCTAAGTTGTTTTTTCCAAAAATGCATGGTCACTCTAAGGCAATATAACTTCACAGTGTCTATTGGGTAAGTATCCAAAATTGTGAGACACATACACACACGGCTGGTATGTGCTCACAAACAAGTGGCTATGGGAAAGTCATGCCTAAGTTCAGCTCCCATACATACAACCAGACCAGAGTTATACCTCCCAATAACTTTGATAAGGCACCACACAACAATGAACTTTGAACTCCATGAGGAAACCAAAGCTTTGTATGCAGATAATCATGGACAAACAAGATGGCACCACAGGAAAGCAAAGTTTGTTATGCAAGGTGGCCATATAATGGCTATTGTAAATGTGAAATAATGTAAGGTACAATCAAAGGGATTTTTCTTAGTTCATGTAAGGTATCTTCTTAGGGAGCATTGTACCTAATGTCTCCAAGAGAGGACAAGTCAAAGAAATATCATCCTCTTAGAGGAAATCAAACCCAATGACACCACCAAGAAAAGGATGCATTGCAAGAATAAAGAAAATCGCATAGTGAAACATCAGTGTCAATGTATGCCCCCACTTTAAAGTGGTTGCTAACATCATTGTTGTGAGAAATTTATCTAAATTAGAAGAAGACATGAGAGCTTATTTTGAAATCCCTATGCCAATAATTTCAAATGAAGCTACATCATGTATGAGTATGTCACATGCAAGTCAATTTAAGGCATGTTGTCCATGTCCCAAGCATAATCTTATCTATACATGGAAGGAAATCAACTAGCCAGAAGAGAAAATGACAAGTGACATACAAGGAAAAGGCTACTTAGCCCCTTTCCCCCACTTAGTGCGGGACAAGGATGGGTCAAGATGATTGATGAGAAACATGATAGAGTGAAAATCAATATCAATTAGAGGATTTGGGTGCCCCAACATAAGGAAGAGCACCACACTCCTTAAGATGTTCAATTTTATCACTTAATCCTTACATTCATTAATAGAATGACCATGAAATCTATGATACACATAAAATGAACTCTTGTAGTAAACTTTATTTCGTGTTCTCAAAGGGAGGGATATCAAACACTCTTGGAGAAGTCTCAACAAGATACTCTCTTGATCAATAGATGTTCCTTTATTTTGTGACAAAGATATATCTTTCTTAGTACAAGGTGTCATACTTACACAATATTCTTTAGATTGTGAGATTTTGTACTCTCCTTTACAAGAGAGTGTAAAATCTATTGAATTTGAATCATCGATGCTTTGCATGATGACATTGATATTAAGTGAAGATTTCTTTGTTTGTTTCATTTCTTTCAAATGATGACAATCAAGACCACTAGTGTATATTAGTTCATGATGCACTAATGTTAAATTTGGCTTAGAAGAATGATTTTTAATAGTGTTTATATTGAGTGAATGCTTGTTTTTTTTTCTTTTGAGGGGAAATATACAAGACCACTAATTTTTTCTTGCGTTTAAGGCGCTATAGGGACACGGATACCTTGTTCTCTAACACCACACCCTTTTCCACTATATCCAATTTGTTTCATTTCTTTTGGATTCAGTGGTTGCTCATAATTAGCTTCATCAAATTTTATTGTGTAATTTGTTGTCTTTTATTCTAAAGTGGATAAGGTGGATGCTTTGGAAGGGTCATCCAAATTTTGTGTTGACATTATCAATTTTTCTTTTACCTTTTCAGATTCTTTGTGTATGATCTCATATTTTCCCATGAATGATGTGAAATCTAAGGAACCCCAATCATCTTCTAATAGTTTTAACACTTTTCCCATCTCTCATTTTTCTTCGTTTATAGGTTTTATGTTCAATGTTTGGATTGATGTGTTTAGAGAATTTTTCATTCCTTTTTCAACTTGTAAGTAACTTTTAGGCTCGAGGTCTATTTCAACTTGTTATAATTTATTGTTATAGACATACTTCATGATACGATGAAGATTCAAAGGAACTACATTCATCTCATGGATCTAAGGTCTTCCCAAAAGAAGATTGTATGAAAGATCATGAGGCATGACATGAATAGGAGTTTGTAAGGTATCCACTCCACTATAATAGACAAAGTAATCACACCAAGTGGTTGATTTCCTACATTGTCAAATATTTGAATGGATAAGGAATCAGGTTCAATTCTCGACTTATCCATGCCAAGTATATCCAAAAGTTTCACACTACACACATTCAAAGTGGAGCCACTATCAACAAGGATTCACTTTATTCCTGAATCCTATTGAATCTAGCTATTATCACGAAGGAATCATTTTTCTTTCTCATTTACAAAGGGGGTAACTCATGTTGATGAAAAGTAATGTCTACATTGTTCAAATTTATGGCTTGAATTTTGGTTGCTACTTCATTTGATTGCACATTAGGTGGGGTAGGAACTTGTAAGGCACTTTGAATCATGTTATGATAATGCGGGGAGGTTTGAATAATGTCCCATAAGGATATATTAGCAAGAGTATTCTTTAGTTTTTCAGCAAGATCATACTCCTTTCCATTTTGTAAAGGTAAATGAGGAGGACCAGGAAAGATAGTGTTAGGCAGTGAGGGATATGTTGAAGGTTTTTGTCTTGGTTGCAGATTGTTTATAATGTTATATGTATGAGCAACAGTGTTATAATTTTGCTGTTGTGAAACATTATTCTTAGGTGGTTAAAGGATAAGTTCAATTTTGTTTTGATTTTGTGGTCATTGTGAGGGTGGATAAAGAATTAGAGGATTCTTAGGATGTCCCAAAGGGTATGTAGGAGGTTCATTAATCAAGAGGGATATAATGGACACTTGTGCATTCATAACCTCAATGGTTTCAGTTTGATGTCTCTCTAATGAAGTGTAATCTAGTGTCATGCTTTCACCATCATTGAAGGAAGCCAAATCAATATTGCTAATGTTATCATTTTCTTTCACCATGATATCCTCCCTAGGAGGGGAGTTTTTAGATGAAATACAAACTAGATGTTCATGGTCCATTAAAAATTTGGTTCTTCTAAAATGACTTCATCACAAGTAAGGGAGTTATCAATAGTTGGATTGTCTTGTTTATCAATGATGGCATTCTCTTGTTCAATAATGTTTTCCTTAGGAGAAGAGAGAAAACTATAACTCTCATAATTCTCATTTGTTTGATTGCCTAACACTAAAATATCATCTTCACAACTAGAAGGAAAAATGTGATTTTCATGATTGTTCATAATTTCATCTTGTTTTCTAAGGTCTCATTCTATTGTTCCATAATATCTACCCTTGTAGGGGAGATTTTAGGAGAGGAGTAAACAAGTGAATCATTTTCATCACAAATAGGGGAGGCATCAAGGGAAAGATAGCTATCATTATCATGCTTATGAATGGTTAAATCCTTTTGTTCAAATAGGTATTTCCAAATGTTAGGAACATTAGGAAGGAGAGAAACAATGCTATAGCTTTCAATCCACATGTTTTCCTCACAAATGTGATTTTCATGATTGTTCTCAATTGTATCCTCTTTCACTAAAGAATTCTCACAACGAGGGGGTATGTTGAGGGAAAAATTTAAACTAAGTAAATTAATGGAAATTATATCATCTTCTCATGTTATAATATCTTCCCAAGGGGGAGAAGGAGAAGGACAAACTAGACTTTCATGATTCTCAATGATTACATCTTCTTTCACCAAGATACCTTCATCACTAATAGGAGAGCTATCAAGAGAAGAAAAACTTTGGATCTCATGATTTTCTATGCTTGTATCTTATTTTATCACATCCTTCCCACAAATAGGAGAGATAAGAGGGCAATCAATGATGAACAAAAAGAGAGGGGATAGGACTTCATATTCTGGTGCAGGAGCACCTTGACACAATTATGCCTCCTTGTGGAAATTTAGGAAATTGATTCAATTTTTGTGTTCTTACCTTGTATTAAGGTTATTTGAGTCATTTATCATTTATTTTAGGAGGTCATTTAAGAAAATTTTAAAATATTCTAATGTATCCAAAAGTTGTCAACACAAAAGTTCAAAATTGCAAAAAAATGTAAAAAGTTGCATTAAGCAACAATTAGTTGTTAAGAGGTCATTAGAGATTAAACATTAGTGAGAAGCTGGAAATCAGTTGGAAACTGATTTTTCATATTGTAAAGTCTTTAAAAAGGCTCTTTGTATGTTCATAAGCTTGTGGGTGATTGAACATTTGATTTGGATGAATAAAAGACATTGTTTTCTGCATTTTATCTCAGAAATTATCTGGTTTTTGCTGTTGTACGACCATTTAATGGGCTGAAGTAAATTTATAATTGTTTTTATGTGTTAGTAATCTCAATCACCTTCCAAATAAACTTTGTCTCATGCAGATTGGTGTTGATTTGTGGAAGTTATGGTGGTTTTATTGACTGTAATTTTTCAGATTTCTCTGTAACAGTCATATTGCAGCAAATGGTACGTGCAGGTACGGTCTCCAAATGAATTAAATATTATATGGCTGGATATATGCATGAGTTATATTTCTTTTGGCGTTGGTTTGAGGTCATTTCATTGAATATGATGAAAGTTATGCTCATTTTGGTGAAAACAGTTAAGTTCAGATTTACACAGGACAGCAAGCATTCAAAATTGTATATATTTTATTTTAATCAATGAAATCTCCTAAAAATTGGTGTGGAAGGAGTTTTATATGTATTTTATAAGGTTCCAAAGTTTCATGCCTTCAATGTTTTGATTTTTGTTAGATGAGATTGGAGATAAGTTGTTGTTTTCTTCCTTTGCTCTACATCAAATTGGTATCAGAGCCCGAGAAAGATATGGGCTGATAAGTTGGTTGTGGTTTGTTGGTTGTTTGTAGGAAAGTGAGTTGTGAAGCAAGGAGTAATCTTGCTTGAGAGGATGGAGAACTTGAGAAATCATTTGCAAGCAGAGGAAGAGAGAAAGAAGAAGAAGAGACAAACCAAGTTTGATAAAGAGATTGCTGAGATTAAACAAGAGCTGCAAAGGATGGATAGAGAGTTCCTAGAATCCATAAAGAAGATAGAACAACAGATGAAGCATTTAATGAGTTGGCACTTGAAAATACACAAGAAAGTTTCATGGCCTATTCACAAGATAATCAAAAAGAGGAAAAGGGAAATCAAAATGAAAAAACAAGAATCCTTTGAAGATGCAAGGGAATACTTTATTGAAGAAGAAGTTGTAGATAATCCAAGCCATGAAGATGAAAAGAAGATCAAGAGCATATACTTGATTCTCGAGGTTAAGGACATTGAGTTGGTTAAGGGAATGATCATGGATGAATTGTTCATGGAGGTTTTCAAGGAGTTGCAGCATGATGGAGGTATCATGATTGTCACCTTATATTATTTCATTGTGTTACTAATGCTTTGGACAAAGGATTTTTTGCAGGTTGAAGGACAAAGGGAAAAGCATGGTTTTGAGATGTATGAAGGAGTAAGGCATATGATTTCAAAAGGGAAGCATGGTAGATCACTAATTTGCATGGACAAGTTTAAACCAAAGGTGAAGATGATGGTGATTAAGAGCAAGGAAAATCAGTGGTAGAGCATAGAAGGATGCAATTTTGTGGAGAACATCAATCCAAGTGGACTTTGATTCTTTTCTTGGTCGGGAGTATGGTGCAGGAGCACCTTGACACAATTATGCCTCCTTGTGGAAATTTAGGAAATTGATTCAATTTTTGTGTTCTTACCTTGTATTAAGGTTATTTGAGTCATTTATCATTTATTTTAGGAGGTCATTTAAGAAAATTTTAAAATATGCCAATGTATCCAAAAGTTGTCAACACAAAAGTTCAAAATTGCAAAAAAATGTAAAAAGTTGCATTAAGCAACAATTAGTTGTTAAGAGGTCATTAGAGATTAAACATTAGTGAGAAGCTGGAAATCAGTTGGAAACTGATTTTTCATATTGTAAAGTCTTTAAAAAGGCTCTTTGTATGTTCATAAGCTTGTGGGTGATTGAACATTTGATTTGGATGAATAAAAGACATTGTTTTCTGCATTTTATCTCAGAAATTATCTGGTTTTTGCTGTTGTACGACCATTTAATGGGTTGAAGTAAATTTATAATTGTTTTTATGTTTTATTAATCTCAATCACCTTTCAAATAAACTTTGTCTCATGCAGATTGGTGTTGATATGTGGAAGTTATGGTGGTTTTATTGACTGTAATTTTTCAGATTTCTCTGTAACAGTCATGTTGCAGCAAATGGTACGTGCAAGTACGGTCTCCAAATGAATTAAATATTATATTTCTGGATAGAGGCATGAGTTATCTTTCTTTTGGCATTGGTTTGAGGTCATTTCATTGAATATGATGAAAGTTATGCTCATTTTGGTGAAAACAGTTAAGTTCAGATTTACACAGGACAGCAAGCATTCAAAATTGTATATATTTTATTTTAATCAATGAAATCTCCTAAAAATTGGTGTGGAAGGAGTTTTATATGTATTTTATAAGGTTCCAAAGTTTCATGCCTTCAATTTTTTCATTTTTGTTAGATGAGATTGGAGATAAGTTGTTTTCTTCCTTTGCTCTGCATCATATTCATATGTACATAACAAAAATTTCTTACAATACCTAATAATTTCTAAGAAGAGAATATGAAGTATGATAACCATAGATTTTTGTAATGAAAACATGATGTAATGATTTTCCTACAAACTTAAAATGCAACAATGATAGATCAAACATGCAAAAGGAGAATGCAATTTTCAAATTTAAAACATGATAATTAACTGATCATGCTATGTAACAATCTGAAAATGAAATGTTGTAAATGTAAATTTGAAATTAAGCAATGCATGAAATGCACCGAACTAAGCTAGATCTGATGAAATGCATGTAACAAAAACTCAACCAACTGAACAGATAACTAATGACAACAAATAGAAGTACAAAAACAAGGTAGTTTTAGGGTTTATCTAGGACTAATTCATCGAGAGGGGAATATGAGTCCCAATCAAGGTTTTTGGTGAGGTCAAATGTTGGAAAATGTAAAACACAGAAATCCCAAAAAGTAGGAAAAACAACTTGTATTGGGACTAAATCGCCAGAGGGGCGTATGAGTCCCATATTAGGGTTTTTGCACCTTTTTCAACAAATTTTGAGTTGATTCTAATATTTATAACTTGTATGATATTAGGACTAAGTGCAAATGTAGATTTCAGATGGAATTCAATGATGCAAGATACAAAAATGTAACCTATATGCACTTTTACTAATGCAAGATTTAGAAACCCTAGATGCAAATTAACTAATGCAAAACCCTAATGTAAAGTTAATGAAAGCTAGATCTAGGACTATGATGCACTCCAAATTAGAAAATAGGTGTTCACATCGATTTCACCAAAAGGAAAAATTTTAGAAATAGGCCACCTTATCCTTGTGGAAGATAAGGCAAGCTAGGGTTTAGGACCTAGACCTACTTTCCTCATGTTTCATTCAAGGAAACCTTAGAGATTTCAATCCGAAGATGGAAAGGTAGAAAGAGATCTTGGAAATAAGGTATCCTAGGGCATAATTATGGATCAAAAGGGGGTTCACCACCAAGCTAGAGCTTGGAAATATAAGAAATGTAAACAATATGTAAAGTACCATGCAAAACCTAACTAAATGACTGAGGAAATGAAATTGAAATATAGAATGAAAAACTATAAATGAAAAGAGGTGTGCCTAGAAGAGCGATGAGGTCAAAAAAATCTTCAAAATCCTAAAAATTTGTTGTTTGATGCCCACTAGGACTCATACAATGTCTAGGAGATTTAGTCTTAGATTGGAATTTTTGTGCCAAAACTAAAATCTGACAATGCTCAATCTAAATCTCTTGAAACCTAAAAATTTGAAGTATTGGGGCTCATATGCATAAGGTGGTGTCTTAGTCCTAGTATGCTTTTTTAGAGGGTTAAGACCTGAATCTACTCTCCTATCTATGCTCTTCCTACCACACTTTGTTTTTTAATCTGAAACTTTGATTTGCAACTTGTAGGAGACTTTTCATGACCTTGCAAGTGAGGAGACAACTTTTTTCAATCTTGTAACTTATTCTTCAAACATCCTTCAAGCTCCAAGACACCTAGATTTACAATCACACGTGTAGAGGGAAAAAAACTTGTTGATGGTTAGGAAATAGGGGTTTTCCTTGTTCAAACTCCATTTAGGTAATTAAACCAAATGATGAAGTAATGAAAGAAGGACATGAAACATGAAGCATGAATCATGAAACATGAACAATTATACCTTAGGTGATGTCTTTTTTAAATTTGTAATCTAACATGAAGTGGCCATGAAGAGTGTATATATTGATCTTGAAATAAGTGTAGAACAATGCTCAATCTTGGATCTTGGATGCTACATCACAACACTAGCTCAACAACATGCTTGATGTTGTATGATCTTGACATTATGATAGATCTTGAATTTCTGCAATAATTGATGAAGAAATCTACCCTTGTATTCTTAAGGAATTCTCTTGTAAGCTCTCTTGATGCTCTTGTGAAGTCTTGTAAACTCTTGTGAACTCAAATTTTCTATAATGTATGCTCTCATAAAATTTTTGGATGACAATGAGTGAAATACCCTTGTAGTTATACTTGTTTATGCCAAATTCCTTAAAATTGCAACACTACAAGCTGACATTATATATAGGAGAATAAAATCCCACCAAGAATTTGAATTAGTTTTGATTTTAAGCTACACAAGACTCATACTCTAGAAGTGGCATATGAGACCCATTAGGCCAAGCTTTGGGACACATTTTTTAAGAATTGCTTAGAATGATGCAAAATTAGGAATGATGGCTCAAAACTTGGGTGGGACTCATACGCCCAAGGTGGCATATGAGTCCCAGATCACTAAATCTGGGCCATACAATCCAAAATCACATAAATTATGATCGGTTATTGGTGAATGTTAGGATTATCCTTGGAAAGATGCATTAATTAAAGCTTGTGGATGTAAAATAATGTCAATTAAGGTGTAGAGAAGCTCAATTATTTAATAAAACCCTAGATTAGTGCGAAAGTGTAATACAACACTTTACAACACTCTAAATAAGGTACCATTAAGTCCATTTAGTTTACAAGGGTCCAATACTTAATGTGAAGGTGTAAATAAATGCACTTTACAACATTAAATTAAGGCAAAATTAGGTCAATTTAGCTTAAAAGATCCCTAAATAAAATGTGAATATGGAAAACACATTACAACACTAGATAAAGACAAAATTAGGTCTATTTTAATGTCAGTCATTCCCAAATTAAGTGAGGAATTGTACCATCTCCAATAAGGGAGAAAAATTTCCATCATTACAACTTGATTAGTTACTCATGTCTCCTTGAGATAGGAAGAGAGAGTATTTCCCTAGGGTTAAGGTATGAACTTGATAGTTATATCCATATTCATCAATAGGATTGTTAAAACTTATTTTCTTATTTTTATTTATAGTCTATTCCTATTCATGGAATTCTAAAAGACGACTCACATTTCAGTAACCCAAAACCATATTATGAGAGGACTATGGGTGTAGATGCACCAACTCCTCACAAGTTGATTATGTCCTCTAGATAATATACAAATATAATAAACATGTGAATGTTAGAGGTAACTGAAAGAGAATTTTTATGATTGGTTTATGTTCACTTGAACATTACTTTACCTTTGATTGAAACCCTAGGTTAGGTATAACCTATTTTGTAGGGTTGTTTATTTGATTATTGATTGAAGAAAATAAGTTGGAATTAATCTATATGATATGGTTTATCATTTGATTGTTGATTATACTTTTTATTAGAGTTGATTTATTGTTGAGACTATATACTTTTGAATGAGTCATTTATCGATATGGTTATTCTTTTGATTGTGTTCATTTATTAATGAGAATATATTTTGATAAGAATCATTTATTGTTGATATTGTACTTTTGGAAATAGATCCATATAATGTTATGCTATTAGGAAAAAATATTTGATTAATTAGGTTATTCCTAAGGTTGGGATAGTCCATGGGAAAGGGTGAAGCCTAGTCAGTCAAGATGTTATGACATCACTTACTTCTTAATATGAAATATCAATAGGTTATTCTTGGGGTTAAGGTTACTCCATGGCATAAAGGGATAGCCTATGCATAGGATATGAATGGTCAATACAAATTGAGCTAGGAAGTGGGTGAATTATATGATGTCCACTCTAAATTCGAGGTGATGATGTAGACACTCATTTTCTCACGATTTCAGAACTGATTATTTTTGCTTGTTTTTTGAGTGTTTTTTTTTTTTTGTGGTTTTTTGCTCATGAAGATATTGGTGCGATTTTGAAAGAAAATGCTTGCAAATTTTAAATAAAATATTACAGTGATAACTATGATGGAATATAATTGATATATTGATGCCAGAATATTTATTGTTCTTCCAAACTGATTACATCTATGATCGGACAACATGCATAGTAAAAAGCAATAACATTTATCTGGAAAACCTAGTTATTGCAGCCGCCAAGATTGGTGAAGAATGAGCACAACAGACCTCAGAAGAGCATTCTCTAGCCTTGAGATTGGTGCAAGCTATCCCAAAGATCAAGGCATCCCATCTTATGATAGAAGAAGACCAAAAAGCAAGGCATCCAAGCTTGTAGAAGAAGTACAACCCTCAAGCTAAGAAGTACAGCCCTAGACCAGCAATGCATAAATCTGTACCACCTTGGGAAATGTGCCAGATGTATATCAAACCCAACCGCTCAAGAATATCACTATCTCTGGACAATTATTGAATCAAACCCTGAATAATAACTACACAATGAACTCTGTAATAACTTCTGAATGAAGCTATTCAGCTGCAGGTAATAAATCAGCTGATATTTCATAGCCTCTGAACTACAAACACTGAAGATGGCTCATTCTCCAATGCAAAAGACAACTGAAACCCTTGGTTTCATTCTCTGAAGAAGAAATTGGCTAAAATCAATTTTCATATCTTAATGAATGAAGTTATCTCAAAGAAAACTTATATCTTCTCAATTGGGTCGATTTCCTTCAAAAAAGCATCATTTAAATAAAACTTGAATTTCACTTTTAATCTTTCAATAGTTTGGACACCCTTTTAGTTATAATAATTAATTAAAAAGTGGCCCCTTCTTCATGATGGTCGACTCCCTTCAAAAAGTAACTTAAGTTATAATATTAAATTATATTAGAACTTTATAATATAAGCTTCAATTAAATTAATATTTATTTTGGAAAATAAATATTAGTATCTCTCTCAATAGAATTCCAAATGACAAACCGTCTGAAGCCGGATGATAAGTGACTGAATCTGCATATGACCAGACCATACTACTAAAAATAGCAGGGGTGCTCCACTGAGTGTCTCCACTTACTAAAAATAGTAAGTCAAGCAAATGATGTCCAAAAGACCCCAAATGAAAGCCAAACTGATTGATTCTAATAACTAAAGCCAAGCCATGCCTCAACAAGACCCTCTATCCACCCTATCAACTTACGAGGGCCACATAATAGGCTAATCTCAAGAACTAAGAGATGTCAACTGGAAGGGGACATTACAGTCCACCCCTCCTAAAATTACTTGTCCTCAAGCAATCTCAACTCGGGATGCTGCAAAATTTCCTCTCTCCCACGTAGCATCCTCCACTGGTAAATCCCTCCACTTCACCAGATATTCCCTGATAGTCCTCCTACATAGCTATCTTTCCCTATATTCCAGGATAGACTCAGGTACTAAAATCAACTTTCCCTTGTCATCTAAGGGAGGCAATACTGTTGAAGGTACCACATGATGTCCTAACACCCTCTTGAGACATGACACATGAAAAACATTGTGGACCTTACTATCCGTCGGAAGCTCTATCTCATAAGTCACCTCTCCCACACACCTGACAATCCTGAAAGGACCATAGTACTGTGGCTTGAGCTTCTTTGATCCACTCTTCCTAAGAGTAGACTCTCGGTAGGGCTGCAACATGAGATATACCATGTCTACCACCTCAAAAGATCTCTCGATCCTTTTCTAATCTGCATAATGCTTCTGCTGTTATGTGCCTTAGCAATATTTTCCTTAAGAGCACTCATAATGTCCTGTCTCTCCTACAATAAGTATCCAACACTAGGCACTCTACTGTCACTCAGTAGCAAATCAAGAAAACTAGGCGCCTCATACCCATACAATGCCATGAAGGGGGACATCTGAATGGTCATGTGGTAGGTAGTATTGTAACAATACTTACATAAGTATATCCACTTGAGCCATGCCTTTTGCTGCCCTACAATGTAATTCCTAAGGTAGCCTTCCACCCATTTTTTCACTATCTTCATCTGACCATTAGTCTGTGGGTGGTAACTGGTGCTCGATGTAAGCTCAATTCCACAAAGTCTGAACACCTCCTTCTAGAAGTGACTTAGGAATTGACTATCCCTGTCACTAACTATGCTCTAAGGCAACCCATGCAATTTGAAAACCTCATGGAAAAATACCTCTGTTACCTGTGTAGCTGTGTAAGTAGTGGTGATTGGAAAGAAGTGGGCATACTTTGTCAGCTAATCCACAACTACATATATGCAATCCTGTCCTTGGGCTTTAGGCAAGCCCATAATAAAATCCATCGACAGGCATTCCCACTTCCTATTAGGAATCAGAAGTGGCTGCAACAACCCTGCCGGATATGTGTTCTCCTGCTTGTTCTCTTGATGAACAAGGCACTCATGCACATACTGAAGAACATCTTCCTTAAGACCCTTCCATTTAAATCTCTCCCAAACCTATCTGTATGTCTTAAAGTACTTGGGATGCCCTACTATAGGTACATCATGGAAAGCCCATAGAATGGTGTTCTTCACCTCTAACCCTAGGATCAAGAAAATCTTGTTCTTGTAAATGATCAAGTCATTTACAAGTGTGTACCTGGTGTCCATAATAGATCCCTCAACAATACCAGATGTCCATGTATCCTTGGCATACTCTACCACAATCAAGTGCCTCCAATCCTCTGTAATCTGTACCATAGAACTCAGATAAGGCCGGCATGAAAGAGCGTTAGTAACAACATTCTATGTACCTTTGATATAGGTGATGTCAAAGTCATATGCATGTAACTTACTCACCCACTTCTACTAACAACATTCAAATCTCACTGTCCTAGGAAATGCCTCAAGCTATTATGATCAATTTTAATACAAAACTTACTACCCACTAAATATTGCCTGAATTTGGCCAAGGCATGCATTATGGCCAGCATTTCCTTATCATATATACTATAAACCCTCTCTGGTCCTATGAGTTTTCTCCTCTCATAAACAATCAAGTGCTTGTCCTGCATAAGCACTGCTCCAATGCCCTCACCAGAAGCATCACACTAAAGCTCAAAAGGCTTCGTAAAATCCGCCAGTGCCAACACTGGACATGTAGTCATAAGCTCCTTGAACCTCACAAAACACTCCTATGCCTTAGGAGTCCAAATGAATGCACCCTTTTTCAACAAATTTTTCATAGGTGTTGCATGGCATGAATATCCACTAACAAATCTGTGATAGAAACTGCATAACCCAAGGAATCCTCACAATTATGTAAGGTTCACTAGAGTAGGCCAATCTACGATAGCATGGATCTTCTCAAGATCCATCCACACTCCCTCTGCACTGATAATATGGCCTAAGTATAACAACTTAGTCATCCCTAAATCACACTTGGATTCCTTGGCATACAAGGACTCCCTCTCCAAAATGTTGAGTACTATATCCAAATGAGCCAAGTGCTCCTGCCATGTCCTGTTGTAGACCAAAATATCATCGAAGAAGACAAGTACATATCTCCTCAAATGTGAGTGGAAGACCCTATTCATGGTGGACTAGAATGTCACTGGAGCATTGGTTAGCCCAAATGGCATAACCGCAAACTCAAAGTGTCCACAATGATAGCGGAAAGCGGTCTTCTCAACATCCTACTCACAAACTCTAATCTAATGATATCCCGATCTCAAGTCTATCTTCAAAAAGTAACAGGCACCATGGAGCTCATCAATAAGCTCATCTATATGGGGTATGGGATATCTGTTCTTAATATTCCTCTTATTCAGGACTCTATAATCTATGTACATACAAAGTGTACTATCTTTCTTCTTCACTAGAATAACTGAAGAAGCAAATGGTGACTTACTCGGTCAAATGTGACCCATAGCAAGCAATTCCTTGATAGTCTTCTCTATCTCATCCTTAAGCTGCTTTGGGTGCCTATAAAGAGTAATCATGATAGGCTTGGCACCCTCCTCAAGCTCTATGATGTGCTCAATACCCCTATATCGAGGTCTCCCTGGTGGAATGTCACTGAAAACCTTCCCATGCTTAACTCTCAACTGCTGAATGTTAGGATGATATTCGGTCTTATGTTGTCCCTCCTATGTAGGTGTCAAAGTGCACTCAGCAGCCCACTCAACCATGTCATGACACATAAGTCTCTCCATCCGTCGGAAGGAAATAGTCCTCACGTTACTATCTCGGATGGCCTTCAGTATATGAGTCTTCCCATCCACCTCGAACCTGATCTCCATGTCTTTGAGATGAAGTGTAACTTCCTCAAGAGAATGAAGCCACTTCATGCCCAAAACTAAATCAATATCACCCATATTCACCACATAATAATCAACCTTGAATTCATAATTATTCAAGTGCAAAGGAAGATCCTTAATCATACAGTCACACCTGAGAGTGTAACCATCATCCACCTTAACCCGAATGCCCTCAAAATCCTAGGTTATGAGCCCACGCTTCTCCACAAATCTGGCATCAATAAAATTATGGGTGGCACCTATGTCTAAAAGGGTGATAACCTTTTGACCAGCCAAAACTCCACGAAGTCTAAAAGATCCCTCCTGCTAAATGCTAGACAACCGTGCTTCCTGGAGTTGGAGCTCTGATTCTGCCCCCACCTTAGGCTCTGAAGCCTCTGATTCTGACTCCTCAAAACTCTCCTGTTGTTCAAAATTCTCAGATTCTGAATCCTCATAATAAGCCCACATAACTCTATTGGCCTTACCCTTAGGCCGCAAAGGGCAATCATGGTTAGCGTCAAAGGGACCCTTGTAGTAGAAGCAAAGCTTTTTCCTGCACAAATCATTAAGAGTCTCACAATCCAAGGGTGCTACTGATTTTCCCTTTGAATCACTCTTAAAATTAGATTTCTCCTTATTTTTATTGAATCCCTTGTCCTTGAATGAAGACGTATTCCTGGAATTAAACTTGCTAGATGGAGCTGCAAGTTCCATGTTGTGTGCCTTCTTCATCGCTTCTTGTAGTGAGAGAGGATCAAATGCTTTGATCCATCCTCTCATTGGCTCCAACAGTCCCTCCACGAAGAGTACAACTAAATGCCTCTTTGATATGTTAGGAACCATCACAGATAACTGTTGGAAGTCTCCTATGTAAGCCTCCAAGCTACCAACCTATCTCAACTAGGCCAAATCTCTGAAGTAAGTCTCAGGATCCTTCTTGTCAAACCGTTCCATCAATCTGTCCATGAACTCCTAGTAAGTGGTGATACGGTCATGTTGAAGTGTCACCATCCCATGATGCCACCAGTCATAAGCTGTCCCCTCAAGATGCAAAGTAGCATATCTAATAGCATCCTTCTCCACCATGGGACGTAATGTAAGGAAGGTATCCAACTTACTAATCCAAGTCTATGATGTAACCTTACCACTACCATCAAACATAGCTAAAGTGAGCTTGTTTGTGGTGTGCTTCAGGTCACCATTCTGATGTCTAGGCCTCTTATCCGGCCGGTTCCTATAATTCTCTCTCCTCTATGTGAGAAACCTATCAAAAGTGATTCTCTCTCTGACCTCTAGGGTCAATAACTCCCACTCATCATTCACTGCCATAAGAGTATCAACGAATACTCCCTCAGGTTCCTCATCTACAATAGCCCCATCAGGCTCTTGTCTCACAAAAGTAGGGCAAGTAGGCCTATCTTTTGTTCGTGAAACAGTCCTAGGTATCCTCTGTGAGCCTGCATCACTCCTATCCTCATCACGACATGGTGACGGTCTCCTAGGTGAACCTATCCTCTGTATCACCATGGTCAACTGCTATAATACATCAGCTACCTACTGCTGACCTATCCATAAATCTCTAAGAGTCTGTTTGACCTCTGAATCATCATCATGAGGATCTCGAGGAACCTCTGTTCTATCAGCCATGTACCTGGTTTCCTATTCAATTCCTGTTCCCTGTCAAACAAAGCTCTCCTGTGAGTTTAATATCTATGAGGCCCAACCTCCTGTGGCTGCATATGAATCTCAAACCCTCAGGATGGTAGGAAATCACTCCGATACCACTGTAGAAACTTGTTTTCTCACGATTTCGGAACTAATTGTTTTTGCTTGTTTTTTTATTGTTTTTTTTTTGTGGTTTTTTTCTCATGAAGATATTGGTGCAATTTTGAAATAAAATGCTTGCAAAATTTAAATAAAATATTACAGTGTTAACTATGATGGAATCTAATTGATATATTGATGCCAGAATATTTATTGTTCTTCCAAACTAATTACATCTATGATCGGACAACATGCATAGTAAAAATAAATAACATTTATCCAAAAAACCTGGTTATTGCAACTACCAAGATTGGTGAAGAATGAGTATGACAGACCTCAGAAGAGCATTCTCTAGCCTCGAGATTGGTGCAAGCTATCCCAGAGATCAAGGTGTCCCATCTTATGATAGAAGAAAACCAAAAAGCAAGGCATCCAAGCTTGTAGAAGAAGTACGACCCTCAAGCTAAGAAGTATGACCCTAGACCAACAATGCATAAATTTGTACCACCTTGGGAAATGTGCCAGATGTATATCAAACCTAGCCGCTCAAGAATATCACTATCTCTAGACAATTATTGAATCAAACCCTGAATAATAACTACACAATGAACTCTATAATAACTTTTGAATGAAGCTATTCAATTGCAAGCAATAAATCAGCTGATATTTCATAGCCTCTAAATTGCAAACACTAAAGATGGCTCGTTCTCCAATGTAGAAGATAATTGAAACCCTTGGCTTCGTTCTCTGAAGAAGAAATTGGCTAAAATCAATTTTCATATCATAATGAATGAAGTTCTCTCAAAGAAAACTTATATCTTCTCAATTGGGTCGATTTCCTTCAAAAAAAGCATCATTTAAATAAAACTTGAATTTCACTTTTAATCTTTCAATAGTTTGGACACCCTTTTAATTATAATAATTAATTAAAAAGTGGCCCCTTCTTCATGATGGTTGACCCCCTTAAAAAATTCACTTAAGTTATAATATTAAATTATATTATAACTTTATAATATAAGCCTCAATTAAATTAATATTTATTTTGGCAAATAAATATTAATATCTCTCTCAATAGAAGTCCAAATGACAAACTGTCTGAAGCCGGATGATAAGTGACTGAATCTGCATATGACCAAACCATACTGCTAAAAATAGCAGGGGTGCTCCGTTGAGTGTCTCCACTTACTAAAAATAGTAATTCAAGCAAATGATGTCCAAAAGACCCCGAACGAAAGCCAAACTAACTGATTCTGATAACTGAAGCCAAGCCATGCCTCAACAAGACCTTCTATCCACCCTATCAGCCTACGAGGGCCACATAATAGGCTAATCTCAAGAATTGAGAGATTTCAACTAGAAGGGGACATTACAGATGAATACTTTGGCCAAAGTAGTGTAAGTTACCATGGTTTACATTATCAATTCACTGTGATCTAGGTTTACATTCTAGGTAGGGAATGTCATATGGGTAGGTTGTAGCCATTGTGTGATAGATCTAGATATGTAGGACAAAAAACCAAGCTTAGGGAAGGTCATAATTAATATGAGGTTACCAAACAAATCTCTTTGTCGAAGGGAGGGCCATCTTACTAGTTAGATAGATGTGTGAGGGACCACAATAAGCTTGTGGTTGGTGGAAAAGAGATTGAGTGATGCTTCTCCTCATCAGTAGGCAACCAATATTGATGGAGGGCACCTGGACCATTCGTATACCTAGTTCCAGTAAGCTCATGGAATCTATGTAAGTAATTATATATCTATTTTTTATGGAAGATTGTAAAGGATAAATGTTATCATGAAGATATGTAATATAAAATCAATACATTGGAAAGATGTAATACTTTTTTGTAATGCAATGGGAAAGGTTGGCATTATGTTTATTTCAAATTTGAATAATATTCTTATATATGAAAATAAAAATCTATTGCTAAGTGTTGGCATCATATAAGCTTATTTACTTGTGGTTAAAAACATAGTACAAGTTTTGGGTAGAACAATGGGCATGTTACACCATTTGAGGGAATTGCAAAATATTAGGAACTTCATGGCATTGTTGATTGATAAACAACCATCTTGAGTACAATCAACAAATCTTTAGAAATTGAAGGAAAAATAGGAACAAAAGAAACATATTTTTGGATTTCAATATCAATATCAAAATGATTAGGAGACACACTAGGCTCACAGGGAGGAGGTTTCAGAGAGAACAAAAGTGGTTCTAAATACCTAGAATCAATAATATAATCTTTAGGATACATTGTAAGATGATAGAGAATAACATTTATCTATCAAGTTGAAGAAGATAGCTTATAAGAATCATAAGAAAAAATAAGGCCAAGTTCCTAATAGCAAAAAAAATATCTTCAACAAAAAGGAATTCCCTCACAATCCACCAGCTAAGACCAATATTGTTCATTAACTTGTAACACAACCCCACTAGATAAAGCTTTCAACATATCAACTTCCACCAAATTGTAGGAAAATCAATTTTCGGTAAAAAGGTTAGAATGAATGTCCACCCTCAAGAATCAACCAAGAGCATTACCAATGGCCTTATAAGAAAAAGTACATCAAAACTACAAGGGAAGCTATGACACTCTCACCCAAATAAGTGTAATGTTAATATAAGCCTTTAAAGTGTTGGATGAAGGAGACCAAGAGTGAATCAAGAGAGGACATAAATCTCACATCTAGTCTCTACCATCTAAAATATATTTTCTATCCTCAGAAGAATTAAAAAACCATAAAAAATCTCTAGAGAAAGGGTAAATCTTTATCTTATCCTCTACTAGAGGAGTCCAATGCTAAAAAAATAAATGATGTAGATCAAGGAGAGAAGGACATAGGTGGAGAAATATGTGAATCAAACCCTTACTCATGAAGAACATCTCAAAATTGATTACTTCTTACCCTAGAGACACCATAGGAGAAACATTAGAAAAGGGAAGAGGTAGTAGGTGTTCCCTCTAATCATGAAAGGTATCTCCATTTATAAATCCCTTACCCACATCATATCCCTTTACCTTCACAATAGTAGCTAAACCAGAAGGGTGGGAGTCATTGTTATCCATGAAATCTACATAAGAATTGTGAGAATGGGAGGCCCTAAATACAAAAAAACCAACCCTAACAACTAGATTTAAATAAAACCCATCAAACCCCTAACAAATCTATTGATAATCATCCATAGGTTCCAATATCTCTATCATCATCTTAGAAACCCCAATGGATAGATGGGAGAAAATAGGAGAGAATAGCTTGCATGATTATAATTTCCAATCACAATATTCGTAAATCCTTGAGAAGCATATATCCTATAGGATAACCAACACCAACCATGTGAGGTAGTAGAGCATAATTAGGGCAATGAAATATAGATAAATCTATAATAAAATCAACCCTAGAACCCATGGACAAGGGTGAGAACACCTAATTTTAGAACACATAAGAAGCACAAATAGGAGCATCCACAATGGCTATAAGAGGAAGGAACTCTTGAATTGAAAACTCGGAAGAGGCACGAGTGGGGGTAGTCATGCAGAGGAGTGGGAGTGAGAGATGGAAAATGCTAAAATCACATGTTGTGTCATGTTAGTCATTTTAAAAATATGTATTTAATTATTGATCTTTATTTTAGCCATTAATAAGTAGTGTTTTGTTCTTTTAGATTAAGTTTCTTTCATTCATGAAGTCTATATGATATTTATTGTAATTCATGACTAAATACTAGTTTGGTTTTATATTCAAAAAAAGTAGGGAAGTAGTCATTTCATCAATACAAAACTGCTAAGAAAACAATTGTAACAACCCCATCATATATTTGATGGAGGAATACACAACACAACTAATATGAATGCTCCAAATCAAGAGATTAGTAATCCAACAATAATTTTATAGATGAGAGATCAATCTTGAGTTTATCCATATGATGACTCAATATAATAATAGATCAACAATTAAGTCAAATCTCATATGGTGCAATTTCCTTCTATCTTAAGTACTTTACATAATTTGAATTGTACCATCTTCTGTGACAATTGATAATAAATTCAATTCTTTAAAAATTTATGACCTTGTCTTGCTAATAGTACAATTCCCATTAACAAGCAATATAACTTCAATATTTAATAGCCAAGTGGATCTTTCCATATGGTATAGTATAATAATTATGAATTAGAAAAAAATAATATTAAGTGAATGACTTCTTCCAAAGATGTAACACCTCCAAATAAATAATATAATCTTCAAGTAATATGTGTTGAATACCTAGAATACTGAGAGGAAGGTGAATCAGTATTCCATTAAACCATTTAGCTATAAACTATCTAATTATTAAAGCCTATTTAATTGCAAACAAGGACGAAGACATTGAAAAGAGTATGACACCATAAGACACATCAACACCAAATTTTTACGTGAAAACCAAAAATGGGAAAAACCACAGTGAGGATTGGATCACAATATAATATATCCGGATATAGAATATTACAAGGGCTCACTTCCAAGACACATTGTCCTTGAAGGATCACAACCTAAAATAGTTTACAAAACAAAAAATGGCTCACTACCAAGAGATGAATTGAGATATAATGCACCTTCCTTTTGCTGGAGTTTAGTTTTGGTGAAGCACAATATATGAAACACTTCTCTACAAATGTATGCAACACATTTTTCTGCTCAATCACTCACATAGGAATCATATCTTCTACATCTTCATCTATCTCAAAAATATTCACATATATATATATACCGTGTATAATCAAGTACATCAATTAGGTCAACCTAAATAGAGCAACCCCATTTCAAATAAAAACCAAATCTATCAACATTAACTTCAAAACACATTCATTTTTGCATGATATTAGTCAACATCAACCTATGATAGATCCATTAATCATTCATACCACATGTTTAAACTCTTTAATCCCAATTCATAATTAGGTCAAAAAGAGTTACACCTAAAACATCAAAACTCCAAATTTATATGCATTTCATCAAACGTGTAACACAAAAACTTGTTAACACATCAAATTCTCCTTTAGACGACACCAAATAGCTTATCTTCAACACTGCAAAATAAAATAATTAATCCTTATAAAATATGAAATCTCCCTCATCAATGCACTATATAGAAACTCACTGTAGACTTCAGGGCATAACACTATTATTCATATCTTTTGTATTCCTTCACATATTATCACAAAAATTTAGTGTAAAATGCATCTTGTAATCACAAGCTTATGTTCAAAGTCTTGTAGTGATATCTTTCTTTGAAGTGAAATCTGGACCAAAAGATCATCATATTGAACCAGTATATAAGCAGAACACTATTTTCAAACTACTGGTGATAGTATCTCTCCAACCATAAAGCCTAGTCGAATGAAATCTTGTCAATGGATGAAAATGATGTCAAGATAGACCATATATTAGTTTCTAAAAAAATCTTACAAAATAATATATTCTGGACCAAAATATCATATCAACAAACTTCCATTGTTGGAGCAGCTACTGAACTATACAAGTAATGTAGATCACTGACAATCATCCAAATCCCATTGTTGATATCAATGACAATCTTCCAATTTCCAACAATATGTACGACATACTCTAGCATAGAAAGGAAATTTTGTGACTTACACCCATGCCCCATTTCAACTTGTAAAGATCAAGACAACCCTTTTGTTTCTTTTCTTTTTAGGTGTTCCCTTTGTGTCTTTTTTCTTATTTAATCTTTTTCTTTAAGCTTTTATTTTCCTTTTCTTGGTTTCTTCCTTAGGTTTTTTAGTGTATGTTGTATTTTGTTAAATTTTTAGACTTGATCATTTGGGAATGTCTTCTAAGGCATCCTTGAAATCTTGATATACCATTAGTGGACTTTACGATTCAGTTGTCCCAAGATGTATATCAAACTATACTTGAAACTCCAATGCATATACAATGACATCACCTTAACCTACCTCTTTGGCTCACCATTAATGGTGACCTAATTTCTCATGCATTTCCCCCCTTTTATTCCTTCTTTTAGTTTTTAAATCTTTTTTTTTTATTTACTCCTATGCCTCAATAACTTTAAAACACTCATCTATGGATATTTGTGATATTTAGTTGAGAAAATTTCCACTGACACGGTGAATAAGTTGTAGAGAGTGTTCTTGCATGTGAGTGTGTGTGGTCATGATTTCATGGGAATTCCTAAGGGTTCTCATCTATTTTACCTTGCCTTTTTTATCATTATTAGGTAGGGTTATTACATTCTAGTTTGTTTTTCCATATTTTGTATTTTTGTTGGGGCTTTTTATAGTTCATGTAAATATTTCACCTTCTATATTATGTTTCATAATTGAATTTTCTCAATTGGGAGCATCTTCTTTATGGATGTTATGTGCTTGTTTTATCTCGTGTTGTATGCTTCTAAGTTCTTATGTTAACCATGCTACATGAATGATATATAAACCCTACACATTCTTATATTCTTCTTTGTTTAGCTCCTAGGTTCTCCTATGTGTCATGTTTAAGTTTTCTTATACTTCCTAGCTATCTTTCCTATATGCCTAGCTCCCATATCTAATGTTTAGAAATTATGTTATTATATGATCCTTTTTATGTTTCTATATTATATTACTCTTAAAGTTGCCATGATAATGGTGTTTACCCCATATGTGGTTCCATTAAATTATCATGCTTATCTTTTACTTATTTACCATATTCACATGCCTTACAATTTTGTGATCCTTATCACATGCATATATCAAAATATTGTATATCTATGTTTCTTATCATACTTACATCATATGATGACATATTATGATCCTTTTCATTCTCATACTTTCTACATCCCATTTATACTTTCACTATCCTTGTATAGTACTTATCACTATCCCTATTTTCTCATTTATTTTCATTGAGGATAATATTAGAGGTATCTTACCTTTCCTCATATTACAAATCTTCAATTATATAGTGGTATGTCCTCAAATGTCTATATGTTGAGATATTTGGTGACTTTTACATAGGACTAAATATTTTTGTATGTAACTAATCAAAGGGGCATATATATGCAACTAAGATTCTTATTAAGAGTTATGTTTTGTAATGATAGATTCATATTCAATCCCATATCTACAAGAGTTGTACCAATATAGTCTACTTGATAAAATATAATTAGGGTGGGATCCCATGGAAGGAGCTTCCGACAAAATTCAATGAGTGCAGCTAAAATTTTTTAAGAATAATTTTAAAGTGGGTGGTCCCTTAAATTTTGCAGTGTAGTTTAAGCTTAAAATTTTAAGCTTTGAAATGTATAGAAGTTAGTGGTCTCATGAATTTGATTATTTTGCATATTAAGTTCCATAGAGTGAATAAATAAATAAATAAATTGGTGGAATTTAAAAACTCCATATGATTGACAAGTGGGAAAAAAATCTTAAAGTAATGGGGCAATTTCTAACCCCACTCTAAATGCACCTACTTAAATCTTCAAATTAAAAAATAAGAGATTCTATTATTGAGGGAAATTTTCTAATTAATCCTATAGCAAGTATTTTTTTGATTCATAGGAAACTACATGGGATCCCAACCTATTCAAAACCTTACCACTTTCGAGATAAGGCAGAATCTCTTATCCTTCTCTATACTTTTATTTTTTTGAAGGATTATTTTTTAAAAAATTCAAAATTATTGTCAATTTTAAATGTGGCATGTGGCATTCTTTTTTGTTTTGCAAGTTCTCAATGGGGCCTTCATTGTGAGAAGGATTCAAGAACAAGCTATATAATTTGAACATATTTTGTATCTTTTTAAGTATTTGAAAAATCTTTATTTTGCACCTTGACTACTTCTTTTACTTTGACATGCTATGTGTAGTAATTCACATATGCATCAAAATAAAGGAAAAAATCAGTAGTAAAGATTGCATACATGTGCTCTTTTTCCTTAGGTTTTGTGTCCACTTCAATTCTAATATCTTTTATGTAATAACTAGTCTACAAGTTGTGCAAATTGGGTTTATGACATAATATCCAAATCTCATCATCACTTATTCTTAAAGATTGATCTTATTAACCATAACCTTGAATTGTGATCTTAAATCAAATTTGTGAGTGTAAACTTAACCCCATTTTATTTTTGTAACCATTGATTTAATTTAAATTCAAAAAAGATTCTACTAGCTTCCTCCTAACTAAAAGTATTGAGTTAATCATCCTAAAAATCTTGACAAATCAATTTATAATATCTTATCATTTTCCTACCTTCAATATCCAACTAAACATCAAATTTAAATTGATATAATTTCCACATCTAAACAATTCAAAAAAATAAAAAACACAAAATGTGAAGTTTCCCTTATGAAATGGGAATAAAAGAACATGGAATATTTTAGAATATGGGCATTATACTAATATAAATCGATTATCATGAAAAGTTTTAGCCTTGAAAGAGTTCATGAGGCAATAGTGCTACTAATTTCTAATAGTTTTATTATCTAGTTCGCACAACAATACGATGTAAATATTTGATGTGGTGAATATAATAAGTGAAAATTATTGAAGGTGGATATAAAAAATAATAAAAAATAAAAATAAAAAACATATAAATATAAGCTATAAAGTAATTATTAAATAAATAAAATAACTTTAGTAAATAAAATAAAATAAAATAAAATAAAATAAAATAACTCTTAATTAAATAAACTAATCATAAAAGATATTAAATAAATAAATTTTTGGAACATTTTATTAATCAGTGATTTTTACCAATAACATTTTATTTTTAATTTATTTTAATTTTTTAATTCATGAGAGATGGGTTCTTGTTGAACCACTATTCATGAAACATGGGTCAATGAGTTTGACTCGAAACTACACGGTTGAATCCTGATAGCAATATCATAATTTGACACGCTGTGGAAAAATACCTCCTACTTATCAGTTCTACCTATAATTTTTACCCTATTCTTAATTCTAATCCTAATCTTAATTATAATACTTTTAATATTATAATAATTAATAATAATATGATTAAGATTATGAATTAATTAATAATTGTAATAATTTCATTATCAAGTACGCAGAACAATACGATCATTGGAGCTGTTTTCTGGTTTTTATAGCAAGTCAACAGTTTCTACCGACAGGGGGGCCACAAAGATCCGGATTCCCTTCAAAGCTTCACACACAAAACAATAAACAAAGTTATTACAGAGATCAACCAAAACAATATAGAAAGGAAAAAGCTAACATAGCTGTAAAAACAATAATTTGGAAAAGAAGCAAATCCAACCTGCTATATCCAAATTTTTGTAATGCAGCGCCGGCTAGAATTTCACCACTGAGGTGGTTGTATGACACGTTACTAACCAGATCAAAATTAAAAACCAAAAGCATATTAGTTGCTTCATTCCGAAAATATTTTGTACCAAGTATTCTGAAGAAAAGATACAATCACTTACAAAGTCTCAAGATTTGTCAGTTTGTTAAAGGTGACAGGTATGCCCCCAGTCAATTGGTTCAAACAAAGATCAAGCTTCTTCAGAGACAGTGGATACCCTAGATCTTCAGGGAGATCTCCATTAAACGAATTGTTGTGCAGATCCCTGCAATTACAACACATTTTTAAAAAAAATCTTTCCCTGAATAAAATTCTATTGAATCTGGTAAGGGAGGATTTGCTTACAGATTTTCTAAGTAGCTTAGATAACCAAGCCCCGGTGAGATGGGGCCAGAGAGTTTAGTATCCCCCAAGTCCCTGCAGTAATTATAATTAGAAAAATAAAATAAAGCGAACTTTTGATAACTATTGTAGTAGAATAATAAAAATTTCTCTTGGCCAATGTGAAAATTCTAAAAGTGGGTGTAAAAAGCTTGAAAACGAGTCAGAAATGAGAAAAGGTAAGAAGACTTACAGCCCAATAAGACGTCCATTGTTAGTATATGAAACATGAGACCATTGGCAGGGGTCTTGTACGTTTTCACTCCAGCTACGTAGAACATTATCAGGGTCGTCTAAGGATTTCTTGAAATCCAACAAAATTTCATATGGGTCAGCACCAGAATGAGTAGAAAGCAGGTTCACTATGATAAGATAGAGAAATTTCTAAGAGTTTCTATAAAATTTCAATTATTTATGGTATCATTTAAGTTTGAATTGATAACAAAAAGATAGAAAAACAAAATTTTAAAGCTTTCTAGCATAGAAAAACAAAATTTCAAGACTTTCTATTAAGTTTAGATAATGTATTGTAACAAAAAAGTAGAAAAACAATTAAGATTATCCAATAAAACAAAGATTAACATGATAGTTGTATTACTATATTTGAGTTTTTATATAGATAGGTTCTTCACACCCATAAACAAATACTATTGTTTAAGGCCTCTAGACATAATTAATAAGTTGTAAATATTTGTTGTAGTGAATATAATAAGTTAAAATTATTAAAGGTTAATAAATTAAAATAAAAAATATAAATATAAACGAGAGTGGACCTAACTCGATTGACTAAAGCATCTTATTGGAGTGTGACTACGATTCAAATGTAGTATATATATAATAGTTATAAAATAAATAAAATAACTTGTAACTAAATAAACTTATTATAAAATAATTCAACTCTTAATTAAATAAACTAATTATAACAAAATTCATCAATAAATAAATAAAATAATTCTTAAATAAATAAACTTCACATTCACAAAAGTAAAATATAAATATAAGAATAATTATGACATCTTAGAGAATGATACATATTATTTTATACTTAATTTTATTTTATAAGATTTATTTAGTTTGCTAATAGAATTATATAATTATAAATATAAAAAATTGTATTAATAAATATTATAAAATTATATTAATAAAATTCAAAATTACTATTATATATTGAATGATAAATTTCTATTATTATTATTTCTACCATGACATAGAACTATAGGATGGTTGGTGTACTTAAATAGTGATTACAACCCATCAAATTTTGTGGATTTTGTTATGTAAATCTAATTACAAATCATTATTTTTCCTATTTGAAAATTATTTATCGTAGGTCTTAAATTTTAAGTGATATGGCATAAACGATTTTTTCCATATTTTGAGTTTCTAAGGGCAGTTTTTCCACCATGTCTAATTGTGATTCTAACACTCACTAAGTATTAATGGATTCGTCGACTGGTCATTATAATGTGATAATATTTTCACTTGTTTGAAATTATCTGTGTGGCAGTTTGAGTATATCTAAGTTTGTGCAAACTAGTTCTTAGCTAAGTTATTAGCATTTTTCATTTTTCATTTTTTTTTATGCTCATACATAACTCTTTTGAGTATGATCATATGAAGTCCTATTGAAGTGTTTGATGTAATATTCTCTTTTCTTTGATAACTCTCTTTGCCCACATGCTTTCTTTTAACTTTTGTTATTGTCATTTAGGTAGTCTTTTATGCTTTAACCTTCATCAAATTATTTTATCAAACTCTTTAAATATTTTTTTCCTCCTCTCATACAATGTTATTCTATCTTTCCTTTACATAATTCAAACAAAAATATTCTTCATTCTAGATTATAGATTATAATAAATTAAGATCTAATATACTAACAATCACACCTTGGTGTGCAATAGGCACACCTAAGAAGTGTGGATGGTCAATTAGGGAATTTTTTGGTTTATTGTTTACATACATTTGTGTAGTATACATGAGGTCAATTGGTAGGCTCTTTAAAAAAATTGATTTTGTTTGTGAAACAAAGGTCTCAATACTTCAAGTCAAATATGCATCTACTTATAGGATTTGAACACAACTAAAACAAAACCTTTGAATCGGGAAGATAATAAGGGTCCATTACCAATAGGCTAATGATATGTTTTGAAATAGGGGGAGAGGGAGAGAGAGGGAGAGATATGGGGGGAGAGAAAGAGAGAGGTAAGGAGATAGGGATAAAGAGAAAGTTAGAGATAGAGATGGAGATGGAGATGGAGGAAAAGGATATGGAGAGAGAGAGGATAAAGGGGTAGATATATATCTAGAAGAGATAAATATATAGAGAGTAGGAGAAAGGGAGAGATAGGGATTGATATATAGAGAGGGATAGAGAGAGAGGGAAAGATATAGGGGTAAAGAGAGATGGATATAGATAATGAGATAGAGATAGAGAAAGATATGTAAGAATTTAAATATGGAGATATAGAGATAGAGGTAGAGGTAGAGATGGAGATAGGGAGAGAAAAACAAGGAGTGTGTGTGTGTATGGGTAAGAGAGATATGGAGAGAGATAGAGAGGGAGATAGATGTGTATAAATAGATAGGGATATAAAGGAGAGATAGAGAGATAAAGTGGGAAATATAGAGAAGGAAAGAGAGACAAAGGAAAAGAAAAAGACAAAGACAAGTAGGGAGAGATAAATATAAATAGAGAGATGCAAGGAAAGAGAAAGAGGGAGAGGGAGAGATAGAGATAGAAAGAGGGAGTTAATGAAAGAGGGGGAGATGGAGAGAGAAATATAAAGATATAGGAAATGATATATAGAGAGAGGTAGAGAGAGTAGAGAGATGGAGTAAATAAGAGAGAGAGAGAGAGAGAGATAATGGGTTATAAATAGACAAGAAGAGGAAGAGATGGAAAGATAGAAATAGAGAGGGAAATAGTGAGAGATAAATTCTAGGTGATATAGAAAATTAATAGAGGGAGAGAGATAGAGAGAGGGGGAGAGATAGAGAGATACATTAATAGATAAAGAGGGAGGGAGAATAGATAAGTTGAGAAATATATAAATAGAAAGTGGTAGGGAGAGAGGGAGAGAGGGAGAGAGGGAGAGATATGGATAGAGAGGGGGAAAGATAGAGACATATATAGTGGGAAAGATAGAGGGGAAAGAGAGAAAAAGATGTAAAGAGAGGTAAGGAGATAGAGATAGGGAGAGAGATAGAGAGTAAGATAGAGATGGATATGGAGATGGAAATGGAGAGAGGGAGAGAAAAATAGATGTAGAAAGAGGGGGATACAAAGAGAGAGGGAGAGAATGTGAGATGGATATATGGAGGGGTAGAAAGATAGAGATAGGAAGTTGTATAGTGGTAGAGAGAGGGAGATATATAGAGAGAGAGGTAGGGAAAAGTACATATGGGGAGATATCATAGAGATATGGAAAGAGAAAGAGAGATAAATTTTAATATTTTTATCTCCCTCTCTTTCTTTATATTTTTTATTATCTCTCAATCTCTCTCTTCCTCTCTCTCCCCTATTTCTCTCTATATTTGTCTTCCCTTCTCTCTTCCTCTATCTATCTTTCTCTTATTTCTTCTCTCTATCTATTTCCCTCTCCCTATCTTTCTCCCCCTTTCCCTCTTTATCTCTTGATCTCACGATCTGTATATATATTTTTGTCTCCTATTTCTCTTTATCTATATATCTCTCTTTATGTGACTATATCTATCTATGTCTCTAATCTTCTCTTTTTTCCTCTCTCTCTCTCTCTCTTTATCTCTTATCCTATCTCTTCCTCTCTCCATATGTATTCCTTTATATCTATACCTCTATTTTGTATCTCTATCTCTCTTTTTGTCTCTTTGTATCCCTCTCCATTTCTCTATTTCTCTCTCTTTATTTTCTCTCTTTCTCTCTCTCTATCTATTTTCCTCCTACATGTGAAATGGGCACATTGAAGAGGTTTTAAAGGTGAATTATCATATCCTTAGCCAAATTACATGCAACCCTAAGCATAACTCCCTAGGATGTGTTATCCTTGGATTGTTGGCATAAAATGACTAATCAAAAGTTACCTCTCTCTCTCTCACACTATATGAATTTTAATTTATATTTTAAGTTTGAAATTCATCTTATTTTATAAATTATAACAAAAATCTAAAATAAAATAGTTCTACAATAATTTAAAGTTTTTAAAAGATAATTAATTATAAATTAAATTAATTCTAATATTTTCAATTATTATTTGTAATTTCATAAAAAGATATAAATAATAAAAATAAATCTCAAACTTAGATCTAAATTAAAAACTAAAATAAAATAAACTAAATGGAATATCAAAATATATAGAATCGAAATATTAATAAACATAATAATTTTAAAAAATTAATAACAAATAATAAACTTATTAAGTTAATTTGAATTATTAAGAGTAGGGGACCTAGCTCAATTGGCTAAAGTATCTTGGTGTGGGTAATAGGTCAAGAAGTCTAGTCTCTTCTTGTTTACTAGGTGCACTATAGTTTATAGGAGGGGCAAAAGTTGATAAAAAAGTAAAACTATTTTTTAAATTTATTATAATCAAAAAATTAATAAAATATGTATCTAAAAATATAATTAATATATCACAAACAATATTAACATAAACTCAATATTAACAAATTTAAAAATGTTATTAAATGTTATTAAATAAATTGTATTTTAAAAATTAAAACTATATTTCAAACAAAATATTAAAAATAAATATAAACTATATTAAAATTGTTAAAAGTAAAATTCTAACTTTTATATCTAAAATTATAAGTAACACCAAACTTTAAAAAGTGAAAATAAAATGAAACACTATTTAAAAGATAAAAATTTAATTTGTAATTTATTGATTTATTATTAATAATATTATTATTTTAAAAATATATCTATTTATTAAAAACATTATTGATTATCTAAAAATCTAAGTTTAAAAAATTTAAAAGAAAAAAATATATATTTTTAAATATTTTAGAAAATTTGATGGTTGAGATCATTTCAATCATCTTGCATCCTTCTCCACAATTTTCAACTATTTTCAGAAGTAGGTTGTTCACTTCAAGAACAACTTCAAGTAATTAAATTAATTTTGTGATGACAAACAAGATTATCTTGACTTTTTAATTATTTTTATAATAAATTTATTTAAATGATTTATTTAAATTATTGTTCAAATGAATTAATATGTTGGGCGGGGGCCCTAGCTCGGTTGGTTAAGTATTTCCTGTTGCAGGAGGTTGGTCACGAGTTCTAGTCTCCCCCCGTCCAGTGGTACCGGAGGGTGCATCGCGCCACCGCCTGTCATGTTAAAAAATTTACCAGGCACGCTGTTTATAGGGGGCCATGCTATACAAACCCAATTTCTGCAGCCTAAAAAAAATAAAATGAATTAATATGTTTAGTTTCAACATAAATATATAATAATGAAGAAGTAAATGACTTTACTTTTGTTTAATTTTTAACCATTTAATTATTATTTTTATTTTAATATATAAAATATCATTAAATTTATTTTCAAAAGTTTTAATAACTATTTTTTTAAAAAAAAAAATATAATAATTAATAAAATTAAGAGTTTTAAAAGTATAAGAATAATTAATATACAATTTTAAACTATAAATATGAGTTTGTTATATACTGTTAATATTTTGTTGAATCAAATATCAAATTTCAAAATCAATCTAGTTGAAACAAAATTAAATTAATCTTTCAATTCAAAAAAGATTTACTTTAATACATTTAAGGTATTTTAATCACTTGTTTATTTGGATTATAGTTATTTTTCTAGTGAAACCACTTTCACATCTTCAATGGACCTACTAGCTAATATAAAGCATAAAAAAACAATATGTAGAGAACAATCTATAACCACTTTGGTATAAAAAATTTAAGATTTTGCATGTAATTTTAAAACTTCAAAATAGTTTGTGCTAGATATTATTCTTCACATTGCACTCTAGCATGAGATATAGGAGAGTAGTGTGTAGTCATGGAATTTAACTATATACTTCCCATTAAAATTTAATGAAGATCATAGCATCTTTTATAGTAGAGAATGTATTTGTCATAACACGGTTTTGTATTTTATATAAGCAATGGTTGTCACCACAATCAATACTTTGTTTTGTTCAAGACCACATACACAAGATGCAAGTACTTTTTTATTCTTGTTAAAGACCATATACATAAAATGTAAGTACTTTGTTCTTCTTGTTAAAGACCACACACATTCGAAATGCAGGTACTTTTTGGAATTAATTGATTTACCAACCCTAGTAACACATTAATTCCATGATGCACCTTTCTACATCAATCAAAAGGAAAAAATGTTAACTATTATATATTTTTCTTTTCTTTTTAAAATTCCCTTCTAAATGTTTCTTTCAATATGGTTTACATAATAATTATTTTTTTAGTTTATTTCATATTATTTAATCTTACAATGAAAATATAAATGCTAACACATGTATAACAAATAAATCATCAAAAATTTATGTAACTTAAACAAGACACCAAATAAGAGATTAGTTAGTTATTAAATATATAGCTAACTAATCAAATACTAACAAGATAAACTCATCATATACCATCCAGTCTCATTTTACAAGCTTTAGTTCTAAATAAAGGAGCAACAAGAAAATTATAATAACTTTCCTATTATCTAATTATAGTATTTAGATATGTTGTTACAAAACAAACTACTAAATTCTACATTATTTATAGTTACCAAATTTGTTAAACTCATATACTAAAGTGTAGTACAAAAATGATATTGTAGGTATCCTCTTGCAATGAACATAGGTTTATTGATATATCTACAACAATTTTTTTTCCTTAATATATTTTTTGTGAGCATGAAAAATTGTCAAACTTTGGGATAATAGATCAAATCCTTAAATACCTCCTCTTGTTAATATATTTTTATAATAAAATCATAACTATTCCATGTATTAATCCATTCATAATTGTAATTATGAATTCTACCAAAAGATTTTAGTTTTACAACTTTATTAGATGCAACAATCACTTTATCAAAACAAACAAATCTACATATTAGAGTATAACATGTTTTTATACAATCAATTGGTAAACTATTACTATATACTATCCATGTATAATGATATTGAATCACTTATAAATATAACATTAAAGGTCAAGAAGTTAATTCTCATTAGTAATATTAAATTGAACGAATTGGTCATATAGAGATACCACATAAGTTAAGAAAGCATGAAACTTGGCATGAGCCTTTAAATCTTAAGAAATTCAAAGAGACACAAGTAATAATTTGAAAAAGTAATTATTATTATTATTATATATATTTCGTACATGGCTCAAGAATGTCAAAATCAAGGTAGGGCATAATCAAATCTAAAACAACAACATTGTAAAATAATGTGTAAAATAATAAACACAAATGGAAAAAATTGAAAGGAGCTACCATTATTCATAATAGCATACCATTTAAAAGCTACGAATAATATGAAAGAGAAGAAACCACAATAGAACATATTAATTAAAATAATTAGACCTAAAATCCAATAACTTTTATTATTGAAAATACGATGTAAGGACATCCACATAAGCATATATAGAAATATATTTGGTATAAATTGTTAGAGAATTCAAAGATCAGAGAGCTTGAATTGATAGACTTCCATAAGTAAAAATATAAGCACAATAGTATGTCTATCAATATAAAATGAAGAGAGTAAAATACAAATGAGAAACCTTGCATATATAAGCAAGGTGGATGAGGTGAGAAGGTAGGAAATAATGAATGACTACCCCTCCAAATATGAAAAACTTGTGAGTTCACTTGATAAGTGTGTGAGAAAGTGGAAATTATGCATGAAATAGGTGTCTCAAGTGATGAGGAAACATGTATTAGTGCTATGAAGTGAGACAAAATTATGAAATATCCTGGTAAAATTAACCTAAGTGTGAATAAGTCAATCCTAGAAAGGTGATTAGCTAACTAGTTTGATAATGACTCTATTTACCTTAACACCCCCCCTTAAGTGAAGATTAGGGAGAAATGTAAGTATGATGATGAGTCCCAACTAATAGGAAATGTTAGGTACTCATGTATAAATTTCTCATAAACTAAAGAAAAAGGAGAAAATCCAATGGAAATAAAACTCCTCTCCAAAAGAGAAATGCAATGAAATGAGATGTAAAAGTGAAGAAGATATGATATATGGAGAAATCATCATGACCCGCCAAGGACTACTTCTAACACAATGCAAAATGAATATTCCCCCCATAGGAGATAAAATAGAGAAGTTCATGTGATCCCCCAAGATAATGTGAAGTAATGAACTCCATGTGAGGAAATGATTTCTCTCAAAAATGATAGTAGAGTAGAAACCATGCAACCTCCCCTTAATATGATGTCTATAGTGCTAGTAGATGCTCGCCACTAGATTTTGAAGATGATCCAAAATTATTGAATAATATTTCTCTCATTGGGAAGAAGTAACACCACAAATGTGTGTGGGATGACTTCCCATTCTAGATAGGAGTAAACAAGAAGTAAGATGAATTTGTCTTTGAATTTTGCATGTATTATCAAAAGGCTAAAATGATGCCAATGATTCTTTTAAAAAATACTCAAAGGTCTCCAAGCCAATGTTGAGGTTGATACTTGCTAATAAGATGGATCAATTGCCATAAATGTGATTGAAGAAAAAGGACCATGAATGTATGGTGACAACTGGACCGATGAGAATCTAATATTATTATAGAGAATTTCAACACAAATGATGACTAAGTCAAATAGGTCAACTCATGAATATTTACAAAAATCTATCATAATAGAATTTGATATAGTTAAGGCATATTCAAAGATGAAATGGTGATGTAACTTCATCGAAGATGACACCATAGAGAAGATGAATGTCCTCAATGGTGTTGTAGTCCATTTTTTGTAAAAATTGACATTATTTGAATGGTTCATTCAAATAATTTCATTATTTTTTGTCTCAAGTCTAAAAAAGGAAAAAAAGAAAAGGAAAGAGGGTTTTAATATTTTATCCAAAGTCTTGATTAAAATATTTTCATCAAAAAAGAGTGAAATTTAACTCCTTAAGTTATAATTATTTCTATTCCAAAGTGTATAAATTTGATGAAGGGTACTCCCCTTACAAACAAAAAATAACCACAATACATATGTTTGCACAACAAAAAAAATGCAAAGAGAATAGTGATACTTTATTAATATTGACCCACATAATCAGTAGATATCCTAGTGGTGACGGCTACAATATCTCCTACACTATCAATTGCTCCCTTTTGGGAAGCAATGACAACTTGATCCACTAAGGGGGCCAGAGTTGTGGTGAGAGCAGGAGACCTCTTGCCAACCAATACCCTAAACACTGCGGCTAGTCGACGTGCTCAATAATAGGTGTCCCTATTGGCAATCCTACCATGCCCCTGATGAACATATGGTGTCTATAATGTCCAGGTAGTTGACTTTGAGGCCCAAATGAACATCAACACACAACTACTAAACAAAATATAATAGAAGTTGGCCATTTTTTGGATATTTACCATGCATTGCAATAAATCGTGAGTAGATCAAAGCAGCCATAGCAACATCCACACATTTGTAACCTGGTATGCACTCACCTTAGCTTTATTTTGATAGAATGGAAAACATTGGTTTTTAATCATATATTTGGTCACATCTTTTATTTGAGAAAAGGGAACCTCACTATATACTTTTTCCTACATGTGGGAAAGAATAGCAGCTATCTTAGGGGAAAATGCACTAGTATCCTCAAGTTTATCTCTAATTTGTTCTAGGATATGTAATATGGACATGCAAGTGTTTGCATATATGCCTGTGTTTGTACCATTTGTTAATGAATCTCAAAATCTCTTAATCTCACTATTAGTACGTGCAAATAGTGCATGTAGAGGTGGAACAGGTGTATTTTCCATGATGTGTACCTAAAGGAACAATGAGACCTTCTTGCTTTAATATATCTAGACTTAGAGAATAGAAATAACATGGAACATGTACATGTTCAATTTAAATTTAAAACAACTAAATTTACAAGTGCACACGATATAGAATGTATTACATTCACTAGATATCTAGATAATAGTTCTCAAGTGCATGTGTGCAATAAATTTAATGTAACTTCTATAAATGACTAAACACTTGTGAAACATGTAAATTAATTTGAAATATGAATAAATCTTTAAATTTACATAATTCAAAGTCAGGAACGAACTCATTTCACCAAAATATAGAAACTTCTAACTATACTTTTAAATATATAAAATGGTCTTATTTAATAAATGATCCATGAGTAAATCACAAGGGCCAACAAGTTTTTTTAGAAAGATTTGAAAGCACACATAGATTAGAGATAAGGTCTAGTGAACTATTTAATAAAATAGAAATTTATCAAATACAAAACTTTCATGTGTGATGCCTTAAGAGAGTTATTGGTCAATCCTCACTAGTTTCAACAAAATGTCTTATACTAGGTGAGGAGGGGTCCATTTTTTTGGAACTAAATGTGAAATAAAATAAGTGCATGTAAAGTAGCATTATAATTGTGCCATTAAGGAGGTTTGGTGCAATGGAAAGGAATGAAACCTAAAGATACAAGGTGGGATATCTCCAACATTCTATCCAAGTTTACATATGTCAAGCTTTGAGGACAAATATTTTTTTACAAAGGAAGCAATTGTAAAAACTCTCATTCTAATATATGTAATTTATGGTAGTAGTTATTATTGACTTGGGAACATATATGTCTTAAAATCCAAGTGCTTAATCTACCAAATTAGAGTAAAATTATTTATCTCATATGTATGGGTACCTACTAGTAGTTGGCTTTGCTTAGACTCTTTATGAAATATAAAGATCTAGTAAGTGTAAAGAATATTGAATATATTATATTTGGATTTTTTATTCTATTGGATGATTCCCCCCTCAAAGTGGTGCCAAACATTAATACATTCTAATTTTATTTTTATATGTGTGCATGTATTTTCCTTTTTAATTGAGATCTATTATAACATATTATACTCAATGGAGTCTTATTTATATTGGACATGTTCCTTGCAAGTTAATTATATGAACTATAAGGATATCACTAATGATATGATTTTGTATTTCAATGACAACATACAATTAACCATGTAATGATTATTTTTTAGGATCAATCCATATAAAAATATGATCAATGGACTAGAAAGAGAAAATGAAGTTTCTCTAAATTGTATCTTACCCACAAAAGTATCCTACATGTGCATGTACCTATGAGAATTAACATATAAAAATCATAAGTACCTAATATCTTTATCAACATGCGTCCACCCCATATGAAAATAATATTGTTCATGAGATTAATTAATATTATTAGTAGGTGAGTGCACCAAATTGGGAGATCAAAGTGAACAAATCAAAGTTATTCTTAACAAAAATCGGTTGTGTTACAAATAACACATATGCATTATGGCTTGGTAAATTTCAACATCCATGTGAAATGTTGAAAAATGGGTTGAGTGCTTTCATATGGTTTTAGGACATAGAGAACACCCACTTTTTAATTCAGTTCAAGGATAACCATAGAGATCTCAATGCAAAGGAGAAAGAGATCTTGCAATGGGCTTGTCCTAGGGGTTGATTGTAAACTAATGAGGGGTTCACCACCAAGCTAGAGCTTGGAAAGACAGATGCAATGCAAGATGTAATGATAAACCCTAATATGATGCAATGACTTGCAAAATGACCTAGAAATGTATGAAAAATAGAATAACAAGTTATGAAATGGATTGTGTGCACCTGGGAATATGAAGTAGAATTGAATGAGCTCTGAAATGTTGTAAAACCTAAATTTTTGACCTATTGGGACTCATTTTCCAATTTGGGAAAATCAGTCCTAGATTAGGGTTTCTACACAGGAACAAGTTTTTGGAAAAAGGGTATCTAAATTTGCAAAAATCCTAAAAAATGCCTGTAGTGGACTCATTCACCACTTCTGGTGAATCAGTCTTGCTTTGCTTTTCCAGGAATTCAAAGTTCAAATCTGCACTTCAACACCTTCTCTTTTCCCCCAAATTGATTTATGGATCTGAATCTGTAAAAATACCTACCAAACAAAATATAGACTTGATTTGTTTATGGGGGATTTTCCTTGGTCAAACACCTAGTTTGGTAATTAAACCTTGATGGAAATAATGAAATATGCATGTAAAGAGGAATGTAAACCCTAACCTTAAGTGTTTCTAAGATTAGGAAATTTGAAATGCAATGCAATCCTATTCTAATGTGTAAGAATAAGATGCATGAATGAAAATATGAAGATGAAGGAGTCACTTTGAGGGATCTCTAATCACTCAAATGAGCCCTAATGATGCTTGTACCTTCCTTAGGCTGAATTTAGAGTGATAATGGAGGATGGAATTACTTAGGAAACAAGTTCTTAGGTTTGGTTTGATATCTAGTTGCATCTCCCCAACCAAGAATCCATCATGATTCACCATAGACAACCATGATCAACCCTTGAAAAAGCTATATCTTGAATGAAAGTGAGCTTGAAGACCTACAAAAAAAAAACTTTAATGCAACTCCAAGACTTCAACTTTACTTGCTTTTGAAACTTGAATGCTCTTGTTAAAGAATGCTTGAAAACTTTGAATGCTTGGATCTTGAAATTGCTCTTGAAAATGCTTGCTTAGATGAAAAATTGACTTAGAAGCTTGCTTATATAGGCATTAACACCTAATTTACCATTATTTAGATCTCAAAGGTAGAAATCAACCAAAAAATTGAATTAAAAAAGGTGATTTTCCTGCTCAAACCCCAAAAAATCCCCAAATGAGACCAGGGATAACTTTAAGAAACCCCCCCAAAGGTGTAAAATTCTAGCGAATATTTCCTTTTATTTGAAAACAAATATTAATTTTCCTAGCAAATCTATGCACATTATTAAAAAAATTGTAAAATCTTGGAAAATCTTAATGAATAATTGGTAAAAATAATAATCACAGTGGTAAATCCCAACATATAATCACTAAAAAGATTAATTACAATGGTTAATCTCTCCTTTTAAAATTTTCTAATGATTGTTGATTTACAATAGCAATGTAAAATCAACAAATGAAATTGTACCACATGTTGACACATCACTCGTCCATCACCTTTGACTATCACACCAAATTGTTAGTTGTTCCTTGTGGTCTCCACCAAGACATGTGTACACCACTTGTGCAATTTTGAAGAATCAAGATGGGAATCTACAATATTCACAAGTCTCCCAAAAAAGACTTAAATATTTAACTCCCAACCTCCAAGTGGTCCCCACATCCATCGACATCCAAGTCACTATAGTACATGGTCATCACCATCCACACAGACCAGTCCCACCATCCATCGACTTGTCGCCCAGTCAAAGAAACCACAAACTTCACAACCTACAGTCGGAGGTTAGGAAACTCCAAGACACCGTGACAACAAAGAAGATTGACCAATCGGGAAGTTAAGAAAATTCTGAACACCATGACAAGGTTCCAAGGTTAGAGAAGTTAGTGATCCCTCAACCAACACACTATCGCCCAATTTCAAACTTCCAGAACCTCATGACATAGGTTACAAGGTTCAAGTTTTGGGCGATACGCCGATAATGAAGACCATTGATTAACTTTTTAATTGAATGGTTGCAAGTTGATTATGTGACCTAATACGCACGCTCCTTTTAAAAGGCTTGTTGAGGCCTAGAATTTGTTTTGGGCCACACGATTAGGTTTAATCATGTGGACCAAAACAAATATTGGGCCTCAACAAGCCGTTTAAAAGGAACGTGTGTATTATGGCACATAATCAACCTGTAGCCATCTGATTAAAAAGATAATTGATGATTCAATGACAATAAATAAAATCCCTATTCAAGGCTAAAGTATCCCTAAAATTAAACTACTGGCGAATCAGTTATAATGATGCATCGTTTATAGAGGCTAATTAATTGAGACAAAAAAAATAAAATTAAAACTTGGCAATTCAACATCCTTTTTATCTTGTACTATTAGCCATTTCTGGAAGTCCTGATTTCAAATATTAGCCAATTGGAAAAGATTCACCGCTAAAGTTTTCCCTGAATGGGACTCATTCACCCAAGGTGGTGAATGGGTCCCACCTAGGGGGAATCATTCACCCAAGGTGGTGAATCAGTCTCACCCTAGATTTTTGAGGTGGGTTTTTAGAATTTTTGATGTTTTAGATTTAATTTTGTTAGGTTTTTAGCCAAAATAAGCCTCGAGATCTGAAATAATGGGTCTTAGGGGCGGGCCTATTAATGATGATTTAAAGGGTAATTAATGCAAGGGTACTAAAATAGATCTAGATTAAACGATAAATTGCCCTATCTCTAAGAAGGGGGTCAATTTTCATCATTACACCTAGCCCCCACTTTAGTGCCCACATGACTCTATGTGCATATGCAAGCTAAAGGAATCCAAACTATACACTTTATTTCATAAAAGGATACTCATATAGGTTCATTCATAACACGGAAAAATTAAGCCTCCACTGTAGCTATATACAAAACCACAATGTTGGAACCACATGCTATAACATGAATTCATTAGTTGTCCAAAAATCCTTTTATCTAACTTTTTCTAGAAATCAAATCTGAGGGTAGATGTATTCCCCCCTTGATTCCCCTTGCTTTATGGAGGTGGAATCAAGGTAGCAATCTAGCCACATCGAATAAGGTAGGTCACATCATAGGGTATTTCCAAGTACCATACCACATAATGATAGACATTTGATGAGGATGGGAGTAGAATCAAAATTCCAACAAAACCAACGATGTCAAAAAAATAACTCTCTAGCTCTTGTTATGTTAATTTGAATGAAAGGCACTTTTTAGCTCTAATATAGTAAAAACCCTAATTTTAACTTATATAAGAGTAAAAAGTAAAGAAATTTCTGACTATTTTTTCATTTAGCTTCTTGTAGCTTTATTTTGTTGAAGAGTGATTGAAGATTTCAAGCCAACGAGATTACATACCTACGAGATTGGGCATCCTATGAGATCAGGTAGCCCACAACGAGTGTTATTATTAGGTGAGTTGATTTTTCTACCTTATCTTTGTCCTTACACATTTATTTTACTAGATCACGATTAGTAGCTATAGCAAATACCAACACCTACAGTCATGGAGAGGCTGCTACATCCTCCATGTCACCTACACATAATGAGGCTATCTTTACACAGCCGCCCAAAGAGCTAGGTGGTGATATTTTGTTTACTGCCATGCTTTATGCTTTAGTTTTATGTCCATATATATATCATGATGTGTATTTATTATATTTATGATTTCTATCTTGTAGGAGTTGTGAGAGACCTTCATGATCTCTATCATTAGGTGGTTGATGAGATAGTGCCCCCATCAATCTATGAGGAGGCTATTGATATAGACTATGTGCCCCCACCCATCATGGAGTAGCACCCAGATTTGTTCGATCCATACATCAAACTATGGTTAGCATATGAGAGTCTCAAGATGCACGTCCACCAAGCCAAGGCTGCCTAGGATGCACAGTCATCTTGAGCCCCAATAGAGATTGAGATAATTCAATCAGAGGTAGCCAAACTATAGTCGGAGAGAGATTAGCTAGTGGAGGAGTGTCGGGAGGCCCTTGGATAGATACAAGGTTTACAGTATGCTCTGAATGTACTCAGTGGCTTGCGATCACAATCACATACCATCGTCTCCTACTATACCACCTCAAGAGAGATGCAAGCTGCACCAAATCCCTAGGGATCTAGTGGTCACATACCTCATTAGCATTGTATATATATTGATGACATGTACACAAAACTTATATATATATATATATATGATCATTTGATGTTTTATTACTTGTGTTTATGTGTTAAATGTTAAATGGCAATGTGATTGATTAAATAATCTTTATAAGACTATTTAATGACTGTCTCCATGATTTAACATGTTTTATGTGATCTAATTAAAACTTATTCTAGTTACTCTTAGATGTAACCTTGTGATTAAGTATGTTATGCTAAATTAAATGTACCTATGGTCTTATTGAAGAACATTAAATGCATATATATAAGGATCTAATCTAACATAACACACAAGATGGACTTGAATAGCATGAAATCTAAAGTAATCATCTAAAATTTAATTTACATAATTAATTTAGTATTCAAGACACATAAATAATTGTTTGTCAAGAATGAAGCAATGAGAGAGCATATAACTCTAACACAACTGCTTTATCATTCACACTATTCAAGACTGTTTGACATAGTACTAGCATAGATGCATGACATTTATAGGTTCTTTAAGAGGTGTACCATCCATTTTTGTTAACATATAAGCCCCAAATCCATAATTTTCATTCATTATGTAAGGGCCTGACCAATTAGGACTAAACTTTCCTTTTTTCATTGAGTTAGCATTGACATTACACTAATTCTCGCATAACACCAAATTTCCTTTATTAAAGGAATGGGGTATTACATTGTCATTGGAACTATGCTACATTCTTTTAGAATAATCCTAAAGGTGCTCAAGAGCATTGATGCGTTGTTCGTTGAGAATTTCAAGCTGATGCAATCATTGTTCTTTATAAGTATTATCATCAATAACCCCTTGAAGAGAAGTTCTTAATGAAGGGATCTCTAACTCCAGGGGGATTATCACCTTGATTTTGTAGATGAGGTCATAAGGGGTATGTCCTATTGATGCTCTAACATTCATATGATAGGCCCATAATGCATATGTTAGCTACGTATGCCAATCTTCTTATTTTTGCTTACTATTTTCCTTAGGATTTGCTTGAGGGTTCTATTAGTTGATTTAGCTTGACTATTAGGTTGTGGGTAATAAGGTGTTGAAAAGTGATGTTGTATGTTAAACATTTCTAATAATTTCTTCACATCCTTATTCTCAAATGGATTCCCATTGTCTGAAACTAAGGCGAAAGGGATTCTGAAACAAGCAATAATGTGTTCTAATATGAAATGACATATTACATCAACAGTTGTCGAGCGAAGAGGAATTACTTATATCCACTTTGTGAAATAATCTGTTGTAGTGATTATGAGGGTCATCCCACAATAATGGGTTATACTTTTTGGCCAAACTTGACATTGAAATCAACATTTTTAGAGAAAACTTCACTTTCTGACACTTATAGTAGGTAAACTATTAGGAATTTGAAAATGATCTAGACTAGTGATTTGTGAGATTTTTTCTGTAGATTTTAAATGTATTTTTTTAAAAAAAAAATTGAAATTAAATTGTAATTTTTTTGTGTCTCCTTTGATAACTAGTTTTTAATAGTAAACAACATTTTTAAAAAGTGGTGTGTACTTCGGTACGCATAACTTTTTTTTCTACAAAGGATAAAATTCTAATTCTTTGAATTTAAGTTGGTACACAAGTATCTAGTTCTTTCATTTTGTTTCATAGCATTTTGTTGAATATTTTTCTTTTAATTAAGTTTTGAAGTCAAAACATTTATAATTTAGACATAGGTGCACTTCGGCTCGCATAACTTTTTTGGTATGTATTGAAATTCATTTTTTTTTTTTTTGTTAGAACGAGGACATCAATACCTATTGGATATATATTTTTCAATTTTTTTTCCTCAAATTTACTATTTTTCTACAATGATTTTTCATCGTACTTGACATTCGGTGAAAAACCTATGTACAATAAAACTAAAAAATAAAATATAAAATAAAAACAAAATATATTAAATTTATAGTCGTTGGAAAGCATGTTTCGATCACTACAATCATCTAACTTGGTTTATCAAGTTGACTCCATTTGCACCTCCTTCCCAAGCTTCAATAGTAAAAAAATGCATAAATTTTGAAATGGTGGAGGGGAAAGTGAAAAAAGGGGGTTCATTTGAACCCCCCTTATATTGTGCAAAAGGGTGTTCATTAGAAGGGGGGGTTCATTAGAAGGGGGGAGGGTTCATTCGAACCCCCTTCATTAAAAGGGGTCAACCATTTTAAATTTTTTGATGAGCATTTCTAATTTTTCTTCATTCAAAAAATTGTAACCCACTATTGTGGGTTTACCCATGAATGTATGTCTGATAGGGGAAGGAGGTGAAAATTTTTCCAATGATATTTAGGGCCCACACCGAAAAAGGCCAAATAGGGACATGTGCGCGAAGCTTAGAAGTAGGAGCATGAATTAGTCTGCTATGTTCTTGACATTTACGAAATTTCTTAACATATGCAAAGCAGTTTTGTTCCATGTTGAACTCTAATAATATCCTATACGAATTAACTTTTTCACTAGCGATCTTCCTCCAAAATATCCTCCACAAGCACCTAAATGAGCTTCCTCAAGTGTTATTGGGATTTCAAACTATTTGAGGCACCTAAGTAAGAGACCATCAAAGGACCTTTGATACAATACATCGACAAGAATTATATACTTAGATGCAAGTCTCTGAAGGTGTCTTCTAGTATTCCTAGTTGTGGACTCATAAAAGGTACTAGTTTTTAGATAATCAAATATCATTGGATACCATTCACTAGAGTTTTCTATGGTGATTGCTAATATCTCATTTGTTTTAAGCTCAATTGATGGTTTCATAATTGTGTGGATGACAAATGTGAAATATTTTGAAGGATCTTGAGGGGATAGTAGAGAAGCGATGCTTGCCATTGCATCCGCATGTCTATTATATTTTTGAGGGATATTGTCAATGGTAAATGAATCAAAATTCTTGAATAAAGTCATTGTAAGATCTTTGTATTTTGATTGTTTTTCATGCTTTGCTTGATATGTCTCATTTATTTTTTTAATGATTAATTATGAATCACCAAATATTTTGATATCTCGAGTTCCCAGAGTTAAAGCAACATGTAGTTTTGCGATTAATGCTTCATACTCTATAGTATTGTTTGTGCATAGTAAATTTAATCGATGCGATAAGGGAATAAGTTTTCCTTCTAGAAGGTCTATTATAACTCCCATGTCAGAGTTTGTTATGCACTTAGATCCATCAAAAATACAATTCCCATGCATTTTCATGTTCTTGAATAGTCAAATACACTCTTATCAAGAAATGTTTCTTGATTAGGTAATGCTAGGGGAGAAGGAGCATCAACTAACTAGTCAGTCAAGGCTTTTCCTTTGATTTCTTTTTGTGAAACAAACTTAAGGTCAAACTCATTCAACAACATAACCCATTTAGCTAGTCATCTTGATAGATCTATTTTAGCAAAAAGATGTTTTAAAGGATCAAATTTGGTTATCACATGTATTTTAGTATTCAATAAGTAATGTTGCAACTTACTAGTAGCAAATACAAGGGCCAAAAATTGTTTCTCTATCATTGTGTATCGTTTCTCATAATCAATCAAAGTTTGGCTAATGTAATAAATAGGGTGCTCTTTACTGTTTTCATCTTGTTGAGCCAACAATGCTACAAGTGCATGGGTTGATGCTACTTTGTATAGGATGAATAAATTTTTTTGCATAGTAGGTTGTAAAACAGGAGTAGTAGCAAGATAATCTTTCAAAATCTCAAAATCCTATTTACAATTTGTATTCCAATTAATCTAAACTTCTTTCTTAAGGAGATATGTAAATGGTAATGTTCAATCTGCTAAGGACACCACAAAATGACAGATAGCTTAAATCCTTCCTTGTAAGGTGTGCAATTGGGAGATGTTTCTAGGAGGTGGCATGTTAACTATAGCATCAATTTTCTTTGTGTCCACCTCAATGCCTCTATGAGATATGATAAAACCTAGAAGATTTCCACTATCTACATCAAAGAAACATGTTTTTGGATTCAATCGCATGTTGTATTTTCACATTCACTCAAACATTTTCTGAAGGACATTCACATTGTCTTGTCTTGTTAATTAAAGATTTGGTGAGGATGTCATCAACATAATCTTCCAAAATCTTATGTAATCATGAAATATAAATGGCATAGCTCACTGATATGTTGCACCCACATTCTTCAATCCAAAAGGCATCATTACCCAACAAATTGTTCCCTAAGTTGTTTTAAATGTTGTTTTATATTGGTCTAGTTTGGGTTGATAAAGATTTGATTATATCTAGAAAATTTGTCCATGAATGACAATAAAGCATGTCTTGTAGTCGAGTCTACTATTATGTCAATATTAGGAAGGAAAAGTCATCTTTTAAAGATGATTTATTCAAATCATGAAAGTTCATACACATCCTAATACGATTGTCCAATTTTGCGACTACAAAAAATGTTTGATATCCAAGGAGAATAATCTATAGGTTTGATAAAACCAGCTTCAAGGAGCTTTTCAATCTTGGCCTTAACTAATAAGGCTATCTTAGGGTTCATTTTATGAATCTTTTGTTTAACGGGCTTAGCATTTTTAGTGAGGACTATATTGTGTCTTACAATCTTAGGATCAATTCCTAGCATGTATCCGAATAAGTCCTAGCGAAAAGTTTGGGAAAGTCATGAAGTAAAGTTGCATGGTCTTCTTGTTCTTCATCATCAAGGAACTTTCCTATTTTAATCACCTTGTATTCATTGTTAATATACATCTACATATCCACGGTATCTCCTAAAGGAAGCACATTTTGTTTTGGAAATTCAGGGTTGTATTCTTCTTTGTTCATGTCAACTTAATTACTTTCTTCTCCATCTTTTCGCTCAATACTAATCATAGCACATGCAATCTGTTTCTTTTTAGGAGGAGTAAATGGTTTATCATAAATTCCTAGCATGTCTTTCAAGGCTTCATCATCTTCAAAAAACTCCAATGATTTTTCATAAGTTGTATCAATCAATTTCAAATGCTTCAAGGTGAGAGTTGTTTTAAGATTACACATGATGGTGTTGATGTTTAGTGAGGGTCTTTTCATTGATTGTGTAATCTTAGAAGGGGAATATCCCAAACCACTATTTGTCTCTTGTGTATTAGGTTCTATAGGAACATGAATACCTTGTTCTTTCTTGCCACATCCTTTTCCACTATAACCAAGTTGTTTCATGAACTCATAACCTTTTCCAAAAGTCTTTCCATTTCTTTTAGGTTTGGTGGTTGTTTATAATCTATCTCATAAAATTTTATTATATAATTTGTGTCTTCTTCTAAATTGGATGCGGTAGATGCTTGTGATTATTCTTCTGAATTATGCATTGGCATTACCATTGGTTGTTTTTTCTTGTCATCTTCTTTATTTGTGATTACATACTCTCCCATAAACGAGGGTGTGAATTCTAAGGAACCCCAATCATCGTCCAATAATTTTGACACTTTTTCCATTGATCTTATTTCTCTTCCTGCATAGGTTCTATGTTTGATGTTGGGATTAAGGTGCTTAGAGGACTTGTCATTCCTTTTTCAACTTGTAAGCAACTTGCAAGGCTCATGTTCTATTTCAACTTGGTATACCTTGTTGTTATAGACATATTTCATGATGTGATGAAGAGTTGAAGGCATCACGTGCATATCATGAATCCAAGGTCTTCCTAAAAGAAGATTGTATGAAAGGTCATGAGGCATAACATGAATAGGAGTTTGTAAGGTAGCCTTTCTGATTGTAATAGTTAAAGTAATCACACCGAGTGGTTGCTTTCCTACATTGTAAAATCCTTGAATCGATAAGGAGTCAAGTTCAATTTTTTATTTGTCCACACCCAATCTATCTAAAAGCTTCACACTACACACATTAACAGTTGAGCCATTATCGACAAGGGTTCTTTTTATTCCTATTCTATTGAATTTGGCTATTATAATGAAGGTATCATGTCTTTTTCTCATCTACAAGGGAGGGAGCTCATGTTGATGAAAGGTAATGTCTATATTAATTATATTCATTCCTTGTATCAGAGTTTCCACATCATTTACATTTGTATTAGAAGGAATCACAACTTGTTGTAAGGTTGTTTGAACCATAATGTGATAATTAGGAGAGTTTTGAATGAAACCCCATAGGGATATTTTCGTGGGAGTATTCTTAAGTTGTTCAACAAGATCATACTCCTTTCCACTATTCAAAGTAAAATGAGGGGCACTAGGAAAAACAAAGTTGGGTAACGGTAAGGATGTTGAGGTTGTTTGTTTTGGTTATGGATTATTTCTAGTGTAATATGTATGAGCAATGGTATTATGACTTGATTGTTGTAAAACAATGTTCTTAGGTGGTTCAAGAGTGTAAACAGATTTGTTTTGAGCTTTAGGTTTGTGTGAAGGTGGGAAAAGGATAAGTTGAGGTTGCATCACATTAACGTGTCTTGGTTTTGGTTTGTCATAACAAGCCTTAGTGGATGAACTTTTTCAGATGAAATCCTTAAGGGCTTCATCTAACATGTCAAATTCATCACTAATAAAAGGATTGATGGTTAGGTTAACTTGGAAGAAGAGATTTGACATAGTAAAATAAATATACTTTCTCCAAGTGGCTTATCTATTTGACTTTGTTTTTGGTTTTGTTTTCTAATGTATGCCAAATGTAATCTAATCTAATGGAACTATGAAGTAATGTTGAAATTGAAAAATATGAGAATCTAATTCTATCCACAACTACAATGAATGTAAATTATGCTACTTCTAATGATTTGAATGTAACAAAAAGTATGCAAACTAAAACAAAAAGTTTTAACAACAAACAAAAGCTCAAAAATAAGGAATTTAACTCTGTAAAATGCAATGCAAAATATGCAGTAGGACTAATTTTCCCAAGGTGGTGAATGAGTCCCAGTGAGGATTTTTTCCAAAATTTTCAATTGATTTTTAGGCTTTTTATGTTGTATGATCTATAAACTAAGTGCAAATGAAAATTTTGTTTGATTTTTAGTGATTTAAGATGCAAAAATGCAAGCTATATGAACTTTTCACTAATGCAAAATTTGAAGCCCTAGAATGCTAATTAACTAATGTAAACCTTAATGTAATGTTAATGCAAGCAAGATCTATGATGATAATGCACTCCAAATTAGAATTATGATGTTTTAGATGTAGGTTCACCAAAATGAAATGTTGAAAATGGGTTAAGGAGTGCTTTCATGTGGTTTTAGGACATAGAGCACACCCACTTTTCAATTTCATTAAAGGATAGCCCTAGAAATATCAATGCAAAGGTGAAATATATCTTGCAATAGGGTTGTCCTAGGGGCTGATTGTAAACTAATGAGGGGTTCACCACCAAGCTAGAGCTTGGGAAGACAAATGCAAAGCAAGATGTAATGCTAAACCCTTATATGTTGTAATGGCTTACAAAATAACCTAGAAATGTATGGAAAATAAAATAAAAAGCTATGAGAAGGATTATGTGCACTTGGGAATATAAAGTAGAATTGAATGAGCTTTGAAATGCTAAAAAACTTGGATTTTTGACCTACTAGGACTCATTCACCAATCTAGGCGAATCAGCCCCAGATTAGGGTTTCTGCATAGGAACAAGTTTATAGAAAAAGGGTATCTAAATCTACAAAAATATTGAAAAACACCTATAGTGGGACTCATTCACCACTTTTGGAAAATCGGTCTCATTCCACTTTTCTAGGAATTCAAAGTTCAGATCTACACTTCAACACCTGCTCTTTTCTCCCAAATTGATTTCTAGATCTGAATTTGTAAAAGTACCTGCTAAACAAAATATAGACTTGATTTGTTTATGGGGGCTTTGCCTCCGTCAAACACCTAGTTTGGTAATTAAACCTTGATGGAAATAATGAAATATGTATGTAACGAGGAATTTAAACCCTAACCTTAAGTGTGTCTAAAATTAGGAAATTTGAAATGTAGTGCAATCCTATTCTAATGTGTAAGAATGAGATGCATGAATGAAAATATGAAGATGGAGTCACTTTGAGGGATCTCTAATCACTCAAATGAGCCCCAATGATGCTTGTACCTTCCTTAGGCTAAATGTAGAGTGATAATGGAGGATGGAATCACTTAGGAAACAAGTCCTTAGGCTTGGCTTGATGGCTAGTTGCATCTCCCCAACCTAGAATCCATCATGATTCACCATAGACAACCATAATCAACCCTTGACAATGCTAGATCTTGAATGAAATTGAGCTTGAATATTTGCAAAAAAAAACCTTTAATTTTGCTCCAAGACTTCAACTTTACTTGATTTTAAAACTTGAATGCTCTTGTGAAAGAATGCTTGAAGAATTTGAATGCTTGGATCTTGAAATTGCTCTTGAAAAAGCTTACTTAGATGAAAAAATGACTTAGAAGCTTGCTTATATAGGAATTAACACCTAATTTATTGTTATTCAGATCTTAAAGGCTGACATCAACCAGAAATTTGAATTAAAAAGGTGATTTTCCCACTAAAACCCTTAAAAAGCCCCAAATGAGACTCATTCACCCAAGGTGGTGAATGGGTCCCACCTAGGGGGACTCATTCGCCCAAGGTGGTGAATGGGTCCCACCTAGGGGGACTCATTTGCCCAAGGTGGCGAATGAATCCCACCCTAGATTTTCAAGGTGGGTTTTCAGAATTTTTGATGTTTTAGATGATTTTATTGAGTTTTTAGCTGAAATAAGCCTCAAGATTCAGAATAATGGATCTTAAGGGCCTATTAATGATTATTTAAAGGTAAATTGATGCAAAGGTACTAAAATAGGTCCATATTAAATGAGAATTTTCCCTATCTCCAAGAAGGGGGTCAATTTTTGTCATTACACCATCTTTAAAAAATTTAGCACAAACATTCTTAATAAATACTTATTTATCATTTAAGCTACCAATGCACAAAAATTAGCTCAAAAATGAAAACATCAAAATGGGAATATTAAGAGACAAATATGCTAACCTATAATAAGAAAAGTGATAGCACATAAACTCTACAGGTGCATATATCAATATTTTTAAGTCTATAAAAAGAAGCTTAGAAGTTGTAGTGTGAAAGAAAGGAGTTGGAAATTATTTAATGAACATTAATTTTTCTTGGTATAACATTCTTAGATTGTATGAGAGGTGTTCCATTTCTATCCTCCTTGATGAAGAATAAAATTAAGGTAGGATCAATGTTTTAGAATTTTATGATACAATATAGAGATGTAATAGCAACTAGAAAGTAACATGGAGTATAGGAAATGGGGAATTGAAAGGTTTTATGTTGATTCAAGTGTACGTTAGCTATTCTCCTCTAGTGAGCATACATATTTTAGATTCATCTAAGATGTTCCTATCAAGGGTGTGGGAAATACCTTGTAAAAGACTAGTGAGAGGAATAAATCATTGATGTTTTTCCATGACATTCACACTTGAGATAGAACTTGGATTTGTTTTGGATTCCTAAAAATTAGAAAATAAGTTATTTAAATATCATTAAATTTCAACCATTCACTAGGTTTATCTTTGGATTCAATATATTATATACTAAAAATATAATAAATAAGACCTAAATATTTGTAATTCATTCCTTTTCAAAATTTAAATGACATAAGATTGTATTTTTATTATTCCAAGAACTGGTGGGGTTGGACTAGAGGAAGTAGTTGTTTGATAGTTCAAGAAATTGAATGGATTAGATTATTAAATGGTGTCCTAGTGTAAGAACTATGTGGAAGGAATGCAATGAGTATCTAGTAGATAAACAAAAGGATTTTTTTATTTGACTTCATAGTTCTAGTAGTCAATAATGCATTAACGTGCACATACTTTTATTGTGGGAAAGAATGTGAAAATACCTAAAGCGGTATTCCAATAAAATCCTTTCTTTCATGTAGTATTTAGTTAATGCAAATCAATTAAGTCTACATATTTTTACCTATTGGATTAAGGAAGTCCTTTTTATGTCAAGAGTCTCCTTTTCGCCTCCATTATTTTTCTTCCACAACTAGAATGTGTAAACAAAAACCTTTTGGTGTGCTTAATGTGTGTTTTTTTCTTGATGCGAACTCCCATTTTGGGCATTGGAAGCATGTGTTTTGTTTTAGAGTCTTTTGAGCTTTATCTAGTTAATGGCACCAGTGCTAAAAATATTTAAGGAATTTTCAACAATCCATATTGCACATATCCTTGTTATCAAAACATTCCATGAGACCACATTTCTTTGAGGAATTTTTCCAAATAGATCACAATGTTGCCACCTCAAGGAGAAAAGTGTATACATTCTCATTGAATGTCATGATTGAATGATATGAAAAAAATGGATTTGTTGAAAATGGTTTCAAAACTTTCAAGAAAATTCAATTTATGTCAAAACCTTGTTCCAAAGCTCCCATTTTGAGACATGTATGTGAAATGTGAAGCATTAACTAAAAAAAACTTGACACATAATAAGAGAACCAACCTAGAATTCGTTGGTCACATTGGAGGGTGATGCTTGTGGCTCAGGGTGGTGAGTTCATTGACCTTGCAATGTCATATTTCACCTAGGGGGTTCAAAAGTTCATTTGCCACTTATAGTGAAGTGAAAATGACACTGTCAAAAATGATAGTAACAAGTTTTATTAAAAAAACCCTAATTCAGGGGTTCAAGCAAACCCCCATTCGCTCAAACCCTATTTTTTAATTAAAAAATAAGTTATGTTCTATGGTTCGAGTGAACTCGAGTTGCAGGGTGGGTTTTCTTGAACTAGGAGGTTCGAGTGAACCCTAAAATGTGTTCACTCGAACACTTTAGTTTGAGCAAACCCCCTAAAATTCTTCAAACTTAAAAAAAATACTTTTTCCTTTCTCAATGGAATTGTAAACTAGTTTTGTGGGTTTACCTGTGTTTAAGTGATGTATGTTGTCCATGAGTCATCTTTGATCAAATAAAGTGCTTACTCAAAATTTTAATGGTGTTTACATGGATTTCACCAACCTTGGGTGTTTACACTAATTACAGATTTGCTTCAGTATTTTAGAAATCATGGCATGGCATGTATATGTGGATTTCGGTCTGAATTAAGGTGTGATGTAGGACCCACCTTCATTTCTTTCCATTGTGGGAATGTTTTGGTGCTGACCTAATTTGAATTTGCATGGTTGAGGTGCATAACCAACCTTAGAGATCATTTTCAAGGTTGAAGATGGTATAAATAAGTTATGAATTAATGGAGGATGAGAGTGTAGTGGAATGTGGTGTATATGATGTGAAGTGCAAAGTTGTAGAGTATGAAAGCATGAAATGCAGTGTGAGCTTTAATGTGTTAGACTACTGGAAGATGTGAGAAAAATGTGTCTACATTCTTTAAAAAGGGTGTGAATATATTGGTGATGTTGTGGTGTAACTTTTCTATTGCTTTGAGATTGATTTCTCATTGTATCATTCTTCTTTCTTCTTTTTTGTAATCTAGCAGTGAGCCTTTATTTCTTTTGGACAATAAGCCCTCGATAGTAAGCCCTTTTATATTTGGTGTTGCAATCACTTTATATTGTGAGCTAATCCTCACTGTGGTTTTTCTCTTCTTGGGTTTTCCATGTAAATCTAGTGTTTTGTAGTGTATGATGTTGTTGTGTTCTAATTTTTGTTATTTACTTTCATGTTAAATCACTCCAATAGACTAGCACCTAATAAGGTTAATGTAGATCTAAATAATATTTAAGGGTTTTGATGTTTTAATGAACAACTAACTCACCCCCCTCTTAGTTTTCTTGTGCATTCAACACATTTTATTCTTTCTTTTTCCAAATCTTGTTCATTTCATTCTTCATTTCAATTGAATCCACATTCCTTGTTGGATTAGACTTCTTCTATATGTAACATAGGGTTTCACATATATGCTTCTAAAAAAAATTGCTATGTGTCTAGGTTTATTGCATTTGTGATATATGGCACCTTTGTGAACAATCTTACTTCCACCCATTCTAGATTTACATTCATTAGCCTTATGCCCAAATCCATTGCATGCATAACAATATTCATTGAAAGATTGAAACATCATGTCATCATTGTAACCATTCATCCTCTAATTTTTGTATTGACTATTTCTATGATTGAATCTATTACATGTATAACATTGACCAAAAAATGATTGAAAATTTTGATTCATTTTGCTTCTACATTATACAACCTTATGTCTAAACTTATTGTAGGAATAACAATAACCATTAAAAGATGGGTACCTTTGTGTATTTGGTTATCTGATAGGCGGTCTCTTGATGTCTTTCTCCTAGTTCTAGATCTATCTAATATTACCCTTCTTGTCATCTTTCTTTTCAATATTGTTTGGGGCTGATCTACCTTTGAACTTTCACCTTTCGTAAACCCTAATTCTTCTCTGTCCTTGGAAGCCTTTTGATTCACAATCATCTTATCAAGCATTGTTGAGATATTTTTGAATTTTTATTCTTTAGTATTTTCTTTCTCTAGATCTAATCTCAAGGTCAACCTCTTGTTCAAACTTTGAAAATTCTTTAGATTTATCTTTCAGTTTAGCATTTAGGAAGTATTCAACTATTTTACCTTCTTTAATTTACACTTTTAGAATAGTGATAGTCTCATTAGATTACTTAAGCTTCTCATTTGTTTCCTTGATTCTATTTGTAGCTTTCTTGAGTTTATCTCTTAACTTCTTAATGCACTCATCTACATCACCAAGATCCTTTTTCAGATCTCTATTCTCAACTTTTGCTTTATCCAAATCATCAAGAGCTAATTTGAGTTCTCCTTCCATGTCCACTATACAATATTCTTTAATAAATCCTCTAGGGATCTAATCTCTTCTAGAGGGATATGATATTTCCTTGTAGCCATGTGTTCAACTCCAAGATCTACCTTAGTGATCAAGCCAATTGAAAGAACCAAGCTCTGATACTAATTTTTGAACACCCAAAATATTGAGGGGGGTGAATCAGTATTCTTATTAACTTAAACATTCATTCAATGCATCACATTAAACTTGTAGTAATGGAAAGGAAAATAGAAAGCATGCATCACAACAAAGAATATAAGAACACAAGATTTACATGAAAAACCCAAAAAAGGGAAAAACCATAGTGAGGATTAGCTCACAATATAGATATTGTAACTGGTTACAAAGTTTGATACAATTGGACTCACTATCCAAAATAAGAAAGGCTCACTGCCAGTGGCTTACTGCCCAAAACAAAAAATAGATCTAGGAGTGACTCACTTCCAAATTTGAATTGTTGATATTGCATCTGACCTATGTTGAAGATACAGTTCCACTTAAACTCATAATACTAGCTTAACACACTTCATTTTTCTTCTTAAACCCAATTCACACTTCTTTACTTTGAACCTCTGATGCAGGAGCATCCAGTGGTGTAAGGGCAATCTTGCATCACCCAAAAATAGTTAAATTTCAATTTTATCATTTTTCAAATGTTCTTACATTTTTGGATACCCTTTTCGTCATAATGAAATTCCCAATTTATGATTTTTATTTTTTATTCATGGGCTGAAAGATATTGCAGTTTTAGTTTCCCATATTTGCACCTGAAAATCTTCTGAGTTGGATTTGAGGCACTTAGAGCTTCCAGAATGGCCCCGAAACTTGCCAAAATTGGCATAGTGAATTTTAAGTGCGTTTTTGACTTCGAGACCTTTCCAACGGTTCAAACGGTTCGTGAATCAGAGCCCTGGATCAAAAGTTATGGCCCTAGGAAGTTGGCGCACTTTCTAGAAGATACAATTGCAAATGTTCTTTTGAAATTTGAACTTCAAGTTGTAATTTTCGGTGCCAAACCACCTAAACTCAAATTTTAATGTTGTTTTGGCTCCAAACTATAGAGGAGCTCTATTTATGGGCAGGTTTCTAGTATTTTTGGGTAACTTTTTGGGGGACAAGCTCGCATATTGTGAAGGGGTTATTCTGTAGCTTTCTGTAGCTTGCATGTGTTGTAGAACTTGGGGATTTGAGATCCTCTGCATGTAAGAAGCTCCATTTTCTGAATAATAAAATTATTCTCTTGTTTGTGGGTTATTTTCACATCTCTACATACATCACACAAGGAATCAACCTTGTATATATACTACAACCAAACAAAACATCAATTAGGTTGGCCCAAAACATGTATCATGCAACACACTGTCCTATCAACTCAACACTCAACCATACATGCCTTGTGAAAGGAACCAAAGTGTATAATATATCAAGATAGGTCGACATGACCTAATTATTTCCATAATTATGCTCCAAACACGACTCATCTTCACACAACCCAAAATACTTAGGTTGGATCCATAGATGAAGCAACAGTAGAATGAACCACCTATTCACTCACAACTTGACACACAATCAACTATAACACTTTTCACTTGGAGAAAACATTCTACACCTGCATCCTCAAACACTTCTATAAGTTTTCATACCAAAATATTCATCTGTAATGGAATGTAGAGCATTCCAATCAGGTACTCTATCATAGTTACATTGGCATATCTAGACCGATACTCTATCACTATTATCTTCGATTGTAGAAGAAATTGGATCATGAGACTTTGTATTTAGATTCTCCCAACATACACCATATTTACCTTAAAACTACATAACCAAATTCTTCATGGCAAAGCAATTTAGACCACAAGATTGGTTCACTAAATACTGGAATTGCATTCTAGACTTAGGTAATTATTTGATCTTTTTCAGATCAAAAATTCTACATCTTTGCCATGGATTACCATCAATACTAGGTCTTTGATAATGAAAGCACCATACATCATATGGTCATCAATCTCCATTAATCTCTCCATTCAAATTATGATTCCCTTGTGATTGTTTTGTCCATTTGAGTTATAATGAGAGAAAAAAACAATCAAATACCCACACAAGTAGGAAGGTCAAACCACCTCAAAAGGTATAAATAATTATATCATTAAGAGTTGTTTTGGAAATTTGTTGAATCACTAAGTACATAGGTGTGAGACTTAGTCAAGGCACAAGTTGGTTGAAGCTTGGAAGAAGTTAACTTGCTATGCAAATATGAAACCTGTAGGTAAACATTTATGTGTTTGACTTGATAAAATAGTAGTGTTGTCAGTTAAATAGGGTGACTCAACCATATTTGAGTGATTGAAAATGCAGGGACTATTTATGTGTTTTTGTTTTAACTGTTTAAGCAACCACATTTCACTTCATTTGGCTTAGTCAATTCATTTAGAGGAGAAGTTGGGTTTTTCTATTAAGAGTTGGCAGTTGGAAAAGAAAAGGTGGCAGATAGTTGAGCTTATTTTTAGCAATAATTTTCTCAATTTTTACTACAAGTCTAGAGGTAGCCTTTTAGCCTTTTGGGCATTCAATATTTTCATTCATTCTTTCTAGTTTGCTATTGTAAGATTTTCTAAGAAAATCATTATGAGTGCAATAGTGAGATAGTGTGAAAGATTGCATAATGTGAGTTAGAGAAATGGGAATTAAGGACAAAAGTTTAGGGTGTTTTCTTCATTGCTAGATTGAGATAAGTTGAAAAAGTGAAGTTGAGATCTTAAAGCTTGCAAGTAGAGTTGTGTGGATTTGTTAGAGTCATTTCTTGGAACGTTATAACCAGACATGATTGTCTATTTACTTTTATTTCCTTCTTTATTCTGAATTTTGAAAGGAATACTAGATTCTATTGATGCATTTTTATTATCTACTTTATTTTATGGAAAGAAAGATATGCTTAATTGAAATTCTTATTGATTGCATGAAGATGAAATAGGATTACATTATAGAGTGTGATATGCAATGAATATGAGAAAAGGAAATGAGTTATTATTGATTTATGGGAATTTATCATTTTCAAGGTTATTATAATTTCATTGCATGATTTATCTTGGTGATAAAATAAGTTGAATTTAGTATCATAATGGTATTAGGGTAATGAATATTACATTGGTAATACATATATGTTAAGTTGATTGCTTGAGTAGAGAACAATGTTCTTGAATGCATATTTACTTTATGATATTTGGGCTAGTTATTCCCTATGGTTAGGGTATACATTTGGATGTGATTACATATTAATATTCAACAATAGGGTTGAAAACGTATTTGATGATATATATATATATATTGATTATGTTGCTATATTGTACTTGTTCAAATGTCTATACCTTTTTATGGTACTCTATTCTTAAATAAGAGGACTTCACATCTCGACAACCCAAAGCCATAATGTGAGGAGGTTATAAGGTGCAAAAGCACAAACTCCTCTCAAGCTAATAATGTCCTCCATATTAGATACAAATTTAGTGTATGTTGTACACATGTGAATATTTGAGTCATATTGAAAGAGAGGTTTCATGATTGCTATGATCACCTGTTTGATGCATTCCTTTTGATTGAAGTCATAGGTTGGGGTTAACCTATATAATTAGATTGATCACTTGATTGTTGCATTAATTTTTGATTGAAGTCATGTCGAGTTGGGATTAACCTATATCTCCAAATTGATCATTTGAATGTTTCATACTTTTGAAATGGAGTCATTTAATGTTGTGATTATACTTTTGAAATGGGGTCATTTAATGTTGTGATGTTATGTTTACCTGTGTGGTTAATTTGGTTATTCCTAGGGTTAGGATAATCCATAGATGGGGGTAATCAAGTTGGTCACTTATGAAGATTTTAGTTTTGTATATGGGTGGTTAACTTGGTTGTTCCTAGGATTAGGATAATTTGTGGATGGGGGTAACCTAGTTGGTCACTTAGTTATGTCATCACCTTTTATGCTGAATGTATTTTACGATTGAAAAAAGTATGAATGGTCAAATACCAAATCAAGCTAAGGGGTGGGTGAACATACAATTACTCTCAAAGTACTAAGTGTTTGAAATCTTTGGCTAAAGTGTTGTAAGTAGCCATTGTTTACACTTGTTGGTTCACTGTGAGCAAGGTTTCCATAACTAGGTAGGGAATGTCATGAATGTAGGTTGTATCCAATGTATGGTAGCTCTAGTTATGTAGGACACAACACCATGATCAAGAAGGCTAGTATTATGAGGTTACTAGACCAATCTCTTTGTTGAAGGGTGGGACCATCTTACTAGTTAGTTAGTTGTATGGGGGAATGTAGAAAGTTCATGGTTGGTGGAAAAATGATTGAGTGATGCTCTCCCTCATACAATTGGAAACCAAAATTTGAGGATGTATGCACCAGTATTGGGGACACCTAGGATGTATTCACTAGTATTGGGGACATCTAGGATGTATACACCAGCATTGGGGACATCTAGACCATTTGTATTATATTTGTACTATGTTTCATTAAGCTCTTTGAAGCTATGCATGTATTCATGTATCTTTATCTTTTTAAAAATTGTAATTAGAAAATGCTATCATTACATGGGATTATGCAATATGAAATAATTACTCAGATTATGTATTATTTCTTTATAAATGCAATGGGAGTTTGAAATGGGGTTATTTCAAATGTGCATCTTGTTATTTGAATTATAAAAGAATTTTTTTATTGCTTTTATGTTGGTGAACATGAACTATTCACACGTGGGTTAAAATATAAGCAAAAATAAAGGGTAAAACATTGGGCTTGTTACAAAAAGGATGGTATTTCATTCATAGTGCTCATGTACATAGATTCCAAATACACAAAGCATTTACACTAGTTGTAAACAATTCCATTGTCAGCAGTGTTAATAAATCAACATCTTATTAGTTATGTATATTGAACATTGTCAAACCATCTAGTATTGTATATTATTATAAATACTAAAAACAATAAAAAGTTGTCCTTCCTGCATTTTGCATTGACATATTTTAGCAAACAATCCACATGTATTGTATATGATTATAAATATTCAAGGAAAAAAAATTCTCTAGGGGGGCAATATAACCCCCCACCCATCCCCACACATGAGTTGGGGGGCAACAACTATATCCAACCGTCATGAAATAATGCATCGTTGTGTTTCTTCATATGAGATAATTTTTTTTATCAACTCTCATGTTCAACAATCTTCACAGTCTAGGGAAGATTTGTGTAACTAACTTAACTATCTTCATTGAGTGTTTTATAGGTTTGTGTTTACTTATTTGGCTAAGTAGTTTCCTAATTGTTGTTGAAATTATTCTAGATTTTCATCTAATGTTAGTGTGCATAAAGTAGGAAAATCTAAGGTAGTTATATTTTCTATCCTTTATTTTCTAAGCTCTTTGCATTGGCCAACAAATTATCTCATTATATTTGGTTTCCATTTATTTTTGTGTTTTAGCGTGCAATGGAAAGTGAAATTGGTTACTAATTTTACCAAGTGTAGAAAATTTTGATATTTGAAATTTAGTTTTTTGAGTATTATTATTGTTGTATTCCTTGGTTTTATGGGTATTACATTTGTGTTTTCTACATGCATTGGTTGTCATTTACTAGCCACCTAATCCTAGACTACATTAATATTAGACATAATTCATAACCTCCTCCATAATTAATCATATTGAACATATCCTAGAATGACTAATTTAATCCAATTTATTATAATTATATTTCATTGCACAAGCGTAAAATCTTTTAAGGGTGAACAATATTTATCATGGATTGTAATCCATTCCACTATTTTCATGATTAGTTTTTCTTAAGCACATGATTTGGTAGAAATGTGTTGCACCCTTTTCTTGCACTAAAAAATTAACCAAGGTCCTATCTGATTTATAATTTTATTTAAAAAAATTCCCCAACTATTACTTAACCCTTTTTTCATTCTTTTTGAATTTTGATACATAGGTAATATGCTTATACAAAGAAATGACACCTTCACAAAATTTATATGTTGTTTTATTACAATAATATTTCCCAAATTTGTTCTTTAACTATTTGAACTTTACAAAGACATAAATGACTTAAATGTATACACACCCAAATTCTTGACAAAAAGGATAAAACTTGTTTGATGCTTATTACCCTAACCATCCTTTGTACTTTGTTAAAATATTTTTTTATCCTCCTTATCAAGATGTTAGAAAGAGAAAGAAGACACTAATTATTCCTAGAAACAAATAATAGCAATATAAGGCCCCAAAATGAGAGAAATTATTAGATTATGCTGTGCAATGATCTCATGGGTGTGGTTTATAGGATGTGACACGAGCAAAATGGTTTTTTAGATCAAAGAACAAAATTGTACTACCAACTGTGAACCTAAATCCTAATACCTGCAAGAACACAACAAATAAACACATTAATAAGATCAAATGCAAGTTAGAATAGAGGTTCCCCATAAAATCCATTTAACCATATTCAAAATAGAAATAAATCAAGAACACAATGAAAGAAGATGAAAATAAGTTAAATCCTATTGAGAACATGCAAACTCTTGATCTTATGGGGGAGTTGGTGCCAATTTGTTGTGGAAATTGGCCCTTTCCCAACTCCTTTGCAAGATTTTATGATGAATGGTGATGATGATCCACTTTGTTGAAGATTCAAGTGTGCTCCATGATGAGAAAAACCTTCATAGCCTAGCTATGGATTCAAAAGTATGGATGAATATTGCTCTAAATTTGAGTATAGTAAGTTTACTCAATTTGTGGATGGATAAAATGAAGGATAAACTCTTCATTTATAGAATGCTAAGATGGATGAATGCCAAAAATGAAGTAATGTGGGACTAACATTCAACCAATGGCAAGGTGCCACTTGTCAACTTGTGAATGGAGGAAGCTTGAGCACATTTTGATCAATGTGCAAGTTTGAAATTTGAATTTCATGAGATAACATGTTTAGGGGGGATGAAAGATGAGTTAAATGCCAAGTGGGAGACATGTAAGAGACAATGTAAGAGCTTTAAATGCTTTGTTGGATGGACAAGTCATTTTGGGGGGAGATTTCAAATTTGAGGAATATTCCCACTTGGATGCCTTTTTTGAATGAAAATAGAGAATTATTAAATCAAATAAATGATTTAATTGTGCAAGTTTCAAAATCTAGAGGATTGGAGTGATTATGATTAGCATTAATCATGATTTGATTAATTTAAATGATGTTAGTTGATTTGACCATTTTGACTTAGATTTTAGGATTTTAAATAACTCAAAATGAGAAGAGAATGATTTAGACTTAGTTAAATAAATATTTTTGATTTATTTAATTGAAGGGGGTGATGTTAGATTTAAATCAAATAAAGATTAATTTATTTAATTTAAATGAGATGAATTTAGAGATTAATTAAATAAAATGAATTATTTAATTAAACAAAGATAGGAAGATGAAATGACCTAGCTAATTACACAAAGACGATGATTTAATTAAACTGAGGGATTTATTTAATTAAAAGGAGAATTATGATGACTTTAATCAAATAAGGCTATTTGATTAAATGGTTAGATAGAGGGATAATTCATGATGAAATGATGTTAGTAGATCAGGATCGAGTGTGCGATATCAATCTGTATATTTTTCATGTCTACACCAACATTTGGAAAGAACTTTGTTGCAACATGACCTTGTTTTCTAAGGGGACAATGCCCTTAATGACCCTTTATTATGAAATTGTCTTTGTTGACATAGTAATTTATAGAGATCAATCATATTACTACTTAGAAAAGGTGGCAACATTGTTGGAGGCAATCCTCATATGTGTTCAAGGCATTTGGATGAGCTTCAAATGTTGTTGCTTTGAAGATTAGAAATTGTTGGGTGTTGTAAAATTATTTTATTATTTTTCTATTGCTTTCATTGTCTTTTGGAGAGTATAAAACAACTAAGGGGTTTGCATTTTGATTTATATTTTAAATAACAATGTGCATCCACTAATTCAGATTGGCTTACCTCCTGGCCACACTTGCTTTTTTGTGCTCTTTACCACCTACAACAACAAACTTTTCTTTAGGTTACTAGACTACTCATAGTTTATAGAAAAATTTCATGACGGTAATTTTTCTTTTTTGGTAGCTTACATTGATTGTTGCATCTTTGTCATCAATTGACTAGAATTTGAGCAAAGTCTTTTGTTTACATAGATTTGTGCACTTGTTGCAAGAATTTGAGTATAGTTATTTGTTTACAAGGATTTGTGTGATTGTTGATAGGGATTGTGTTTTATTGATCAATGTAATTTTTGGAGTTTGGTTTTTAAATGTCTATAATATGAGTGTACTCTTGTTTATAAAAAAATGTATATTTATTAATAAGGATTGAGTTTTGTGATCAATATATTTTTTTCTCATTTATTGATTTTAAATATCTTCAAAATTTTACACAAATCTTTTATATATTACAATTTATATATTGTTAATATGGAGCAAATTTTGTTGATTTAAAGTGTCTTTACAAAAATATAAGATGCTAATTTCTTTTTTTTTAATAAATTTTATTTAAAATGTAATGAATTAATTTTATTTTATAAATTTATATATTTTAATTTATTTAATATATTTGTTTAATATTATTTTTTATTTTAGTGTAAATACATTTTATTTAAATAAAATATATGTTATTGTCACCTAATCATTTGATAGATTTATTTGAGGGTTTTCAATTTAGTTTTTAAAAAAATTACATGTATTCTTCTAGCAACTTGTGTGGTGTATTTTGGTTATGGACATGGAGAGAATTTCAAAGTGAAAGAAATGAGTGTAAATATTAGAGATGTCATTACAATTGTTTGACAAGAAATAATGAGATGAGACCTACTGGCTCTCAGCTCAAAACCCTCAATTTCTTAAGTCTTTAAATGTTTTTTAAGTTTTTTTAGAGAAATCTTGATAGACAGAAGAGAAGGGGCACAACATATTTTTGCTCATAAAAGATGAATTTGATCTTATTTCTTCAAAATGAAAGTACAAATAGATTTAGAAAGATAAACATACCAAGAAGGCTCTAGATTATTTTAAATAAAGAACTAGCCAGATCTACAGCTGGAAATGGTGAAAACAAGCATGAATGCACGCCAAGACTCCAGAAGTGGCTTCTCCTGCTTAGAAACTGGTCACAAGGCTCTGAAAAGACTAGCCGCCAATGATAGATGCCAAAGCCCTCACAAAAGAGAGGCGTTTCACTTATTATCTTCACACGCCTTTCTCAAGGCACAAAACCCAAGGCAGGCCGTACGACCATGAAAGAAAGAAATAGGATCTCTGAAGGAAGTCTCTGTAGCTGTGGAAAAGGCGCCACCAGTAGAAACCCTCAAGTTATTGCAAAAGAACAAACAACTACAAATGTGAAACCTCTGTCTGCAACTGTAGAACCTCTGTGTGAAGCTCTCAACTGTACTGATTCAGCTGATCTTTCACAGCCTCAAAAGTATTCAACACTGAAGAGTTTTCCGTTCTCCAATGGACAAAATGATCAAACCCTGGTCACAGGAGAATGCTCAGAAGAAAAATGCACAAGGCAATTCGAAATAGTCAAAAGTTATGAGTTTCTATTGCGAGGAAATGCCTTTATACCAAATGGCACACATTTCAAGAAAAGTACGGCCTTTGCAATCATTAAAATATTTTAATATTTTAATATAATCCTTTTAATTTTTAATTAAGTCTTCTCCATAGTTTAAGACTTAATTCTTTGAGCGCACTTTTTAATATTTTAAGACATTAAAATATTAAAATCCCTTTTTGAACATTTTTAAGTGATATAAAATATTATTAAAGTCAATGTGACTTTAATAAAAAGGCATTTAAGTTAAATAATTAACTTAATCACTTAATAATTCATAACTTGCTCAAAACTCTGAATAATCCCGTGCCGTCAGAAGCTGTGAACTCCTGGAATGCCAACGCTCGCTGTGATCTAATCACTGTCCACTGAAAACAAGAACAATCAAACTCTCCAGAATGCATCACTGACCCTCTATCCAAACTGGCTAGCCCACAAGGGTCCAATAAAGGGCTAACACACTGTCAACTATGATCATGCCGAAAACAGGGACATTACAAATAATTTTTTTAGAGTATAGTGAACAATTTAGTGGGTATTGCATCTTCTTATTTGTTTATTATGGTTATATTTTGTAACTTAAGTATTTAAAATTTGGAGATTAAAATCTTAGTGATCATGTAAATTTTGGTTGCATTTTTTTTAGCATTTAATGTGAGGTAAACGACATTAAGAGCACAAATCTAAAGATACATCCATAACACATTGATATGTGAAGAAGAACCCAAGTTGTTAGATAATTTAGAATGCAAACTTATTAAAAATCTATTTTAGGGATAATATCTATTTATAAGTTTTGTGACATGAACTCTTATATGTGACAATTACTCAAAATTTCTCTACCTTACAAGTTTCTATCAACACACCTATTGTAACTTAAAGTTTAGTTGCTAACATAATACAAAAGAGATGTTGAAACAAAACCATTTTGGTTTTTCCTTTTAGTAGCTAGATATTTTTTGGATTTTTAGAATATTATGGGTGAAGAGCCACTAAGATAACTATTAATATAGTAATGTAAAAATGAATAATTGGGAGGCAAGTGATTTGATAGTTGAAGGATGATTTAAGTCTACTAAAATGTACTTTGGGAGATAATAAAGGTTGAACTAATATACTAGGATAATCTTTCCCTTTAATTTTGGATGTCATAAGAGTCAAACCACAAAACCAAAATGATAAAGTGATAAAGTGGGAAGATAAAAAGGTTAGGGGGGCCCACAACTTGGAGGCAAGTGGGAATGATGCTGGGTCAAAGTGGGGTTATAGTGACAAATGATGTCATTTTGTGTAAAGTTTGGTCCCTTGTCTTATGCTACCTACTTACCCATCACACATATTCCTATATACTTACTACTCAACCCCATCCATATTTTTACAAATCTCTATATATTTTCCCTATCTACTTATTATTACACTTATGCACACATATACTTCTATATAGACATCACCCACCATATGATTTGGCCCTTTGGGACAAGTTCACAATCATGGATTCATGCTAAATTCAAAAAGATAAAATTAAAATTTGGCTAACTCCTACCTAAGATTAACTAGAGACAAATTTGTAAAAATTATTATTACATGTCCTCATATTTAAAGGTATTCAATGGCTATTTTACACATCCAAGATTTGAGAGTTATACTTGCACATCATTTGCATTGCACACTTCAAATGAAGCAATAAAATGAATTTAGATTTGCACAAGCATTCTTAGGAGCATATTAATGATTAGAGAGTGTTATTTTTTATTTTGTATGTATACATTTTTGTGGATTAATATGAGAGTACATTTACCCTTATGATATAATGATAATCCCCCAAGATATTTATAAATATTGCTAGCCCTTACATATTAGAAACAACAATCAAAACTAAGATAAATTTGACATAAAAAAATAACATTAATCTTCAAGTTTCAAATACAATTTTGCATTAACATGATATATATATATGATTATGTAGTTATCCTTAACCTTTAAACTTGTCTATATATAAAATGATTTACATTCTAAATAACAAATAATTTTTTATACTATTTTTAAGTTGCACATTCTTCAAACTCATAACCAAATACCTAATTTTTATTCCAAACACACACACATATATATATATATATATATTAAAAAAAAAAACCAAAACTTTCCCCACACTCAATCCATATGAAAATATCCTTCCAATGGCTGATCTCGAACGGCACCTCCATTGTGTCTAGGGCTGTGCTGTGTGTTGTTCCGGTGCTGATCTTGGGTCCCATAGGCTTCTTTGGCCTCGTGGACGTCATTAAAATATTTCATTTCATTTCATTTCATGGCACCCAATGAGAAAATGAAATCCGTCCCCAATAATAGGAGGGAAAGGAAGTGCCACGTGGCACGTCAGGCCATCGACGAGAACGAGGCGTGTGTCATTACGAAAACCAGGCGTGTATCATAGTAGATTATATAACGTGTGGTATACTAGCAAATGCTAATAATAATAATGATGTGACGCTAATCTCCGTAGCCAACCATTGACAGAATTAAAAAAATTTCGCCTTCCAGTGGCGTCAAAAGACGTGGACTCTACTTCACTCACAAAACAATTTATTTTCCTTAATAAATTTGTTCTCGCCACGCTCGGGAGAATTGCCCGAGCAAAAGATCTCTGCACAGAAATGGCCGCCGCCGTTTTTACTGGTCAGGCTATTTTCAGGCCGAATTCAAAAACTTGCTTTTCAATGCAGCATAATTGCAGGCTGAATCTGGGCTCCGTCTGTCATGTTCCAGTTTCGAATCACGCAGAATGCAATTCTTCTGAGACTCTCGCCAGGCCATTGATTTTCACGTCACCCTCTCGAGGCAAATTTTCTGTGTATGCTTCTCGAGATTCAGACAGTAAGACTAGTGAAGATACGCTGAATTTAGAGGAAAATTTAGATGATGCAAATAATTTGGAGAAGGAAAGGGACATGCAAAGAAAGAAGTCTGAATTGGAAGAGCTCGGGGAGGATATTCTTGTGGCCGTTAGACCATTAATTAGGGTTCTGAACGGGAGTACAAGCTTAATGCCAGCAAGGAAAGGTGCGTTGAAGTCGTTTCTGAGGGCATTTGTGCGGACAATGTCTTGCTCGGCGTGGACGGCAAGCAGTAAGGCCGAATTTGGCAAAAGATTTAGAGAGGTGGAAGCCGATTTCTTTAAGGCAAGTTTATCTTTTTCTCTTTCCCTTTCAGTTAATCATTTTTCTAAGAAAAATGAGAGCGGATTTTGACAGTAATTATAAGTTTTTGTATCAAGTTTATGGAAGATGCTTGCTTCCGGGGAGCTCTAAGTATATTTTCCATGTTAAGGAATGCTCAGCTTGTGCTTTTTTGAAACTTTCTTTTAACAAAAGTTAAGCAATAGGAGACAATTTTTTTTAATAATTAAAATAGAGGTTAGAGGTTGAGAAGTCCAAATGATGGATTGACTAAATAAAATATTTAGCCAATATAAGATATGAATTAAAAGGTTATAAAGGAATGACAGTTCAATTTGGGCTGTAATTTTGACATCAAAACTATCTTATGCAACCTGGGTTTTGAGTCTTTTCAGAACATTGCTGACTCGATTCCTTAAAAAATGCTGCACAAGATTGGGTTAGATACATTAAACTTTGGTGGAAATATTGTAACTGGTATCTAGATACTCCTTTCCCCAATTACAAGCCTTGTAATCGCAATTAATGGCTTTCTCTGCATTTGTCTATGGTTCCAACCATTTTGTAACCCAAGCTTGCTCATTTTGCTTCATGTATTCTTTAACAGGGTCTCCCCATTGGTTCTTGTTCGATTCATCTTTGTGTTACTAATCTCTATTGGCCTATTGTGGTCATTTGAAAAACATTCAAGCACCTCTTCTGGTTTTGCTTGTAAGCTCAAATTGTATGGATTTGGATACATAGTTTCTTTAGGGATTTTAGACCCGAGCTCTTTTCTTGTTACATGATTCTTTGGGTGATTGGCCGTGAATGCTAGCTAAGTTCACCTAAATTCAGCATGCTTTCAAAATAGGGATTTTTCTCAATATGTAGAAAGATAGAAACTCAGTTCTTTTTTCAAGAGCTTCTATTGACTCACTTTTTTCTTTGTTTACTAAATCTATGATTTGTTCTAATCCCTTTCTACATACATATTCAAGTGTAAGCTACCAAGGTTGCCCTTGTGTAGACTCTTATGGAGTATTAGGCTAATGCACTTTGTATTATTGCATTCCATGCTACCCTTCTAGTAGGGGCCCATCTCCTCCCCGAGGGCATAGGTGTGGCTATAGTCATAGTGATCATATTAGGCTTAACTCTCATGGCTCTACTCAATACCAAGGACATGGATCGTCCCAATAGACGTATATGCCTTTTGTTTCTTCTTAGCCATGTGACATGGGTATCTTAGGTTGTCTAGACCATGGCAAAGTCCCTCAATTGAGTTTGGTTATCTCTCTTGTGAGAAATGCACCATAATTTGATGAGGAAATTGGAGAAGGATCTATTATAGGTGGGAGCCGGTTCTTGATGGTTTGGACCTCTTTGATGGCTGGGAAACCCTTTGACTGTGATACACTATCCTTCTACTAGTTATATAAGTATTGCTATATATTGGTTTGACTTCGATGTATGTTTTTTATTTAATATGTTCAAGGCTTTGCCTTGACTAGAATTTTTGAGGTGTGATCCTATTCCACTTGTTTTTTGTTTTTTGTGAATTAATATAATAATCTTTTTTAAAGTATTATTCATCATGCAACAAAAATTAAAAAATTGAAATATTAAACAAAAACTACATAATTGAGAGTAGAACCACTTAATGGTAGTACTTTCTCATTTGCCATTGTAATTTGCTTATTTAATTTGTAAAATAAGTTGTTTAAAGAAATAAAAATATTAATTATATTATTTGTAAAATTTTTATTGAAGTTTTTGTATTGCTAAATTGTAAAAATAGTATTTGTATATTTATATTAAAGTTCTAAAAAATATGCTACGATATTATTGTCTGTATAATCATATTAAATTAAAAATTAAAAATTAATATTGTATAATTAAGATAATAGTGAAAATATTTAAATAACTTAAATTCAATAAAGTTTGTTGATGTTTTAGTGTTATGATATAGGTATTTACAATGATAAATAATAGGATATACACAATTTTAGGGAACATATGTTAGGGAAAATATTTCATTTGTTAGATTAGTACCCTAGACCCTTGTTATTTTCTCCAAAAAATGCATCCCCATCTTGAAGACCTATATGGGGACGTCTCTAGATATTAGGAGATTTCAGACACTTTAAACGAACTTTTATTGCATCTCTATATGCCTCCTTTAAACATCCTTTGGAAATTGGGAAACTTATTATAGAGATTTTTGAGATATACCATATAATCTGCTGAAATGTGTTGACCTAAAGGAACTAAAGAAATACAACATTAGACTTGCAAGTTTCTATTTTTTGCATAAAGAATTGCAAGTTTATTTTGTAGGAGAAGATTTTCTTATCAGATCCTAAAGAGATAAACATATGAAGAGAAACAATAATAGGGTTAAGATGTCTACATGTATTGAAGTTTTATCAATTGATTGAAATATACTCATCTAAGAACTCTTGTACCATGTTTTTAAAATAATATCATTTCCCTCTCAGTGTTTACCAAATCCAGGTAATTATGGTTTAAAATAATTTTTCATATCATGATGGTGACTATCAAATATTAACATAATTAATCTTTGCTTTTGTTAACATCTATTTTAATGCTTTTTTGCTACCTTGCTAGAAGGCCTTAAAATGTGTAACAAGGAGAAATTGCAATTGATAGACATTGAAGGTGACTCTCAGATTGTGATCAGAGCCATTGCCATCAGGAAAGCCCTATCTTGGAAAATATTGAAGTGGATAGAAGAGATCTAGAGGTACTTGAACAAAATTGGAGAGTTTACATGTCATCATGTATATAGAGAAGCAAATCAAGCCTTTGACTTCTTGTCCAATCAAGGTATTGACTAGGAGGAAAGGACCAAATTTGTAGATGTGAACCAATGGGATGGTCTTGCAGAAATTGTCAATATAGAGATATCTTTGGCTTGAGATATGAAGGACCACAAAATCTTGGAACAAGGTTACAAATGGGTGTATTTAGCAAGGATCAATGATCGATAGTAAAAGCAAGTGACAAGACCTCCCCCTCGTCTATTTAGTCACTTCTAGGCATGGGTTAGAATCAATATGGCGGAAAGAATGGATTGCTCGAGTGTTGTGTGCAAATGCAGTTGTATGAGCCTTGAAGTGCAACTCCACTGAGTGTTTGCAATTTCATCAGAGAGAAGAAAAGGCCATCTGAGTGGTTATTGGAGAGATGCATCTTCACCATGCTTACATACATGACGACACTTGGTTGCAATGGTTTTTATATAATGTGGTGAGGACCATGGGTGATGCGAGCTAGGGTGAAGCAGTAATAAACATATATATCACTCTGAGTCTTAGAAGGGAGGCCTCTGACATAGTGTCAACTTTGAGGAAAAAAACTATTTCTAGCATGGCGGGGGACACTATTTTTCATGGGCCACTTGGATAAAATAGGCGATTACTCTACTAAGAGATGGATTGACCAAGAATGATATGGAGACATACACATTTTTCATGGGCCACTTGGATAAATTGCTCACCCTTGCATGGATAGAAAGGCTATAGGAAATGATCCATGGTCATCGCACTCTGTTGCATTGGTGAAATATTGTTGTAATATTAGATTTTGTAACATTTGTCTCAATGATTGAATGCAAATGTAGCTGCCCCCATGGCAGCAATTTTCCTTTAAAGAAAATAAAAAAAATCTATTTCAATGCTTTTAAATGTTAATATTTTTTATTTTTAAATATTGCTATATCTTGCACTCTTTAAAGTTGTATGTGAAGGCTAAGAAGTGGCAAAACATAAGGATGCCATATGAACTAGAAAGATAAAGAAAGGAAAACATGTCGTTATATGAATATAGAAACAAAGCAGTAATAAAAATCTATGTACATATAAGAAGCATCATGAGTACATTATAGAACAAAAATTTAGCATGAGTGGAAAATTGGAAAAGTAGAGCATTAGAGAAGTCAAGCAGAGGATTGAGAAGATGGAATATGCAAAGAAAACAAACAATATATGACACAAAGGGATCTATGTGTGTGGGGTCAAGAATACTGGAACTGTGTAATAGAATTGCTCATGTATTTGTCATCATTCCCCATACACATAGAACAACAATTACAAAGGAATAAAAAGGAACAAAGATAAGATGGATGAGCATGGTCCTTGTTGGGTCAACATGAAAAGGGTGGGAAATACTATGGTATATTGCATTGTCCCCAATATACTATGAAGAGGAAAATAAAAAAGAGTGGTAACAATCTAAAAGAGAGATATATAAAAGGAGAAATGTAATAAACATATAGTAGAAATGGAAATAAATGAATATCTAGATTGGTTTAGTCACTTGAAAGAGATATTGACACCACAATGCTTTGCTTCATACCCAAATTAAATAGATATCAAAAGAGAAAAAATTATAATTAAAACAAGGTAGAATCTTATAAGCATAGTTTGCAAACTTAGACTCGGAGAGTACTCAACAAGCTAAAAAAATTTGACTTGGAGAGTACTTGGGAAAATTCGACACTTTAAAAAATACTTAAATTTTTGAAAAAATATAAATTTTATGCAAAATATAGCTACAAAATGTATCAAGTGAGTTCGGTGGGGGTTTGAGGGCAACACCCCAGTGGGGTTGAGGGGTAGTGCCCCTAGTGGGGTTGGGGTTAGTGCTACTCACATATTGCTTGTCGCGATACAAGGCAAGGTCAACGGGCATAGCCCCTGCTACCAAGTCCAATTGAAGACCTATAAAACCACACAAACCTTCATGGTGCACACCATTTCTATAATATTTCAAAAGGAAAAATTTAGTGCTTTTAAAACAAAAAATGTAGTTTTTACAATTTCTAGCCCATGTTTTTTCCCTCAATTTTGATATGTTGTTGGCATTGTGAGTTAAATGGAAAAACTTGCTGATTTTTTGGCAAGTCTCAATGAGTACTTGCTAAAAATTTGGCAAGTTTTTCAAAAAGCTTTGTAAAAGAAACTCAAGTGATTAAACCTCGCCAAAACTTGCAGAGCAAAAAAAAGGTGAGTACTCAGTGACTCATTGAGTATGTAATCTATGCTCATAAGCATAGAGAAACAAGCACAAACATATGTGAGCAAAAACATGGCGCTCCTCTTCTTATATGTAATCATGTATCAACAATGGTAGCATAAATTATATATGTAGAACAAAGAACTAATAACAAAATAAGTGTATGAAGTACAAAGAAACACAAAGAAATTAGTTAATCATAGAATCATAAGGAGCATCCTTTAAGTAGTAAGCATCATCAAAATGTCCAGGTGATAGCTCTACCACATGTGTAAGAAGACTAGGAGAAGGTTTCAAAGGAACTTAGTGTGAAGTGTGCAAAAATATAGAAGCTAGAGAAGGCATGTTAGCAGTGGTCTGAAACATCTTGTCAAGAGAAGGGAGAGGCATATCAAGTATTGCAGAAGTAGGAAGAGTTGTAACAATAGTATAAAGAGTAGAAAAACAAGAGGGTTCTCAAGAATTGTAAACCATAATAGGATCACAACAGCAACAAACAAAGAAGGGGAAGTTGTGATGGCAATAGGTGGAGCAGAAAAGGGAACACAAAGGTTAGTTGGGATATCACCTTGGATTGGGGCTCTAGGGAAAGTAAGTTGGATCAAGGGGCAACTTTTTTTTGAAGTTTTGGCTTAGTAAAAGGAGGGTGATGGTGGGTAATAGGCTGAAGAAGAGGTGGAATATTAGTTGTGGGTAATAAGAGTGGCAGGGTAGAAGGCACCACAATAGGTTTAGGATGGGGGGGTTCCTTGAATTTTGGCTTTGATTATGGCTGTTTTGTTTTGGTTTTGAGGTTGGGATTTAGGCTATGCTACCGAGTCTGCTTGACTTGGGGGCTGTACTTGTATTGAATGGATTTTGGTATTGGTCTCAACCCTTGTTCACCATGGGTACACTTAGGTATGAACCCTTGGCATACCCAAGGTGAACTAGGTGAACCTGAGCTAGAAAAAAGTATTTTAAAATGTAGATAAAGTTTGTAAATGTTTATCCATAAATGCTTGTCAATTTTGGAATGGTAAATGTTCTTTAATTGCACAATATTCACTTGCAAAAACAAAGAAACATTCTTTGACAAAAACCCTTTTGCAATGTGACATGTACTGCCCTGCTTGTACCCAAAAAATTTCCTTTATTCCTTTTGTAAACTGCTTTTTTTGCATCTGTTTTGGCTGCAATGTTTGTCTCTTCAACGTCTGCAAGTTCTGCTTTTGCATTGATTTTTACTCATGCAATGAGTGACAAAATTTTACTTACCATTACTATTTTGATTGACAAAAGTTGGCTCTACAGTTTTGGAGGTAGAGATAATCATTCCTTCCATGGGTGCTAGTTTTCTTTAACTATTATTAACTCATATGTATGTTTATATCATTATATTTTATTTATATAATTATATTCCAAAGTTATAATATTTATATATCTATGAATAGATAGATAATTGAATGTATTTAATTATATTTCAAAACTATGAGTTAATACTGTATATATATATATATGGCGAAACCCAGCTATACTAAACTAAAGAAAAAATTTGAATTTCGCCATACCAGTGAACCTAAAGCCCGACCCAATACCTTAATTGACAACTTAAAGTTTAAGGTTAGGCTAGGGAGGGTTCGGTTGGGGATAGGGTTGAGCTTAGGATGTGGTTGGGGGTTAGGAGGTGGACTAGGAGGATGAGCAAGATGATAGATCTAGTATGAGGAAGGGCAACAAGCTTTGGCATGTGTGGACCAAGAAAGCAAATTTCAAAACCCTCAATTGGACACAATTGAGAAATGAGAAGCTTGGATGGGAAAACAACAAGAGCAAGATTATAGGCCTTTTGATCCTTACAACAGTCGTCTAGATTAAACAAAGTGTGTTTTTGTGTATAAGGAGGCCCTGCAAATTTTAGTAATGAAAGGATTTGTGGTGAAGTTTCCAAGTTTGGAGATAGGTTGGTACTTATGATGTGGGATGGTGATTACCTCATAATCATATATGACTTTCAGGCACTGGTGAACCATAGTGGAAACAACTTGGGCAGCAATGAGCCAAGGATAACCCAAGAGAATGACAAATTGGTCAAAAGTGGGTATAGCATGACAAATAATATCAAGTATTTTTGGACCAAATTAAATGGGAAGAATAATACATCCCATTGTATAAATAAAAGTGTCATCATAACACTTTAGTGAGACATTGGATTTAGCATAGGAGTTTTGATGGTGGTGGGTATTATATAGGTTCTCTTTCTATAACTATGTTGAAGGTACAATTTGGGTCCATAAATTATCCCATAAATTATCTTGTATTGAATTGAGGGTTCAATATAAGGATGCCCATGATACCCATTCATAGGGATCTTAGAAGAAAAAAATACAATGAGAGGAAGAAGTAGAAGAAGAAGGAATCACATCAATTGCACCAACCTGTCATGCCCCCAAAATTACGACACTAAAAACCTAACATGAAAATACGAATGAATAAATAAAATAAATAACCAAATACACATTACAAATATAAGTATAAATATTAGCAATTTAATATTACTATAATTATAATTATCATAAGATAATATTATAATTATAGTTATCAAATATAGTAAATATTATTATATAAATACTAACAATAGAATTATTATTATGATTATAATCATATTAAAATATACATATAAACTAATATAAAAATATATGATAAAATACCAAGTAATAAGCAGCAGCAATTTCATTAAGAAGCAGAAATAAAAGGGCAGTGATTATAATTATAAATGGAGCAGTTAACATACCCTTGCAATGATTATTAGTGAATAATAATTACTATCCTAAAAGCAGCAATGAAGTTCATAATGTGAAGCGATGTTAAAAAAGGCAACAGATAAAATGTTTGGGCAGCAATTACCTTATGCCATAAGCAGCGATTAATAAAGAGAAGATCATTATTTAAAAGACATTGATTAATAATAGGAAATCAGGGTTTTAAGGCAACGATTAATATTGCAAGGGCAGCAATTAACAAAGGACATCGGCTGTGGCTATTCAAAAGGTTGTCTCTTTTCATGAGGAGGCACAAGGAAAATATAAATGAATAGGGGAGGGAGAGAAAAAAAGATATAAATGGAAGAAGATGTTATGAAGAATTAAGAAGAATATCTCATGCAGATTTGTAGGAAAAGATTGTAAGATATAAATTTGTAAGCGAAAGGGTGTGGGTAAGATAAAGAAACATATCACATGTACAACAGCATATGAAGAGCAGAACTTGAGAGTTTATTTGCAGATATTTATGAAGAAATTGTGGGAAAATTAAATGAGAACTCAAAGACAAACCTTATGGCAGATTTGTGATCAGATTTATTACAGATTTATAAGAGGATTAAGAGCAGATTGGTGAATAAGAATATATGAAGTTTTGAGAAGAATAGAATGCAGATTTGGTGAAGGAGATAAATCATTTCATTATAATATCTGTAATTCATTGAAGAAGCAACTTAGAGGGTGGTACTTTGCTTTGAAAGTAATTTTTAATAGGATTTGGGAATTTAGCAATAAATTATTGACTCTCGATCTATTGATTATCTTAATCAAGAAGGGTAAAGACAAAACTTTAAGATAAACCTGAAAGGGGACATTACACAACCATCTTCAAAAAGGAGAACTTATAGAGATAAGCAAAAGGAGATGGAATAGATTAAGATGTAGAAGAGATTCCACCATTGGGTCCACATGGTTCACTTGTTTATGTAGAGAGAATGAGTTGGTGAAAATTTCTAGATTTTGGTTGTGAGGAGTAATAAGTTTATTCCCCTTATCGTTATGGCCCTCAAGATGTATTATATTATTATCATGAGATCTTGAACCTAATGCCTTAGGCACATGCACTTCTTAGAATCATGTCTTGGGACATGGTGGAATTGGTAGAAAGCATTAGAATCATACCTCTTGGAAGAGGAAGAGACTGCCCAAGGGTGTTTACGAGGAAGGGAGACAAGGTTGGCTAAAAGGTGTTGAAGTACAAACTAGAGAGAATATGGGAAGCAAGTGAAACAATGTGTAGTTTGTGGTTTGCACTTTGAAGGATACCACGAGAGGAGGCAACATGAAATTAGCTTCGTTTACATTTGATTTAGGCTTAGCTTTATAAAATTTATTTTCTTAAATGGTTGGTTGGATGATTTAGAAGGATAGGAAGAGGAAGATGAAAGGGATGTTGGAAAAGAAGAGTGACTATATGTTAATAGTTTGATCTTTTTTAGTTATCATAATCTCTTAGGCTTGCACATAGGTCAAGTAAAGTAGGAAATTTATGAAACAAGATCTTGCCCTAGATGGGTGTGAGCAAATTTTCCATAAAGATGCATTGCATCTCAATGTTAGGGAGATGATAGTGCATCTTAGCTAAGATGGATTGAAAGCGAATCACAAAACAATTCACCTGTTTGTTGGAGCCCTATTTACAGTGAACTAGATTTGTTAAGTTTACTTTAGGCCAATGTTGAACTAGAAGTGCTATAGAAAGGCTTGGGCCAACCCCTCAAAAAGTGAATGGAGTTGTGTGGAACGGAGTAGAACCATTCTAAAGCATGGTCCTTTAGAGTGCAAGGGAAGAGATTTTCCACGATGTGGGCATTGTAAATAAGATCAATTTGCATTAAATGATTGGACATGTGTTGTGGGCTTCCCCTTACCATTGTACATCTTGGATTGGGGGGCCACAAATGCGAGAGGGAAAGGATATGAAAGAATGTTAAAGGAAAGAGGGATATGGAAAAGAATCATTATAACCTCAAGTCTAGAAGATGAAGGAAGAGCAACAAGTTGGTGCTACATAATCCCTATGTGGTGAATAAGATGAGTAAGGATAGAATCAAAAGGAGGTTGGTAGAGGAATGAAAGCATAAGAAGGGCAGATAGAACCAAGAAGGTTGGTGGTCAAGGCAATAGAGGGCACAACAAAGGTTCAGGAGATCATTGAATGGGATGAAATGGAGGTGGGAATATAGTAATAAATGTTATGAATTGGATATTGGAAGAAGGTTGGTTGGGAAGGGTAGGTAAAAGAAATGGGTCAAATGCTGGGGATGGAAACATATTGGGAGATATGTTGGAAAGTATAAGTAACATTGATAGATGTTTTGAATAGGTTATAGGAGAAAATTGAATAAGGATTGGGAAAGTGGAAGAGGTGGAAAATAGAAGCAATGGTAGAGAAGGAAAAATGCATGTGAGTGGTGACATTGGGAATGGTAACATATAACTATGGTTGGTAAAGTGGAGGTGGAGGAGAAGAAAATGAAGCACAAAATGATATAGAGGGATTGACATAAGAAGTAAATGTTGTAGAAATATCTATGGGTTGGGAGGGATGAGGAGGTGGGAGAGATTTGAGCATTGGCTTGGACATTGTGACTAATGCACTGTAGAGTGTCCAAGCCTTTGGAGCGAAAAATGAGCATTGTGTGGAGGGCATCAACTAGAGAAGAGGGGTTGGTGTCATCATCAAGGGCTGCTACCTCGTCTCAAATAATTTGTAAATGATTGGTTAATTTTGATGTCTATTGAGTTTCATTTGAGCAATGCAAGTGTCATGGTTATAGTGATCATCTAGGGAAGAATTTATAATTTTCCATAGACAAATTCGCCAATGGCCTAATGCCTATGAGCTAATCACAAATTCAAATGAAATAAAAGAAATATTCTGCATTCAATATTATAGAGCACAATTACAAAAAGTAACATACAAATATATAGACCTCGTGGATCCATGAATCAAGGAGATGCCATGGCCAAGAGGTAAGAGTTTTAACTCCAAATCACTCTCAATAAGGAGGTGAGTTAACTTAGTATAATTGAGATAGAGGTGTCCTTGACTAAACAGAGGTGGCACCTAACTACTATCAATCTAGTATTGATGAGGTAGTGGTGGCACTTGTGTAGCTCAAGTCAAGGTGAATGCATCATTGTTAGCTACATAAATGAGAATAATAAAATATTACTAACATTTAAATTAAACTTAATAACTAGGTGCAATATTAAACTAAGGATAAACATTATCCTAGATGAAGGGTAATATAAACACCAATACCCCCGTTAAGTGTAAATTAGGAGGAAATAGAAATGGGTTTGGTCAACGAGGCCATGTTCGATACCCATGAACAATAATAAAAAGCCCCCAAAGAAAGAAAAATGCGGAGAGAAAGACTAGGTAGCCCCCCAAATGTGATGCCATTTGCATTGGTGGTGGATGCTTGACTCAAAATGTTAATGAGGATCCATGCATGCTGAACAATATTTCTCCCATTGGAAGAAAAAAATTTAAAGGTGAATGCAAAAGATATCCCCATTCTAGAAAGAAACATGTGGTAAGAAAACATCAAATCTACCTTTTTGGAAGTTGTGCAATGGTCCTCATGTTGTTGTTAGAGTGTTGCCATGATTAGATTAGGAATCCTAAGCCTAATTGAAGAGGATAACTACTCAAAACCTTATGGAAATAGATGTGCGGTAGGTCCATAAGAAGTAGCGTATGGATGTGGAATCTCAATGCATGCCATGTGGCTACAATGCTCATCACATGAGATGTTCCAGTGTGAAGAATCTTTGGAAGCCTTTAATGAAGCATCTTTGAACTTTGTAGAAGCAATAGGTGAAGGTGGAATCTTAGTTCATGTCATGTGATTACACCACATCTCACAAGATGTCTTGCTATGAACAATTGCTAGAAGCTCTCGGTCAAGTGACTTGGATCTCTATGGTTTAACTAGGAGGAGGTGGTGGAATCACTATGGACATTCCATAAGACATCCACATAAAATGCTAGAGTATGAACAAGTGATGAAGTTGCCTGAGGTGTTGGAACCTCGATGTATGTTGAATGACTACAATGCACATTCCATGAATTGCTCACATTGGTGGTGTGAGTATGAATGACTATAGATGGGGTACTAGGAGGATCAGTTGCTTTAGTTTCATCCATGTGTAAGGTGCTCTAAGGGAACATCATAGTTTGTTAGAGGTTCAAGATCACACAACTACGTGATGATTGTCAGGATCAAAGTTGGAAAACTTTCCAATTGCAAGTACTCAACAAGCCTGGAAAACTCGGCTTGGAAAAACTTGGCAAAAACTCAACTACTTAAAAAAATTGCATAAACTTCATTAAAAACGCATTTTTTTTACAAAATTCAATGATAAGATGCATCCAATGAGTCAATAAATGAGTACATAGAACTTCAAGTTAAGTCTAGTTATATTTGATTGATTCAAAAGCAAATTGGGTACAAAATGGCATCCTCATGTGGAATGAGCTGATACTGATAAAACAAAATGAAAATAGAAAATTGTTTTTGTAAAACTGTAAGTAAATACTATATTAATATATTTTACAAATTTATATCTTCCTCTTTCCATGTCTAGTGAAAACTAGGGGAGAGGTAGAACTAGACGATATTATGGATGAAGAATTATAGGAAAACTTGGACTTGGAGAGTACCTAGAAAACCAAATGAATTCAATCTGAGTTTGAGGGCAATGCCCCTAATGGGGTCAAGGGGCAACACCCCTCATGGGGGTCTAGGGGCAATGCCCCCAGTGGGGTCGAGGGGTAATGCCCCTTGTGGGGGTTTGGGGGCAACGCCCCTAGTGGGGTTGAGGAGCAGTGCCCCTTGTGGGGGTTTGAGGGCAACACCCCCATTGGGGTCAAGGGGCAGCGTCCCTCGTAGGGTCCCGGGGTAGTACCCTGGGCGTGCTCCCTGTTGCGATACAAGCTGTGGTTGAGGGGTAAAGCCCCCGCCAAGAAGCCCAAATTAAGACCTCCAAAACCACACAAACCTTAATGGGCTGAGTAAGAGCAACTAATGGAGGCAAAAAATGAATTGAAATTGCCTTTATTCCGGCCGTAGGGGTCTTTTTGCTGAGCAGTTGAGTTTTTGCACCAAATACTCGTTTCCAAAAAAATCTTGCGAGTTTTCCAACTATGGTTAGGATAGTGATAGTGCACTCAATGTGCTCTATGTGATGTAGGATGCACTAAAAAATTGTAAGACATATTGTCTATATACCATACCATTATAGTTTAACCAAGCACATTTTTGTTGATGATTGCCCCAAAATAATCCCCTCCTCCCCACAAAAGAAAAAATAAAAAAAAATTGCACAACACCCTCAAATAAACACCAAGATTAGCACTTTATCATTAGTGTGCGTTTACAATGCATGATTGCATAAACCCCTCATAGATGAGTAGAAGATGACACTTTATAATTGGTGCAAATACAAGTCTATTTAGAAGTGCACATAGAAGTACCAAGAAATTTGTTTCAAAATATGCACAAAGGGCACTATATGTAGGAACAAATTACACCATATGGAAGAGTGTGGAATCAGCTTTCCAGTAGCTAGGTTTGTGCCCCCACCCAAGGAATGGCTCAAAAACACTTTGTATGTATCTATATGTCCAACATGAATGATTGTGTGTGGCTATTGATTTGAATTCCTTGTTAATAGGACTATTAAGACTTAAACGTAGCTTCTACCACAATCCTATTGTGAGTGTGTAGGTACGATGCCATGAATCAAGATAAATTCAACCATCCATGTGCCAACTATCTCAAACCATGTGATGTCCCCTTTTTCAAACTAAATCAAGTTTGAGGACCCGATGCTTGTTTTTATTTCCCATAGGCTGAAGGGGGGATTTAATAATGGAATAATATAATAATCATTTATTAAGTTGTCCAGAAAGGTACACCATAAGTTATAACTTTGGAAAAATGACAATTTATTATTATCAAATGGGGCCGAGAGTAAATATTGGATACATGACGTAAAAGACAATTAAAAATTATAAAGTGGAAAAAGGCTGAATATTCAATTAAAAGAAATATTAATTTTCTAAAAGGTAATTTATTATTATAAGTTGGAAAAAAAGGGAATATTCAATTAAAATTACTTTTAGGGTTGGATGGAAAAAGAATAAAAAAGCAATTATTGGGAAAAGAGTTGCATTCTATTATTCATGAATTTTGTGAGAGTTTTGAGCTTTGGTTCAGGTTTTACCTTGAGGAAGAAAACCCCCACAGTTTATTCAAGAACTGGAATATGGAAACCTTTTGGTTCCCAAGGTTGGCTTCATACAGGGGTCAAATTTGTGCTTACAATGCATTACTGGTTATTTTATATTCTAGTTGCAGGTTACAGAATTTTTAAGCAATAAAAAATTCTAGATTTGTGACTGAAATTGATTCTTATTTATGTGTTAGTTAAATGTGCTGAAACCAATTCTATCATTTACTCTTATACTGCTATACCATATTCACCTTAAATAAGTTCCTAGCCACCACTTTTAAATAAGTCAGAATTTAGGTTGAAGGTTGCGCTGGAGTTTAGAAAGTTTGAAAATTATTACTTTTGTTGTGCCTGTGACTGCCGTACCTTTTAAAAAGGGCATGGAGGTTGTAAAAAGGGATATTGCATTTAGGTGAGGAGATTATTGGCCATCTCTGCAACACCATCATTTTGGTGGTATGTAAGTTTTAAAAAAAGCATTGTACCTTTATTAGGAGACTGGTATGGAGTTTGAAATGGGAACACATCACTTTTGAAGGTGAGATGGATGAGAGAGGATTAACAGCGCAACACTAAAGGAAAACTTTTAACTTTATTCTTTCTAGTTGCCTTTTAGTTTTTCTGGAGGATAGTAAATCTGGCCACAGCTATCCAATTTATATCAGGTTTTTTAATATTGTTTTAATTTCATTAAATATTATTTAAATTTAAATAATTCCTTCAATGATATCTTGTGAATATTATATCAACTGTTGTTAGCAATTATTTATTTAGATTTTGCAATCAAAAACAAAAAAAAGAAAGAAAAAATCAGACTTTTTTGAAAAACCAAAAGAAAAAGAACTTTGGGGAATTGCCAGAAATTTTAGAAAATGGATATTTCAAATCATTTGTAGCCAAGTACCTGCAAATAATTAGAGGGCAGTTTTATTTAGTAACCTCATTTTGTGTGTAGGTAGGTATTTAAAAATAGTGGAGGGCAATTTTTATCCAATGACAAAGATAGTCAAATTTTGTTTTGTAGGCTTGCTAAGCATAATTCATTGTTGAAAATTGCTCAAGATGCATTGAAAAAAAAATTCCCTACATGAAATTAAAGCAAACCCCCATTCCTATTGGTAAGCTTCCACCTATTGATGTTTATAGCAGCTTCGTACGATTTCTTCCAGCCTAGATCGCTTGAAGAAAAACAATTAAATGATAGCCTTCAGCTATTTAATTGTTTTACGTGATTTTATGAAGGGACACTTCATTTGATAAATAACGTATTTAATGAGGAGATACAATTTAATGAAGAGGCGCTTCATTAAATAACTTGTAATTATTGTTATCATGGCTGACTTGATGCTTTGAAGGGATGCGTCTGCTCTCTCACATTTGTATATATATTCATTTGGTTGCTCATTGTTCATCATTCTTTCATTAGCATTTTTCAGTTCATTCACAGTTTGAAGTTCTTCATATGCGAGTTCATCCAAGAGCAGTCTGAGAGTTGTGTAGAAGGTTGAGATATCTATTGGCGGATTGTATCATTCAGTTCTGTATTTGCATCAGATTGTGGTGCTGTGTGTTGGCCTTTCTATTGGCCTATTGTATGTGTATCATTCTTATTGAAGATTCAATAATATAAGAGATGTTATTGGCTGGGTTTTTCTCCCTCAAGAGGAGGGTTTTCCCAGGGTATCTGCTGTGTCTTGTGTTATTTTGAATTAAATTCTGTGCATGTCAATCTGATCTTTAAATTTAACACCACCTGCCATGTTTACACAAACCAACAGCTAATCCTAGCTGATTTTACTATTTTGGACACATGGTTGAGCTCAAAATGACTCCACCATTCACCAAATATGCTAGAAACTTAGATCCACATGGCCCCATTGCCCAAAAGAAAACCCTGTGACATCATGGCTTTGATACCATGTTAGAATTCGCCATAAACAATAAATCTAATTAGGGCCTAATTGATTATGAGCTGATCATAATTCCGGCTGAAATAATCGAGATATTCTATATTCAATATCATAGAGCATAATTACAAAGAGTAACATAAAAATATATAGACCTCTTGGATCCATAAATTGATGAGATAACATGGTAAGAGGTAAGAGTTTAACTCTTAATCATTCTTAATCAAGAGCTGAGTTAACTTAGTCTAATTGAGATAGAGATGGTCTTGACTAAACAAAGGTGGCACCTAACTACCATCAATAAAGGATTGATGAGGTAGTGGTGGCATTGTGTAGCTCAAGTCAAGGTGAACAATGCCATTATTAGCTACCTAGGTAAGAATAATTAAATATTCCTAATATCCTTAGTAAACTTAATAATTAGGTGCATTAGTACACTTGGGAAGAACATTGTCATAGGTGAAGCATAATATATACACCAACAAAATTGAAGATTGGGATGTCCTCAAAGTTGGTGAGAGGAGGGAGAGACGTGGTGTTTAGGTAAGTGCTACAATGGAGAGAGAATTACAGAGAGAGAAACTAGAGGGACAAAAAAAGGGGTTATGAATGACAAGGAGGGAAATTCTAAGAAAGGAGTAGAGGGCTTTGTTTTTGTGTGTAAAGTTTGGAATAGGAAAGTTGTGTTGGAAAGAAAATTATAAAAAGAAGGTTGTGATGTATGAGTAGTCGAGGTTCACAAGAACATAGACTACTTTCATTCTTTAATTTAACTACTATTTATGTGTATCAATTATACTAACAAATATGTTTACTTCTCTTTAAGAAATAAATAGTAGGCACAAAAAGTAAACAAAATAGTCTAAATCTAATAAATACTAAGAGCTAGGATTTGTATAAGTGAATTGTTAAGCTATTTAATATGACAAAGGAGGAAGAAAGGGTATCCTTGATCCAAAGATTGGTGTTGAAGAATGTTGATTTAAGTGGGAGAAAATTGAAGTAGTGAGGTACAAGAAATCAGAAATAGATTTTGTGTAGGAGTATGACAAGTCACGATAAAGACTACCATAGAGCAATTATGATTGTACTAGTGTGATAGCGACTTGGTATTGAAGAGGTGAAGTGTATAAAAGTGAGAAATAGGGACCAAAACAAAAATCTAAAACTTCATGGTAGAGATCATGCAATTACAATAGCAATCGTCCTAGAGCTGTGTGGTACTTTGCAATCTAGAGTCCAAAATGCCTAGAGTTGGTGCATGTTCTTATGTTGGTGCCGCTTTGCTTTTAGATTTTGAACCCAAAGTAGTTGTGAGGATATACTGAACTCAAAATAGGTAGATTAGACCAAAAAATTGTGTGACTGTTTGAGAGCATGCCTCAGTTAGACCCCTATTTGGTTTGTGTTTCAACCTCCACATCCAGTCTACGGGAAATATTGGGTATGCACTGGCCTAGGTGTAAAACCTACTGTTAAATAAATGCTTAAGGAATCCTTGCAGGATTTCTACCATTGTGGGATTAGTGTTGTTGTGAATGGATGAAGCAAGGGCTACAGAGGTGCCAAGATAGCAAGGTGATATTGAAATGGAGTAAGAGGCTACAAGTTTATGGATGGGTAATTATGGTGGCAGTAAAATGGTTGTAGAAGCTATGAAGGAAGTTTAGAGGAGGTTGGAGGAATGAAGAGAAGAAAAATTTCAAGTGTGTGCATAGTAACAATAACTACAAATCTAGATGCAATGAAAGAAATTCCAAAAGCTTACTACCAAAGATTTTACAAATCTTGAGATGAAGAGTAAGTTTCAAAATAGCTTATTTAGAAAGATGGTGCACATGACAGCCATTCTAATATGCAAAAAATCCATAAGAGTTGACTTCTAATCATTTAAAAATGGTTCATTATGCATGGACATTACAACAATTGTTTTTGTGATTAGGTTGCCAGCTGACTGCATTAATGTCTAGGTCGGTACAAAATTTCAAAAATTTCAGAAGGTGATTAGAAATAGGTATTGGGTAGGTTTCTGTTTACTTGGCATCTTGACATTTGGTTGTAAGGCTGAGGAATTGGCTAATGCATCCTAAAACATGTGATGGGAATGGACACTAAGATCAGTGCATTATATAGAGTAGAAATTGTGAATTAGGCAATTTCTGACTCTACATTATTTGAAGGAAGCTCTACATCTTCTGGAATATTAGCTTTGTTAGTTACAAAATTTGACTTTTTAGTTTTTTCCTCTAGTTTTCTGTGTTTTTTAGAATGTGGCTACTATGCTGGATTTATTTTAAAGTTTGGTCCATAGAGAAAGATATGCATGCTAAGCTAGCTAATAAAAAACATGTTTCATGCTACAATTTTTTCCTTCTTTAAATGTAAGCTTAGCTTTCTGTAATTAAACTGTATGACGGGTAGTTAATTTTCTCGGTTGCAGGCTACCAAGCCCCTAGATATTTCTTTTTATCTATATATATAGAATTTATGTGCATTGAATCCAAGGCCTATGGTAACACAAATGTTAGAAATCTCTGCCATTAAGATTATGGTCCCATGGAGGGTAGCTAAAATTTCTCAATGGGTGATGCTGAGAAAATTACGAGCATTTTCTAAGCAAGTAGTTCCATAGATTTTTAAACTCTTTTCTGCTAAGAAATTTTAAGTGGAAGTGACAAATTTTAAATGAGAAATTATATAAACTATATGCAAATAGATGGTCCATATTTTTTTGAGAAGTTATAATTTAGAAAACAATGTCATGCAAATTTGCAACAATGACATAAAAGTCCCCAAGTCCCTAAAATTTTCTAAGCAAGTAGTTCCATAGATTGTTAAACTCTTTTTTGCTAAGAAATTTTAAGTGGAAGTGACAAATTTTAAATGAGAAATTATATAAACTATATGCAAATAGATGGTCCATATTTTTTTGAGAAGTTATAATTTAGAAAACAATGTCATGCAAATTTGCAACAATGACATAAAAGTCCCCAAGTCCCTAAAATTTTCTAAGCAAGTAGTTCCATAGATTTTTAAACTCTTTTCTGCTAAGAAATTTTAAGTGGAAGTGACAAATTTTAAATGAGAAATTATATAAACTATATGCAAATAGATGGTCCATATTTTTTTGAGAAGTTATAATTTAGAAAACAATGTCATGCAAATTTGCAACAATGACATAAAAGTCCCCAAGTCCCTAAAACCAGCTTAAAGCTTACAGCTACGTATTTGTGACTCCTATTTTATAGTGAAAGATTCATTTTAAATTTCATCTTTTTCTTTAATGGGACCATCCTCAAAGGAAAAATAGAAGCCCAAGCTCCTTGCATGGGACTGCATCCTAATAGGGGCTGAGATTTGTAATAATATTACTTTCCTAATAATATTTGTTTTTACTTGCATCAATCTGGACAAAAAATCCTCCTAACTGCTTTATTCTTGCCTGCATGAATCTCCTGTGTTCAACTTGCTTAAATATATAGTATTCATCCCATATCATCATGTTAGGGACCAGTTTTTTCATGGGTTTGGAAAAACAGAATATACAGTGGGAATTATAATGCAAAATCAGTTTTAGATGATACTAAATGAAATAATATCAAATAAAATTTTGATGTCTAGTTACTTTGTAAGATCTGTGGGACAACAGATTTGCATATACAATTTGAATTGTAATGCTTGATAGACTGCTTAACTTCATGCCATGCAAAATCATTCTCCTGTGTTGTACAAGATAGAGGTTACATAGGTTGTTGATGTCAATAGGCTGGGTCATTTAACGTGCAAAAGTATAAAAAAGTAGATAAGATTGTATTTATTTGTTTTCTTGGTCAAGAACAATAGTGGTGTAATATGTATATGCTATGATGATGTGGCCATAGTTCTAAAAGTATTGTTTTGTTCTGTTTGTAAACCTAAGTTACAGTTCAGGTTTGGGTATTGGCTCTTTGTCCATTTTTTAACCTGGGTTCAATATTGCCTGTGTACTGCTGAATCATTATTTGGACAAAATATACAAATTAAACACAGAACACAACTGATCATTGATAATTCAATGCGAAATCTTAATTTAAATCAAAAAAATTTATATTCATGTCATTTGTTCAATAAAGAGCAATATTCAGTAATCAAATGTTTGTCATTTGTTCAAAACAGTTTTCAGTCATCAAATGTTTTCAATAAAAATCATCATATTGTAAGTGTTGTTTTCTTTTGTGTTTATGTTAATAGTTAGACAGTTGCATTTATGGTTGGATTAGGTTTCAGTCTCTTTTTTTTTCCTGTTTTCTCTTTAATTTATTTTCTTTTTTCTTTGTAAAGGCTGTGGGTCCCAGGTGTGGGCAGGGTCCTGCCCATTTAGGAAACAGAATATTTACAGCAAACCTAAATGTGGACCTTACTGGGACCAGAACCTGATTCAGGCATGCCCTAGCTTATAGCAGAATCTGATATGAGAGTTGTAAACACAGTATAGGCTGGATCAGGATCATAACAACTGTACCAAGTCTTAATTTATTTAACAGTGTCATTTGGCATCTTGGGATAAAATTACAATTGGAATCAAGGAAGAATGACCTTTCTCATCCACAATGTTTAACTTCTGTATGAATGAGCTGGAATCTGGAAGAAACAAGTTGAAATTGAATGTATAAAAGATGACTGATACATCCTTTTTGAAGTTATTGTTATTTTTGTCTTTCTATACCACATAATCTTCATTTCAGGTGGTTGTAGGCCTCTAACAATAGCTGGTGTCTAAGCATTTTCTGACCCATGAATAAAAATTCAATTGAGGTTAAGACAAGAACACTGAATTTTAACATTTCCAGTAAGGATTCCTAGGGATGGCCCCAACAGTGGAAACAGTGTTGAAGTGGTAACCTCCTGCACATTTCATTGACCCTTTTTTAACATGTCTTCAGCTTCAGGCGTGAGTTTGAGAGAAGGTTCCATTTGTTTAACTGTAGCATGTTGTGACAAGATATTGTTTCTTCTATACTCTCATTATTCCAACTTGTCTATCTAGGTGTGAGGTATGGGCACCTAGCTCTGCCCTTTATATGGAGTTACAGGACTATAATATTAAGCTTTCATTCCGTGATTATAGATAATTTTATTTCCTTTCCTCTAGTTATGTCAGGCTGTCAGCTGCATGTCTTCTAGATTTGATGTATTAATCTGGCTCTATCATGGCACACACAGTTTGGACAGAATAAACATCCTTATTAAGCATTCGAGTCTTCCATGTCGCTTTTTGCTAGGGATTCAACTAGAAATACCCAAATTACTGGTCATTTTGAATCTCTGTGGTCTAGTCTAGTTAATACTGTTCATCTTCATCAGTTCCCTTCTTAAGAGAAGCCCTTTTGACTTACCAAACTTGTCTTTCGTCACAGAGCTTCTAACTCTAAATGATGCTCAGGAGGTGTAACTTTCTCTGCTATTGTATTTCAATTGGATGTACACTAGAGTTTTATGACATTCCAAACTCTCTATTTGATGCAGTTTACTAGTTACTTTGAAAAGTATCTAGCAATTATGCTGGGCAATGGAGCTATTCTAGCTATTGCATTTAGAATCTCAGGTGAGTTCTTGTATCATCTAGTTACTAACTTCATCTGTCATGTTCCTTACAAGATACAACTATAATACTAATATAGCAAACTGCTAATTGATGCATATGTTTTTATTTCAAAGATGGGAATAGTCAGCTGGATACATTGATTTGGTCTGGCTGGTTTGCTGGAGTAGTTGCGGGAACAATGATAGGGGCAAATCAGGTTCTTGAATGCCGTTGCAAGTCTGGGCCACAGAATGTTGTCATAACTGGGAGGTAAGCCACCTTATACTTCGTAGTTTATTGTACTCAACTTATCTAAAGTATTCTTTGCAAATTTGTTGTTATGGCGGTCTGTACGTGTGAAATGTTCTGCACTGGTATAGTGAGTGCAAGTTATTTTAAGCCTAAACATTCCAAATTTGAGATACGATATCTTAAGAAATTCAAGGTTGTTTCTTCTTGTTTTCTGTCTTTGGTGGTTAATTAGCATATATCCTGAGGCATCCTCATTATGGTTTCAAATACAACTTGAAACTTAAAAAACACTCCGAGGAGTGTACTCCTTTTTCAATTTTTCTTTTATATCTAGTTGGTGATAGGAACCCACTCTTTTAAAATCTTGGTACTTTCTAGAAATGAACCTGGGCTTGAAGGTTGATTTGGTTTCTATGGTATGGATCACCAAGGATTGGTGTTGTTTCTAGTCAGTGTTTATAACTTAATTGTAAAAATTGACGAGGGTATCTCTTGATCACAAGTTAAATATCTAAAGTGAATGATATTGGTACTTTTTGGCTAGTAAATAATTTGGCTATCCATTTAACATGAGCAAATGCATAATGAGAAGACATATTTTGGTAACGTCTTTTATTGTATCAAGTATAATGACAAATACATTTCTCTGATCTTTGCTATCACACCAAATACAAGCCAGAATGGCCTATTTATTTTTGCATTCTAAGTCCAAAGGTTCTGCCTATCCTAAACTAAATACAATATTTTGTTCTATGCAGTATTCACTAGTTATCTTAGTTTACATTAAGTCATCCATTTTTTTCTTGTTGCATAAAGTACCACTCAATTGTATGGAACACAACTGGCTATCACTTGGAATCTAATGTGCAATTTTGAGGAAGCCTGCGATTCTATTGCTTCTGTTTTATTTTCCAAAGTGCTAAATTTATTTTCCTCAAGTGCAGACTTCTTACCCTTTTAACGTTTCATCTTTATTATTTTTTTCCTTTTATGTTCCAAGCATCACAAATTTGCTTGAAGTGTATTTTGTCATTGGTAAGAGTCCATATATTGGATTTCCCAAGACCCTGTTAGGCTGTTTCAAATTTTCTTTTCTCTGCTCTGAATCCTGCTGCATGCAAATTCAGAGAACCGTAAACTTTATATTAACGCAATACCCTCAATTGGTATATATGCTTCAAGATATTTAGAATTTTCACAGAATGGCAGTTCTATTAAATCTCCAATAAACTGTTCTTAGAATGCCACATGTTGTTCCTTTACATGAAACGGAAGTGTAATTTTGTTGTTGCAAAATGCTTATGGTAAACAATGCCTTAAAATGTATCATAATAATGTCATGTCTGGAGTGAGGAAAAAAATTGATTTGATCTTACATTATGTCTTTTCCTTATCTGTCTAACGCAAGGGGTAAAATTAAGTTCATTTGGTCGGCTTTAATATTGCAGCACTCGAGGCCTTGGAAAAGCACTTGCCAGAGAATTCATTTTTTCTGGGGATCATGTGGTTATTGCCTCACGCAGGTTAGTGATTGAGACAAATGTCTTTTCTTCCAACCAACGATAAGTTATTCAACTTTAAAATGCACTTATGAATTTACAAACACAGTAACTTATTCAACGATAAGTTAGCTTCTTGTTTTTTCGTTTTTTGTGCCCCTCAACCCTCCCCTTGGTCTTTTTAGTTAGTTCTTGGTCTGCAACTTATCATTTTTCTCCTTGAGCTCTCAACTATCCTGATGATGGATCACGGAGTGTGATCCGAAACGTTGATGCAAAAAACTCTTACACAATCAAATCCAGAAGTCGTCTAGCAATAATCAATATGGATTGTGGAAATGTGATATCTTTAAACACAGTAATGTCTTAATAAATGCTAAAGTTTGGTTTTATGAATCGAAAACACTCCAACACTAATGCATTCACAAATTCTGTAAAGGCAGCTCTGATTCAGTGAGGACAACTGTAGCACAGCTTCAACAGGAGCTTAATGAAGGAATAGCAGTCTCAAGTGCTGACACTCCTGAAACTCACAAAAGGGAAGGCAAGGTGTTCGGAACATCATGTGATGTTTCTAATGCTGAGGATGTTAAAATGCTAGCTGAATTTGCTGTCAGTAAGCTTGGCTCTATAGATATCTGGGTGAGAGTTAAATCCTCACAATCACTTTACTATTTATAGCTTGGATATGTTATTACCAGAACAATTTATTCTTTGATTGTCTGTTAAAGAAAAATGCACAAACCAAATTCAAAGTTAGTATTGTATTTTGTATCTTTTGAATGCCTAACAATCTTGTTAATTTCTTTCTAATTTCCAGTGTGAATCTTTCTCATGGCAGATAAATAACGCTGGAACCAACAAGGGATTTAGACCACTTATGCAGTTTACAGATGAAGACATTAATCAGGCAGAGCTTTACCACAATTGTATTTTGGTTCTCAATTCCTTATTTCTTCTTTTTAATTTTTAAATCAACATCTAATGAACAACCTTTCTGCTGGCATATCACTGTTAGAGAAATTCAATAATGTTTATATTGCTTCATTGGCAATTTCCCGTGTGAATATCTATGGGAAGCAACCCTCAAATTTATAGTTAAACCTGTTCCATGCATGTGGGATCAGTTAGAGGACATAACCTGTTTTCGTAGATTAATGATAATCTATATAAGTGTCACCTGAGCAGGTTTCAACAGGATAAAGAAGTTCATTTCATAAATTTTGAACAGCAGAGTCATCTGCATTTGAACCTTCTAAAGCAACAAGTCAGAATGGAAGGGAGGATAGGCTTGACTGTATGTGTGAAAACTGAAAAGTAACATTCCATAGTTCAAAGTCTCACATTAGTTTCCTATTTCCTCAAAATGACTGCCAATATATTTTCTTTTGTCGTTGTGCTCTTAACTTGTAGTCTCCAGCCCTTTTAGATGCTTGAGCTCATAGTTAACTCCCTTGTGCTATTGCAAGTCATGTACCTTTTAGTCCCATTGACTTACTGATCCAGCAGGATCTGACACTTCTATTGACTTGTGATGCAATTGTGGTAATTTGTGCCATATGCTGTATTCACCACTAGCTTTACAGCCTCCCCTTAAACATGTGGTTATACCATGAAGTTCTAACAATATTTGGTTTTGCCGCTCAACTATTTATATGTCAGACCTGTTCTATGCTGTCATTCTGCAGTATTTTCAGAATATGACAAATCAAAGGAACAGAACTGATGGAAGTTTAGCGCTTGCCTTTTCTATAACTCCTTGATGTCCTTTCATCTTGCACACTTGTATATTAATATAATATGCATATTCTTTGATAGAGACAGAATAGAAAAGCCACTGGACATTTTGTGGCATGTCTCTGACCTGTCAGGTCTTCTACAGAACATTGCAATTTACAAACACAGCATGGTGTCTTATTTTTATTGAAGTCTCTCATCGTTGAGTAATACTTTAATTGATGTTTTTAACTCTTCTTTCATTTTATGACATTTTAATCTGTTTGTATGTTGCCCCCAAGGTACACTTGGGCCCCAGATCACCTTCTTCAATTGATAGAATTTGGTGGTAAACTGACATGTATATCTCCTTTTACATTGTGAACAGATTGTCTCTACAAATCTTATTGGTTCTTTAATATGCACAAGAGAGGCCATTCGAGTCATGAAGTCACAAGAAAAAGGAGGGAATATCTTCAACATGGATGGTGCAGGATCTGGTGGTTCAAGTACGCCATTGACTGCAGTGTATGTTGATGTTTCATTATGAAATATGGAAATTTGATTTTCTATGGTTTTTTTTGCTGAAAGTTGTGATGTTTCTCTGTCCTCAGTCGTCAAAACTGTCTTTATCAACATTTGTATTTCCATCAGTAATATTTCCCATAAATTTCTGCAGGTATGGTGCAACAAAGTGTGGATTAAGACAGCTTCATGCATCCTTGTTGAAGGAATGTAAGAGATCCAAAGTAGGAATTCATACAGCATCTCCTGGCATGGTTCTTACAGATCTGCTTCTAAGGTAAATGGTATCTTTAACTCGCTAAACACAAATAAATTCCAATACTTTGCCTTGTTGCTCTGACTTATTCTGAAAAGTCTCCTAGTTTTTAGGATCTTCCAAATTGAGGGTTATTTTGATATTTATTTTTCTTCCAAATAAAATTTGAACAAATTGATAGCACTCATCTTTCAACTTTACTCAAATTCTTATATTGATGAATCTTCTGTATAATGTTGTATGACATATATTGATACTGGTAATTTTGCTGATACTATTTTTCACATCATGATATGCAGTGGTGCATCACTTCAAAATAAGAAAATGTTTAACATAATATGTGAGCTTCCTGAGACAGTTGCAAGGGCATTGGTTCCTAGAATGTGGACTGTGAAAGGTACTGGTAAAGCAGTTAATTACTTGACACCTCCAAGGATATTACTTGCTCTGATCACTGCTTGGGTTCGACGAGAGCGATGGTTTGATGAGAAGGTAAATTTCTAGTTTGAGGTTAAAATTTTATGTCAATGCAATAAATTTTCATATGAGCAATCATGGAGAGTAAATGGTCATGCCATGGAGGACATATATATAGAAAGGGCTTTGTCAATGCTAGTTTTCAGCAGGATGAATTCAATCTTGACATTTCATTTAACCTGACAGATTTTATAAGGACATCCTTGCCGAGGAATTTTGATGGTCTTTTTCATTCATTAATAAATTTTTGATAAAAACATTCTTCGCTCTGCTTCTTGGCAAGAGTCTTTTAAAACAATTTTCCTCTGTTTTCTTCATATTTATATTGACACTAACTAGTGTTACCATGCTTGGTAAGCAAGTTTACAATAAATGCTTGAATGTCATTCTTCCAGGCATAGGATTATACATTGTATGATGAACACTCCCCAATATGTTCACTTGTAATTGGTTTTGGCCCCTTTCCTAATGAGCATTATAAATTACATGTCAAATACTGTCATGCATTATAAATGTTGTGGACAAAACTGGTTTTGTGTCATCTAATTCTTTTAAACAAGTTCTTCGCATTGCTTTATGTCAGAAACCTTTTCATGTAAACATTATAACATTGGGGGTTTGTCCTTGACTTGGGAAATTCGTGAGAAACATCTTCCACCCCCATTGAAAGAGACACTGTCCTCTGTGACGTGTGATGTGTTCCCTAAGAAGGGTCACCTGAAATTAATGATAACTACTAATAAGAAGATGCAATTACTATTGCTAAGTTTTACCTCAAGAAATCATATGTACACTTTGCTGCCCTTCTGGAGGTATTTTTCTATATTTGCTGGTAATTATGACCTAACAATCTTTAAATTGTATTGTCAGTGCTTTAGAAATCATTGCATGTCAAACAACATTTCAACTTTCAGGTATCCCAAATAACCTTTATGTGCACCTATCAATCTTTGTGAGTGCTTGTTAGTCTTTTGGACTCCTTTTGCTCTACTTGAAATGGTAATATTCCTTATAATGACCTATTGTACAGTTTTCTGTTCGCTAGATCAGCACAAGGTTTTGACATAAATTCACAAATTATGACAGTGTTTTGCCATTTGTGTTCAAGAATGCACCAACCATATATTCAAAAATTGTTGTTGCTTCCTTATGAGAGTAAATCCAAGGTTCCGTCAATTCTATTGTGACATTTGGACCATCTTTAGTCTGATGAAAGATCATTCTGAGTTTTGATGCTTGTTAGCATTTTAATTTGTCTTTTGCAAGACAATACTAAACAGAATAGTGTATGAGGATAACCTCTCTTCAAATTAGGAGGGGAAGCTCCTTGATATCTAAACTAAACCTAAACAGACCCTAGACAGTAATTATTGTCAAAATATACAGATATGCACACTTTACAAAATCTCTATGAGGGATTTTCTTGTAGGAATTGAATATCTATGCTTTTTCCTCAGACACAAACGCTAGATTGTTAACAGCCATGCCTTGCAAATGAGATTTCTAGATATCAAATAAAAGATTTAATCTAAGCCCAAATGACACCTTCCAGTTGGCTAAAACACACAACATTTTGTGTAAAAAAGATTCAAAGGAGTAACACCTTGAATAAAGAACAACAGATGATTCCAAACACTAAATAGTAAGTTTGCATGCAAAGTACCCAAATGAATAAATGACCTCAATACAAACACATTAACTAATTTGAACAACAATTTCTGCAGAATAAGCATAGCATTAACCATCCTTCTGAGATTATGCACTCAAAGAATTTAGTTATAGGTTAGAAATGCCCAACCTTTGGTGCTTTAGAATAATTATTTGTTATCCCAATAAGCGAGCTTGAAAGCAAAACACTTAAAACTTAAAAGCTGTTGAAAAGCTAGAAAGAAAGAAACTCTAAAGCAAAGCTAATCTTAAAAATAAAACAAAATAAAAAACTAATTGAAGGGACCTAAAAATAGGTCTTCATCCTCAACTGGAAATAGAACATCACAACAAACAAATTTAATGTCCCCTTTTTGTATTTTCTGATATTCGAAAGCAAGACAAACTAAAAAAGTGAACTGGAAATTTGTATAAGTGGCTGGAAACACAAGAATCAAACCCTCATATGCTGTTATAAACCCTCAAATACATCAATAGCATTGAATCTAGCATGTAAACAACAATCTTCCACAATTATGCTTGCTGATTTGATATTTGACCATGAACAGATGGTATGTAACTTTTGAAATAATAATGATACTCAGATCTAAGTGTAAACAGCCATCAATTACTTGAAAACATCATTTAAAAGAATCAAACTAAAATTTTATTCAAGCTGTTGCAGCAAAATTACAATGATGAAATTACAACTCACAACATGTACAGCCAGTTGGGAATGGAAAATGAGATCTGAGACCCTTGCAAAATCCTTCCAAATATGCTGATCAAACCCTCCAAAAATTGTTAATGATCGATAAAGACAAAACGGATACTAAACCCTTGATTTATTTCTTGCCAGGGCGGCAAGCAAAGCTGAACAAGTGGCTCTGTTGTATAAGTTGTTGTAGAACAGCTGCCTTAATGACTAAAATACCAATGTTTGACTGTAATAACCTTGGAATTGGCTGGTAACCATTACTTCCCACCTCCAAGTAGGACTGGAACTCCACTTTCTGATTATTGATGGCTGGAATGGGGCCAGGGCAGTGCTGAAAACGCTTCAATAGTGACAATTTCTGATTTCTGAATTTTTATTCACTCTAATATGTGCAGTGGCTGTAGGGTTTCACCAATAGTGCTAATCACCCAGATCTGACTTGGAAACTTCTCCAAAATATTCAAAATAATTATGTTTCTTTTTCCCAAGGGTAGCTCCCCATTTTGAATTGCTAATGATAATTAGAATGATGTAGAGCAGTGGTTGGAATGTCTGAATTAATGCCAAAATATTGATTTTTTTTGGCGACCAGCTTGAATGAAGCTAATAATTCAAATCTGCTCTAGTTGATGCCTGGAAAAGCTTACTAAAAATTCTGATAATTCAACTAAAAATCCTCAATCATGCATTGGCAACAAAAGATGGCATTTACTTGCAAAACCTGTTTATTGCTAATCAAAAAAAAAAGATGGCATTTACGTGCAAAAAAGTGACACTGTAGCACCATTGTAGTGACACTAGCAAGCTGAAAATATCTCCAAATCCTCCACAAATCAGCACAATAGTGATTCTTGGATGGAATCACCCAAGATTGGAAGCAAGGGTTTTCATCCTTGATCCCAAATGTTGAGTCTAAGAGGGTTTTCATGCTCTCAAGCCCTGTCCTTGGATGCCCTAGATTGAACAAATTGCTCAAATCTGGAAATTAGATACAAAAATGATAACTTGAATGATCCCCAAATGAAGATAGGCACCTCCTTGATATACCTTTTCAAATTGGGCCCTTGGGTCCTAAATTTCCTTCCAAGCATTTAAAAATATTTTTAATTTCAATTTAATTTAATTTTATATTTTGAGTATTTATTAATTTAAAAATACTGTTATTTTAATACTAGTGTTTAAAAAGACCTTTTATTTTAATTGTAGTAATAATATAATACTATTAAGTTGTCATTAAAAGTAGAGATTATTGGGTCCTACTTAAATAATATTATTAATTATCTTAATTTGAAAAAAAGAGGACATGACAGAAATGAGGGAATTAGCTCTTGCTAAAAAAATAATAAACCAGTGCTATGAATGGCCTCCATAATTTTTAAAGAATTTTTTGCATTGCACCCTAATAGATCCTTTGACAAATGTTGAAACCCTATCTGTTTGTTTAGATCAGCAAACTGTGTAAATGATTTCCTAGGGTTTGGGAAGACTAAAACCCATGGTTGAATTTCCAAATGAAAGCATGTCAAAACTCCAGTACAAGGTCTTGGTGAAGTTTGGCAAAAATGATATGAAAGCTGACCAAAAAAAAATCTCTAATGAACAATGCTTGAAGAACTGCTGTGACAAATTACTGATTTTGTATCCTTAAATCTGCTATTGAAAACCCTAGATTTTATCAATGAGTCAGCATCAAAAACCCTAGCAGTTGAATGTGTTTTTTCATATCAGCAAAACCTAGCTAGAGAATCATTTACAAAACTCTCCACAAAGTTTTAAGAATATGTTTTTGAAACCTTAGGGTTTGTAAACCATGATCAACCATTGCAAAAAGCTTTCCAACATTCAATGGCGCCCTAGGAAATGGTTCAAATATGTGCTGAAACCAATACAAAAATGACCAGAAAAGATGCAAACAGCTACGCCTGTGATGCTCTCTCAGGTGTGAAGACCTTGCATACATAACAACAATAACACAACAACTGTTCAGAACAGGCTGGGCATACCCTCTCAATCACTATTGCCACTTCAGCAAGGTTCAAACCTGGATGGAAAGGTTCAGACCTGGCAGAAATTCCAAGTGACTTTGCCCTCTTTTCAAATACAAATCTGAACTTCTCAGTGGTTGAGCCATCTCTAATGCATGCCCCTATCGATGTTTCCTTCTTTAGACTTAAGGGCACTACTTTTTGGTATCCCTACCAATTTTGAATGTGGTGGAGTATCATAATGATTGACCCATCATTGGCACATGCTTTTTATGACTTGATTGGAAGAAACTATGATAGCATGTACGTGGAGGATGTTTGCCATGGCAAACGTGGACTTGGCATGTGCTTTCTAACTTATTGCCACCTTTTTTATGACTTTGGATGGAAAATTAAAGTGTCTTAGCCATGCTAAATGTTGAATAGAACATAGAAGTAACTTTGGCAAGATGAAAGTCTTCATTGAACTTCCATGACAAAAATCTTCGTCAACTTAGCCATTTTTGTGATGCCCCAAGCTTACACCCAAGTTCTTAATGGTTAAAAACAGGATGAACAAATTTTTTGTGGTACAAGAGTAACACGCAACAAGTCACAATGCACTCTTTCATGCACAATGTGCTAAAAAACCACACAATGATACACGTGGCATGCAAACCAATGCACAATGCAAGGTGACACAAGTAGAAGACTTAAAAACACCATGGGACAAAACATCTTGATCAACTCAAACATCAAGATATGGAGAGTCAAATTTTCAAGCTGCATCTTGAAAAATGGGAATAACTGGACAATCTTACTTTGGCTCAAGCTTTAGGGTCTAAACTACACTACAAGAAGCTTGGATTGTAGAGCTTGATGTACATGGCTTAGGCTTCAAGGTTTGGGGAGCATGTTGCATTATGCAACACCTTGGATATCAAATTTTGAGGTGCAAATGTAAACTATGGGGTGCCTCCACAACATTGAGCCTTGGCACATTGGCCAAGTGGTCTTCAAGCCCTGGATAATAAACTTCACTAATGGGTCTTTGTGCCAAGCACCAAACTTTAAGAAGTACACCTTAGAATTTCGGAGTCCAATAGACAATGACCTTGGAGTCAATCTTACACTTAGCAACTACTACAAATCCTCATACCAACCTCAATGCTCATTTGTTGAGCACCTCAAGCCTTGGAGTCCAATCTACATTGTGCATTTGGGCTTTAGTTTTTGATTTATATATCGCAATAAATGTAAAATTTATGGCCAAGTTTGAACTCGACATGGTCTCACCTTGGATTGCAAAGGTTGACTAGCAACATGCATTTTAGACTTCGGGGTCCAATCAACATCTAACAACATGCAAAAATTTAGTCCTGGGCTAAGCTTTGACCACTAACATTTTGGAATGTGCAAAATGTCTTGACAATTCCAAACTCTAGACTACATGCAATTTGGAATGTGGACTCGTCGTAGCCTATTGAAAGTTAACAAGGCTAAAACCGAACAGGCTCTATTTTCATGATCAATGAGGCATAACTTACTCGATTTTCATGATGAGTGAAAATGACTTGGACCAAATGTTCGAGTACCTATAGGCTTTGTATTGGTTAAAGAGAATGCCCAAAATGGACAATGTTTCATAGAAACAAGGAAAAACATAATCCATGCCTCTTATCATAAGCATCTCAACACACATCATGATATCAAATCATCAAAGCATGGAAAACAAACTACGTCTATATAGTGTAGTTAGTGTATAATTTCTATTATTATGTTTTAATAATATGGTTTATTTGACTATTTATTAATTGTTGTTGGCATTGGGTGTTTATAAAAGTTAAGTCGACAGTTGTGTTCCTCTTGGCTACTATTGGGTCTTTTAAAGAGATTTTGTATCATCAAGGAAAGTAGTATGATCTAGTTAGATCAACTTTGATCCTTGCTTGACCATCTCTGGTCTACTTTTGTAATAACTTCATGTGTAAATAAAGACATACTTTTACTTCTCTATTTGGTATACATTATTAATTTTGTTCATTATTTCAAGTATTCATTTTACTAGATAGGAGAGTAAACATAGGCGCTATTGCCTTTGAAAGAAATCAGCTCATATTTGAGAGATTCATGCCCTTAGACTCTAATCAAGCTAGGAAGAGACCACAAGGTGGTCACGACCAAGAGATTAGAGTATCTTTATGGATCGTAGAGAAAAGAGAACAAAGAAGAAGATTACTAGAAATAATTGAAGAAATCGCAACTGTATAATTCCCAAAGTGGAGCCCTTCCGAAGAACTTAGTAAGGGTCAGAGCCTCAATCAGGAAAATAAAAATACTGCCACCAAAATAAATTGTACAAGTGATGAGTGGGAAGAGATAACCAGATATTGAACCTTGCTAGATGAAGCGTGGACCGATCTTTCTAACCAAGTAAAAAAACTAGTAAACGAAGAAGAATGGGAAATAGAGTCTAAAGACACAATATCTAAAACCTACAATAATAACATTTGAGGCATTGAAAGGCTATTGATCGAAGAAGAGGTGGTTGAAGGATGCCATACTATAATTCTTGAGCCAAAGCCATATAAGAAAGAAATTGAACGCAACTTTGTAGGGAACATTGAGGCAAGATAAGTCGAGCATTCCCATGCAGTTGAGGGTGCAAGTGAAGTGTTGGAGTGTTTATAGAAAAACCCCTTGATAAGTTGGTTCTAGGCATTGATGTTGCACTGAAACAAGATGGCGACTCCCTTGTCAAGTCCTAGTATTGAAAGGCAAAAGTTTCCTAAATTCACAAGCAATGGGTCAAAGGACCTTGTGATTCATTGGAGGACTTGTGAAATGATTTGGATAGCAAATGGCCATGAAGATAGAGCCTATTGGCTACAGTCCTTTCTAGTAACCTTAAAAGGAATAGCTATTGAATGGCACACAAAAGTTGACCCAACCTCCAAAACTACTTGGGAAAGATTAAAGAAAGCTTTCAAAGAAGAATTCAAGTTACTATGAGATGACAATGAAATTATAGCAGAAATTTATAATACAAAGCAAGGCAATCATGAGAATGTAAGGGCTTACAACCAAATGCTCAAAGAACTCATGGTGAAATTAGAAAAGGAACCAATAGAGAGCTATAAGAAAAGATGGTTCATTGAAGGTCTTATTCCCTTGTTATAGAAGAAAATGAAGGTAGTACCACCATCTACCCATAGTTGAAAAACTTGGACTCGACAATAATTCGGTAGGCCTGAAAATCTCAAAAACTCAGCACTCAGCAAAAACTTGGAAAATTTTCTAACATTTCAAAATGCATAATTTTTTAAAATAGTCTTGAAAAACACACAATACTGAATTTGTAGAACATATTTCAACTCCTTAGTTTGTGCTTTTCATAAATATTTTCCATTCAAAAAGGAACAAAAGATTTAAGTCTACTCAATTTTTTGTGATTACTTATATCGCTACACTAAATAAAGATACCTATTAATGTGCCCATTACATTAAGTGCAATTGCTAGTTTTGTTATTTCTAACTTAAGAGCTGATTATACATTATTAGTCTAGAACTAAATTGCCAAGTTGGGACCTTGAGAGTTCAAAGGAATTTTATCATGATCAATTCCCTTTTCTGATTTGATTCCTTTCAAAATTTTGTTTTAGAGAAGGCAATTAAATTACTTTAGTATGGTAATACAAACAAATAGTTATTTCTGCGACTTAATGAGAGGAGACAACCCTAAAGGAGCACATTCAAAGGAGTACGGTCTTGCATTGTAAGTGCCCATTCACGGATTCAAAGGAAGACATTCACGGGTTCGTTTGTAAGGTGTGATAGTGTTTTAATGTAGGGTTTCGAATTTGATGGAATTGGACAGCTCATGTGTAAGAAATGTTCAAATATTTTCATACTTGGGTGAGTTTTTGAAGATGTATGGTGGAAAAAATGCGAGTTTTGGTGTTTTTTACTAAAAAATTGTGGCGAGTTTTTAAGTAACTTGTTGGTTCTGAAGTGCGAGGACTTGTAAAGATTTTCATCCATGCATCTACCTATATTGAAGCATATAATTGAGCCATGGATATAGAGAGTGAAGACAAAATATCATTATGTGGAAAAAGAAAAATAGAAGATGATGAGAGTTCGGATGATAGTAGGAAGAGTGAATTAGGGACAATACAAGCACTCTAGAGAGACATGCTCCGAATGATGAGAGAACTAAAGGCATAAAAATAAAATAGTAAGGAAAGCAAGAACTATATGTAAATGTGAAGGACATTGTAAAACTAATTGTCCACAAAAGCTATTTTGTGAGATTTGTCAATTCTTGGGCCACCCAATTAAGATTTCCCATACAACTTGATGATTAGGAGTACACAAGTACTCTTTACACAAGGAGAGCAGTTCGCTCCATTGAAGCCATTGAATGCATCTCTAGATGGTTAATGAAATCAAAGAGTAGGTCGAAATCAAAGATAGTATGACCCCAAAGGACGTTTAATGAAATCAAATAGGAGGTGGGAATCAAAGATAGTATGACCCCAAAGGATGTCCAATCATAGAATGCTAACAATTTAATAAGCGGGGACACTTTGCAAGAGATTGCCAACACAAGTAGGACAAATTGCAACTATTGTGCAAATGGTGTGGACTTGGAGACCATGAAGACATCAGATGTCCAAAGCAAAAGGCCAATGTCAACATGATTGATGTAAAATGAAATGGAGAATATGGAGATCTTTGGAAGGAATTTCACCAATATAATTGTTGATGGCAAGTTTAGTGTGAACGTACTATCGAAAGACACTTGGAGAAGCTTCGGTAAGTTGACCATTTGGCCCCCAACTTTTCAATTGGTTGGTGCAGATCAACAAGGTATTAAGGTACTTGGAGTTTTAATGGGCCAAAAAGTAATTATTCGAATCTAAGCATTTTTGTTGAATTTTTTGGTCATTTCATTATGGAAGAAAGAATGTAATGCATTGTTGGGTCAGGGTTAGCTAGCAGTAGCTAGAGCCGATCACAACTAGAAAGAAAATACAATCTCTATTGAGAACAAGGGTTAGAAGTATATAATTGATTTGAAGAACCAAGTAGTCAATGAGGAAGCAGCTATGTCCAATTTGTCAAATTCAAATTGCAAAGAAGAATAGATGGAGAACCACGATCAAGGTCTGATGGAAACGAACAATAAGAAGTTTGGAGTTACAGGTTTAGAGGGTGAAACATATTCTCTTTGTGGCTTCTTTCACTAGAAAATGGAGGATTATGAAGTATTTCTATCAAACTATAATTTTATTGAAGCTATGGAGTTCAATAAAGCTGAACAAGGATTGTGCAAAGATAAGCAACCAATGAAAAATGAGTTGGAAAAAATGGATAGTTTACGTGTTTGGACACAATATAGGATTTGCAAAAATCAACAATTTTGGTCCAACAAAAGTATTGGATTTCACTAACGATTCCCATATCAATGAAGTTAGAATAGGACACACTTAACAAGGAATTTATAGGAAAGAGACCATACAATAAATCAGATGAAAAAAGAAAATGAAAGATAAAAAGTGGGCCCTACATGGAAGAAACAAAAATAACGACAATATAAGTTCAAGCTTGTATGGGGTGGAAAAATCAAATATTAGACAATTAAATATTAAAGATTACCCTAATACCATTGTATGCCCCATGTCCTCTCCTATAGTATGACTTAACTTTGCCTTCATTGTATGCTTTGTTAGAACATAATTTTTTTTTTTTGCAAACTTGGATCATTGCATGATTTATCCCTATTGCATTTGTATGACTAGTTATAAATAGTGGTTATGGGACATAATAACCCGGCCAAAATAACCCTGGACAGAATAACCCAGTCACAATAACCCAGGGACAAAATAACCCAGGGTCATAATAACCCAAGAAAAAATAACCCGTGGTCAGAATAACCCATGGACAAAATATCCCCATAAGAATATAGAGAAATGGAAACAAAATTTATAAATTACATGTATGTTGCTAAAAAAACTTTATTATTCAAATTTTCAATTAAAGTGTCAAATTATGAGCAATGCCTCTTATATAATCTAAAATGTTATGGTTATCATAACAATCAACCAATCTTTTTAGTCTTTCTTTGAGTTCACGGTATTTTTTCCTGCTTGGTTGTCTAGTGTATCCAACCATATATTTCTCTATTCTATTCTCTTGGAGACTCTATTCTTTTTCACTGCTTTGATGAATTCTAAACTGAGCTGTGCTATGCTTGAAGCAATTCACTAAATCCTCCGTGCCATCTCTCAATAGTATTATTGGTTATGGGAAGATCATCTTGAGTAGCTGAATAGCAATTCCACATTGTGATTGGAAACTTGGGTGATTGTCTGTTGCCTCTTCTAGTTAGTCTGCCAATCCACGTGTCTTCAAAATAATCAATTATGGGTTGTAGGGTCTCCTCATGTTCTGTATAATAAGGAGATTGTTGAAGTGTTTCAAATGCATCAATTACATCTATTTGAGGCACAAAAGCTAATGCAACAAGTTTCTTGATCTCATATGCAAATACTTCATTGACACTGTAATGTGTTTTCCCCTTCTTCCTTTCTTTACTTCTCTTAATTCTACCACTTTATATATCTTCTTAATGCATTTTCATTTATATCTTTTCATAATAACTCTTAATCAACTTATTCCCACGAAATTGCCTTTATTTTTATAATTATTTACCATTTTATAGGTGATTTAAGCATATTAAAGGTGTTTTAAGACTATTTTAGGGGTATATAATGGATATATGGTCTAAAAATGACCTAAATAGCCTCTATGGTGCCTCATAATCATATTTATAATTTATTTTATGTCATTTCTAGTTTACTAGCTTGATCTAAAATGACCATGGGTTATTCTGTCGATGGGTTATTTTGTCCATGGGTTATTATGACCCTGGGTTATTTTGGCCGGGTTATGCTGTCCAGGGTTATTTTGGCCAGGTTATTATGTCTTGATACCATAAATAGTATTGTATGATCCCCACATACCATCGTACAACCTCTTTGCAAAATCAGTGTGTGACTTTTGCAAACTATCGTATGGTCCCTATTTCCTATCATATGACCTTCATGTAAACCTATTTTATCAATCATTGCCATATGACCACCTTGTAAAGTTGTCATACAACCCCAACACACAATACGATCCCTGCAAGTTTTTAAATTTTCTGCAAAGCGTATGTCACCAAATTTTGCTCACCTAGACTTTCATACGTTGTATGATACTACATGCATGCATGCCATATGACAACTTCACTTATCACCTTACCACCTTCCTCACACACTCATCATATGACTCTTGGTATGACCCATCACACAATCCTACTCAACTTTGCTCCATCGTATGGCTCACACTCAGAAAAGATCTTTCTTCATACGACTACCCTCTAGCATAATACAATGTCTAGCACATTAAAAAATCACTTCTGCTATCATACACTTACCTTTTGTAGCTTGATGCCTTTATTCCTATCGTATGACTTTTGGTACTCCCTGATACTCATTATTCGGCATGGTTCCAAGTATGACCTTTTGATTGTTGCACCATATGGTTTGTACCTCCACCATTTGTCATACAACCTATTGGAACGTGGTTTTGCCTCAGAAAAACTTGGGGTTGTTCTCAAAGTTTGACTAGAGACATTATAGTTGGTTTTTCCTTTGACTATAACTTTGGTAGAAACATGATATTCCTCATACAGATTGGTGAATTGGATGAAAGTGCATTCTTGGCATATGAGAACACTAAACAATCTTTTCATGATTAGAATGCTTTTGAGATGCTTGCAGTATCATCTAGGTTTAGTGATTGATTGGGGGTGCAACATTCTCAACCTCAAATGTGCAATATGATGGATCACTTGGTTGGTTGGTCCTAAGCATTGCTTGCATATTGGCTTACGTTGGTTGAACGCTACAATTTTTCTTTGCTTTATAAGTATTTTTTTCACCTCTTAAATGAAGATGAGGTGCACCATGAAGGTCTGTGTGGTTTTGAAGGTCTTAATTTGGGCTTGGTGATAGGGGCTTTGCCTTTGCTAGTTGTGCTGCCCTCGGACCCCATGAGGGGTGCTGCCCCTAAACCCCCACCAAACTCATTTGATTTGCCTAGTTCTCTCCAAGTTCGAGTTTGCAAAATATGCTTCCAATTTTGCTAGTGTTTACTCTCCTATTTGATAAAATGAATACTTGAAATAATGAGCAAAATTAATAATGCATACCAAATAGAGGAGTTAAAGCATATCTTTATTTGCACATGGAGTTATTATAGAAGTAGCCTAGAGATCGTCAATAAAGGATTAAAGTCAATCTCACTAGACTATATTGCTTTCCTTTATGATACAAAATCTATTCAAGACTTGATAGTTGCCAAGAGGAACACAACTATTGATTAATTAACTCTTATAACCACCCGAAGCCAAAAAAAATTAATACATGGTTGGATAAACCATATTATCAAAACATAATAATAGGCATTGTACACTAACTACAAATACCATTTTATGATGAACATGACATAATATTTCTTTTTAATGTAGTATCTAACATAGCATAAATGATAACTTAAATAATACATTTGCAGCCTCCATCCTAAGAGTGGATGGTTTACCATGGATTACAAGTTACAACAAATTGAGTTGAATGAAAAAAGTCCTAATTTTACATTTCATAATAAATGATATAAGAATCTCAACCGTGCCCCAATAGTCATGAAGTCAACACACACTCCAAGCATATCCATAAATCTAGCTAGCCCCTATGGTGGAATAGTGCCAACCAACCATTTGGAAACCTCAAGCCCATCCCTCTAAATTGAGAGATGGTGGATTGGGAAATCATACACACACACTTGTGCCATATAAGTATGGGGTAGACACAAATCATGGCATCACACATGCCAAGAACACATATAATGAACTCGAGTACACCATGGTATATAAGGGTTATGGTCTCCAACCAATAACACAAGATGACATGGTAACAACCATCAAAATCAATGCAATGAGTTGGCACATCACACTCAAGCAAGGAAATCACAAGGACACATTTGTTACGACCCAATGAAAAAAGGAAAGGATCTACTAGGTATCAAACGCGGTGTTATCATTATCTTGTGTGATTCCCTTAGGGCCTTCATGTACAAGTATGTCTAGCACTATCTTATGCAATACCCTCAAGGCTTTCAGTGTGAGCAACATTTCAAGTTTAGTTTAATTCATTTTAATTTTTTAAATGTTTGAATCTCCAATTCATTTTAATCTCATAATATTACCCATACAATAATCAGTATTGGTACATCCCCAATTTTTCAAGCATGACATGGTTCCACTCTACTCCCAATGTTAGTATCCAATCTAGGTCCAAAATTCAACCTTCACCCATAAGGTCAAAGCATGGAAAACAAGGTCAGAGTTTGTGATCCTCACATTTATCACCCACCAAATTAAGGCATGGAGAACAAGGCCTAAGTTTGAGACCCTAGGATCCAAAAGGTTGGAAAACACAAACTAAAAGCCGACCTTAGCCCAAAAAGTCAAAACATGGAAAATGAAATGGCACATTGCTCAATGATGCACAATTCCAAACAATAGTTAGACTATTCATCACACAAAATAAAACAAGTAATCATGGTTTGAAATCTAATTTTATTCTCTTTATGAAGAAGTTCAAATTTATAAAATTCCCAAATCCACTATTAATGACATTATCCAAAACCTTCAAAAAATATTTTCCGAAATACACAAAATTTCCATATTTCAAATATACCTTATGATCCTAATATGCACAACATTACCCTTTTTGCATCACAGAGGGAATTAGGGAACTTTTTCCATAAAGGCAATAAAATGGAATTTTCCAAAAGAAATGAAATACATACTTCAAAATTAAATAAAACACACCTATTCTAGATTCAATTTCACATTGCAATCCTAAATTGAATACCATATGCTATCCGCCTAATGTGGGCATGGTAGAGAGCACAAATAGTAAGTAAAATTTCAAATTTAAATAGATGAATACCTTAATGTTTGAATGCAATTCACACCCAAGGGTTTGGAGAATTCCTTTTGCTTCACACACACAATGGACAAGCAAATCCCCAAATCTTTCTTCTTCAATGGTGTATCAATTCACAATCCATCCCAAATCCACTTCCAATTCAAACAAAATTCCAAAGAAAGAGGGAGAGAGAACAGTTTCAAGCAAGAGGAAAGATAACCAAAATGAGCTCTTTCTCTTCTTTTTCCTGCCCACAAGATATTTTTCAAATGGCTATTTCAATTAAATATTCTATATTAGATATTTCCCACTAACATATAAATACTTTAGGGAAAAATACTAACATTAACAACATTTCCAAATTAATACAAATATCCATTTCTTTTCCAAATTATAATTAACACATATAAATCAATTTTTCTATTGCTTAAAGGCCAAACAATCTTGTAATTCACTATGCATTTTCAAAATATCACCATATTAAACTGCATAGGGCCATTCCATGATGGCAATTAGATTAAATTGATTTCTCATGGAAGCATTAAGGTTATTTGAAATGCTTCACAAGTAATGTGAAAACCAATAAAAAATGTAAATGGAAATTAAACCATAAAATAAATCCATTTAATGAGAAAATGTACGGTATTGGTTTATTCACATGTGGAACTAGAATTGATTTCGATTCAAATCTTGGTTTCATAGCTATCACAAGGTATGTCTCACAACTCAAATCAAGAGAGATGGAGAAGATACAACATATTTTCCCAAACAAACCATCTTTAAATAACCACTGTTGGGGCACACTCAATAAAACGTCAGACATACTTGCTCCATACAAGATAGCTGAAGCACATCATAAACTTCCACTGTGATATAACATAGATGAAATAATATCAATAAATTGTATCAACTGAAAATCATCCGAAAACCACATTATCCAAATGCATAAGTGCAGAAATTGATAATCATCAAAGACATGATGTTGAACTACAAAATCATGATCAAATGATATATAATAGTTATAGTCACAACAGTGACATTGAAACACTGAAATAGTCTAACATGTACAAATCCATATATGTGAAACCAAAATACATGATCCATACTCCTCAATGGCCATCCTCACAGAACCGGATTAGCCAGTACAATGCTAGTATCAAAACAAAAAAACAGAGCAAGCATAATATCACAACATATGCATCCCATAATACATAGTTAGACAACATATGCCAATATAAATCATCATTGATATTGATGGTAATCCAAAACATCACATAAGGTGATAAAACACATCAAATTACAAGTACCCAAGATACACAGTTAAAACAACTTAATAGCAATACAAGGCTTCGCTTGAAGTTTAGTACAAAGGATCATAGCATACACTACTGAGAATTATAGTTTTTCTAAGCAAGGCAGAACTTTTATGTGGCTCTGCCAGCTGCCATCTAAAATGTGTGCATGAGCAGCGTTGTACAGTACCATATCCATGGCAGAACTGCCTACTGTCTTTGCCAATTTTCAAGTGTAAGGTGGAAACTTGCAGTGGATTTGCCACCTTAAATGTGTGCCTCTTTTGATCTTGTCATTTTTGTACTTAAGGGCAGCACTTTTTTAGTGGAAATTCATGCCAAGTGCATACCTTGGGTACCTTTGCTGGGAAAATGATAACAGAAGGGTGCACCCTCCATGAATTCATTTTTCCACTTCTCCTTTGCCAATCCCATAAACAACCTTCAAACTTCATCATTGTTTCATGTTGAATAGCTGTAACCCCCATCATCCTGCAAAAGTTGTTAGTAGAAGAACAAAGACTATGACATGACAACCTTACAAATTGACTAGGGAGCCCACAAATTGAATTTGCTTAATACATAATGATGATTAGTCTAAGCGAAAAATACAAGTATGAACTTGGAGTTTCATAGGGCTGTGACAATGCTGATGTTAGAAATCAGAATGATGTTGCTAGGTACAAATAATTGAATCTTAGAAGCTGCATTTTTGCAGTGACTTTTGAAATTTTGATGGGGTATGTTATTTGCAAAGAACCAACCTGAAATTGTATTTGTCTTAGATATTAAGCCCTCTAAGAAATTCTATATGTTCAAGCTTTGTAGAACATGCCATTTATTACATTAGATTTTTAGAAAGTATGCAGATATTACAGGGACGATATAAGTACTGTTCAATAAAAAAATTGAATTCCATTAAATGGAAGAGCTGTAAAAATTCTTTTGATATATCAAAGAAGAAACTGATCATTCCGATTTCCATCTACTCTAAATATTTTGGATTGGGTCATGCTTTCATATGGTGCCAATATAAACCTTGATTGGTAATGTATATCCATGGTAATCAAAAACATCACATAAGATGATAAAACACACCCAAGGCACATAATCAGAACACATCAATGGCAATACAATGCTTCATGATAAGTTCGTTATGAAGGATCATAGCATATGCTAGTGGGCATTACATTTTTTGTAAGTAGGGTTATGTGACTTTGCCATCTAAAGAGTGCATCCGAGAAAATTTTCACACTACTGTAACCATGTTAGTAATATCCACTGTCTTTGCCTTCAAGTGTAAAATGGAAACTTGCAGTGGCTATTCCACCTTAAATGTGCACTTCTTTGATTTTGTCATTTTTGTACTTAAGGGCAGCACTTTTTCGGTGATGGAATCATGCCAAGCACATGCCTTGGGTACCTTTGCCTGGGCAAATGATGATAGAAAGGTGCACACTCCGTGACTTTGTTTCTCCACTTCTTCACCAATCCCATTGACGACCTTCAAAACTCATCACTGTTTCATGTCAAATAGCCATAACACCAACTATCTTGTGAAAGTTGTTAATAGAAGAAAAAAGACTGATATGATGATGTTACAAATCGACTAGGGAGACCACAAACTGAATTTTTTTAATACACAATGATGACCAGTCTTGACAACAAGTGAAAAAGAGTAAGTACAAACTTCGAGTTTTGTAGGGCTGTAACAATCCTGATGTTGGTAGGTACAAATAATTGACTCCGAGAAGCTGCATTTTTGCAATGCCTTTTGAAATGTTGATGGGGTATGTTATTTGCAAAGAACCAATTCTGAAATTGCAATTATCTTAGATACTAAGCTCTTTAAGAAATTCTATATGTTAAGCTTTATAGGACACCATTTATTCTGTTAGTTTTTTAGAAAGCATGCAGATGTTACAGGGATGATATAAATACTGTTCAATTAAAAAATTTAATTCCTTTAAATGGAAGAGTGTCAAAATTGTTTTGATATATCAAAGAAGAAACTGATCATTCCATCTATTCTAGATTATTCTGGCTGGAGTCAAGCTTTCATATGGTGCTCACACTAGGGAGGGAGGGAATAATTGACCATTGTTTTTATCTGCGAACAAAGAATTTCAATTGTGTAGCATTGAGAGTATTGGTTCTTTTTTGCAATGCCATTTGTTTCTTGTACATATGTTTTGACATAGAAGCAAAGAAGAAACTGATCTTTCCATCTATTCTTATTCTAGATAGAGTTGGGCTTTACTCCATTTTAGTGCTCACATAGGAGAGGGAGGCAATAATTGACCATTATGTTGACTGCAAGGAAAAATAATTTTAAGTGTGCAGCGCTGAGAATATTGTACACCAACTAGAAGTATTTGCACTATCTTTTGGTAATGCCATTTTCCTTCTGTACAGATGATGCAACACTAAAGTTCTTGGTGAACTGACATGTATTGCATTGAAGGATATGTTATCAGCAATTACTCTTTGAATTTTTAAATTTTAGAGTGTATCTCAAACCAGCAAAGCAAAATATGGGTCCAGATCATATTTCTCAGGCAAGTGTCAAGTCAGATGTAATTGAAAATGATTGACTAGAAATGCCTCTTCAAAGCAGATGAGATCTTAGTAAGTTGGTCAAAGTTAACAGATTACTTGCATCAATCAAAACATGTAAGAAACATTTGGTTGAAGAGAAAAGAACTAGCAGTCAAAGATGCACCATAACTACCTGGCTCTCTATAATGTGTAATGGACAAGGAGCATATGAATATTCCAAGGGAAGAATATGATGTAGTTGGGGGCCATCACCAAGAAGTGACACAAAAAGTTACAAATAGGATTATGACAATCTTAATTGTTTGTGGATCCTCACAAGTAGGATGTCTTACAATATATTTTAAAGGCTGAGAAAGCCAAACTTGAGAGATGAAATTTCTTTGTTGCCTGTGCTTGTAGAACAACCTTTTTTTATATTAGGGCAATTGACTTTAACGTCCCGTAACTCCTCTTGCTGACAAATATAATGCTAATTATATCATAAAAATGACTAATGGTGCTACTAGATGAGTAGAGAGAAGGCCAACAAGACACCATACAACAAAGGTAGTGCTGAAGTTTTTGTATGAAAAATTATTACAAATTTTAGAACTCCTACTAGTTTGATGAGTCATCGAAGGAAGAGGTTCATTGCAAAATAACTGAGCTGATATTGCAGAAGAGCTATACTCCAATATTTGTGCTAGATATTTGTAATGCCCCCTTCTTGGATAACCCTAAATCTTTCCCTAGAATCACAAGTATAATGTAGTTAGGGTTATATCTTGCCAATTAAATGCCTTAAGAAAGATAAATCTTGGTTTAGGGCCTACAAGATAATATTGGTATATAATTCATATGATCAAACATATATAGTAAAGGTCTTATCTATTTAAACCATGTAAATACATAACTATTTCAAATAATATAAATCACACAATGCCCATAATGCACATTGGAAGTTGGATCATAATGGGCCTTGGATGAGGAACACAATAAGTCGGCTTGAAGTTATCCATACCAAGCCCAAGAGCGGATATACCACCCCCTCTTGGCCCTCAAGTGGCAGACACACAATCATCCAACATGGGGTGCCGTACTTGGTGGATAAACTTGTATCTGCATTCCCTACCTTTGCTGCCTTATCCATCCCTCTCATGATTGAACTCCTTGAATCCATCCCAACAACCAATCCATGTAGAGATTGGGGAAAGGGCTACCATAGGAGGCCCATAGACATCCTCTTTCTAAGCCCAAAGGCAGGCACTCACCCCCTTGGCCCCAAGTGGCAGACACAGTCATCCATCATGGAGTGGTGTGCTTAGAAAGAAGTCTAGTATTTGCTCACCCTACGGTATTTCCCCCATTCCTCCTCTTGGTTGCCTGATGAGAGATACAAACACAAAATATATCCATAATAAACATATCGTTACATACAATATTCATGATAGAGCATACCACGAAATCTATAAACACATAAGATTGATATATTCACATTAACAGATGTGATAATTGATTCTGATTTGCTTTTGCTGTTTGATGTGAATGGTTGAGAAAAAAAAATTCTAACATTAACATGAAAAAAGTTACATTATAAAGAAGTGCATAATATTGTAGATATTAAATATATATACCTACCTATAGACTACTGTAGAAACAATAGTTAACAAGCTAACAAAACAAAAAATTACATCGGCCATTAACAATATAAATATAATATTCTAACACCCTCCCTTAATGGTCAATCCGTCAACACCAAGTTGTCCCCTGAATTTGACAAACTTATCCGGGCTTAGAGACTTGGTGAGAATATCTGCAGTCTAATCCGTTGTTAGAACATATTGCAGATGAACTGATCCGTCTTCTACCATCTTGCGGATGTAATGACAATGAAGCTTGACATGCTTGGTACGTTCATGGAAGATTGGATTTTTGGCCAGTTTGAGCACCCCTTGATTATTAGTGTACAAGGGAGAAGGTCCTGCTTGTGACATGTGCATGTCAGAAAGCATCCTGCAGAGCCAAACTGCCTCACATGCTGCTTTAACTGTTCCTCAATATTTAGCTTTAGTCGAGGAAAGAGCCATTGCCTGTTGCTTCTTGTTGGTCCATGTTACAACACCTATACCCAAATTGAATACATATCCAGAAGTGGATTTTCTGTCATCCACTGAACCTACCCAATCTGAATTTGTATAACCAAGCAGCTTTGGATCCTTGCACCTACCATACAGAATGCCATAATTTGAAGTTCCCTTAACATATCTTAGCACTCGCTTTGTTGTAATCCAATGATTAGCTTTTGGAGCTGTCATGAAGTGAGATATGTAGCTCACTGCAAAACTGATGTTAGGTCGAGTGGCAGTGAGATAGATGAGACTGCCCACTAGTTGCTTGAATGTCGTTTCATTAACCAGAGGTGAATCAGAGTTGCCTAACAACTTCAGCCCCTTCTCCATAGGTGTGGAGGCAGGTTTGTAGTCTTGCATTCGAAATTTGTCAAGTAGACTTCTGGCATATTTAGATTGAGAAATAAAGATGCTACTAGTGGTCTGCGAAACCTCAATACCCAAACAATAATGGAGAAGCCCTAAATCTGTCATGTCAAAAGCCTAACACATCTTGTTTGATTGTTGCAATCAAATGTGCTGAACTACCAGTAATGATTAAGTCATCAACATAGATCACAAGAAACAAAATATCATCACCGGAGTGTTTGACATATAGATTATTGTTAGAAGGGTTGCGCTGAAAACCACGATCAACCAAGTATTGATCAATCTTGATGTACCATGCATGGGGAGCCTGCTTCAATCCATAGAGTGCTTTCACGAGCCTACGTACCTGATGTTCTTTACCGGCAACCTTGAAACCAGGAGGTTGCGTTATGTAGATTTCTTCCTGCAACTCACCGTTGAGAAAGGCACTCTTGACGTCCATCTGATGAACTGTCCATCCAAACTGGGCTGCAATAGCGAGAAGAAGACGAATGGTGCTCATCTTGGCAGTAGGAGTGAAGGTCTCCTCGTAATCAATGCCCTCCCGCTGTGTGAATCCTCAAGCGACTAATTTGGCTTTGTATTTGTCCAAAGTACCATATGCATGATACTTGACCTTGTATAACCATTTGTAGCTGATAGGTTTCTTTCCAGGAGGAAGACCAGAAATAACCCAAGTGTGATTCTTTAGAAGACTATGATATTCTGTCGCCATAGCCTTTTCCCACTCTGGAATTCCTTTAGCCTCTGAATATGTCTGAGGCTCATAGATGTTGTGGATGTTGGCCATAAGGGAAAAATTGACGATGTGTTGCTACTTGCTCTTGCTACGAGTTGATCTGCCCTCAATGAGTTCATCATCATGAAGATCCCCAATAGTTTTGAGCCACCATTTAGGTCGACGAGTAGAAGTGCCAACATCTGAAATAGGAGTAACATCTCCTGGGATTTTTGGAACAAAGTCATTTGGATGTGAGTCCTGAGGAAAATTAGGTGGTGCAATGTCATGACTGGTAGACTCCTCATCTTTAGAGTCATAATGCTTTGAAGCCCTCCCATCATGGGAACCAAGAGGAAGACAAACACACTCATTAGGAACCTTTATAGGCTGATCCACAACACTGGTAGTAGGAACAAATGGACCTGTAGTCTCATCAATCACAACATCACGATTGAATATGAGACGATTTGTCTCCACATCAATCAACCTGTATGCCTTGTGATTGTCGTTGTAACCAGTAAACATAAGTGTCTGGCTCTTGGAGTCCAACTTGGTACGCTTGGTGTCTGAAATCCATACATGAGCTGTAGAACCAAAGACTTTCAAATGGCCCACCTTAGGCTTACATCCTGACCAGGCTTCTTCTGGAGTCATCTTCTTAATGACCTGTGTAGGTGACCAATTCAGGAGATAGACTGCAGTATAAACTGCTTCATCCCAGTATTTCTTAGGTACATTTCTGTACTCCAGCATAGAACGAGCCATTTCAGTAATGGTGCGATTCCTACATTCAACAACACCATTCTGTTGAGGGGTGTATGGTGTAGTGAGTTGGCGCTTAATGCCTTGTGTAGCACAAAAAGTAGAGAAGTTAGCTAAACAAAACTCCCCTCCATTATCTGACCTTAGAGTGACAAGCTGAGACCTTGATTCCTTCTCAACTAAGGCCTTAAACTGCTGAAATGTGTTGAACACATCTGATTTATGTTTCAAAAAATACACCCACATTTTTCGACTGAAATTATCAACAAATAATAAAAAGTACCTAGACCCAGTAACAGATGGAGTGTTCATTGGTCCACATACATCAGTGTGAACCAATTGAAGTACCTTGAAGGCTCGCCAAGAATCACCATTCGAGAACAGTGTCCGATGCTGCTTCCTAGCTTGACAGGCTCCACAAACTCCATGATTTTGAGTTTGGATCTCAGGTAGACCAACAACGAGACCCTGCCGAGATAACTGAGAAAGGTAGTGCACAAAGTGCCCATAACGCTGATGCCAAAGTTTGTTGATGGTTGTACTTCTAGCGGCTAGAGCGTGCTCCTGAGAATCACTAGAATTGGAAAGTCTGTACAGACCATGATCCTCAAATCCCATAGCTATCGTGGTACGAGTATCCCTATCAACGATGCTGTGGTGGATGAGCTGAAAACATCCAACTGGGGAGAATGCCGCATGATTTGACTGACTGAGAGAAGGTTATGTTCCATGCCGGGAACATAGTAAACATCAAGAAAGAGTAAATTTCTTCCTCCTAAGTGAATCTGGATAGTGCCCTTACCAGCAATTGTGTACTCTTCACCTCCAAAAATGACAGAATCAGAGAATGGTTCGAATTTTGTGAACCAATCCTGACGATGAGCAAAATGACGCGATACCCAAGAATCGATATACCAAGCAGAAGAGTATACTGGATCTGTTGTTCTCTTGGCCATAAACACATAGAATGCAAATTCTTTTTGCTCAAAGTGTTCTGCGACATTTGCCTTTGGTTGAGACCTTCCCTGCTTTTTTTGTTTAGAAGCCAAACAAATGCGACAGTCAACCTTCATGTGACCGTATTTATGGCAATAATTGCATTGAACGTTCTTCTTGCTGTCCTGAGAAGAACTAGAGCCTTTCGGTTGAGAAGTTTGTGCCTTCCATTTGTTCTTAGCAGAAGATTTGGTAGAGAATGCTTGCTCTGTGGGGGTGGAACTGGTACTGCTTCCAAACTGTTGTCTCCAATGACCCTGTTGCAAGATGATAGTACACAACTCCAAAAACTTTAGATCAACATTAGTAGATGTAATGTTGAGAGTCTCGATGAAATGTTCATAAGACTTAGGCAGACTTTTCAAAGTGATGACAACTATGTCCTCTTCCTGCATTGTTCGACCAATAGCTTCTAACTGGTCACGAATCTCCTTTATCTTTGTCAGATGCTCTTGGAGAGGTGTCTTCTCGTCCATCATTGTCAAAAAGAGCATGTTCTTAAGAAAGAATGCACGACTCTTATCTGACGTTTCATGTAGATCCTTCAGGTATGTCCAGACCTTAGTAGTTGTTTTGCCTGATGACACTTGTGGCAGTTGGTCATCAGTGACTGAAAGCTTGATGAGCATGATAGCTTCCCGGTTAAGTTCATCCCATTTGTCCTGGTCCCTTTCCGGGTATAGTGGGACGGGTTGAGTTCCCCAAAATGACCTGATCGAGACACTGATATTCAAAGATTGTAATCATGCGTTGTTTCCAGGTGTTGTAATTCTTCCCGTTGAACTTTTGGCTGCTTTTGAGCATTATGTTCGTCAGAGATGCCATCACGTACCTCGAGGTCAAACTAGTGAGGACAAAATAATGCACAAAAAATAGAAACAAGTTCTGCAAAACAAAGTCCAAGGCAGAAACCAAAACCCTAGCATGGATTTCGAGGTTTTACTAAAAACCTAGAAAATATTAATAAAAACCTAGAAGGATTTAGGAAATACCTAGAAAATTTTAACAACACAAATTTTGAGGCACGAAAAACGAGGTACCCAAAAAAAATGGAAGACAACCTAGTTGCGATCTCGAAAAACCCACCAAAAATCTGTAATTAAAATAAAATTTTAACTTCAAACTGAGGGTCATAACCCTAGTCAACCTTTCTAGAACCCTAGGCTGCCATTAATAGACCAAAAAATTGTAGAAAAAAATGAAACCCTAGCCACGAAGGCCAACGCTTAGGAATGTCGCCAAGAAGCCAACAAAAATGAAGATTTTCGAGAGCAGAAACGCGTCTAAAAAAACGTGTTCCAAGATCTTCAAATTGCGGGCAAAAATTACAAAAAAGTACGTCTTTAGGTAAAACGTCCTTCGAGCTACGACCAAAGATGATGAGATTGCGTCATCAGAGCAGGAAGAGACGCGGGCAGACTAGGGTGGCTGAGAAAAATGCTGGCAAAATCCTCCAAAAATTGTGGCTTGAAGGAGAACGAATTGCATTCAGAATACACTAAAAAAACGCAGCCAGGGAGTGCTTAAATCGCGTGCAGAAGAGGGTTCGCGGGCTAGGGCAAGGTTCTGACGTCATGGTCACAAAATTGCGCGCTCAAAATACTCAAAATCGCGTGTATACAAGAGCAATTTTTCTGAGAAAAAACAAGCACGACTTTTACAGAAAATGAAACCACGAATTTACCCAGAAACCCTAAATGCTCTGACACTATGTGAATGGTTGAGAAAAAAACATTCTAACATTAATATGAAAAAAATTACATTATAAAGAAGTGCATAATATTGTAGATATTAAATATATCTACCTACCTACAGAAAACTGTAGAAACAGTAGTTAACAAGCTAACAAAACAAAAAATAACATTGACATTAACAATATAAATATAATATCCTAACATTTGATCTCTTTATTAGTCTGCAAATATAGGCTGGCTGAATGTAAATATCTGTCTGAAGATGATTCGATCTGTTTCTAATATTCAGGAGATATTGCACAAATAGGTTAAATCAATGAATAATTACTAATAAGGATTAATAATTGCTAGCATCATTATTGTCTAATCATATAATATCTATCTATTTATATGTATATTTCATTATATATATATGAATTTATACTTAACTTCCCTTTTCATTGGTTTATTATGTGTCTTCACATATGTCTCATTGAACTATATCTTCTTCTTCACACATGCCTCTTGATATCTTCTCTAATTCCAAATGATATGCTATTTCTTTCAGTCTCCTATTGTATTCAGATTTCTAATTCATTTCCGATTTCTGATTTATTTCTATATTTTATTTTTATTTATTCCATAATTCCTTCCTTGATTCACATCTGCCTTCTTAAATGTAAATACATTTTTGAATCTCTTCGATGCCCCCTTTGCAAATGATTTTACTCTACTCATATATCCTCATGTCTAAATGAAACAATGCGTCTCTTTGAATAGAGATCTCTTAACAAAAAGACGTGACTTTTGTTTAAGTGCTGTTTTGTCTTATCCTAGTTGCTGCCAATTACCAACTCAATCGCTGCTGTACATTTTCAATTCCATTGCTGCCTTTATTAATTCTTCTTAATTTCAAATCTGCCGCTGCTCCTTATTTTAATCGATGTCCTTTAATTAAATGGCAAAACCGTTGCCATATTATTGGCTAATGCTTGCTAAATGATCGCAGGGATTGTAAGGGGGTATTGCAGGGGACAGATTCTGACAACCAAGTCTGACATGGAATATCTTGTCCCCCTTTGTATTGTTAACTAAATGTTAATGTATTTATTTTTATATTAGTTTATATATTTATATTATTATAATGATTATAATTATAATAATATTTAAATTGTTAATATTTGTATTTATATTTGTTATTTATTTTATTTATTTATTTGTATTTCAATGTTTGTGATTTCAGGGGCATGACAATATTTAAATACAAATTACAAAAAGTAATTGTTAGTAAATATTGCTTAAGAAATTTTTTTTTATAAGGACTATTGCTGTAGTCAAACTCTTTTGTAGTCAAAAGGCCCTTGACATCCATGATTGGGCTCAATAATTTGGGACTTCAACCAACTCTCAGTATTTGACTATGCTTCCAAATAAAATAATTTTGTTTTCAAATTAAGATTTCAACATTACAATATGAGATGGCCTTGGGCCTCAATCCAATCTGTGATGTCCTTGGTAGAAACTTCGTCTTTGAACTAGATTGCATTGTGAAATAAGAGATACAGAGAGGCATCAAACTTTTGACTTACAGAGTGAAACCACTTTTGTTCCTTAAACCTCAAGATAGATGGTGGAACCTTTATGGGCCCTCTGAGCTCCAACAACAAGTGGAACCTATGTGGGTCCCTCGATCCATAACTCACTGGGTTGATAACCCTGGTGGTCCATCAACCATGGATACTAAATATCAACACTAATCTGTAAAACTATGCCCTAATGGCTTCTTTCCGGCCTATGACAGTATTAAATGCTTAAACAATAAACAAAAACAGCAGTAATTAAATCACACAAACAGAGCACATGCAAGAATGAACATATAACACCAAAACTTTCCCTAGAGAAAATGTCGAAAGAGAGAAAATCTTCAGCAGGAGAATGCACTTTGCACCTCATTCACTATTCAATGCTTATTACATGGAAAACTCAGCCATATCCATGGATTCTCCAATGTACACAAACCTTTGTGCAACTGTTCTGTTTCCACAGCTCTCACATCATTCTGCATTTTGCTGCCCATTCATTAAAAAAGTAGCAACAAAGAGTATATTGTACATGCCAACCAAACCTCATAAAAGAGTGTTCAATCCCTTTTGAAATCCTCTGCTCTTCTGTTGTCAATGGAAGATCAAACGGCTTGGAACATGGATGTATGCCCTCCAGGCAATGGGCCATCCATGTAACTGCCATTTGGGAACCCCAATTGTTTAGTTGTCTTTGCTTGCAGCCCTATTATAGAAGATTTGCATTGCCAATTGTCCAGCATGCATTCCTATGTCCACTTCCAGACTTAGAAACTAATAGTTTTCAACCTTTCAATCCTAATTGTCTGCAACACATGGCATACCTTTTTGTCATTGTCCAAGTGGATGAGAGCTAAGTCAAGGGCCTTCATCCATGCTAGCAACTATCAACAAAAAAATCATACACTTTTACAGCATTGCACTACTTCTACAGCAACATACTTCCTTCCATAGCCATTATCACGACTTCAGCAGCAAAAAACCTACTTCATGACACTTTATCAGCCATTTGCCAACTTTTGCTACCACTCTTGCTACAGTACTTCATCAGCAACTACATTCACTTCAGCAACACTTTGTTAGTGATGAATACACTTTAACAGAACCTCATCAGCAACCATAACAACCTATTCATTAAACAAACCATGGTTTGCATACTTGGACTTAACTAGATGTGGCAGGCCAAAAGTTTCTGACTCAGCAAAACTTGGCTAATTAAATAAATACATACATTTCTTAATTTTTTTTTTTTAATGCAAAATACAGTTCAAATCCAGGCCCACTTACAAACAAATTTCCCTATCAAATACCATAGATTGCACAATCAAGAAACAAACGCCAACTCAAGTAATGGAATTGTGTGATAGGTAAGTAGTGTTGGCATTGTGTTGTACCCCAAATTAAAATTTTTGCTACACTTAGGCATTTTGAGGAAATGAGTAAAAGTCTTGTCAAAATTGTCAAAAAAGGTCAAAATTGGGGTTTACATGTCTTGTATGAGGGTCAAAAACTTGAAACTTTGAAAATCTGACGATCTGGGTCTGCTCAGAGCGACCAAGTCTACAAAACCCAGATCTCAGTTTTTTGGCCCTAAATTTTAGGAAAATTTCTATTTTTAGAAACTTTCTAAAAATAGAACTTTTTCTAGGTTTTTCTGGGTTTCTTTCGAAACGGATGTTGGCAAAATTTTCTAAAAATAGAAGATTAAAAAAAATAGAAAGTTTGGTTGTTAGGGTTCAAATTGATTTTGATTCGTTGAAAATACTTCCTTATCAGGCTGGTTCAATCAAAATCATCAAAAGATCAGTTTTTCCCTAGTGGGTCTATTCTGCTTTTTTATAAATTTTTTGGGAGTTTCGAGGCCATTAATGGAGGTCAGTCAACTGCTAGGTGTTAGATTCAAGCATTCAAGCACTAAACAGAAGATGAAAATCATGAACATGCATGCAAAACGGAGAATGGAGAATGGTAGTTAAGAATCTTGAAACCTGAGAAAAAATGGTTAAGTCTTGAAGCTTTAGCTGCCCCAGCTTAGTCTAGGCGCCCGAACACTCATGCCTTAGAAAATTTTTCATCTCAATTAGTCGAGGCAAAGACAAGCACGTTGAACGAAAGAGAAAGTTGAAAATTGCAAAATAAAAACTAAGTCTGCCAGCCATGGGCACCCCAGAAGGAGATGGGCGCCCAACTTTTCAAGAGATCAAATGATGAAATTAGGGTTTGTGCTCTTAGACAATGTTCCTCAGAATCTTCTCTGCTTTGAAGTGAGACCATCAGCACAGTCATCTCATCAATTAGTCATCCAGAATTGAAGATCAAACGGAGAGGTCTCAACCAAGAAGCAAAATGCAAATCATGAAATCATTAGAAAATATTTTAAGTTTGGAGAACTTGGGCACACTAGAAGAAGATAGGCGCCTAGGGTTTTTGAGGCCCAAATCCAACAGTTAGGGTTTGCAAATATGCTCAATCTCTTCAGAATTCTGCCAACTTCATAGTGAATATCTTGGCATGATCATCAGATTCGTCAGTTGCTGACAAACTTAGAATGAACAAAAGGCATAAAATGAGGTCTCAAGCTTCAAAGTTGAAAACTGAAGAAAAATGGCTAAGGCTGGAGATCTTGGGTGACCCAGAAGGAGAGATGCACCCAAGATTTTGGGGCATCTAATGAATGAATTTGCAGTCGTAGTCCCCAGCATGACTTCTCCAGTCTTGATTAGGGTTTCCAACGCAATCGTCAGTAGGTCCATTGGAGTTGACGAGCATCAAATATCACCAATTGATCGGAGGTGTAAAACCTTTGAAAATATCAGAAGTCAAAAGCAAGGTGAAAATCACAGAAAATAAACTAACTCTGAAGGAGTTGGGCGCCCTAGTTAGCCAGGGGCGCCCAAGCATTTGACCCCCAAGATGCAACTATCAGGAGATGAATCCTCTAGAGAACCCCCCTTAGAATCCTCCGAGCTATCTAGCGAATGTGATAGTCAATCGGATTATTCTAGCTCCCAAAATCGTGAATTCATCAAAAGATTAAGGGAAGCAAGCAAGAACTTGAAGAATATGGATCATAGGCATCCTAGGTAACCAAAGGCACCCATGATTTTGAAGGTCAAGGTGGAGTTTTTGTCAAAAGTTGCCTCCAAACAAACTTTGTCAGATTCATTCAGGCCCCGCGATGGATCATTTTGTCAAATCATGGGATTCAGTGAGCATCCAAAAATCAAAGATCAAGCCAAGGGTAAAATCAAGCAAAAAAATTGAAAATGGTGAAGAAAATGGCTAAGTATGGAGAAGAAAAGCGCCCCAGGAGGAGATTGGTGCCCAAGGCTCAATGCCTTCGTCATTTTTCCAAGTTTTCATCATTCAACATTAGAAAACGTCGAAGTTCAATGCGCTTGCTCAGGATTGGCTTCAAGAAGTTTTAAAGCAAAAGAAAGTAGATTTTCTCAAACCTCAACTTATTTAAGAGAGCTTTTGTCTTTCATTGTTCATTTTTTTGCAGGTTGGTGTCTAGAGCAAGAAGATTTTCCCTTTTCTCTCAATGAAGATTTGAAGACCCAAACGACATGCTTTTTCAGTGTTCTTCGTGGTTCCAAGATCAGTGAGCAAGGAGGAATGCTTTTTCAGGCTCCAAACTTCTAGGGTGTTGCTTTTTCAAAACACCCACTCAACTTTTTTTGTTTTTGATCACATTGGTTTCTCCGCTTTTTCATCCTATTGAACATTGAGAAACTTTTTCCTCTTCTAGAAATTGCTTTTTGGCTGCTTTTTTAGGATAGATTCAACTTTTTCAATTTTTGAGCATTAGGGTTTCTTCTCCAAAACATGATTTTCTACAAAACCCGAGTCCTAGCTTTTTTTGGAGAACTTGCTTTTTCAAGGCAGATCAACATTCTATTTTCAGCAGCACTCTGCACTTAAAATCAAGAAAAAAATCAGCTTTTTGGCAGATGTGGATGACATTTAAAGCAACGGTCATCTAGAAGTTTTCTTTCTATTTTTGTCTCAATTCTTATCCACTGTTTGAAGAAGAGAAAGAAAACAAGTTGTAATAGTTGGCGTTCCCTATTTTTATGCTTTCATAGTTGGTTAGATGTTTATCTTGTTTAGTTTTAGAAATAAAGCTTGCATGTTGGCAAGTCTTGGTTGTAAAAGCAAGGAGATTTTAGGGTTCCCTACTCCTCTGCTTATGTATAAATAAAGGCAACGTTGCCCATTATTTTCTTAATGTGTTTGTGATAACAAATTGTTGAGCCTATTTTGCCTGCAAGTTGTTTAGTTTCAGTTCACTTAGTGTAAGAAGAAGTTTGCAAGTCTCTTTTAGCTGCAAGTTCTTGTTCAGTGCATGTGTCTTGTGTCAATGTATTCTGGGTTGATGGCTAAACTGTAAGCCTATTTTGCTACAATCCTGCTGTCCCAAAATTGTAATCTTTTGTTCCTGAAATTTGAGAAAATAAAGTCTTGTGCTTGCTTTGCCACCCTAATACGAAGTCTCAGATTTCCGTTTATTGTGTTATGCTTATATGATCTTTATTTCAACTTGCATTGAAAGTAAGTAGACGTGTGTTGGAAAAGTGTTTATTCAAGTATTTTTTCAGAAAATCCTTGTCCATTTCTAATTCTCTTGCTCTGCGTTTACTTAAGAAGTTAGAAATGTCATTAGAGTAGGCTTAGTTGTAGTTGAACTTCTAAAATAGAAAATCTCAACTACGACGCTTGAGTTTTATAACCTTGTGCTCTTAGCTGAACAAATAGATAGACAAATTAGTCTTAATTTACTTTTTTGAGCAACATCATTAAAGAGGGAGCTTCCCCTCCAAATTAAAAGAGCAGTTTATTTGTGCATAGCTGTCCGTTTCTAATCCACATTCCAGAGGTGCGAATTGAAACGCCAACACATTGTAAATGAAAAGAAGTGACCAAAGTGGCATGAGGGAAGAAATTGTATAATGTAGCAGTTGTTGCTGATAGTGATCATTAGGGCACATGATCTGTGAATGAGTGGTGAATACCTTGTAATTATGTGACATAACTGAAATGATAATTGATATTCGATATTCGTTATTCTATGTTCACAAAAGGAGAGGAAAACTCCTTATAAAGAAATTGACAAGACAATGTTTCTAAAATGAAACCATCGTTAATTGAAGCAAACTAAAGTAGAAAGTTGAAAGATGCTAAAACAAACTAAAACGTAAACAAAAGTTACTAAAAGTTAACTGAAATAAACTAAGTTAACTAAAAATAAACTATCGACTAACTAAAGTTAAGATGACTATTAATATTACAATAAATATTTTAATACCCTCCCTTAATGGTCATCCTACAAACAAAAGCTAAGTCTACCCATATTTTGATGGTGTGTTGGTCATCAAAATGCATAATATGTAGACTCCTTTTGCTTAGTATACTCTGCCACTTGAGCACTTTGCTGAGATTCTTCTTGGTTGGATTTCTCATTAGCCAACCGCTTTTTGCAATACTTCTGTATATGACCAATCTTCCCATAGTATTGGCAAGTAATAGACTTCTTGGATCCCTCCTCCAAATTGCCTCGTCCTTTTTGTTGAGTGGACTTTCCTTTGCCAATGTCATTGGTAGTAAATGCTTGTTCAACACTAGGAGACTCACTGCTGCTCCCAAATTGCTTCCTCCACCTATCCTATTGCAAAAGCTTGTTTCACAACTCATCAAACTTCAAGTCAAAATTGGTGGATGTAATGTTGAGTGCTTCGATGAAGTGTTCGTAGGAATGCGGCAAACTTTTCAAAGTGATTACTACCATATCCTCCTCTTCCTTCTTACGACCAATGGCCTCCAATTGATCATGAGTATCTTTGATTTTCGTCAAGTGCTCTTGCAAAGACACTTGGTCATCCATCATAATGGAAAACAACATATTCTTTAGGAAGAAAGCCCTTCCCCTATTTGAGGTCTCATGAAGATCTTTGAAATGCTTCCACATCTTCGCAACAGACTTACCAAATGGTATTTCTAGTAACATCTTATTGGTGACAAATAATTTTAGAAGCATAACTACCTCCCTATTAGCTCCATCATACTTGTCTTGATCCTTCCCCGCAGTTGTGGGACGAACTCTTGTACCTAGAACAAGCATATCTAGAAACCGATACTCAAAGATGGTAAGCATCCTTTACTTCCACGTGTTGTAATTCCTTCCATTGAACCTTTGCGTGTTTTCCAACATAACATTGGACAAAGGTGCCATCCCTCTCGTTTTCTAGAAGCACAAAAAACGAGGTAACTTTGTGATCAACTAGCACAAACTCTGGAAAATCAGTTGGCACAACTCATGATTTTTTTTCAAAAATCGTCTAAAAGAGAGGCTCAGAAACTATAAGATTTTTTAGAAAAACTTTCGAAAACGTTAAAAAGTACGATTTTTTCAAAATAAATCCTCAAAAAACTTCAGCAAAATTTTTATAGAATTTTTTTGAAAAGCTCTCCTTATATTTTGAAAAACTCTTCGCAAGACTTTTAAAATTTTTCTCAGAAAATTTTTGTCAAAAAACTAGCTCAAAAATTAACCCTTTAGGTTACCATGAAACCACAATTTTTATCAGTAAAAACCCATCAAAAAACTATGAAAACTCAAATCTGCCCACAAAATCTAGAAAATTAGGTCTAGAAAAAAAAAAAAATGATTGTGAAAACCCACGAGCAATGAAAAACATGATTTTTACAAAATCGCCCAAAAAAGAGATTATAGACCCCCAAAACTGAACCCTAGGTTGGATTCATGATCAAAATATTGCCCAAAAAATGCAGAACCCACAAGCAAATAAGAAGGTAGGATCGCATTGAGAAAAATAGGGCAAAAACACCCTCACAAATACCACAAAAACAATAGAGATTATGCAGGTCGTGATTTAAGCCTGTCACGATTTTTGTAGGACACCCATAGAAACAGACGAAATGCCAATAACATTTGAGGAGTCGGTCGCGATTTTTGAAAAAACCATGAAAACTGGAAACCTGCGCTTAGGAAACTATGCAAAATGCATTGATTTTGACTAGAAAACCCATGAAAAAGCTAGACAGGTCTTTAAAAAGTCACGCACATAAAACCTCTAGCATAATGCCCATAAAACCAGATGAAAAAACGCGTCCAAAAATGCGAAAATCCACACCAAAAAAAAAAATGTCTAAGCCAGTTGTGATTTTCTGAAAAATGTGATGCAATTTCTCCTTGCAACTTCAGCGATTTCTCCCTCAAAAAACCTCAAAAAACTTCGAAAAAGATCCTTAAAAAATTCGGCCTCAAAAAACCCTCAAAAATTTTCTCAAAAAACCACGATGTATTTTTTTAAGATAAAAAACCCTTCGATTTTCAAAAAATTCGGTTCTCAAAAATTTTAGAAATTTCTTCAATTTTTATTTTTTAAAAAATCAGCTAAAAAAAATCTAAGAAATTCCTAAAAAATTCCTTAGGAAGACCCAAATTTTTATTACTAAAATTTTGTCAAAAAAGTTTGAGCCTAAGCTCTCATACCATGAAATGATAATTGATATTCGATATTCATTATTCTATGTTTACAAAAGGAGAGGAAAACTCCTTATAAAGAAATTGTCAACACGATGTTTTTAAAAAGAAACCATCATTAACTGAAGCAAACTAAAGCAGAAAGCTGAAAGATGCTAAAACAAACTAAAGCGTAAACAAAAGTTACTAAAAAGCTAATTGAAATAAACTAAGTTAACTAAAAGTAAACTATCGACTAACTAAAGCTAAGATGACCATTAATATTACAATAAATATTATAATAATATGTATGTGATGATGTAAGTTATTAATTTGAGTGAATTTTTCAAATGCACTTGCAAGGACTTATATTTTGTGTGATCAGGCACTAGAACACTAACAAAACAAATGTTTCACATGACAAATAAAAAAGTGAAGGCAATGAACCCTAAACTGTGTGACAAAAGGCAACAAAGTCAGCATTGATCATGAAATCAAGTCAATACTTTGTTTTTCAGCATAAAATCCCTGATGAACCTGCGTTTGTATGTCATAGCAAAGACTTGTAAGTTTTAAGTTTAGACTCATCAGGTTCTCTTGTGAGTTTGGCCCTAAAACTTGCCGATTACCCAACCTTTGTGAGTCACGAGTTTTTACAGTGGAAACTTGGTGGGAAAAAAGCCTCCGAGTACTTGGTAACTCACCAAGTGCTTGGTGAGTAGTTGAGCTATGAAACCAACTGCTATACAGCAAAGAGTATTCCTCCTCGAACATTGAAATAATTTTCCCGACCATTACAAGTAATGCTTGGAAGTATTGGATAAGCCGAGGTCATTCTCTGATTTATCCTTCCCTAAGATTCCACTTGTCATAAACTCAGTATATAAATTCAAGCAACCAATAGATTGCTGAAATCTATCTGCGACTGTATAGTGTTGGTGTACGTTTTATCATCCACCGAACACACAAAATAAAATGTCCAAAGACACTCTATCCTCTCTTGAAAAACCACCGCGTATGCTAAGATTGCGAGAAGATCATATGGCGATTCCAAGGTTTCTTTTGTCGGGTCTTGACGTGTGGATAAGCTCAATGGCCGTTGTGATTTGCTGGTAATAAACAAGGGGACTTATGTTAAGGAAATCTTCACAAGTTTGGGACTTAGGTGGATTTATCATTAAAAGGCTTCTTCACTTAGGACTTTCAATGTGGATCTAAAAAAAAATAACAAAAAGAATAAGGGTTCAGGAGGTCTATTCTATGCCTAAGAATTCAAGAGACAGTAAGGATTCGGTGAAGGGGATAAACCACACTTTGTTTCCCCTCCTGCGGGACAACATACGCAAAATGGGTGCAATCTTCAAGGGTTGTGATGATAATTTTCAAACTCCGAATGAGGCTGAAGTTAAGCTTCCACAATTAAGAGCTCAGGCTAACTTTACGCAGAGAATGCAAATCATCCATTTGAAGAAAGTATGAGCAACACTTCACCGTTGAATCAATACGATCAATCTCTCATTCACTTAACCAACTTTCAAAGCAAATTCTACTTAATCTAATTCTAGCTTTAATCTATGGCGGAAGAAGATTTGCAACCTCGCTTACTATTTGACAATAAAAGTTGTTCAAAGCAAATCATGCATAAGAGCTTTTATTATTCGAAATAGTCTCAATGCAACAATTTCATACTCTGTCTCCACACAAATGAAAGTGAGAGAGCATCAGTTTATATAGAGTTTCAGAAATCAAATGAAGGGCCGAGATTAAAACAATATCAACGGTCAAGATTATTACAACCCAACCCTAATTAGGGTTACCCAAAATAACATAAGTTATCAACTAGTAATCAATCAGTAAAGTGGCAGTTGCAGCTATTATCTAGGAGAGGCGTCCTTATCCTTCTGAGCAGCATTCCGTTCGATGAACTTGGACACTACTGTGATGACCTCCTCCATTGTGACAGGTGGCAGCATGCTAATCCGGAATTCAAGTCTGTCCAACTTTTCAACACATTTGGCAAAAGTGCTTTCCCAATCTGCCTCCTGCTTCTCAAAATCATTTCGGATGGCTGAGAGTCTTGCCACTCTCGCAAAATCCTATCTCAGAAATGGTCCAGTGGCCGAGAAGAAAGTCTCTTGAACTTTATGCTTCAACCTCTCCAACTGCATGTCGTTCTCTCGGACAATCTCACGGTCGAACACTTCTGCAGCTGTCATATAAATCTTCTCCTGGATTTCTTTGACCTGCTCTTCAATCCTGAGCCCATCCACTTTTGCTTTCTCCAAAACTTCTTCTCGTATAGTCACTGCCCAAAACCAGTGATGGAAATCATATGCTGCTCCTGCAGCAATCACCCTTCTATTAACCAACTCCTCTCTTGGAGTACCTTTCAAGATCCTAAGGCTTGGAATAAGCCTCTCTTGCATATCCGGAATACATTCCCATGTCTCTGCCATATCCATAAGTCTGGAAAGAAAAGAGGAGGTTCGCCCACAGGCAAGTGCCAGTTTTTCTATGAATGAGGTTGCTTCCGTGCCTTTGCTCACTATCCAGTCCTGAGCTTCCCTGGCTGTAACCATTCTATGTTCTACATCCTTGGTCACTTCCCGCGATGAATTGAGGAGGAGAGGAGCTGCCGCATTACCCTGATCAAGTGGTTGGGTCAAATGCTGTATGTACTCCTTAAAGCGTTCAATCTCCTTTTTGTACTCTTTCTTCTTAGCCACTTCTTTTTCCAATCTCGCTTTGATGGTCAAGACGGAATTATCTAATTCCTCAACTTCTTGGCCTTTTGAGGTTGGGCCAAGATCTACAGTGGTTATGGCATACTCTTGAGGAGTAATTTTGTCTTGTGGCTTATCCACTGTGGGTACTGCAATGTGTACGGAACGGCTGCCTGTCTCGTCCCTTTGAATAGTAGAGAATTTCTTGGAAGACTTTTTGACTGCAACTTGCTCCAACCTCGCCAAGAAATCTGTAGTATCATCCTCCTCCTGGGCTTCTGCAAGTTGTTGAATCTTCATTCTTTCTATCAGCCAATCTGGAATGGTCGGCTGCTCAACTCCATCTTCTACCTGAACCTCTTCCTCATTTGGAATATCCACAACCTCCTTGAGAGCGGAAATCATTCCCTCCTCGAAGTCATTATTCTGGACTTCTATCTCATTGTCTGAACCAAGTATTTTCATGCCCGTAGGTGACAAGGGCTCCTCATCATCCGGCTGAATAGGTTCATCGTTCTCTTCCTGAACTATAGGAGGTACAATTATTTCCACCAAGGACTCATCTATGGTAGCCATCAGCTCGTCGATATTCCGGGATGCTGCCGAACGAGATGGTTCTCCCCTCTGTCTTTTGGAAGCAGGCTCTGCACTCAGAACTATTTCCTTCCTTTTCTCTCCAATCTCGACCAAGTCCTGATGGGAAGCACCGGCATTGGAAGAATATGACTCTGCCTTGCTCAGTAGATCATACGTGAGCGTTATTCTTCTCTGCCTCATTTCTTGAACATGATGGTCAACCCACCACTGAGAGTACTTGACTACCGGCCTCATTAGCGTTGCTAAGTCTGCATGCTCAGGTTCTGACCATCTCACGGGAGGAAGAGGTCGACTCTCCTTGAAACGTGGCTGGATATAGTTCCCATCATCTTGTAATTGATCAGGTATCCGGCATAACTCAATTTCCCTCATGAAGTCTAGTGACATTCTAGACCATAGTCTCCTCTTGACTTCGTACTCATCAGTGGCATCAGCCCAAAAGTCTTCTAGTTCCACTCTGTGCTTGTACCTTCTCCCTTCTACTGCCCGGATATTATGATGTGGGTCAAAGTTGACCTTGGACTTGTAGGCTCTAAATGGGTACCACTGGATTTCCAATCTAGCAATCTCAGATGCCTATGAGGACGGACAAGATTCCAACATATTCTCGATGAACAATGGGAATGTAATAGATGCCTTCTTGGTTGGCCTCTGAATGTTCTGATATTCCTCTAGTTGCCTCAAGACTTCAAGCAAAACCATCCGATTTGTCAGATAAATTGGCAACTTATAAGGATTTCCAGTAAATCCTTGGATCCTAATGTATGTAAATTTTGGGAATTGGATGAACTAGGATCCATATCTACTAATTAGGCTCTTCGCCTCATGACTCAACCTCTGATATATTCCCCCTTGGAGCGTTCTGGTGATATGCATTAAGAATGCATCATGTGCCCTTCTGAAATGAGACTTCTCCTTCAACTGGAGTTGCGGGTAACAATCGTACGGTTTGAGTTCGTTTTTTCCACTGCCAACTTTTCCTCTGCAAGTTAGTCCTAGATACTTATATGATCTGGCCAACAAGTAGACAACATACGAGCTCATATGGAAAGACTTAGTCTCTTCCAGATTGATTAATTGCTCGTGGAGATTGTCACTTATCATCCGTGACCAATTGAACATTGTTACGCCAGAAGTGATCTCATCTATGAAATAGTACATCTAGCACTCAAAAAATGCACCCTGCGGGTTGCGAGCTATTCTGTTCAGCATCAATATGATATCTCCAAAATCTTCTTTGAAGTCCGTCCAGTGAGGTCTTTTGGGCATCTTCTTTATTGATGGCTTCGGTTTGTCCAACCATGCCTTGTTAACAGTTGTAGTGCATAAGTCCGGTTGGCTGTCATATAACCTCTTGGCCTCTTCCTTGGTCTTATAGACCATCCGTGAATGCTTTGGGATGCCGAAGGTTTCTTGAATTGCCATCTCGCCTAAGTGTGCCAGAATTCTGCCATCCGGTGCAATGATCTGCCTCTTTTGAGCATCATAGTGGATAGCACATTCCACCATTAATTCTGCACAATCTTTTACAGGCGAGAATCCTGCTGCTTGGAAAATCCCGTTTCTGATCATCCGCCTGGCTATTGGTGTTGGCAGTCCATTCTGTCCATATACTCTTCTTTTGAACTCGTCGAAGTTGACATGTCCGAGATCGGTGTCTACGACATTCTTCCATTTTGAATTGATTTTAGTCTCCCGCTAGGTACCTTTGCTGGCAAATTTCATTTTTGCCGGCCTCTTTGATGATTCGCCCACAATGGTCATCAACCTGCAATCAAAAAATTAACATTAATATGGAGACTTTTTTAAATTAATTTATTCTCATGCCTTGGATTTGGATGATTTACTTTCAGCTTATTAAATAATTGAATTGCTACGAAAAAGCAAGCTGAAAGTAAATGGATGAAGTTTAAAATTTTAGACAGAACTTTTGCCAAGATGAAAGGACAGAAGAAGAATGGCGAAACAATCAACTTGACTGAACATCAAACCTCAGAAAAAGATTGCTGGCTGCAAATCAGATTTAATTTCTGATAATTTAGAAGAAGTGCGCCTCTTCTGAACAGAAGAAATTTCAACTTTCAACAGATAAATCTTTTCTCTTTCCCGCAAAAATTCTTCCTCAGCATAACATTACTCCTCTCTCTGGAAAATTCGATCTTGCCAACTGAACAATCAACTGCCTGATAATTTCGAGAGAGATCAAATTTCTCTTCAGCTGTGTGTGAAAAAATGAGTTGCTGAAACTCATTATAATGCTGAAGGATTTAATTTATTTAGCAACTGCCTTCTTTCTTGATCTCGATTTGTTTTCATTTATTCAAACAGGCAAGTTTCCTTTATTTTTCGAAAAGAATCAGTCTCGAGCTTATCCGGGCAAATCTCATTGATCTTCAAAAATTCGATTTTTGCTTGAATGTTTATCTTTGATTTTTCGAATTTTGAAAGAAAACATTAAATATTTAATTAAATTCGACCCTTCCAAGTTTTAAATTCATGGTGAATTTAATTTTGCCTATCGGATTTCATCTTTGGCCGGCACAATTTATTTTCTTCCAACTCTCGTCTGGCAAACTTCACTTTGTCCAAGGCATTTAAATTTCTGAGTAGTTGAAATAAATTATTAAAATATTAAAATATTTTAATTTATTCCAACCCGTTCATTTTGGACCCATGGCTATTTCGATTTTCTCTTCATTTTTCTCGGCTAAAAGTGTATTTTCCAATTTTATTCTCAATTTCGTCTAGCCAAGTCAAAACTTAAGCCATTCCATCGACAATTGTTATGCCAGATCCTTATTTTTCTTTGCCACAGCCAACTTTTAATTGCACTGAGCCTATTTTCTTTTGCCAAAGTCAAATTTTCTCTTGCTCAGTCGAATTTTTCTAGGCAAAATCCTTGTCTGGATGTCTTCATCAGGTGAATTTCCTTGACGCTTGACAAATTCTTATTCCAAGGGTGATCCTTCCTTTCTTTGATTTGCGCATCTTTCTCTGTATACTTGGCCAACTTTTCTTCTAGACATTCAAGACTTTAGGCGAAATTTAAATTTCTCTTCACTTTTGTGCTTGGCACACTTCATTTTATTCTTTGCCATAGCCTATTTTCTTTGGCACTTGTCCTTTCAAACTTAGCACTTAAACTCTTGAAAACGTCATAACACTTAGCCAAAAACTTCAACTTTTCATCCTTTGGCCTCTATACTTAGGCAAATTTTCGAATTTGTCTTGGCTAGGTACCAAACACTTAGCAAAAAAAAATCAATTTCTTTTTCTCTTCATAGACCATGGCAGACTTTCCAACCCTTTTGGACAAGCATCTTGGACGTCCCTCTTTTCTAGGGCGGACTTTGGATGGTCCTTGCATCATCTCTCTTGAACATGGCGGACTTCCAAAGATTTTAGCACTTTCCTTTACACTTTGCCTCTTGGAAATATCACAACACTTAGCCAAAATCTTGATTCCACCTTTTTAGGCTCTTACACTTATCAAAATTTTCGAAATTCTTCTTGGTAGGCATCAATACTTAGTGAATTTTTTTATTTTTTTCCTTCTCACGTGCCCAGGCGGACTTTGGAGGGGGCTAGGATATCGAGGGCGGACTTCATGACCTTTTGGACATGCTTCTTGAGTGGATGGCGGACTTCACAACTTTTTGGCATCTTCTCCTTGATGCTAAGGTGGACTTCATGACCTTTTGGCACTTTTCCCTTGAGGCTGGGCGGACTTTATAAGCTTTTGGCACTTCCTTCTTGGGTGGATGGCGGACTTTCTTTAGTCTTTGGACATGCTTGGTGGATTTTGAAGGGTCTTAGACAAGTGCAAGACGGACTTTCTATGTTCTTTGCCATTTTTCCTTAGTGCTGGGCGGATTTCACAAGCTTCCAAACATTCATACTTTCCTTCTGTCCCACATTTCAAGGACCTCCTTCATGGCGAATTTCAGACTTAAACAAATTTCTCATGAATTTCATCTTTTTCGAGTTGATTCTCTGTGATTTTGCTCTTCAGATCTGACTGGTTTTGACTGATTTTTCCAGAATCTGGTCTGATTTTTCATGCTTTTGATACTTTTTCTCATGCTTTTTATTTTGTTTTCCCAGATTTTTCAATGATTTTTCAATTTTCTCTTTGATTTTCTAAATGATTTTTTGATTTTTTTGGAACTTCTGAGTGGATTTTTGGAATTCGAGACCTTTCCAAATATAGAAACTTTCCAAAAATAGAAACTTTCTAAAAATAGAAAAAGCAAAACCCTAAAAAATAGGGAACCCCATTTGGCCCAAAAATGCCAAAAATGAAAAAGCGAAAAACCAAGATTTCCTAAAAAGTAGGAAGTCTCAGAATTGGCCGAATTCACAGGCGATCTTCGTTTCTTGGGCCTTCTGAGCGCTTCCATGACGTCTACGCACTGATTCAAGCATGGATTACTGACTTGGCTCGGGTAACTCTCGGCAAACTGACTTGAAACTCTTAACAAGGTGATCTCACGAAACCGTTGCAAGGAGACAAAACCCTAAAAACAAGTAGACAACTGGGGGTCCCCATTGGCGATGGGGCAATGTGTGAAAAGGTCACAACACAGTAATACTGCTCAAAGCATGTGCCAGACACAAAAACCAACCCAATTTGAACTACTCAACTTGGTTTTGGATCAGCCATGGACCTTAGGAAGAGACTATAGAGCCATATTATGTTTGTGTTTTTGTGTTTATGATATTGTTAGCCAGTAAAGACCAACATGGTCTGTAAAATATATATAAAACAAAAAATTGTTTATGTTTTTATAAGAGAGAATCTATATTTTAAATAATAAAGTCTCTGAAATTGAGCATCTTGAAAATATAACTGCCAAGCTCTGTTTATTTTCATATTTTAAAAGAATCTGTAGGTTTTCAATGTTTGAAAGTTGGTTTATGACATTTCCATATTAGCAGGACAAATTAGTAGAAAATGATATTCATCTTCAAGTGGTTATCATGGAATTTTTGATTGAATAGATATGCACCCAGCCTCAACCGGGAATGTTTAATGTTTCATAATTTCATTTGTATGTTATGCAATGATTTTGGATTTGTTTATAAGTCTTCCAAGTTTAGTGAGAGATGCTGTCCAAGCTTGATTACCAGAAACAAGAAATGGAAAATGTGATGGCAGTGAAAACATAAAAGAAAACAAGGTTGGCTGAGGTTGTGCATAAGAAATAAATAGGAAACAGTTATAATAGTAACACACATGCATATATATGTAACACGTATATATATGTGCACTCATATATGTGTATTTGTTAATTTTTTAGTGGATGTGTGGCATCTAAAATAAGTAGCATATATTTAGAGGTGCATCATCATTGATTCATTTTTCCTCATTTGTTTTGCACATCCAAATAATAGTAATAGAGACTTGTTTCTTTTAATCTGACATTGAAAAGTGCATTCTCTTGTTCGATGGTAGAGCTATTGCTGCTTGTGAGATGCATACGAAACTTGGAGACGTTACTAAAATAACATAAAAACTAACAATTAGGTTATCAACATCACAACTCATAAATGGAGTGCAGGCCTGCCTCTGGCTGGTTGTCATTCATTATTTCAGCTTGGGACTGGATGACAGGTTTTGGCTCACTGACCTGAACTGCAAGGGAGCTGTCGATAAGTTATTTTTGAGTCTCGACTTCTTTATCATATTATACACAATATTTTCTTCCTAGAAAATAATGTTTCTTCAATGATATGCTCATGGCAACAGGCTGTAGCATCCAAGAATGGCCCCAAAATGGAAAAATGTTAGCAACGGCCATTTCATTATGGACAGGTTGCTGGACCTAAAAACATGAAACTGGTCCTCCCTGTTGCAGTTTTTGCAACATAGGTCCCAAGTATCACAACCATAGAAAATGCTCACAATAATCAAATTATTGGATTGGGCTTTTTTGGTTCTGTCAAGGAGACTTTTAATATTTAAATTGTAATAATGAAATTATTTTGTATTTGTTTAAAAGTCTTCCGAGTTTCACAAGAGATGCTGCAGGCTCAAATATTATAATCATAGAGAATGCCAAGAGTAATCATATTATTGGATAAGGCTTTTTGTTTTATTGTTTTTGCATAGACAACCTTATCAAGTCTCTTAAAGTCACTGGAAAAGGACAATATCCATGGAAATATACTATCATTTCCTCTAGTCCTAAACTCTCGGAGGGGCAACTCTAAACTAGTTTAGCTTGTAACCAGCCTGTTTCTTTTTGGTTTAGCTGGTAACATTCTATTTAATTCACAGTGCAATACAGTATCAAGCATGGAACAAGGTGAGCTAGTTTTATTTTCATTCACCCACCTTTTTTTGACTTAATGTATTGGCAACATGTACACCAGTTGATCTTATAGGTGAATGCACTATCAAGCATCGAATATTGTCATCTTATGAGCCTTGTCTGAGGAGAATTTGTTCTCTCCAGGACATCATCATGACAATTACTCTTCCTTGCTTGCTAGATTGTGGTCTGCTTGACGTTAACCCACCTTGTTTATTTGATTTATCTCACACCTCTTAACAACAATATGCTATTTCTAACTTAATTTTCAAGGATATTTCATATGTCTTGTCCACCTCTGCCAATGGGTCTAAAATTATGCATCAACAATACACGGTTAGTATTTGATTGTAACATCTTCAGAAGTATTTAGATATTCCAATCATTTGAATATCAAAATCTAAAACTAAACATGTAATCAAATAGTTTATGTATAAATAGAAGCATTCCACCGGTCACATTAAAAAAGTTTACCAGGTGCACTGCAGTTTATAGGGGGTTGTGCTACCCGATTCCTGCAGTTTAAAAAAGAAGAAGTATAAATGGAAGCATTGATCCCACATTTTATGTTTCACATGTCTATTTTGTAAAAATTCTTGAGGAATATACCAGAACATTTGTCATCCATTGATTCTTAGTGGTTCAATCTAATAGACTAATAGTATATTGGCCCTGTAATATTTTCCATCCACCATACTGAACCATTCATGGTGGTAATTATTGTTTAGATTTTTCTTCTTCTTTCACAGTGTGGATGTGTTTACAAATTAATCCTGGTTATCTTCAATGAAAAATAAAATAGGGCTTGGTTAGGATAGGTGAATTCCAAGTTTGACAATGCAGTATTACATATATTGTTGAAATTAAAGTGTTCAATGGTTTGCTCTTGTTGTGGCATATCTTCAACTGGTCTTGTTTGATTTTGTATTTTTCATTTCTGTCCCATACATTCAATGAATTTCCATCTTGATGATTTTTCATTAGTTCCCTCAATTAGACATCCTGACAAAAATCATTTCAGAGTAGGCAAAAGTGAAACATTTTCCTGAAGCAAGACCTAGCACCAATATGATTCCTTAATGCGCTACATTAAATATGTCTACTATGTGCATCTTCTAATAGATTGTTTGCTTAGTTTCTACATTTTGATAATTGATTTATAAAAGTTTTTTTACATATACTGTACTAGGTTTACTGTTTGGTATGTAGTTAATGTCCAACTGAATCATATTAGGACATAATTGGTCTCTTTGAGTTGTTAATACTCTAATTGTATCGTATTAGGACAGGCTTGGTTTCTCTGAATTGCATGGTCTCCGTATAAGCAATGCATACAATTCATTTCAACTGTAGAATTCCATTCCTTACAATTCCACATGGATTTTTAGGGAAAAGCACTCTATGCAGCAGAGACAGATCGAGTCCGAATTTGGGCAGAAAGCCGTGCAAGGTTTTCATTCAGCGATGCTATGGATCTTTACTCGGATGGTTCTTGGGTTTCTGTTTTCTCTTTCTCAATTGTATGTGCTTTCATTATTCTGTCTAGCTCTGGGAGCAGTATGTCAGGGACATAGCGGCAAATGGACAAGAAATAGGACAAATTCACAACTCAATGCAGGAACTGCTACAAAATTTACTATCTCCATTTCTTTATATGGATTATTTTCCAGTTGAAAGATGCAGAATAATCATTATTATAGAAATCTATCTGAGATTAATGAATTGCTATCTCAGATTCAGATGTAATGTATTATTTTATTTTATCAGGAATACAAGCTATTGCATTATTATTGTGTTCATTTGCCTTGGGTTGAATGCCCTTCGTGTATAATGTACAGCAGCACAATAACGATTATAATTATCTTTGAGTAGTTTTAACCTTCGTTGAATAATACTGTGTTTTTATTAAATGCCATTGTCACAGAGAGCTCTTTCGAATCAAGACACAACCTACACCTACAAGAAAGTAAAGAAGGGGAATTCATTTGATCTATAATATAGATTGCTTTATTCCAATTAGTAATATGCATGGGATTTCTGGGGTTGCTATTGAAATATAAAATTAAATGGCAAACATTGTAAGGCTGTTAATTGAATTGAAAGATGTCACTATAGTTGTGTAAATTAACCGGACCTGAAATTTAGTTTTAACGCAAAGAATAAGATGTTCATAGATATATTAAGTTGAAATAAGATGTGATTTGTAGTTGGTTTCCTTATCCACTTTCTTGCATTTACACAGGTCGAATTCCTTTTGATTAGAAGACACTACTTTCCTCTTTATTTCTCTAGAGCTTGGCTAACTTTTTGTCCCCATTGACTATTACTCATTGCAAATTTTTGCTAGCTTGAGTACACTTGCTCTCCAGCTAGCTCAATCTCCTTATCTCCTTGACTATTACTGAGATTTTTTTTTATAGTTTTGAAGTTTAATTTGTGACATTGTACTATTTTTATTAATTTTGGTTCTTTATAATGCTAGAATCTATTTATTACTCCTGTTGGAACTTTTCTTTGCATGTTTTTTTTTTCATGAATAGATTTGTTTGCACTACTTATACAAAATCTCCTGCATAGTTGCACTTCTTATAGCTATGAGAATTCACTATTTAAATACTTTTTATTTTTGAATGTTAATTCCAATGATCTATGGAAAAATCTATAATGAAAATTAATAAAAATGTACAACTGTGTTTTTACTTATATTTCATGTTTGGAATGCATAGAACTATTGTATTGATTACTGAAAACAATATTTGGAAGTGTGATCCTAACGTGCAGGAGTAAAATCTACTTAATTTTCGTTGATGTGCTGAAATAATATTCTTACCTACTGCAATAAAATTTGTATAGCTGGGATAGATTTATGAGAACCAACAAGAGTGTATTCCTAACATCCTAACAGCCTCCTACTCTAATGAGAGTGAATTCTTAACAACCAATAAGAGTGTATTTTTAACAGCCTCTATTCTTACACAGAAAATAACAAAAATTCTAGACACAAAATCAGATACAAAGGTGGCAGCATATTTACGTGGAGGAAAGCATCCAATGCTGAAAAGAATTCCACCAAAGAATTAAGGATCGCAAGCTATTCGAAGAATTCCACCAAAGAATTAAGGATCGCAAGCTATTCGAAGACCACAACGGTAAGTTTAAGTATTTTGCAATAGGATCTAATCGCTTCGAGATCAAACATCAGTATCTCCTCGTGGAGCATTACCACAAAAATCCTTTCCAATTTGAACTAATTGGATTACTGCAAGTGTTCTCTACTTGTTAAGACATTTTTACGTTGTTCCACATATCAATCTAATGATTGAAAGGAAATTAGGTGAAAACTACAAACTTTCTTACGGTAACTTTATGAAATAAACAAAGATCCAACAATTTCAAAGCAAGTAGCGCATAACACAAAATATATTCAGGGAAAGTCCTTTTCAGCTAGAATCAGTATCAAACAAGAATTTAATGTATTATTCTCAACACTTAAGATTATAGTACAGATTATAGTCCAATATCAAAGTTTTAACCTCTTAACGTAGAAACCTTCAACCTCTGTTTGATGAAAAATTGAGAATATGGTTCTTACAAAATCTACGAGTACATAATATCTCCATCTATTTGATATATAGATTAAGGTTACACTAAGAAATTATAAGTGATTTTCAAAATGTTGGACCAAAATAAGGGGGTTCAATTTGGGCATCCTCTATCCAACATATTGGATGTCCATTTGATCATAATTATTAATTAATTAAAATTTAGAATTCAACATAATTTTGTATGTTGGATAGATGTTGTCAATTCCAACACTTCTCATGATGAGTCCACCTTTTGAGAATAATATATAATTTTGAAGGTCAAATATTCCACTAATCAAATGCAAACATTACAATTTTACCTAATCAACCTCTTCTTTATCTAATTATTACTAGATAAAGGTCTTCCACAACTTTTCAAGTCCATTTTGTAACTCCCAATTATATACTCTTGTATGCCATATATTCTCCTACTTATAATGACATAGATGCTCTTACACATATCATAATTAAACAATGTCTAGTGGTGTAGTGTGTCATTTCAAAGAACTTTAAAATAACTCTTGAGCGGGACACTTTTTTCATGTGGTTTCATATTTACAACACATTACAAATATTGTATAAAAACAATGTCATCAAAATTCACAAGGTGTGCAAAACTTAATCTCAACATTATTTCACTTGTATATATTGCAAGAGAATATTTTTTAAGTCATTCCAAAGAATGTTAGGATTTCTCAAGTGGGACAACATTTTCCATGAGGCTTCATATTTAAAACACATTACAAATATTAAACAAATACAATGTCATCTAGATTTGCAAGGTGTACAACACTTAATCTTAACATTCTCTCACTTGTATAAATTACAAAAGATTTTTTTAATAAAAGTGAATTAAATACTAGAGGTTGATATGCTTATAACCATCTTGTACCATCTAAATTTTTCTATGCTTATAGAGATCATAAATGCATATATAACATTTATGAAAGTATCCACCTTATTGACCATAACCCTCTTATCATCTACTATGTCACAAACAAAATAATATTGTGCATCAACATCCTTATTTCACATGTGAAAAGTAGGGCACATAAGAAAAATAGGGTTCTTTATCAAGCTAATGGCATGTAATATTCCATTTTCAATTAATTTACAGGTGACCCCATAATAGTGTGTCACACTTTTTGGTCAAAGTGGAACATTAGAATCAACATTTTTCACCAAACTTTGTCTCTCTCTATGTAACATGCCCATTTTTCTACACAATAATTATTTCCTATGTTTTACCCACAAGTGAATAGTTTATGCATATGACCTTTAAGAGCAATATAAATTTTCTTTTTCCTTTGAATAATAAATACACATTTGAAACATATTTCAAATTTTCCCATTGCATATAAAAGAATTCCTTTCATTGATTCAAATAATGATAATACATAATTTCCATATGACATTTCATATTTTCAATTTCAATAGAGATGAATACAAATTCCATACACAACTTAACCAAGCTTACAAAAAATATAAAGCACAATGGTCCAAGAATTCCCCCTCAAATCTTGGCCATCAATTGATGAGGAGAAGCATCACTCAAGAACTTTTCTGTTAACCACAGACTTACTGCCATCCCCCGCACATCTACCTAACTGATAAGATGGACCTACCCTGCGATGAAGAGCTTGGTTTAATAACCTCATAACAATAGCCTATTCATAGCTTGGTGTTGTGTTCTATATGTTTCTAGACTGACATACAATGGTTACAACTTAGATGTATGAATATCCCATGCCTACTATGTAATCTTGAATCACAGTGAATTTGACAGTGTAAGAAAAGAAAGTTGCAATGTGGCGTAATTTTTGTTTTGTTTGTCATGAAAAAAATTTGACAGTTCCAACACATTTGGGTGGGTAGGATTATTCTATGAAAGATCCTATTTCTCATCCCAACATGCTAGATCATTCTAGGCTACATTGTAACAATAATCTCTTAAGAGCTCTAAGTAGAAAAACGTGGCAAACTTTGACAAGCTCTTTGTTAGAAACTGTGGCACAAAACTATTCTATATAAAGGTATAGAGTCATGTAGGGTCCCACTACAATAACCTTTCTTATTTTTTCATATCTCCAAGAAGTTTGGTTGTGGTGAAAGTTTTTTTGATGCCCCAAAAACTATTAGATGCATGCAATGTAAAGTTGCAAAGTAGGTTAATTTTTGTTTTGTTCTTCATAGGGCGAAACCATCAGTGCCAACACATCCAGGTGGGAATGTATATGCTATTCATGGTCCTATTTTGCACCCAACGCTCTCAAATGTTCCAAACTACACTATGTTGATGCTTTCTCTTAAGATCCCTAAGTGAAAAAAAATTCAAACTTTGATGCGTTGTTTCTTGGAGTCGATGGCACATATGAATGTTCTATCTAAACCTATAGGTGCATATGAGGCTTGTCTACAACAACATCTTTCATATTTTGAATACTTGAAACCATTTCGTTGTGGTGAAAGTTCCTCTGCTTCCCCATAAACTGTTAGATGCATGCAATATGAAGTTGCAGGGTAGCCTAATTTTTGTTCTGCGTGTCATGGGGCTGAACTATCACACCCAACACACTTGTATGAGCACATCTACGTTGTGCATGGTCCTATTTTGCACCCCAACCCCAAACATTTTGAGATACATTGTGTCAACACTTTCTCTACGAGTGGAGATAACACAAGGGTAGGGCATGGGTACATGAGATATCTACGTGGTTGTTACATGCAATGGTCACAATCACAACATTGACATGACAAGTTAGTGCATGCCTACACCATTATATTTCATGATCTCTATGCAAGGTTAGGATTATTTGAGTTAGAGCAACATTGAATCCTCAAGATCCATAACAACCTATAATGCACATCCAATTAGTCTAAGATGAATATAGTTAAAGTCAAAAAGATATGAGAAGCCTATCACTATGTGAGAACCATTAAGGAAGAGTTCAAGTAGAAGGGTATATACACCAAATTTATAATTATCTTGCAAAACAGATCCAAATTTTATAAGAAGCCTTCAATGACAATATCATAACCTCCTAGTATCTCTATTAAGTTATTTAGTGTTTGAATCTCCTTTAAGTGTAGCTTAGCAAGATGATAAAAAAATGAAAATATATAAGTCCATATGTCTTGATTTATAACTCCATGTTAGATACCCATTTATGAGTAATCTCTGATAAACAAGGAAAAGGAGAAGACATGTACACAGGAAAAAAATATCTCTCCAAAAGAGGGAAAATAATAAAATATGTACATTGGATGGATGGGAATTCAAAATGAATAAATCCATCACAAATATTTAATGAACACCCTTTGAGAGATATCTAATGAAACACCCAACAATATTCTAGCTCTTGCACCAAAGGAAGATGCTCATTTATGAATGTTGAAGATAATCTATTTATGGAAAATGGAATTTCTCCCCTTTTGAAAAATAATCCAATGGAAAATGATGAGGTAACTCTCACTCCAAGAAGAAATGTTAGGTGAAGTATCATGATGCATCCTATCTTTGAAATCTACTCAAATGTGCCCATCTAAACACAAAATATGCCTCAATTCACAAAGGTAAATGCAATCCAAACCGATGTGAATATAAATGGAATCCAAGATCCACAGACAAAGTAGATATGATAAAACTATGAAATTGTTTTCATAAAATAAGAGTTGAATATCCTCAAGAATGTCTCCTAAAGTTGTAATATGAGATTCATAAACAAAATTATGATACCTATCAAGTGATCATCTCAATAATCTAAATCAAGAAGATAATTTATAACCTACTACTCTTAATTTGAAGTAGAATTATGAGGAGATGGAATATTCTCCAAATAATAAAACTAAATATATCCTCAACCTAAAAATGGTAAATCATAGAATTTTATGAACTTATGATTTAAAATGTAAGAGAAAGAGAGATATAAGAAGTCTCGATTTCATCACAATACTCAAGGCTCTCTAAATATGAAAACTCCTATAAAGTACTATCATCAATAGGTATATTATCTACATCATAAATGGGTATGAGATTTTCCATAGCAATTATCATAAATTGGAGATGAACAAGTGTCTCTATACAAATACCAAATTTTAGTCCATGAAGTGTGGGGACAATCAAGTTGTGAAAGGTCACATAACAAGCCAAAATAAAGTATGCAATAGATTAATCTTAGAACATGATAAATATTATTTGTCCATGCTAGCTTCCTATAGTGTGTATTGGAATTTTCATTTGGCAAGCATGTAGTCAACTATATCTATGATCCTCAGCCTAAAAACATAAAGAACGTACAAAATACATCAAGAATACAAGAACCTCAATGTAATCTTAATGTTCTTTATGTTTTCAGACCAAGGGTTCAAAATAAATCCCCACATTTACAAATAAGAAAATTAATAAGAATAATTTAGAAATATTTAAGAATATAAACCAATATTGAAGTCCACTATATAAACGGACAAGACACATCAAAAACAAGTTGATTAAAGAGCTTTAAAATCCATATGGATCCTATAGAGATAACTCTATTCCATATGATTACTAATAGTATCCAAAATAGTTTACTCTTGCACTATCATATTGTATGTTATAGTCTCAATGGTTGAAGAATCTTTAAGATATTTTTGTAAAGTTGATTGTAGAGAATTTATGTACTTTTAAAAGTTGTGAATGTAAATGCAATTTAGGCAATGCTATAGTTAATTGGCATAAACTAATAACATGGTGTGTCTCTCTTTCCCTTTCCAATCATTTGTAACATCTAAATAGTAAGTGTTGAATATCCAAGCTATTGAGAGGGGGCGTGTATCAGTATCTTCTTAATTTTTTTGAACAAATACCATCCAATTATTCCAATGCAAACAACAAGGATAAGTAGAAGCATTAACAAAACATGACATCACAAAACACATGAACACCAATATTTTTACATGGAAAACCCAAAATGGGAAAAAACCATGGTGAGTGTTAGCTCACAATATAGTATCATCGGTTATAAGATATTACAAAAAAGGGTGGCTTACTGCCAAAACTCATTGTCCAATACAAAGGCTCATTGCCTACAAAGTTACAATGAAAAAATGGCATACAACCAAAAAATGAACTGATAAAGTACACCTAGTGAGTGTTGATTCAATTCCAATGAAGCTCAGTAAACCGACTCGACACACTTCATCATATTCACTCTTCTTCACATTCACATTCACAATACAATCACCTTGAATATTCAATCTTCAAAAACTATCCAATATATATATCTAATCTCTTCTGCAAGCATCAATTAGGTCAGCCTAATTAGATGCACTTCTTATTCATCAGAATTACCAATTGTCAGCTACAAGCTTTCAAAAAATATTCCCAATAGATAATTCAATGCCCAAAATGCTACATCATGTTGGAATAGACCTAAGATAGGTAACACATATATCTGCAAATCCAAATTGATTCACCATTACATTATTTATTCATTAGGCCGCCAATGATAGACCTAATAGAAAAATTACAATCAACAAAATAATGTCGATACACCATACAAGCATTTGAATACGTGAGATCTTGAATGAATGTGCTTGCAACATCCAGCACCATTTCCAAAAACCACAAGCAACAATAATCGACAACAAACAACTGCATACCAAAATATCGAAGGATATACCAAAATATCAAAGAGTGTAAGTATTATACTGGTTCAAATATCGGACCAGAATACCAGATCAAGTTCAGACTTGATCTTGTAGTTGTAACTCATATATCATGGTGACATCAATGACAACATAAAACAACAAAATGAGATGTTCTTAATTTTTCCAACAATCTCCCCCTTTGTCATTAATGGAAACATGTGCCAAAATTTCAAAACAAAACTTGCAAAAACTTCCAAACACTTATTTACAACACTTTTCCCCCTAACACTAGCATTTCACCTTCTTCACTCCACCTTTGACATCAAGGACAAAGGGTGTCCCAAAAAGAAATGAAATATGAAAAACAAAGAAAACAAAGAAACATGCATCAACCAGAGGATGGCGAGCCTTGAAGCTCCTTAAGAATACCTTCCCATACTGATTTTCCATTCTCCAAACTATCCTTTGCAACAATCAACATCCTATTCAGGGATTTCAACTCTACCAGAGTTTCTTCTGCACCATCCAACGTATTAGGAGTCAAATTTATCTTCTCAAGATTTTTTGTGCCCGCCAAGGCCTTGCCAACCAAAGTGTATTCCACTCTTATAATGTCACTTAGCTGATCAATTTTTTTGATAATCTCTTCCTTCTGCTTCTATAATTTTTTTTTTTTTATCTTTATGTGCAGTGATGGCATTCCAAGTTGATCTATCTCTATCTTTGGATATACTGTAAGTACTAGAGACAACAGTCAATTGGGATTCAATGGAGTTCATAACAACCTTAATGTTCTGGGTGGTATCTGACCACTTCAAGCAATAAGCAAGAAATTTTTTTTCTTTTGACTCAGATCTTCACAACTTCTAGGTTCTTTTCAACATTTGAGTGTGCAAGAGCACACTTGTCATGCAATGTCAATAGCCTTTTCTTTGCTAGTTTCTCCTCAACTTCTTGTTTTGTCTTTTCTCCAATCTTGAAGGTATAATCCTTGAAAGAATCTAATAGAAATCTCAAATTTTCAATAGAAGCGAGGGATGCATCAATAGATGCACTAAGTGTGACCTCCTACAATGCCTTAAGAGAATCTTCAATGAGTTATGTTCCTTTCTGATGTGTTTCAAGAATCTCCTTCCTTCCAAATGCCTGCAATGCATCTCCTAACACCACTTTATGCACCAGATGCATCTTCTCCATATCTACAAACCCTTCAATCATAGTAAGTTGTAGAAGCTCCTAAGGAATTATTGGCTGAAATTTGATTTTCTTGGACAATAAGCCTTTCAGTACATCATTTTTGGAGAGGATGATGCTGGGATAAGAAATTTTTTGATTGATTTGATTTTTCATTCTTCAGCAGATTCCTTTCACCACCGACATCATTTTCAACATCAATTTCTTCAGAAACACTTGCATCACCTATATCAAGAGGAGTATCTTCCTCAAAATTTTCAACAACATCTTCATCAGCCTTAAGAATGCCATATTTCTCTATTGTATCCTAGATCACCTTCACTATTTCCTTCCTTATCTTCTTTATCTTTTTTTTATTCCTTGTCATTAAAATATTTACCCTTTTCTTCATTTGAAACATATCTGCACAAATCCTTTTCAAAGTTTCCAGATCATTCGGGGTCACGGAAGACCCAATATTATCAAATGCATTGTTCCTGATTTTCTCTTCAAGTGCAACAACCTCTGATCTCCTTTTCATCAGAGCTTCCCACATATTCTCAGGTACATCTTTCTTCAAATTATCCCATTTGACTTCCAAGACAATTACATGTTGAATGACAATTAAAATCAATGTTTTCTTATCCTCTTCTCCAACATCATCATAATATTCTATTGTAGGCTTCATCATGTTTTCAAAATATAACAAATAATTGAGAGTTTCCTCTAATTTAAAATGGGGACTGGAACTTGTCAAATTTTCCTTTTCTTCTCTCTGGTCTGCAAAGGCTTCATTAGACACCTTAGTCTTCTTTGACTCTAGTTTGGTGTGCACATGAGCACCAAATTTCTACTCTTCCTCATCATCAAAAGATGATACAACATGCACTCTCTTAAAGCCAACAACTTCCTTAGAAGCACCTTCACCAAAAGATAAGCTTCCTCTTCTTTTTCTCACTAATTTTGTAGCTGGATCCTCTTCCTCTTCATCTTGATCATCTGCGACGCTAGGATTTTTCTCCCTTGTAGCTTTCTCTTTCTTTCCTCTTTTTCTAGGGGCCAAAAGAGTTATTTATTTCCTCTTCCTAGATCTAGTAGTAGGTCCAAAGGAAACCGAGCCTTTTCCTTTGTTAGCAGTGTTGGGTTCAACATTTATTGCAGGGGCTACAGAGGATTTAGCAGGAGTAGTCCTGGAAAATCTCCTCAGGCCAGAAGATTCTACCGCCAACTCTTCTCCCTTAGCCCTTCCAAGAAAAATCTACCCATTAATGAATCCAACTTCTTTAAGATTCTTTTCCACTCTCTTTTTGATTATGGGCTCCTAGTGCTCCATGTGGATCTCCATAAACTTTTCAGCATAAGTACCAATTCTGGGTTCATTAGGATCCTTCAAATTTTTCAACAACATTTGTACATAACCCTCAGCTTCATCTTCTATAATTTTATATCCCAATGGCTGAATCCATATGGTCTAGGGTTCTACTGCTTCGATCATGCATTCATCAGAGGAAACATGAAATATGATGTCATCTTTATATTTCTCAACAATTTTCCTTGGAATCCTATCTCTCTCATTCATGTTGCTCTTAAATACAAAAAAGAATGTTGTTAGAGAATTTTGTTGAGCTTTCAAATCACTCAAAGCATGCATATAATAAAAAATTTGATGCACCACTAGTCTAGATGAGTCCCAAAACACTTCAGTGTTCTTTCCAGGAAGTCTCTTCATGAAATAGAACAACATACATAGAATCGATGAACCAAATTTGAAAGAATACTTCCTTTCTTTTGTTGACTTCAAATTCTCAAACAACTGTTGCCGAAGAAGCTCACATAAGTCATAGTCTACACCATTGATTACCATATCAAAACCAGTATAAATGGTTGTGGCCAAAACATAGTTCTCTCTATTGGTGAAGTATATTTTATGACCAATCATGATAGCTGCATACTTCATAGTTGGATTGGTGATGAAATTTGTTGTTAAAGCTCTCTTGTCATATGTGGCTCTTGTAAGTTTCGTTACCAATTCATTCTTCATGGATTTCAATACATGTACTGGTCCTTTATCGGGCAAAGGCTGGTAACAACCCTAATCACCTCCTTAGTTATCAGGTGAGGTCAGTTAGTCCACAAGAATTTTTCATGTATTCTTCTTAGGACTGGCTTCACAAATCTATCATCAACTACAAAACAAAAGTTAGGAAAGTTGTTCCATCTATCTAACTTCTTCACAACCAAGTTCAAATATTCAGGTTTTATCAAGAAATTGTCTCTAGTAAGCTCATTCTTCCAAATTTTGATCAATTTGATGTGATTGAATTCCTTAGTCCTTACTTGAATATACGTTCTTGTGTCCTCGATTGGCATAACCCCATGAGGGATTTATGAGAAGGCGCCCATAGGGTCATCTTCAAAAACCTTTGAGGAATATTTCCTATAGGATGGTCTTGGTCTCTCTGACACTTTAATAACTCTAGAGGTTGCCATTCTTCCCAATAAACAACTCAAAGATCACAACCCACAATTGCATAGGAAAAGTAAAATACCTCTTTCTTCACGATGAATGAGAACTAGGGTTTCACATCTCAAACTTCAAGTCACTTGAAGAAAGCTCCAAAAATATCTTTGACTTCTTCAAATACACAAGTGATTAAAATTCCTTACACATTTTTCTTTCTAAAACAACAATCTTCCCTAACTCGCATTAAATGTGATAGATATAAAAAAGCTGCTAAAAAAAGCTCTTCTTTTCTGCTCAAAAAAACCCTGATTTGCTTTGCAAAAGATCATTCCTTCACATTTTTTTTTTGGTTCCACTTTCATAACCTCTATCTTATCATTCCTCACAACATATCTTTGTGCCAAAGATTGACATGCTAAACATCAAGGGGGTTCAAGTGATTTTTTGTTAAAGCTTCCCCCAAAGACCTTGCTAGGTCTAGTTCTAGAAGGAATTGCCTGTATTAGATGAGGGCACAAACATATTAGCTATTTTAGGCTCTTCTTTCTTCCTCCAAATCTTGTTCATTTCTTGCTTAATCTCATCTTTGTCAACCTTCTTCACAGGTTCATTCTTTTCTACTAGATTGGTCTCCTTACCCTTCTTGCTTCTGCAAACTCTTGAGATATGTCCTGGTTTTTTGTAGTTATAGCAGAAAATATTTCTCTAATTAGATTGAGTTCCACTAACTCTTGTTCTACAATGATTAGCTTTATGCCCATACTTGTTACAAGTATAACAGTAGTCATTAAAGGATTGATTCACTCTTCCTCCATTAAACTGATTCATCATCAAGGTTATGCATTCACTTTCCCTATGTCCAATTCTTTTGCAAGCAAAACATTGACTAGAGAAGGAACTAGGAAATTGATTAATCCTACTCCTATATTTTGTTTCCCTATGAGAAAATTTGTTGCATGAAAAATGAGTGCCATTAAAAGATGAATACCTTTGTGCATTAGGCTATCTCATAGCTGGTCTCCTAGCAAAATTCCTTGAATTTCATTTTTTCTTTCCTTTATTTAGAGTCTTTTGGTTGTACTTAGAGTTTTCACCTCCTTCCATTCCCAAGCCACCTTTGTATTTACTCGGTTTCTATCCTAATATCAATTCATCAAGCTTGTCTGAGCTAGATTTGAAATTGTTTTCACATAGTTTTTCCTTCTCCAGATCCACTTTTAGGTTCACCACTTCTTGTTCAAGCTTGGTGCACTCATCAAACTTGCTTTATACCAATTTTTTCAGACATTCTTCAATTCTTTTCTTCTCCTCTACTTGCACTTTCAAACCGGAAATTTCTTCATTAGCCTGCTTCAACTGATCAGTTACTTCCCTATGCCTTTCTTTGAACTTTTTCAATTGCTCATTCATTTACATCATCAAGATTCTCTTTCAGATTTCTGTTTTCTCTTTCAACTTTGTTAAGATCCTCAAGAGAATTCCAAAGCTCTTCTTTATCATTCATTTCTTCCATCTTTAGGATCTCCCTCAAGCTGTTAGGCTAATCCGGAGGAAGTAGGCTCTGATAACAATTGTTGAATATCCAAGATATTGAGAGGGGGGTGAATTAGTATCTTCTTAAAATTTCTGAACAGATACCATCCAATTATTCCAATGCAAACAACAACAATGATAAGTAAAAGCCTTACCAAAACATGAAATCATAAAACACATGAACACCAAGATTTTTAGGTGGAAAACCTAAAATGGAAAAACCATGGTGAGTGTTAGTTCATAATATAGTATAACTGGTTATAAGATATTACAAAAAAAGGGTGACTCATTGCTAGCATTCATTGTCCAAATATAAAGGCTCATTTCCTATAGAGTTACAATGACAAAATGCCTTACAACCAGAAAATGAATTGATATAGTACACCTAGTGAGTGTTGATTTAGTTCCAATGAAGCTTAATAAATTGAATTGACACACTTCATCATATTCAATATTCTTCACATTCGCATTCACAATATAATCACCTCATATTTTTTTTTTAGACTACAGGAATCGGGTAGCACGACCCCATATAAACTGCAATGCGCCTGGTAAACTTTTTAACATGACCGGCGCCATTGGCATGACACGCCCTCCTGTACCACGAGGGTGGGGGAGACTAGACCTCGTGACCAACCTCCTGCAACAGGAAAGATTTAGCCAACTGAGCTAGGGCCCCAACCCCTATAATAACCTCATATTCAATCTTCAAAAAATGTCCAATATATGTATATCTGATCTCTTCCACATGCATCAATTAGGTTGGCCTAATTAGTGCACTTCTTATTCATCAAAAATTCCAACTGTTGGCTACAAGATTTCACAAAATCTTCCCAATAAATAATTCAAATTCCCAACATGCTACATCATGTTGGTATAGACCTAAGATAGGTTGCAAATATATCCACAAAACAAAATTGATTCACCATTACATTATTTATTCATTAGGTCAACCAAGGATAGACCTAATAGAAAAATTGTAATAAAAAAATAATGCCAATACACCATATGAGCATCTGAATACGTGATATCTTGAATGAACGTGCTTGCAACATCCATTCACCATTTCCAAAAATCGCAAGCAACAGTAATCAACAATAAACAACTCCAAACCAAAATATTGGAGGATATACTAAAATACCAAAGAGTGTAAGCATTATACCAGTTTAGATACTAGACCAGAATACCTGAACAAATTTCAAACTTGATCTTGCAGTTACAACTCATATATCATGGTGACATCAATGACAACATAAAACAACAAAATGGGATGTTCTTGATTTTTCCAACAGTAAGGACATACAATATTAGTTACAATTTTACAGTTACTAGCAATGAACTTTTTCTAATTACTCATTAATTCAATTAATCATTTGTAGTGCAAATATGGATAACAATGGTAAAATAAGATTTTCCTTAAACCAAAAATCCATAAGGCCATACAAGGTTACATGTTGATAAAAGTATACATATATCCAATAAAGTGATACAAGCTTGCAAAAAAGACATATGGACATAAAATGTCACAAATCCATAATACAAAACATATGTTAAAAAATTCCACGTAGGCATACAACAAAGGACCCTAATACATAGTCATTTCCCATTAGGGGAAGGAAATAAATGGCGATCTACCTTTGACTGTTGGCTGGATGGAGATGCATGTGATGCTGCTATCTTTCAAATGTACTCACTTGTCCTCCTCTCTTTAGTTCTCTAGAGTTCCAATTGATATGATAAAAATTATAAATGTTAATATATATAAATTAAATTTTGGAATGACATATAATTGAATAATCACTTACCACAAGAAAATAATTAGCATGCTCATATGCAACAATGACACATTCATGATTTGGAGTGACAAGCCCCTATAGCAAGCATCAAGATAACAATCAAAATACATATGAGTATCATTAAAAATTTCAATAATAGACCAATCAAAGAACAAATATAATGTGAAATTTACTAATCTATCACATACCTCTATCAAAGGATCATGACTTTCTATTACTATAGCAACTCCATGGTCCATTGTGTCATAAAAATCAGTGAGACTATTTGATGTCAACATCTAAAAATGAAATAAAAAGTGTTCAATTACCAAAACTACCTAACATTGTTTTACAACACCTTTAATGAATGAAGGTTACTTGAGTGAAAGTTCATAAACGACGAAAAGAGTGAAGTGTTGATGTCGAAGGTCCATAAAAAAACTATTTGACATCCAAAGTGTGTTATAATATAATAATTCATATAAGGTTCAACTATTCACATGTATTTCTTTAATATCGGTTAGATATCTATGGAATTGATGACACAAATAAACAGGGGTCTGCTAGAACGATGCAAGTATCATCAACACTCTGACCCTGAATTTTTATCATATTCATTCTACTAATTTAGTTATTCTTATATGTCAAAATACAATTTAATAAACAAAATTAAATGAACTTTCTATAATTTACTTGAGTATCGACGTTGAATGTTTCATTCAACAAGGCATCTATCATAGCCATCTTCTATGCAATTGGTGTATCCTGGGTAGCTACATCCTGAGAACTCTCACAATCATATGTGCAAACAACACTGCAAGAGTCACAAAAGTGGACTGGAACTCTAGGCCTAGAAAACTTGCCCACATCAAGATCTACTAGAAGCCTCACATATTGTACAAGGCTTTGAGTGAGCAAGTCCAACGTGTGCACCTCAACACTATCCTTCACAATAGAAGGAACAATCACATGCTTCGACATAAGTCTAGCCAAGGGTCTTGATTCTAGCTACAAATTATGTCATGCCTCCAATCTGTCATGTGTGAAGCCCCCATCTCTACCCTAAAAAATCTAGATAGTCAAAATAATTTGGAATCTTATTAAGGAAAAAATCACAATAGAGTTTTCTCAAAAAGTACTGTGGGACCTCGTAGTTATTACATGGAGGTTGGTCGAAAACCATCCACCACCTATCCCAATTTTTTTTTTGTTGCTTCATGATGGCACCAATGGACATAGGGAACCTCTTGCTTGCAACTGATAAAGGTTGATTGGTTCTTGGATCTGTGAAAAGGGCACACAAGTTGGATTTGGTAATTTTCTTTTTCTTCATTTGCACATACAAAAGTTTATTTGCATAAAATTATTTTAATTCCTCCCTCTTATTCAACCAAAAATTAAATTGTGCACTCATTGATCCTACATGAGATACAATAGATTGTAGGAATTCGACAAGGCCTCTCCTATGAGGGTGTGTTGTGACAATATCATTTAGCCTTGCAATCAAATTTTCAAGTTTTTTTTTGTTATTTTCTATTTTCCCTAGAATATTTAGTTGTGTTTGATCTGTATAGGATCTAGACTATATTGCAGAATTGAATGCTTATTTATTTACAATGTTTATTCCAAGTTAATAAAATCAAAAGTAACTTAAGGAAATAACAAAATGAAGGAAGTAACAAACTGAGAGAAGGTGAGAGAAAAGAAGAGAAGTGCAAATAGCGTTTGATTACGGAGTTCGTCACAAATGTGACTATGTCTCCAGGTCCACTCCAATAGAGAGACCGATCCGATTAACTCAAAAAATCAATTACAAATACACCATAACCATTCTTCAAGCACTTCGGCAGCGTAACGACGCTCTGACATGCAAGAATGACTCAAAATAATCTCCTCAAGACCTCTATTCACTTGTCACCTCAGCTTCAATACTTCATCAATACTTCACCTGAAAGAAAAAAAGTGCCTTCTTCACTCTCACCTCACACCCCTTTTTATACAAAAAAATGAATCAAATTGGTTACTAACCAATTGATTTACAAAATATTCCTTATCTCTCCATAATATCTTCAAATCTTCCTTTATTTACATAAAAATCATTAAAAATCCACCTAATCTTTATTTTAGCCCTTTTATTTATTCATTTCGAGCTTTTGTTGGTTTTAGGAGGTTACATCATAAAGGAAGTTGTTTGTTTTTATTTTAAATTAGGAGTTTGTTTTAAATTCTAAGGCATTCGGCTTCAGCTAATCAACAAATTCAACCGATATCTAATCATATTGTCGAGCCATACGATGGCATACCGACGAGCATATATTTTAGTCCCTGACCGGTGCGGGTTCAACTCCCGCCGGCCACACTTTTTCCACAGATTTCGAATCCAATTACAACAAAAGAAAACTGTGACAGTTACCCATTAGCGGCGGTTGAGTGGCTCATTGGTAAACCAAAATACTCATGCATGGGTGGTGGAGAGTTCAAATCCCATGCCGGCCGATGCAAAATTTTTACTCAACAATATAACAAATGCCGACGACGGAGGAGGAGCTACCGACGGGCCACATGGCGAACACTGATTCGCTAACGATGACACCTCTACGCTAACCAAGCTGTGACCGTACTGCTGACTCATTGCCATGTGTCAAGATGCCATTCACTGCCGAGGACACGTCACAGCTGACTGTGCGCTGACAAGGCCGTGGACGATGACTAGGACGCTGACCGGACTGTCGACGTGGCGTACGGAAAGGACATGTGTCGAAGTCTGATTGGTCAATACAATGATGACATGGGTGCCATGTGGCGGATTCTAACTGGTCCATTTACTGTCCATATAGTACGGAATGCTGATGTCAGCATCCGTACAGTCCACCTCAAAAGTCAATTGAAAGCTTTGACCGCTAATAACTCTTGCATACGATGTCGGATTTCGATGAAACGAGTTGCGTTGGAAAGATTGCAACGAGCTCTTCATGATGATGCCAACTTTGACAACTTTTGACGACATCATTTTTTTCGCTTCCTGGACGCCCCTGATCCTAGTTTGACCCAAGGTTTGATTGACCATAACTTGCACAAATGGACTCCTTTTTGCTCCGTTCAAGTTGTGTTGGAATCAGGATGCCGAGATCTTTCTGATGGTGTAGATTCTGGAGAGAAATGATACACTTCAATTTTCACTGAAAATATCCACCAGATCAGGCCTCCCCACTGAAGACATTTTGGACCTCCAAAAGTGACATCTACTCTGACAATAAGTGAGGACTTGGCCTCCCCACTTGTCCTGTATCATTTGTACATCTGCATACCTGGCTCACAAGCACAATGAAGACTGCAACAACATTGTTGATCACAAACATTATTCTATCACTTCCATAAGTATCTACATCAACTGTCGTAGCCACTAACCAACAAAAATTGACTAGCATCAAGCTGAACAATAATGCAGAAATGAAAGAGAACAAATCAACAACAATTCGATCCTTTACAACAGGAACATTTTTACCCAAGGAACCATCAATGCTTTCAATCATCATTCCCTCATACTGTACTATGGGTGCATCCTGCAACATCTAACCCTGGTTAGCTACTCCAAGTTCAAGTGTAGAACCACCTGTACTGATAGACATAAGAGTTAACTCTTTACTTGCATTAATTATCCTCTTTAACTGCCCTGTGTTTGCAAAAGAACGATTAGTCTTAATCTTGTGAGAATGTAAAATATACTGAATGCCAATTTTAAACAAGTGATAATGATTCTTTTCCCTATAGAAAATAGCTTTCCGATCATAAAGATAAGGGCTACCAAGCACTATCCCATAGATATCCAATGGAACCACATCAAACTGTACTTCATCCACAAACTTACTAGTGATTGTGAATCTTAAGGTGCATTGTCTTGTTACTTGCAACTTATCATTTTCACAAATCCAGCCTAGTGGATAATGTTTCTTAAGTTGTGTAGTTTTTAATCCCAAGTTCTTTACAACACTTTCAGAAATAAGATTAACTTGAGAACCACTATCTATGAGTGCATCAATTTAACTATTCTTAGCAACAACCCTTAAATGAAAAAGCTCATTCCTTTTCACATCTTCAGAGACATCATTAACTTTAGATGAAGAAGCACAACTATGAACAAAAACACTCGAAATAGGAGCTTTACCTTTCAAACCCATAGCTATTATCTTAGTCTCATCATCTGAATCTGAACCAAGATCCAAAACAACATTTGCGGCTTTCTCCTTACCTTTCTGTTTCTGATTACGTCTTTGAGCCCACTTAGGCTTCAATTCAGGATGCAACTTCCAACAATGATCTTCATCATGACCCTTCCTGTCACAATGAGTGCAAGAAAGTTTCTCATCCTTCTTAACTGTAGCTGTCTTCTTTCCTTTCCCTGTCTCTGCAACCTTAGAAGATTTCTTTACATCAATATCAAACTTATCAATAAAAGATCCTTTACCCCTTGACTCTAAGTGTGTAGCTTGAACAGACACTTCATCCAAATTACAAGGGTTCAAAACCAAAATAGAATGCCTAAGGTAGGAATGCAGACCTCCTATGTACTTCAACAAAGTGTCCTGGGTGTACAAAGGAACATTCAAAGCAATAGCCCTTTTCCTGAATTCATGGGTGTACTCTTGGACAGTTTGACCTCTAAACATTAGTCAGTCCATCATTAACTGTTGCATATGTCCTAGGGGATAAAACTGCTTCTTAAGAGCATTAATAAATTCTGTCCAAGTTAAACTGACTCTACCATGTTGTGAAACTTCTACCTTAGACTTACTCTCCCACCAGGTTAAAGCTGTACCTCCTAAACGAAGAGTAGCTAATTGGATCCTATCAACATCATCTAATAGATTCTGGACTCTATAGTAGACTTCTACTTGCTGAATCCAATCATCCAATTTTTCAGCATTAAGTTCACCACAATACTTAGGCAAGTCAAATTTTACATCCAATTTGATCTTAGGCTTATACCCACTCTTGAAAGGATTAAAAGAAGTAGAATGAGGAGAAGATGGAGAAGAAGGAGAAGAGGGAGGAGAAGAAGAAGAGGGTGGATCTGGTTGCTTGTCACCATCTCCATGATGTTTCCCTTCCTTGTCTTTGCGATCTTCTTGCTTCGATGAACCTTCTTCACGTTCCTTCCACTCTTGCCTCTCTTGAAAAAGAATGTCCACCTTAGCCTTCATCTCGAGGAATGCTCTTCGAAATTCCTGCTCACTGATTTCTTCAGGAACCTCCATTCCAGACAAGGACATCTTCGGAAAAGTTCTTCGCTTCCCGATCTCAGGATTAAAGTCTTCAAGCTTGCCTTCACCCTTCTGAATCCTGGATCTCGTTAGCATTCAAAAAAACAAATAACTGCAATAATAGTCAACTGATCTCTGATACCAACTTGATCTGTATAGGATCTAGACTATATTGCAGAATTGAATGCTTATTTATTTAATGTTTATTCCAAGTTAATAAAATCAAAAGTAACTTAAAGAAATAACAAAATGAAGCAATTAACAAACTAAGAGAAGGTGAGAGAAAAGAAGAGAAGTGCAAACAGTGTTTGATTACGGAGTTCGTCACAAATGTGACTACGTCTCTGGGTCCGCTACACTAGAGAGACCGATCCGATTAACTCAAAAAATCAATTACAAATGCACCATAACCATTCTTCAAGCACTTCGGTAGCATAACGACGCTCTGACGTGCAAGAATGACTCAGAATAATCTCCTCAAGACCTCTATTCACTTGTCACCTCAGCTTCAATACTTCATCAATACTTCACCTGAAAGAAAAAAAGTGCCTTCTTCACTCTCACCTCACACCCCTTTTTATACAAAAAAATGAATCAAATTGGTTACTAACCAATTGATTTACAAAATATTCCTTATCTCTCCATAATATCTTCAAATCTTCCTTTATTTACATAAAAATCATTAAAAATCCACCTAATCTTTATTTTAGCCCTTTTATTTATTCATTTCGAGCTTTTGTTGGTTTTAGGAGGTTACATCATAAAGGAAGTTGTTTGTTTTTATTTTAAATTAGGAGTTTGTTTTAAATTCTAAGGCATTCGGCTTCAGCTAATCAACAGATTCAACCGATATCTAATCATATTGTCGAGCCATACGATGGCATACCGGTGAGCATAAATTTTAGTCCCCGGTTGTTGCGGGTTCAACTCCCGTCGGCCACACTTTTTCCACGGATTTCGAATCCAATTACAACAAAAGAAAACTGTGAGAGTTACCCATTAGCGGCGGTTGAGTGGCTCATTGGTAAACCGGAATACTCGCGCATGGGTGGTGGAGAGTTCAAATCCCATGCCGGCCGATGCAAAATTTTTACTCAACAATATAACAAATGCCGACGACGGAGGAGGAGCTACCGACGGGCCACGTGGCGAACACTGATTCGCTGACGATGACACCTCTACGCTGACCAAGCTGTGACTGTACTGCTGACTCATTGCCATGTGTTAGGATGCCATTCGCTGCCGAGGATACATCACAGCTAACTGTGCGCTGACAAGGCTGTGGACGATGACTAGGACGCTGACCGGACTGTCGACGTGGCGTACGGAAAGGACACATGTCGAAGTCTAATTGGTCAGTATAATGCTGACATGGGTGCCACGTGGTGGATTCTAACTGGTCCATTTACTGTCTGTACAGTACGGAATGCTGACGTCAGCATCGGTACAGTCCACCTCAAAAGTCAACTGAAAGCTTTGACTGTTGATAACTCTTGCGTACGATGTCGGATTTCGAAGAAATGAGTTGCGTTGGAAAGCTTGCGATGAGTTCTTCGCGATGATGCCAATTTCGACAACTTTTGACGACATCATTTTTTTCGCTTCCTGGATGCCCCTGATCCTAGTTTGACCCAAGGTTTGACTGACCATAACTTGTACAAACAAACTCCTTTTTGCTCCGTTCAAGTTGTGTTGGAATCAGGATGCTGAGATCTTTCTGATGGTGCAAATTTTGGAGAGAAATGAGACAATTCAATTTTCACTAAAAATATCCACCGGATCAGTGTTCCTATGGGATGTCTATGAATTGAGGGAGGAATTTGATGTTGTTCTTGTTCATGAGGGTCTTCATGAGGAGGTGATTGATAATTTTGAATAATTGGAGGTGTAGATTCATTTCTAGGAAATTAAAAGAAATTTTAATTAAAAAACCTAATTCAATCTAAAATTTAATTCAAATTTGAAACTAAAAAACCATAAATGCATACCTCTTTCACCTCCATGAGGTATTGGTGGTATCTTCATGAAGATTCACAAGTTCCAAGTGAAAAAAATGGACTCTATTTGCCGAGTGTAGGTTGAGAAGAGGAAAAAACAACACTTGAAATGGTGAAAATGCAGAATGAGAGTAAAGAGTCAGGTTTTTTTATTAGGGTTTCTCACTTGGTGAGTGCCAAATGGGCTTGGTATGGCCAAGCCTTACAATCAACCATCCAAGCCCATTTGGTACTTGCTAAACGTGCAATTTCATCTAAAACATGAAAGTGGCACCTTTTTAATGTCACAACTTTGTGCACATACCCCATTGTGAAAGTGAAATGATGAGTCTTCATTTTACTTTTGATTAGTTATTTTACATTGAAGTAATACCGTTGTTCGAAGCTCACCTTCAAATGAAGTTATTATTTTATTTAGTTTTTAGTAATAAAAAACTACCTTCAAATGAAGACAACCTTCGAACAAAGGTACCCCTTCATTTGAAGGTGTTTATGGTATAATTTTTGAATGAAGGCATCTTCATTCTAAGAATTACCTTTGTTCAAAGGTTCTTGATAAACTTGAGCTCCCCACAAGATAAAACAAAGTGATGTCCCAAGTTTGGGACTCACTATTGTGGGACAACCCATTTCACTATAATTATTAGGCATTTAGACATTTTAGCTTATCCTCCATGGTTTTTGTAGAGCCTAATGTGAAGAAGAGACAACCTCTCTTATCAATTGACCATTAAATGTTTATATTTTTATCATAACTTTGTTTCATCATCTTATATTAACTTTCATTCCTAGGACTAAATTTGAGGTACATTATTTAGATTAGTTGTGTATATAGTTTTGAGTGTCAACACAAAGCTAGGTTCCTTTTAAAGCACCAATTGAAGCGTCTACATGTGAATGAAATTTAAATTATATAATGATTAAAATAAATGTATTGAATGAATTTAAATGCAAGGACATAACAAATTATGATACAAATTTGTGTTTATTCAACCCTAGACAAGTAGGGAAAATTTGGAAAGTTTGTCGCATTTAAATTTTTTAATTTATATTTGGGCGAGATGAATCCATAACCAAAAATATGACCATACTATTACAAACTAGTCCCAAGATAGAAAGGGGGCTAGATTATAATGGATAGCATATGTATGAGAAAAGTGCAAGCATCAAAGTAATAAATAAGTGGATTGAGTGAGTGTATAAAGGTGTGTGAACATGTGAAAGGAGATACAGTCTAGGTGGACGTGGAAAGATGTGCAATAGATTGTTGTACACAATTATTTCATTTGTCAATATATCTATGTATCAAAGAACTCCCCTCATAATAACCACACAACTAAATGGGAAATGGTATGTATATGTAAATTTTACCATTACAATGTTCATGACTTGTTTAATCCCAATAGGATCATTCACAATGTATGCATTTCATTGAGAGAAATGAGATAGATATAATGCATAGAGGTCTAATGCTAGATGAAAAAAAATGCCAAAAATATGTTAGGATTATCAACAAAATTAAGGCCCTAAAGTAGAAGTGAAGACAACAATAAGTTGAAAATTCTTTACATACAAGATTCATCATCTAATTATCAACTTAATATATATGTATGTATGTATGGATATACATTTTCCAAAAACTATGAAAAATGGTATCATCATTTTTATATTAAGTTTGACTTATTTCATAATTTCTTTTCTTGTTTTCTTCCATTTATATTTATTCTAACACATTAATGTATTTACTTTCTAACTCAAGATTTATCATTCTACTTTACAAACCATCTTTTCCATACTATTTGAGATTGATCTTGTGATATACAGAATGGACCCCAAATTCAAATTCTAGCTTTCCTACCCCTTCTTACTAGTCATTTTGAACCCACTTACACGTTTGTACAATATTTTGACATGTCTTAGAATTTAAAAACATTTAACATTTCATTAATTGCCATGAAAAAACAGTTGAAATCATTAAAATAAACTTCAATTTTCTAAAAGAAAAAATAAATTGAAATCTGTCATTGATACATATAAACCATCTATGTGTGTTTATGTATGTTATATGAATAAATAAGCCATCCATACACTTGCATGTCTTATCTTTGAAATTGTATTTTGTATTTTAAAGCCAATTAATTTAAAGATTTAACTCTTAAAAACTTAATCGTAATATATATTTATAAATGTTCACCGTGCAGTTCTTATTAAAGCATCAAACATCAGAAATTAGAGCAAACAAATTTAATATAGAGGGAATGCCAAGATATATCAAGAAAAGTAGATAGCACAATGTCACACAAAGCTAATGGATAATGGATATGTCTATGGTCTTATGAATCTCCCTTTTCTAAAAAATGAAGTTTAGGACAGAAGGATCCTTCCATTATGGTTAAACAAAAATCATTGGAACAATTTGGTTTGAAACCATTTTGACTTTGTGTTGGTAATTTGTAAGGATTTGTAGTGCCCTATTTTTTGTTGTGCCATTGTTGTTCCTCTTGATATCCTTTGTTGTCCTATTATACTTAATGCTTATCTTCTTTTTGTACGAGAGTGTGGCCCTTTCAAAATCCCTACTTACATTAATGAAAAACAAAATCACATAGAAATAAACATATTTTCTGAAGAGTCTGAAGACATCTGCCGTTGCCCACACCCGCCCCTCGCCCGCTCCTCTCCCTCCATCCCTCCCTCCTCTCCTCTCCTCTCCCTCTCTCCCTCCCCTCCCCCTATTACGTCATCACTAAAGGAGGAGCAAGGCCCAGGCTGAGGGAAGACGATGAAGTTACATATTCATCTACAAACCAGTGCCAGACCTCATCAAAGTGGAAACCAGCATTAAGTGGGCATCTATAAACGAACATGTTGCACCTGACGAAAGTGTTGCTAAGCAGCTATGATTGATGCCACTTCCTTTGTGTGTGGATTGTTTTTGCTCTTCACACTACTGAAAAGAAATTTTGTAACTGAATTTCTAAATAAACAACTTTTGCTGCTACTTTGGGCTTTCTCATCACAACTTTTGGGTGAAGAAAGAGCATATTGAAATTGCTTAATAAAACCCATCTTTTGGAAGATAGATCAGAATGCTCAAGCTCTGTCTGCAACAATTTGTCAAAGAATTAGAATGAGGGGTTATGCAAGGGTGTGAGGTATTTGTAAACTTTACCATAATTTATTTTCTTGGTGTACAAGTCAAGTTATTCATGAGCACCTGCGATCTCATTTCCTCACCTCAGTAGCTATTTCGTTTTGATTAAAACTCATCCCCGTGACTTTCTTAGTAGTTTCAGAATTGTATAGCATCCCAATAATTTCTGTATTTCTTCTCTTTCATTGTAATTATCTACACGTGGGTTAATATGGACGCACCAAAGTGGACTTTATTGGTAGGGAAAACATGTCCTTCCAATCTCTCTCTGTTTTCTAGCAGGGACCGAAGCTTCCCAGCAAATGTGATTGAAACTGAGTTAGAGAATAGTTGGTTCAGATTTTAGTGTAAATTCTATGTGTTCTTTCTGGCAAGTTCAACGGTTGAGGTTTATTTTGTGTATTCTATGTATGTTCAGTGTGTCTTCACTTATTCTTATATTTTATTTGAGATACTTTTATTATCATAAATATGTTATGTTTTTTTGGTAACACTCCATCTAACAGTCCGTATCTTGGTATTGAGGCGAGACTAGTATCCCCGTCTCCTGCGGGGGGAACCCAACAGTCGGCAAGTCAGTCCCAGCCAGGTAAACTCGGGAGTGGAGTTGACCCGAAACCAATTGCTCCCACAGCCCAAGCCAACTCCACTACCTGTGCTTGTTTTAATATTTGATATTTAGTTTATATTTCTTTATTTAGTTTATTTTTTATTGTTATTCATGTTTTAATTTTAAGTTTTAGCATTATTTGTTTTTTTATTTATTCATTTTTATAATTTATGTTATATATTTATGATGTCTTTTATGTATCATAATTATTATATTTTTTTATGTTTATAATTATCATGATTTATGTTTTTAATTAGATTTTTATCATAATTATTCATTTATGATCATATTTACCGTTTTATGTTTATAATCATGTGATGATTAGGCTTTCATTCTTATGCTATTAGATCTTTATGATCTCTTATCATATTTCATCTTTTGGTAACACATTTAAACTCTTCTTGTGACATTATCATAAACATCCCAATAATATTCTTATGATCCCTATTTTACCTTCAGGATCATCTTTATACTATCATCCTGCCCATATTAGGACAATCCTCTTTACATATGCTTTCACACTTATGTTATACTTAATTATTCTTTATATAATTGTATTTTGATTTGAATGTGTATTCAATATACTTCAATAATCTTTATCTAGGCTTTCCAACCATTTTTATTTTATTACTTGTCTATATTGGGTGCAAATTTATGTCATGATACTCATTTCCAACTTTTTTATCTTACATGATAACACATCTATACATGTTTACATCTTATTTGATTATCTTATTCTATTCATCATTATCATTAGATCATATATTGTTTTCCCCTCTCCTCCAAATATTTACAGACTTTTTTGATATTTTAGATAGTGTCTTATATCCAAATAGATCTTGATCATATCATAGGCCTATTCTTGAATGTATATCACATTATCACATCACATTACACGGTTGCATTGTGCAAATATTTATCACATCATCACATCACATTACATGATTGCATTGTGCAAATATTTATCACATCCCACATTGCATGGAGTTTTGTTCATAATTACCACATTACATAGAACCTTATCGCATGATCGTATTTCACAACTATATATTGCATCACCAAATCTCATGGATTATTTTGCATCACCTTCCATACATGCAAAATTCTCTATCTAGTATCTCTACTTTTTATTTTTCATAAATAGTTTATGTTTAGTTTCATTATGATATGAAAGCTACTCATGTGTATATTTTCCCTATTTTACAAGATCGATTGGGCACTCATAGTTCAAGGAGAATGAACAAGAATATTTTTATCCTTTTCATAGATAGTGTCCTTTTATGAGTGTTTAAATAATTACTTTCTATATGTTGATTAAGAGTGTCCATATACTTTGAAATGTTAGATTCACAAGCATATCAAAGTGGGTGGAAAATATAATGATAAATATGCATATTCATGAAATTTCTCATTTATTTTTGTGTACACCTTAGTGGAATGTCTCATTTATGCAATAGCATATTGATAAGCAACACACCATTGTGCAAGGTTTGGGTTATGACCTGGTCCCTATTCATACCCACTTTATCATTATTTACATTTATCCACATACATTCACCATTTATTTGCCACTTGTCCATCCCATTTTCACTCACTTCCATACATTTTCACTATACCTCAAAATTACTATTTTAGTTCCCATTGGAACTTAATATGATAGCACTAAAATTTGTTTGAGTCCCAAAACCTTAGTGCATTTAGGCCTCTCTTTTTTTTAGCAAATATGATTAATTTGAGACATCTTCAAATGGAACCTCCTTCGTAAAATATTGCCTAAATAATGTTGTCTCTCTTCATCCTCCATATTTATAGATCATATGTTGGAAGTTGTAAAAAAAAAATAAAATTTTTGAGTCTTGGGGTATTTTTTGTCATCTTTTATGATTTTTGTAGAGTTTTAGTGGACTATTGAATATCTTATCTTTCTCTAGGGTCTTGTTCCAACGTTTGATCCTACTTAAAATCCCCATGAGGGTTATTATATCCCTTCCTCCTTTGGTTTGTAAACTATATGACTTGAAGATGGAAATAGGAAGGAAGCCTAGAGACCAACAAGGAAAATAATAAGTTTTAGTTAATGTGAGGAGACAATATGCCACATGGAAAGATAAGTGAATGCAAAATTTTAAAATTTAACTATGAAACAAAATAAAAAGAAAAATATTACTATTTTTAACTATTTCATGCCTCAAATAGAGCTCAACAAAGGAATTAAAAAAAAAACAATAACAAGCACTCAAAAAAATGTTAACATAAACTCCATTGTTGAATGTGATATGATCCGAGTGATTTCTATGTAGATTCTCTTTTCTTGAAGATTACCTATTTTGATAGCATATACATAGCTCAAAAAGTGTTGAAGAAATGGATAAGAGTGTGACTCAATTTATAGTTTTTTTGGAGAGGCAATGGATCATGGTTTAGATGTGATGGAGAGATCAACAACGAAGGATGAATGAGACAATTGAGGAGATGTTGTAGGGTTGAGATGAAGTTTGTTGGAATGTGAAGGGATATGATGTATTTCTAAATTTAGTAAGTGGTTACAAGCATGAGAGACATAAGGGAAAAGTGTGTACTTAAGACTCCTTTATTCTTAGAATTGATGGAGATAGTATTGGAACCATGAGGACAAGTGTTCTTTATTCTTGGAATTGGTGGAGAGGATATTGGAACCACGAGGAAAAGTGTTCTTAGATGTCCTTTATTTTTGGAATTGGTGGAGGGAATATAACTATAATTAAATAACAATATTTAATTATTTTAGCCATGTTTGAGGTGGAAAATATGTATAAATAATAATTAAATTACTTATTTATGTGATATGGAAAAGGTACTTAATTAATGTATTATTTAATTAGGTGGAGGTCATAAGGTGAAGGTGACTTGACTAGGTGGTGTATTTAGTTGATTAGGACTTGAGAAGTATTTATATGTGTACGTTTTACCCCTCTTCAAATGATACAATGCCATGACTAAGTGGTGTTGTGTCAAAGAGTAATACATGGTAGGATGGAATGGAACTTTAATGGTAGGTTGCTTTGGTTGTTCAGGGATGATGATGAAAATGATGCCCCTTAAGAGAGATATTGGATAAGATTTAGCCCAAGAGGTCTCTTGAAAATACAAAGCATGATAAGGAAATGCTATATGATTAATAAAATATAACTTGAGAGAAATCATATTGGGATGATGTACATGTCATGGATATAGATCTAATGATGGTTGAGGATCATAAATATTATTAATTGATATTACTTAAATGGTTGGATGAGAGAATTATATTTAATGGGTGTATATGATTGATGATGATATCTTACAAGGATTTAATGCAACTATAATGGCACATGATTTTATGGAAAGATGATAGATAAATGATGGTATATGGTAAAAATAAATAAAGGATAAATATTTTCAAAATAACTTCACATACAAAGAGAAAACTATTATTTGATGTAGCACTAGAATTTTGCACAATGATATAATGAATCATGATGAAAACGTACCATGTGCATATGGATTGACACAAAATCAAAGAAGCTAAAATAACATAATTGCCCAAGAGACACATTGTCAAGGAACACCATCATATGAAGGATGAGGGAAACCATGGTAATGTGATGGATAGAGAAATAACATTATAGGATAAAAACCAAAAAATAACAGATAAAAATAAATAATCTATAAATAATGTAGTGATCCAAGAGACACGTTGTTGAGGAAAACCATCATATGAAGGATGAAGATGATTGTGATGGTATGATTTATGGATCAATAATACTATAAGAAAGTATGAAAGAAAGGAGACACACAAAAGTAGAAAAACACAAATAGAAACATGAACATAAATATTTGTAGATAATCAATAAAAAAATATGGAAAACACAAGGTGGTATTCAATGAAATGTTGAATCCAAGGGTTTATAGGATTATAAGTGGGATGGAAGGGTGGGAAAAGAATGATTCTTAACAAGGAATAAATCATGGTGGGAGGAGTGTGACGATACACGGATTTGGAAAGGTTGTGCAGTAATGGGGATTTATGTGGTAACCATTCCCTAGGAAATTTCATTAAAGGGATGCCCCCATTTGAGACTAAAATTAAGGAAAGGGTGTGGACTAGATAATGAATAAAATAGAATGGAGGAGATGGAGAGAGGTAAATAAATGGATGGGGTGAGGGATGAAATTGAGGTGAAGTTTTGGTTGTTGAGAAATATGATTAAGGGGGATGACATTGATAGGTAATATATGTAGAGTGCATAACCTAAGGTCATATGATGAATGATGGACAATGAACTTGAGAAAATTATATGGAGGGGGAAGATGGGATGGGTGGAATGTGATGATTGAGATAACATGGAATTATTTATGATAATAGACTAGAGTGGTTTCTTGCTACACATGACACTTGTTTTCCATTTTTATCATGGTACTTTCCCAAGGCACCAAGAGGAGTCATTTTCATCATGGGATGAATTTATTTATCTTTAATGTTATTTTTGAATTTTTGAATTTTTCTTTGTATTTTTAATAAGATTGGTGCTGATAGATTAAGTATAGAAGCTCTTGACATGGGTAATGTTCATGGGATCATCTAGTTCATGGCCTTCAAGGGTAGCCAACTTGTATTCTATTGATCTAAACTTAGTGGTGATGACATAGGGACCTAAATAGTTGGATCAAACTTCCCTTTCTTCTCTCTATCCTAAGTTGTGTTATGATTTTCCTTAAGTACAAGGGCCCCAACCTCAAACTCTCTAGTGTGGATGCAATTATTATATACATGATGCAACATCTGCTAGTATGCTTTAAGGTGATTGAGAGCAATGAGATGGTTCTCCCCAATTAGTTATATCTCATGTAATTGTACAACTCAATAATCCTCCTCTAAGAGGAGGTTGCATAAAGAGACACACAAGGAGGGTAGATCGACCTCTGTTAGAAAGTTTTCTTTAGCACCATAAATAAGGGAATATGTAGTAGCACCCGTGGGAGTGCAAATGTTGGTGCATTGGGCCTAAATGGTGAGATTGAGTTAAAGGTGCAAACCATGGTTAGTTCCAATGATAAGTTATGTAAGTATTTTTATGGTGGTTTTGTTTGATACATTAGCTTGTCCATTTCCTTATGGATAATATGGGGTGGACCACTTGTTCTTGATATGGAATTTCTCATAGAGAGATTTCAATTTATGGTTTTAAAAATATTTTATACTATTTTTGATGATGGTAGATGGAATGCTAAAATGAAAAATAATATGGCTTACGATAAATTTAGAAATTTGGATAGCTAGTGGTGAAAGTGAGTGGAACTTCTTTGACCCATGTGGTGAAATATCTAGTAGTAATAATAATGAATTTTTATTCAGTGGAGGATGTGGGATTAATCTTTCTAATGAGATTGAGACCTCATGTTGAGAAGGGTCATGGATTGGTAATATGGAAGAGAGCTTGTGAGGGTGCATGCATAAGTTCCTTATGTTTCTAACAAGTGATACACTTCAAATATTGACAAGAGTAATTCCATGGTAGGCCAATAATATCCTATGTGGAGTTTCTTGGCTAGGATAATGTAATTTTTATGAGCACCATAAATTCCATTATGGAATAAATATAGAGCTAGGTTGGCATCATTCAAGTTGAGACATCTATGAAAAGTTCCATCACAGTGCCTACAATATAGCATGATGACAAGGAGGATGTAACATGAGGTGCATTGAATAAGGGATTTGTTTTTGGTGGATGATATGTCAAGGGGAAGAGTTTGGTTTTAGAGATAGGCATATATGTCAGTATAGGAAGGGGTGTCAAGGCCAATGATATCACATATTATGTTAGAATATGGGAGATCATAATTAGGTATGAGGATTTTTTCTACAAGAAGGTGGTACTCATGAGCTTCATTAGGGATACTATTTAAAACTATAGGTACAAGATTTTTATCCTTAGTAAGGAACTCATCATTAACCTCTTTGAATAACAACTATGAATCTTTCAAGACCTCTAACTTATAGGTGTTCCATACTATTGCTAGTTTTGGTATTCATAATAATCCCATTAAAAGTTGATATTATTTGTAACTCATAATATACATAAAGCGTAATTTTTGTCAACTTAGGTACCTCCTTTGTACCAAAATTTATGTCTACAATTTCCTCAACATGAGTCATGTGTCAGACCCAACCTTTTCATGATCTTGTTGATTCTATGTGTCTTTGATATTTCTTGTCTAATATTTCATGTGCTTCTATGTTTGGACATTGTACATTTAGTTTTATGAGTGATGGTTTTTTCTATACATAAATAATGTTCATACATGTGCTTGGTTTTTATTAGATATGGTTATTTGTCTAATTTTATCTAACTAATGGTTGTTGTGATTTTTCTATGATAACAAAATTAGTTCCTTTCGTTGATTACATAAGTATGTGTTGATCTAGTTGTTCATTTATGATAGGTTATTGGTTATTTATTGATTATTGTTAGTGGTAGTGCTAGTATGTTTATTAGATGGATTACATTATGTTGATAGGGGTTGTTGAGATGATGAATTTTATTATTATTAGATGATTACATAATGTGGATGTGCGAATTGGTGTTATTATGAAGATGAGATTTGATATGTTAATGTTACATGTGATGGTTATTGATTTAAAATAATTTCTATGTGATTTCCTAGATGATTATTTTAGATAATGATTTTAAAAAATTAAAATTTATTTTCAAAGTGTTAATTTAATAGTTGCCTTGGCTATTATTATTTATATGATATACTAACACCTTTTGTTGAGTGAACATGTACATTTTACCAATGGTGGTTGGGGTCACATAGCTACTTCTATGTTATTTGTAGTGTAATACTCGACCTTGTCTCACATGGAGTACTAAGGTCTTGTGGTTCATATTGTGATATATTGTATTGTAGTTATTATGCAAATTTTGTATAAATGTTAAATTCTATTTAATTTTCTTTTAACTTTTTTGAGTGTGTTTTATTATTTTGTGATTTTTAGTGCCTTTATAAGGTTTAGTTTCCATTTTTATGATTTAAAAAGTTTCCTAGGTGTAGTACATAGGTTAGGGGTTAAATTTTATTATAAATACCTTAAGTGATGTTTAGAATCCACTCTACTTACCCACTTTAGAAAAGTGGCAAAAAATAGAGTTGGTTGGGTAGTTTAGGTGGTTAAGGAAAGGTAGTTTCTTTCTCCTGCCTATTTATTCCTTCTCTTTGAGTGGAGAAGGGTCCTTTTCCTTTAGAATTATCCTTAATAGAATTATCTGGTCAGTAATAGCATTATGTGTCATGCAAAGAGGTAGGTGGGAGTGAATAGTCTAAAATACAATATTTGTCAAGGTTTTGAGGGTTAGAGGTTAGGCATATCTCATAAACCATACAACTATTGAGGATTGGGGGTAACTTGGCATAGTCCATGATTCAATAAAAAGGTAAAAGGATCACCATAACTTCACCTTTGAAAGAAAAATGAATGAAGTTTCAAAACTTGGGGATCAAGGATACCAAGGAAAAGGTACCTAACTAAAAATACTTATGGAACTTTGGATCCAAAAGGTAATTGAGGAATCAAGGAGTTGGTGTTTGGAGAGAAAGAAGGTGCTGGAAAGGTAAATTATGAAACTCTGATAAATTGATACTATTTTTTTTCTCTTTTCCTTAGCCATTTTTACTTGTGAAATAAATGAGGGAAACATGATAAGGACTCCAATAAATTTTATAATGTCAAAACTAGTCATCAAGGGTAAGGTTTTTAGAGTTTAAGGAATATAGGATTAGAGTTACCAAGGAATAAATATTTGGGGAAAAGGATGGCCAAAACTTGACTTCAATAGATAACTTAAATTGCAAGGATTAGGAAGTCAAGAGTTCTTCTTTTAAGGTACCCAAATAAGGACAAGTCCAAACATGTGATCTTAATAAGGTACTCAGTGAAAAGAGTTAAGGATTAGATTGTGGGTGTATAAAGGGAATAATAATCCAATAAAAATAAGTCTACAATATTGATGTAGAAAGGAATTAAAGGAAAATGATCAAGTTATTAGGGTTCTGATGAAACGAATGATGACAAGGAAAGTTTGACAACCCAACAAATATAAAGGAACATGACACAAAATAGATGAAGGGATGCCAAGATGAACAAAATTTGAAACATGTCCATGACTTTGAAATCTTGCCCACAATTAGAGAAATGATTATAATATACCCCACACTTCAAATTTTTAGAGATTTTTACAAATTCCAATACATGATAAGAAAATAGAGGATAACAAAGGAAAAAAATTAGGAAAAAGCAACAAATTAAAATACATACAAATATTTCATAGATCAATTATATGTGTTGGGAAACATTAGGCCTCCATACACAAAGGATCTAGAACTCAAGAAAAAATTGGTAATATAGGTTTGAGTCCCAACATAAAAAATGGATTAACTATTTGAAAAAATGGAACTTCACATAAATTTTCATCCTAATGTCATGGTCTTCATATGGAATGCTATATTAGAGGATGAAGAAAAGTATGGGAAATTTTATGCATTATGGATTAGACCATATGAAGTTGTAGAGGAATATGGTCACACTTTGTATCATATCAAGATTTTAACATGAGATTTAATGGAACTACTAGTTCATGGCCAACATCTTAACCATGACTTATTGAAATTGATGATGTTATACCTTATATATTTTATTTGTTTGCATTTTTTTCTTGTGCAATTATGACCCCTCTTGGTCATGATCAAGTTTTATTCAAGTTCCAAATCCCTCTTCATGTCCATTTTGTGTTCTACTCCTAGATATCTAAATTCTCATTGTGCCTACAAGAGATACATGTCCCCAATTAGGGTCAATGTTTGGACTCAATGTAATCGTACCAAATTTTTTGGACTCCCAGTCCCTTGGTGTATTTATGCCTCATTTTTTACATTACATATTTAAACTAATCTAAGAAATATTCAAGTGGACCCCCTTGGTCAAACTTTCCTTAGTCTATATTTATAACATATATTGGAAGTTGGAAAATTCTAAGAAATTTTTGAGTCTAGGGTGTTTTTGGTCATCTTCTAGTGTTTTTGTAGAGTTATAGAGTTTCAATGGGCTACCAAATATCTTATCCTTGTCTAATGTCCTATTCTAACTTTTTGGTCATTCTTAAAATCCTTACAAGGTTTATTGGTCCCTTCTTCCTTTGTTTTTCCCTTGATTCCTCCTTTTACAAGATTTTAATGGACATATATGGACCTTTTCTTTTATTCTTGTCTTGATGTCCACTTTTGCATTGAATCCCTATATTTACCTATTTCCTTACTTTGCTTCTCATTTCCCTATTTATAGATTTGAAAAATATTAATAGTTCAATCCATTATTCCCTTCCTCATCCTTATGTCTCGACCACCCTTCCTTTCCTGCATCCGTGCAATATTTCATTTGCTTCTATTTGTGAACTTTTAGAGTTCATCTAAACTTCTCCCATTCCCTTCTTCCTCTTGGAATTTTATTCTTTCCCATTCCTATTTCCCTTTTGTGGAATTCCTCCAGTTCTTTTAACTTCCTCCAATCTCACTTTCACTTCCATTTTTCCAATTTCACATTAAATTTTTGCAAATTTTTGCTACCCTCTTTTCATCCATTTGTGAAGCTTTGATACAATTTTTTACTTTTATCCCAATGCCTAGTTTTGACCTTCAATCCCACAAAAAACCTCCACACCTCCCATCGTTCGAAAATTTCCCATTTTTCCCTCTAATTTTTTATGCATTATTTTTTTGGTCTTTCAAGCCTAATTTCAATGTCAATCCCGACTTCCGCTTGCACATCAAATTCCTATAGAAGTTTTGAATGCTCATTGTTGTTTATGTTTCCTCTTATGAAAAGTTCAAGTTGACTTTCATATATATATATATATATTTTCATCTAAACATCCTATCTTGATGTCCAATTCCACATGATTTCTATACATTTCTCCATGTTTCTTCCTTTCTCATTTCACCCTTTTACAAAGTTTCATTAGACTCCAATATTTTCATTCCCGTATCTAGTTCTAACCTCCAATCTCGACTCAAAATCTTATATGTCTCATCTCACATCCCGTTCCACTTTAAATCTGCACATTTCTTCTTTTTCACTTCAACCACTCATTTGGTCTTCCCAAAATATCACTAGTGACCTAATTTTACTCCTACAACTACTCCAAATGGATTTTCTTGACTAAAACCCATTGTCTATCCCGAGGGTGCAATTTTTTTACAAGTTCAATAATAGATGATGAAGACAACCATGCTATCATTGCTATAATATTTGAGTTCTAGATGCAAATGATATTTACACTATGTAAAGCATCCACTCAACATATTTCATGAGATTTAAGATTGTAATAAATTCTATGTTAATTATATCCAATTGTTCTTCAAATTATTACATGAGATCAAATGGCTAGATAAAGTGCTATAAGTATCAACATATTTTACAAAACTAAGATTGGTCATTTTTTATTTCCATGTGGCTACAAGCATTGAATAATTTCTTGGGTTTTAACTCCTACAACTCTAGTTGCCTATAGAGCAATATATTTTGTAAATAACTAAGAGATAGCAAGTTTGAATCATATATTTATAATTGAATGTCTCATTGGCCATTTCTAGATCTTCAAGGGAACTTATAAGCGACAAATTGTGATAGTGTTTTCCTAGCACTGGGCTTCCTCTTGTCACTTTTAATTATATAATCATAATAAGGATTCAATTGCATCACAACACTTTAAATTATTGTAAATATTGCTTGAAATAGAATTTTGTTTATTTCATATGAATTTTGAGACTTTGGAGAGGGATTAATAAGTATGTTCCACTTTTTGATATATCATATATATTACAATTTCAATGTGTTGTTTCTAAATATTTCAAATCAAATTTGTGCATTACATATAATTTGCATAGATTGGGATCAACCCTATGATGCTCAAATTTAAACCAAAGACTTCTAAGTCATTTTAGATCTTGAGATAATGGTCATATTGAGGGCGTAAATTTATAGAGTGGAAAATCGTCTTTGTATGATATCAATATCATTTTCACATCATCAATTCTAGAACTAAGTACACCTAGCATGGTCTTATTTTATTTCTACATGTTTGTTCAATACTACCCCCAATTTAATTAAGCTAGAGATTAATAAGTGCTTGTTGGTTGCATTTATTCAATTACCTTAGATTTATTTATGTATTGCACATATTTCCATTATAGATATTGTATGAGAAATTCACTTTCCCCATTAATTAAACTAGATTAAATAAATAAATTAAAGAAAATTAGTTACAATTAATCTATCTTAAAAATGATATTTAGGTAGCATAAAGTGTGTTTGAGAATGTTGATTTAGGAAATTAAAAATAAAGGAATGATGTACTCATTTGTGGGAAGTACAATGAAGAATTTAGCTTAATCTAGCATATATTCCACCTGCCTAGGTATAAAATTGAATAAATATCCTTGGCATGCTTGCCACTTGGAATTATGGACACCCTTGCACAATTATGTGGGTTTATTTTGTGGTTCTTGATCAATGTTATGCCATATGGATTTCATCTATAATGTGTGGTCTTGATCGAACACATTGTGCACTTTAATGGTTTGAACTTTGTCAAAATCAATGTACTTTGCCAACAATTAAATACTAAAAATACCTTAGTAAGATTGCTAAATTACAAAACCCATGTTCTCCTAAGTTGACTGCCTTGATTAGATTGGGTGTATAGTTATGACAAGTATTGAAAGATAGCATGAAGTGATCTAGATGTTGAGTCTCATGCAAAGTATTATTCTTTTTATTCTTTTTACTACTCCAAAGGGAATCATTCCTATGACAACTCCTTGATGCTCTAAGATTTTTCAAATGAATGTTTGATGCATTTAAATGCGCAAGTGAATGTATTTAAATATAAAGACATAATGAGTTATCACATAAATATATACTAACTTGACTCCCAAGAGATATGGGAAAAGGATGAGAAACTATCATTTATATTTTTAAAATTTAATTTTTAAATCAAAGTTACGTCATGTGAGTAAATGATCTAAGACAAGGAATACAAAATCTTGATATTATAAATGAATAATATATGGAGAATTTCTTTTAAAGTAAGATATTTTAGGAAACTCCCATGGGACCCTCCACGAGCATGAAATCTGCTTGAGTTGAAAGCGAGCACCCCTTTTCTCAGATCTAACAATGCAATTTCTGGGAAATGTGGAAATGCATGCACTTATTCAATCTCAGTCAAAACAAAATCACTACTTTGAAAATGGGCATGAAATCTGCTTGTGTTGAAAGCGAGCACCCCTTTTCTCAGATCTAACAATGCAATTTCTGGGAAATGTGGAAATGCATGTACTTATTCAATCTCAGTCAAAACAAAATCACTATTTTGAAAGTGGGTTTAGTCAATTGACGTGTTCACCTTGTCGTGCACACAAGTAATACGAGCTTACATATCCATCCTCACAGATAACCCCAACTCAACTGCCATGTTGGAAATTTTCTACTGGATTTGATTGTATGAGGTTTTTCATCCGTGAGAATTCTATCTGAGATAGTAGTCCGTGAGAATACTAATTTATCTCAACTAATTTTACAGGGGATGAGTACGAGTAGTCAAACTCAAGATATCGAGGATTTAGAGAAACCCCGTGATGACGAAGGCCAAAGTTATGTATTTAGCAATCCAATTGTAAGATTTCTGTTTCGTTCTCTGGTGGGTGAAAGTCGTTGGACTGAGATAAGAACGTGTAATTTTTTTTAGTAAGATTAGGGTAGAGGACCCAGTATCTGAGCATGTTTGAATAATTGATAGTAGTTGTTTATATAATGCCCAATATTTTTATCAATATTGGATCAATAGTTGTGACTTTAAAGTTGTTAGTGTTGATGATGACTACGTATAATTAAACAAAATGTATTCCTTTGATCTAGAAAGCAATCAATCATATGATTCCACATCAGCGCTCAATTAAACATGCTATGAATGCACAAGTATTGGTCTCACTTTTTTTTGGGGCCTTTTTAGACACCTTGACAAAAAGCATGCTGATGTAGCATCATATTTGATGATGTGGCCCTGAAACCTTAGTTATAAGCAGGGGACTTGCCAAGTAAGCTGCTGTAAAAAATTGGGAGTGATTTGAATTTTTTATGTAAGATAATTAGAAGAGCGAAGTTAGGGTGCTCAACTACTGGGTCCTCTCCCCTAGTACATGTTGAGTGGACAATATAGTCTAGATCTACAAAGAGAAACAAAAGTACAAATATTAATTGTCTGAATTTGGATCTTCTGGTAAAAATGGTGGCACTGATTGGGCCACGAATGATAGACAATTGCACACCTTGCAAATTCAGAAAGAAGTATGCAACAAAGAAGAAATGAAATAACTCTCAAATGATATGGGACTAATATCTCTAGAGAGAGAGAGAGAGAGCTATCCACCACTTTGGAAAAGAAGCATGCCAACTCCATGCAAGCACAAGGATGTCTAAGCATGATTATCTCCAGAAGAGGCAAAATATCTAGAAGAGATAATGGGAGAAAATAAATATCTTAGAAAATAATATTCTACAATAACACCCCCTTAAGCATAGCTTAGGTTGGTATAGAGAAATTGGGTGTTGGAAACTAAGCTTGATGAGGTACCCAAGTACTAAAGGTGGAGAAATGGAAAAAATCTAGTGATAAAAACTTCCCCCCCTTGAAGAGGATGATGTTATTGAAGTAGACTGCACCCCAAGATCTCGTAGATGAACAAACTTTCTCTTAGAAAAAGGTTTGGTGAAAATGTCAACAACCTACTCTAAAGATTGGTAGAAGACTAAGCCAATGATCTGACTATAAATTAGCTCTCAAATTTAATGCATATGAATCTCTATATTCTTGGTCCACTAGTGTTGGATTGAATTATTGCATATCTGGGTGGTGTTGTGGTTGTCACAATAGATGATTGTGGGCTTCCTAAAAGAGATACCAAACTCAATGAGAATCCCATAAAGCCAAATAACCTCAGTAGCTACATTGATAGCCCCCCTATACTCTATCTCTATGGATGATAAATAAATAACATTTTGGGGGTGGGTGCAAAAAGATGGGGGGCCAAAATGTGGTCAATTTTTTCAATTATTTTAAAAAAGCCATAATGGGAGCATGTTAAAGCCTATTAAAACAAAAAAAAAGGAAAATCCTCATTCTGCATTTTTTCCAACTTTATGTTTTGTCTGCAACTTGAAACCATTGCATAACGCACTTGCACTTTTGGAAGGCCAAATCTACTTTAATTCTTCACCGAATCTTCGTCAAACTGTCACCATGCTATTAGAGAGGTTGAAGAAGTAAGTAATTTCTAATTTTTGTGTGAATTTGGCATCAAAAGATAGATTTAAAATGTTTTTTTTATGTAAATTTATTTAATTTTCAAGAAATGATAATACACCTCCAAACACTCCTCAAATTCCTCCAAAATCTTGATTCACCTCATTACTGAAATCCTTGCTATGGAACAACCCTAACAAACACCTCCAACAATTCCTCAACATGCTCTAGGAACTCAGGAAAATTTAATGTGGCAAATTAAAAATAATTATAAACAAATTGAGGATATAATTGCAAGGTTGAAAGATCCTGCAAGCTCAACCTCACATAGAACCACGCTTACTCAATCACTTGAATTGATAGTATCACATGTAGATTCAATTAGCAAGCAAATAAGTGGTTGGTCAGACAAGAGACTAGAGTTTAGATAATTTTATGTAGATAAATTTTTAGTGTAGAAAATTGTACACTCTTGAAGAAAGAGGCGATTTCACACTTAATTTGGACCTATTTTGGAACCCTTGCATTAATTACTCTTTAAAATCACCATTTATAGGCCCCTAAGACCCATTATTTTGGACCTTGAGGCTTATTCCTCTTAAAAATCATATAAATCCTGACAAATAGCACTTAACTCATTTAAATCTTGAAAACCCCACCTCAAAAACCTTAAGTGGGACCCATTCGCCACCTTGGGCAAATGAGTCCCCTCTGGTAAGACCCATTCACCTAGAGTGGCAAATGAGTGCTTTTTGGGGCATTTTTCAAGTGTAAGTAGAATTCATCGACCTAATTCAGATTTCCAGTGGATGTTGACCTTTGAGGTCTAAATAATGATCAATTAGGTATTGATGCCTATAAATATATTAGGTCATTTTTCATAACATCTAACAATTTTTAACAAAAAAAATCAAGAGTCAAGCATTGAATATTTTTCACAAGAGCATTCACAAATCCATTTATAGCAAAGTTGAAGCTTTGGGGAAAAATTCAAGGATTTTTGCAGGTCTTCAAGCTCACTTTTATTCTAGATCAAGCATTGTCAAGGGTTGATCATGGATGCCTATGGAGAATCATGAAGAGTTTTAGGTTGGGGAGATGCAACTAGCCATCAAGCCAAGCATAAGGACTTGTTTTCTAAGCGATTCCATCCTCCATTATCTCTCTATCTTCACCCTAAGGAAGGTTTACATGCCATTAAGATTCCTTTAAGGTGATTTAGGATCTCTTAGAGTGATTATTACATTATTCAAATTTCATTCATGCATCTTGTTCTTGCATATTTGAATAGGGTTGCATCTTGCTTTAGCTTTCCTAGTCTTAGACACACTTAGGGCTAGGGAATTGTTGCATATTTCGTTATCTCTTTCAAGGTTTAAATACCAAACTAGGTGTTTGACTGAGGAAAACTCCCATTAGAAATCAAATTATATTTTTTTTTTGTAGGCATTTTCACATAACTAGATCCAAGTTTCAATTTGGGAACAAAGTGCAGGTGTTGGAGTACAGATTTGCAATTTTAATTTTCAAAAAAGCAGAAAAGGATTGATTCGCCATTAGTGGTGAATGATTCCCATTGAGGGTGTTTGTTAGATCATTTTGCAGATTCCAGTACCCTTTTCCATGAAACATTTTTTTGGGCTGAAACCTTGATCTAGGACTTATTCACCCAGGTTGGTGAATGAGTCCCATTTGGTCAAAAAGTTAGCATTTCAAAACTTTCAGAGCTAATTTTAGTTATTCTGAGATTTCCAGGTGCACATCATTTACTGTTACACTTTCCTGTTATGTTTTGATTACATTTTCAAGGCATTTTATAGGTCATTTAGGTCATTTTGCATATCACAACGTGTTTTCAAACATCTCACATTTCTAAGTTTTGTATTAAAGTAGTTAATCTCTTTTATTAGTTTTCATCATCTGGGACATTCCCCTTTGATAGGTTTCAATCTCATTTGCATTGGAATCTCAAGGGTTTGTTCTCGAATGAGCCATTAAGGTTTTTGGTACCTCTCTCCTTTTAGGTACAAAACCTTAGAAGTGTAAGAGACTCCCACATTCCAAAAATATTTGGTTCAAAATTATCCTATAAACAAGTGAAAGATGAAAAAATTATAAAATTTGACTTGGGATAAAGAGTCATTTTTGGAGGGGGTGGTGGATGATTTTTTACCATCCTCTATGCAACAACAATGAGGTGCCACAATAATTTTTTAGGAAACTCTATTGTGAGTTTGTCCTTAATAAATTCCCAAACTATTTTGATATGAAGATTTCTAGGGTAGAGGTGGAGGCTCTACATAGGACAGATTCAGGGCACATATCAATTCACATCGGCCAGTGAGATGAGCACTCACTAGACAAGCATATGAGCATGTGACTATCCCTTCCATTGTGAAGGAGAGTGTCAAGGTTGATACATTGTAGTCAATTAGTTCCCTCACCAAGAGCCTCATACAACATACCAGTCCTCTAGCACAGGTGAGTGAAGTGAGTCTTCGACAAGTAGAGTTCCATCTCATTATTGTCATGCTTGTGGGTTACCATGTGGTTATGATCCCACACATAGTTAGGATGTAGTTGCCTAGGGTACATCTGTAATTGATTAGATGGTGATGAAAAATGCCCTCCTTCATGAGGTATTTGGCCTCAAGATAGTCAGGTAAATATTAGCAAGTTCATTGAATTGAATTTATTAAATTTCATTTTTTGAAATGCAAGATTAACTAAATTAGTTGAATGATTATAATGAAACTTTAGGGTCATTCCATTTACTCTATTTTCAGCAGTCCTACACCTCTCTATTACATGCCCACATGTACTGTGGATGTATGTAACTAGTAAAGAATTATAAATATCACATGTGAATAGCTAAACGTTATATGAATGGTATTCTTATATCTAATTTTGGATGTTGAATCTAGGTTAATCTTGGAGCTTCAATGACAACAACTGCTAGTGGAGGTGGTCATCGAAGTTTCACTTAGGTAATATAGAGTATTTATAATTTTAAAATAAAAAAATCTATTTTGTAATTGAATAATGTTTACTAACTTGAAGGTTCTAGATAGTTTATAAGTATGATTTGTACTTTTTAATTAATTTGATTTTAGGTTATTATGCACTTCATAATCTATGAATTTCATTTTTTCATGTTGTTGACCTTTATTCATCATTTATGCTATATCCTTTATTGTTCATTTGTTATCCTTTATTCACCATTTCTCCTTGTGATCATTAATTTTCCTATTTGAATATTACACTGTTCATTGTAATGAAGATATCTCACTCCATTTCTTAGCTATCTCTTCTTTGTGATTCACCAATGAATATGAAAAAAATGTTGAGGTTTTATGAAATCATGGAGTGAATTATAGGTGTGAATTGTTATCAAGGTCTTAGGGTCCCACAGTCCCCTCATTTCTCACTATCACTATATCATTTTGTTCTTAGTTGATAGTGCTCATTATTGCTTCTTTTCATGCATCTCACTATCATGCTTTATATTATTTCTATAAATCTTATCCCCACTTCAAAAATTCTTCACACTTCACATCAAAAAAGGTTTGCATGACTTCTTTATGTAATCATGATATCGTCCCTTTCTTGCATGATATGATTTCTCACTATCACTATATCATTTTGTTCTTAGTTGATAGTGCTCATTATTGCTTCTTTTCATGCATCTCACTATCATGCTTTATATTATTTCTATAAATCTTATCCCCACTTCAAAAATTCTTCACACTTCACATCAAAAAAGGTTTGCATGACTTCTTTATGTAATCATGATATCGTCCCTTTCTTGCATGATATGATTTCTCACTATCACTATATCATTTTGTTCTTAGTTGATAGTGCTCATTATTGCTTCTTTTCATGCATCTCACTATCATGCTTTATATTATTTCTATAAATCTTATCCCCACTTCAAAAATTCTTCACACTTCACATCAAAAAAGGTTTGCATGACTTCTTTATGTAATCATGATATCGTCCCTTTCTTGCATGATATGATTTCTCACTATCACTATATCATTTTGTTCTTAGTTGATAGTGCTCATTATTGCTTCTTTTCATGCATCTCACTATCATGCTTTATATTATTTCTATAAATCTTATCCCCACTTCAAAAATTCTTCACACTTCACATCAAAAAAGGTTTGCATGACTTCTTTATGTAATCATGATATCGTCCCTTTCTTGCATGATATGATTTCTCACTATCACTATATCATTTTGTTCTTAGTTGATAGTGCTCATTATTGCTTCTTTTCATGCATCTCACTATCATGCTTTATATTATTTCTATAAATCTTATCCCCACTTCAAAAATTCTTCACACTTCACATCAAAAAAGGTTTGCATGACTTCTTTATGTAATCATGATATCGTCCCTTTCTTGCATGATATGATTTCTCACTATCACTATATCATTTTGTTCTTAGTTGATAGTGCTCATTATTGCTTCTTTTCATGCATCTCACTATCATGCTTTATATTATTTCTATAAATCTTATCCCCACTTCAAAAATTCTTCACACTTCACATCAAAAAAGGTTTGCATGACTTCTTTATGTAATCATGATATCGTCCCTTTCTTGCATGATATGATCGTCCCTAGGACCGTCGTCTTGTGATTGCTCTTTTTTTGAAATTTTCCTTATGAAACATGAAACCCTTGAAGAAATATATAGTTCAATAAGTACTCAAAATTCTGTTGACTATCTCATACATTATAAGACATGACTTACATCACTCTTCTAGTATTAATAATTGAATAATGTTGTTTTATTTTTGGATGATGCAAGTAGAGACTCCTCCCAATGTTGATAGAGTAATGGAGCATGGTGTCTCTACTACAATAGACAGATCGATGCCTTTGATGAGGGTATGAGGTAGATTAGTAAATTTCACATTATTTGTTATAGTTGTTTATTATTGAAAAATCAAATGATTATTGATTTGTAGTTTAATTTCTATTTGGATGGTTCCTATAGGAATTTGGAACACCACCTCTTGAGCATGTCATTGTTGTGGATGAGGAGAGATATCATTTGGTAGCATTAAGTGATTATTTTGTTAAATATTTCATTTTTATAATGTAATTTCTATATATTAATGTCTATATAACTTTTTATTATAACATGTCAAGCTCCATGAAGAATTAAATAGGAGGATCAACCCTCAAGTTTGAAGTAGACCACTATCATATCAATCCCCATCCCCTTGACAATCAAAGGTCGCCTATGATGTATTTTCTTCCCTTGGAGGGGAAATAATTTTATTTAGGTCATTTTTTGTATGCCAATATGGCATTTTTGGACATATATTTTGTATTGCATATATGTGACATTGTATGCCTATATGTCATTCTTGTAAGCCTATATGGATATTTTGTATATATGTTATACTTATATCGACATATATTTATATATTCCTATATGGTTATTTGGTTAATACACATATTTTTTATTGATGGTTTCCATATTTGCATTATAAATCCACATTTCAATGGATATTTGTAGATGGTTTACTTCAAATATTCAAAATCCAAGAGTATTCCATGCACTCTTCCTTTATATAATTGTAAATATATAAAGTTTGATCATTATAAAGTAAATATGAAGTATTGGGTGAATTGAAAATTTAGCCATGTCATCATTGAAATCATCATTCATATGAATATAATAATGCATCATGATGCAATATAACACCTAGGTCTCTCTACCACTACACATATAATCCCATAGTCTCTAGGATCATTGTAGCATGGTAAAGAAATTCATGTAATTATACAATGTACTTTCAAGTATGCAACTAAACATGAGCAAGGAATTATTACATGTGACCTCATACCTCTAGAATTTTGTGATACAATTCTTGGAAGACATCTACCATTCCAAACCCCAATAATGGATGCTATGAATCGAAAGATAATATTTTGACCTCAACAAGTCTAAATTACAAGAAAAAATAGTTTGGTCTCTACTAAATAATGTTATAACATTGATAATATAAAAAAATTCCCACTTCTTGTTGTCTACTTAGAGATGTTGCATAGACAAGCTCACACACAATAACATTGCTCACTCATGCATCTTCTCTATCACAACAATAGATGCACTTGAAAATGTACTATTATAGGATGAAGATGTCTTTATAAATTGAAAAAGTATTCCAAAAATAATTTATGGTACAAAATCAAACCAATTGGTTATTGAATTCCCATTCCCAAATAGATTATTGTATCATAGGTCTACTTAGGAGAATGATGAAATTTATCACAAAATCTAAGAGCTAATTGATCAAAGAAAGATTTGACCTAGCTATTTTTTATGTGGCACCTTAGAAGCATGAACAATGATGTAGGGACACTTGCAATAAAACTAGAGTTCATGTGACATAATCTACAAGCATTATAGTTTTATGATTTATAGATTAAGTTACCACATGTATTTATAAGTAAAATTATGTCTGTGTGTGCTACCATGAGGAGGCAGTAGTCATGACTATGTTGGAAACATGTATGTATATCAAAATATTAAGGAACCAAGTTGAGGGTGAAAGTAGGATCCACCCAATGTATGAACAATGTGGTGGATCACTTATTTTTCAAAGCCCTTATCACCTCAAATTATGCAAAATAGGATGCTAATAATAACTGTTGTCACCTAGAAATGCACCCTATGCGAAGTTATAAAACTAGGATTTCTGGTGAAACATGGGATCATTTCAAGGCTATGGGTCACCTGAGTTTGAAATGAACTTTCGGAGAAGATCAGCTTCCTTTGGGTATCACCTAAACAAATGATCTCTGTAAGGTAAAGGTAGAAGGAGTGTATACAAAAAAATGAAACTAAACTGAACTATTCCTATGGTGATACACCGAGTTGATAAGAAATCATGAAACAAACACAGGAAGAACATACACTGGAAAGAAAATAGTCAACATTTTCACTTACTTAACATAACCCCTTTAAACTCATGCACTATTCTTAACAGGCTTGCTCTGCATGCATATCTTAGGAAGGAAAGATGAATTTCGCAGCCTTAGTTATGAATACAAATTTTAGAAAAAAACAGTTAAGAACTTGCATAGTCTAAAACACAGAAATGAGAGTAAGACAAACATTAACAGTAGCTTCCAAGGTAAACTCTGTGTTGTATTCCAGATTCCTGTTGAGTTACAAAAACATACATTTAGTCAAGAAAGGATTGATAAAAATCACTAACTCTTTCAAATGTACAATCCGAACTATTTACAAAAAGGAAAAAACTGCCTTATATACAAGAGTGTTGGCCCTCTAGGGCTTACAAAAATATCAGTCGTTGGGATAGATTTCTCCTTAGATCTTTTGATGAATTTAATGCCACACCCTGCGTGTCCTGTTTCCTATGTTAGTGAAGAAACACCCTTGAGAAGCCCTCAGATCTTTCGCAGCTACCACATTCATTTCTGAGCCTCGTGTCCATCTTTGAATCCTCTGCCAAAGAGCTGCATTGAATGTCCCTGAGTTCAGAACAGATACACATTGCTTTTCATTTGGTTGATCTTCTTCCTCCCGGTCAGATTGCCACAGTTTTCTTTTGTCCTTCTATGATTGGCTGGGCACATTCCAAATGGGTTCCACTACGGTCAAGAGCTCTTTCAGTTAGAATCCCATCTCAGCAAGACACTGGAAGTATCTCACCGATGTGATTATGCCCCTTGAAGCTATCAGAACAACATGTGACAGTCGCTGAGAGATCCCAGCGAGCTTTAGAAGTCATGTTGATATTGCCAGAACATTGGCAAGACAATTGGCATCGATATGAAGTTACATCGAGCACAACTGAGTCACATCGATACCGCTTTATTCGGTGATTCCATTGCTGTCGACAAGAGACCATGTGTTCGGGAAGACTTCATAGCGAACCTTTCCCATGTTTGGGCGAGCACATCCATGTCGGCAAGATCCTACTGGGTTGATGAGACCTTTCAGCGAGCTCATTTTAGTCACCCTAAGCTTTACATTTCTTGTCGTTGAGACTTCCTTTCTTTGCCCAGACCTCACACCGAGGTCCTTTCCTTCACCGAGTTGTTTACTAGTTGGAAAGATAATCACTGAGTCAGGGAGACCCTTTTCTGACTTGGAATGTTACACTAAAGGCTCCCATCATTGGCAAGACCCTACCGCATTCCTTAAACCTTATGCTGAAGACCAAATCCTTTGGCGAGATCCTTTTCCTATCGAGGATACATTCTTACTTTGGAAAGACCTTATACCAATGTTAAACTTTCCCCGTGAGGTCTTCTGTTGTCAGCAAGGCTCCTGCCGAAGGGAAACACATATCGAGCCCCCCCTTGATCTTTCGGCGAGACCACCTCCTTTCGCTGAGACATTATCAAGTCGGGGAGACTTCATAGCGAGGCTGTTTGTCATATCGATCTCCCCTCTTGTCGCTGAGACCACCTATATTCACTGAGACATCTTATAGAATTCCTTTTCCTTCAGCAAACTCTTCTTATTTCAGGAAGACTCTTGGCGAGACCCTTTGTTGTCGGCGAGACATTGGCCTATCGGCCAAACCTCTCGCCGGGCTCCTTATCTTTCGGCGATGAGCTACTTTCTCTTTGTTCGGGGAGACATTGCCATCTCGGTGAGACCTCAGGGTGAAAACACAATGCTATACTGAAGTCAATCCACTTCGGCAAGACTTCAAGAAGTTGCTAGGACCTCATGGCAAAAGCCTCAATCTCTCGGCGAGCTCCTTTCATTTTGTCGGCAAGACACTTAAGTGTCAGTGAGAGATCTTACTGAAAGCAAGAGGCTACCCCAAGACCCTTCATCTTCTATCGGCAAAACATTATTGATGTCACCCCAAGACATCTCATTCCATTGAGCTCTAGATCTCCGTCGGTGTGACTCCCGTCAGTCGGGGAGACATTCTCTCTGAAAACATGACCACTCGCCACGCTCCAGTCTTGTTGCTGAAACTTTGGCCTATTGGCCAAACCCTTTGCCGAACACACTCCAGTCTCCCTGAACTCGCATCTTTGGGCTAGAATTTAAGCCATTGGCGAGACTTATGCCGAAGGCAACAAGTTACGCCGATATCGCTTCCTCCCGACGAGATCTTCAATATCGGGGAGACTTCACCTGGTCAGTAGGAATTACTCTGAAGTCGCCAGGTTATGCTAAAAACAAAACCTTCAGAGTGACAATCTTTATCGGCCAGACCCTTGGCAGAATCATCCTATTTTGGCAAACGCCTCAACTGTCGGTGAGACACCTCCTGATCACCGAGACCACATAGCAATGAGAACCTACTTTTCTGAGAGCGCAACCTTTCCCGTCGGTGAGACATGCTCTTGTCAGCAAGATGCTATGCCGACTATGACCCTTTAGCGACCCTCTTATTTTCTTCGGTGAGACATATGAGAGGTCTTGGTGACTCTCCTTAGAGGATTTTCATGCCGAACCTGAACAAGGCAGGCTTCCCAACTAAATTCCCCATGACCTAGCATCAGATTCATGACTTTTTCCCTTGTGTGAATGCTCCATCTATCCTTCTCGAACCTCTATCACATGATTTACTCGGCCTGATTGAGCCCATGGGTGAAAATTAGGTAACAATAACTATAAATGCAACCTAACATTTATAGAAACTATGGGGGATGCTTTTAGAGCATAACAAGTTGTGTACCTGGCTAGAGGAGTTTTTGTTTTTGAGCTATGGAGGACTCATTCGCCTTCAGTGGTGAATGGGTCCTTTTAGGGTTTTGGAAAACTAATTTTAGGATCCTATACCTTGATGTTTGCAGGAGCTTGAAATACCTATTATCAAGTTCTGGAAGTTTGAATGCAATTATGTAGAGCTCTTTCCATGATCTTGCACTTTGAATGACAACTTTTTCATTTTTGCAGCTTTGGCAACTTTGCTCCAAATCTTGCTCAATTTTATCTTCAACCTATAAATATGCAATCACACACTCAAGTGCATGAAAAACTTGTTTATTTTTTAGTGAATGGGGTTTTTCCTTAGTCAAACCCCTTGTAGGTAATTAAATTAAGTGATGAAATGAAGAAATGAAGCATGAAACATGAAATAATGTAATTGATATCACCTTGGATGATGTCTTGTGAATCAAATCTGCATACTAACATGTAGTGGCCATGAAGAATGTAGATATTGAATGTAAGATGATGCTTGTAAATAGATCCTCAATGCAACATTAACTTCTTAGCTCAACACACATGAATGCATTAAACCCTTGTCATGATGATATGACCTTGAATTGCTACAATAAACACTTGAAATCTACCTTGTAATGCCTTATGAATGCTCTTTAAATGCTATATAATTCTCTTGTGAAGTATTAGGATTCTCTCTTGAAAATATTAAGTGAAAACTATGTGAATTAACCCCTTATTTATACTAAATTAGGATATTAACCTTGAAATTCAAAGAACTAAGGCCAACACTAGATCTAGAAAGAAAGATAATTAAATTCCCACCATAATGAAATTCAAAAATAAGGGTCTCATTAAGGGAGTACCCACTCACCACCAAAGGCGAATGGGTCCTAGCAAGTTTCCAAGACCAAGCTTCAAGGAGTTGAAAGAAGGCCAAAAACCCCTTCCAGATCAACTAAGAAATGGGGATCCTATTAAGGGAGGACTCATTCATCATCAAGGGCGAATGGGTCCTGGCTCAACTTACCAAGACCAAATTTTTCCCATTGAAATAATTTAATATTTGATTTATGATTATTGGGAAAGATCCTTAGAAGGTGTCAAAATTAAGGCCTAAAAAGATGGTTAATAACTCCAATTAACCACAATGAATTAAGACCTTCTAGATAAGTGTGAAAGTGCTTTAAAACACTTTACAACACCTAAAAAAGGTACACATTATGTACATTTTTATTGAAAAGGGGCCCATTAGGATTAAGTAAGAAAATAAGTCCTAGAAAAGTGTGAAAGTGTGCTACAACACTTTACAACACCTTTTCAAAGGACCACTTAAGGAATTTTTTAGTCAAATAAAGGTCCTAAAATAGTGTGAATTTGTATAACACATTACAAAACTACTCCAAGACACCATTAGTTTAGCTTTAATGTCAATTATCAAGTAAGCAAGGAAAAAGCCTACTCTTTCTTTTACTACATTTTGTCCCCACTTTAGTGAGAGGATGACCCCATGTCAAACTCATACTAAAGTAGAAATTCAAGACACTTAAGTATGCAACAATAGCAAAGATACATGATCATACCCTATCAAAGGCCAAAATAAACAAAAACAAAGGATCAAACACAACTGACTCAACATGATGTGAGTTAGTGGCTATTTTTCCATAACATGCACTGCTCACTTTGGGGTAGTGGAACCTCAGTCTATCCACTAGGTGAGTTGTCCCAAAATTTGTGTGCTCACTTTGGGGTAGTGGAACCTCAGTCTATCTAGTGGGTGAGTTAACCCATTGAGGTGGAAAATGAGAGAATCATATTAGCCTCTCAAACCATACCAAAGTTATCCTCCTGACAACTTCGATAAGGAACCACAATGAAAATGCTTTTTTCATGTTATGTAAAAAATTTGCTTAAAGGGGATTTTTCTTTGTTTGTGTAATGGTTTTCTTCTTAGGGAGCATTGTGCCTAATGTATCCAAGAGAGGAAAAGTCAAAAGTGTTAGATCATCGCCCATGGGATGCCTTGTTCACATCATGCCATGACAATAGATTGTACACTCTTGGATCACATCAAACCCAATGACACCACCGAGAAGAGGACACATCAAAAGAAAAAAGGAAAATCATGCCATGAAAATTTCCAAAAGATGTCATTGTTGTATACCTCCACTTTAATGTAGTTGCTACACCATTACTATGAGAAATTACTTTAAAGAAGCCAATTTTTTTGATCCTAACACATGAGAGCTTTCCTTGGAAAACCTTGTGCCAAGTCATATGTTTCCAAACTTGCGTAATGAGATAGGAAGGAAGGGTTTCCCCCACAAATACATAAGGGATCTATGGATTTGGGGTCAGTATATCTATTCTACAATGTTGTCATAGAGCATGGAATTGTCATCATTCCCAAAATACTCACAGAACTGGAAGAATGAAACAAAGAGAATGAAAAAAAATAAAAATCCTTTTGGGTCAACATGGAAAAACATAAATGTCTCAATTCCTTCCATCATCCCCAAGAGGAAAACACAATACAAATGAAAAAGATAAAGAAAAATCTTTTTGTGCCAACATGGAAGAGACATAAATGTCTCGACGCCTTGCATCATCCCCAAAAGGAAAACACAAGACAAGTGAAAAAGATAAAGAAAAATCTTTTGGGTCAACAGGAAGAGAGATAAATGTCTCGATGCCTTGTGTCAATCCCAAAAGGAAAACACAAGACAAATGAAAAAGATGATTACATCATAGAGAAGAATGAAGGTACATATAGAAGAATGCACAAAAGAGAGAGGAACATCAAATGAAACGTCACGAGGGATAAATTTATGTAGATGCAATCACATAAAAAGAAAAAATGACAAAGAAAAAGACTAGTAAGGCATAGGTGAATCAACCTAAAGTAGGTCATCCACCTCCCAATCTCAATCGGTATAAACGGAAGGTGGACAACTAGCCAAAGGGACAACATCAAGTGCTGAACTAAGACACACACCAAGTTCAACACTCTTTTTGGGGATTTTTCATTTAAGCTCATGGAAGAAGAAAACAATGTATTCAACTCTTCATGCACTTGTTCATCAATTTTTGTAGTATTGATGTCATCATCTAAGTTAATCATTGCAGGAGGTCAAATAACAATATACATGTAATGTTCTTGTTTATGTTGTGGTGAGGGTTGAGAGTCATCACACATTGCTTCAAGTAGGTTTTGATTTTGATTTTCTATGTTATTACATTGTTTTCTTTAGTTTTTAATCTACAAGCAATAACACGATGTCTACATCTACACTATCTAACACTTTAATTTCTTTTCAATTTATTGTGAAGATTTTTGTGTAAGAGTGGGTTTGTCAATCATAGGTTCTTGGGAGGACTAGAAGAAACAACAGGAGGTTGCTCAACCGCTTTCTCTTTGACTTTGTAAGCTTGTCTAACTCTAGGAGGAACAACAAGATTGCTTGTATTATCTCGTGGCCTCTTGTGGGAAATTGCAAGAGGTTGTTCTATAGATTATTCTTGTATCATTCTATTGATTAAAGAATGCTAGCACAACTTATCAAAGAGAAATGACATTGATATTTCATGATTACATACATAAAATATTGGAATATTATGTTGATGACATCCTTTCCAATTCCTTAACACAAGACAATGTGAATGTCCTTCAACAAATATTTGAACGAATGCATAAATACAACATGAGACTCAATTCGAAAAAGTGTGTCTTTGGAGTAGATAGTGGGAAACTCATAGGGTTTATCATATCTCATAGAGGCATTGAGGTGGACATGAAGAAAATTAATGCTATTGTAAACATTCCACCTCCTGGGAATATTTCTCAACTACACACATTACATGGACAAATTTAAGCCATCCATAATTTTGTAGCCTCTTTAGCTAATCAAATGATACCTTTCACACATCTCCTTTAGAAGGATGTGTTTTTTGATTGGAACAAGGATTTTAAACGCACCTTTGAGAGTTTGAAAGAATACCTTGCAACTCCACCTATTTTATAACCTGCTATGCCAAAAAAATCATTCATCCTTTACATCACCACATTTGCTCATGCTCTTGCAACATTGTTAGCTCAAAAAGACAATAATGGAAAATAACATCCTATTTATTACATTAGTTGAAATCTAATTGATTACGAAATCCGATACTCACCAATTGAAAAATAATGTTTAGCTCTTGTATTCGCTACTAGTAAATTGTAACATTATTTACTAAATGCTGAAATATAAGTCATGAAAAAATTTGATCCTCTCAAACATCTTTTTAACAAAACAAACTTATCAGGACATTTAGCTAAATGGGTTATGTTGTTGATCGAGTTTGACCTTCAATTTTTTTTATAAAAATAAATTAAAGGACAAGCCTTGACCAACCATTTAGCTGATGCTCCACCTCTTGCGTTACTCGGTAATGATTCTTTTCCTGATGATAGTGTGTTGATAACAAGTGTTTCTACATGAAAATTATATTTTGATGGATCTAAGTGTAGAACAGGCTCCGGTGTTGGAGTAATATTGGTTCCGTTGGAAGGAAATACTATTACCTTGTCATCTCAATTATATTTTCCATGTACGAATAACATTACTAAATATGAGGATTTAATCATTGGAATATGTGTTGCTTTAATCATGGGAATTGAAGACATTAGGATATTTGGTGATTCACAATTAATAAATGGTGTCTTTCAAGATAAACATGATAAATTATCCAAATATAAATATCTCACAACGTCCTTTTTGGAAAAAATTAACTCCTTCACCATTGATAACATCTCACGAAAAGACAATCGACATGCAAATGCAATGGAAAGTGTTTCTTCTCTTATATCTCCTTCTGATCCTTCAAAGGATATCATATTCATTGTTCATCTAATCATGAAACCTTCCATCAATGATACCACTATTGATGCACTAGTAAAAACCAAGACCAACTCGAGTGAATGGTATGATGCCATATATAATTACATAAAAGATAGTACCATTCCCTAACCTATAACAAATAATACTTGCGTTCGTTTAAAACAATTAGCCACCAAGTACATACTTCTTGCCAATGTGTTATATAAACGGTCCTTTGATGACATTTTATTTAGATTCCTTAAGGATTCTAAAATCAATATGGCACTCAAGGAAGCTCATGTAGGTAGTTGTGGCAATAATTTTGATGCAAAGATGCTAGCACAAAAACTCATTCGTATAGGCTACTACTGGAAGAATATGGAAAAATATTGTTATGTGTATGTTAAGTGATGTTACAAATGTCAAGAACATTTAATTTATCTCATGCTCCTACTTTTGAGATCCACACCCAAATCCCTATTTGGTCGTTCTTTGTATGGGGCTGGACATAATTGGAAAAATATCCCCACCATCTTTTTCTAGACATACATTTATCATCACTGCCATTGATTACTTCATGAAATGGGTAGAGGCTATTCCTCTTCGATCTATGACCACTGAGATAATATGTTGATTCATCCTTGAGCACATAATTGCTTGTTTTGGGCTCCCTTCCACATTAGTAATTGATAATGGCACACTATTTAAGAATAATGATGTAAACAAATTCTTAGAGACCTTCAATATTCAACATCATTTTTCAACACCTTACTACCCACAATATAATGGTCAAGCTGAATCAAATAATAAAGTCCTTGAACAAATTTTGAAGAAAACTATTAATAACAATCACAAGGACGAGCACACACAAGTACTGCATTATGAACTTTGGGCTTATGGCACAAGTGTTCACTCCACTAGATGCACACCTTATCACCTCATTTATGGAACTGAGGAAATCATGGCTTTGGAGTTAGAAATACGAACACTATAGATTGTTCTTCAAGGTTTGGTTGATAGTAACACTTATAAGGAAGAACAATTACATCAAGTTGAAATGCTCGACGAACAACACATTAACGCCCTTGAGCATCTCCAAGCTTATTGCAAAAGGAAACAACACTATTACAATCTCAACATCATCCCTCACACATTTAACAAGGGTGACTTAGTTCTATATGCAAATCAACGTAATGTCAACACCAAACCTAATGAATGAGGAAAATTTATTCCTAATTGGTTAGGACCATATTTAGTTGAAAAGAGCTTTGGGTATGGGGTGTATGTCTTAATGACACTCAATGGAATACCCCTTAAAGAACCTATCAATGTTGCACATTTGCATTGGTATTATGTCTAATCCCTTTGAATAGTGTGAATAATAAAGCAATATTGTTAAATTTATGGGGTCTTATCCTATATACTTTCATATTTCTTCGTTCTTGACAAACCAATTGTGCGTATGTCTTGAACACTAAACTGATTATTTATAACTACTTTAGATTTCATACTATTCAAATTCAACTTGTGTTATGACCAGTTATATTTAATTTAGCATTTAACATACTCAATCGTTATGTTGTATCTAAGAAGAAACTGTAATATATTTTAATTAGATCACATACATTATGTTAAATTGTGAAGAGATTAATTAAAGCAATTTTGCAAAGGTTCTTTAATTAATCACATTGCCATTTCACATTTACAACACATTAAGATAGCTCATAAAACATCAAAAACTCATAAATATATATCCAAAGTTTTCTATACATATCATCATAATATACAACATCACCAAGGTCTGTGAGAACTAGACCCCTTAGGATTTGGTACTCATGATTTGGTACTTGAATGTTGTGAGATGGTCATGTGTGATTGTGTTCACAATCCACCAAATATGAGTGCAAAATCGAGGCCTTGTACTTGCCCAAGAGCCACATGATGCTCCTGTACTATCTGACCCCTGTTTGTTTGTAGTCATGATATCTTTGCATGTAGTCTCTCCACCTCTATTGGAGTCTGGGATGACTGTCCTATGGTCTTAGCTCAACAAAGTCATCTCCTCACACTCTCATACATTGCCTGTAGCCTCACAAATGGTCTTAGAGACTCTGGATCCTCCTCCATGATCAGTGGGAACATGCAATCAGGGTCTATCTCCTCCTCATTGATGGATGTGGGTACTATCTCTATAGTATCCCAACAATAGAACTATTTCCAATCTCTCGTCGCTCTTGCAAGGTAGAAAAAACACACAATCAATAAAAATCATCATAATATATAAGCACTAAAGTACATGCATAACATCAAATATCATCACCTATATCATCGGTCGACTGAGCAATCTCAATGTCATCTTGTATAAGGGGCATGGATGCTATCCTAGCCTCCCCTCGACTATGGGTATTGGTACCTTCTATAGCTATTGCTCGTGACCTTGTCATATAGATGGGAGAGGAATCTCCTCACTTGTGTTGGTCGTCAGCTCCTATCTCATCACTCTCACTTATGGGTGGCTCCTCCTCCTCCTCATACTACTCATCATCCTCCTCCTCTCCCTCCTAGCCATCATAATGTGGATCTACATCCTCATCTTACTCATCATCAATCACATAAGTGAATATACCAGCAGCCCTGTAGTGTGTCTCCTTAGCCCTATCCTTTTAGTAATCTCCCTCATCTGGTAGTGGCACCACATCTCACACTGGCTCATCCATTGAGAATACCAGTGTTGGTCCAATCACTATCTACCACTCCTCATGCTCTCCTATGGCACCGACATCATTTGCATCCAAGACTAGCGGCTGGTTATGATTAGAACAGTCAAAGACACTCTCAACCACGTGCTCTAGAGTGAGCCACATTATATCAAATGATATTTCAGCACACACTAACCTCCTAAAAGAGGATCATGCTTGTAGTGGTGTCTGCACCTGTCCAAACTATCTCATGACCCGATCATAGTAGAATGGTTGTACTATGTGTAGACACTGAAAATTGATCTAGGCCTGCAAGCTCTATTTATTGACATTTTCGTCCTAGCATAATTAAAGTACTTAATTATGTTATTCGGTCCATTTCCATCTATTGATTAAATAATTTTAATTATTTAATTAATTTGTGTTTCTTTATTCTTCTTGATTATTTAAATAAATAAATTTTATTTATTTATTTAAGTGCGTTGCTAAGTATCTAATGTCTTCCTATAATTAAATAAACTTCTTAATTTATTTAATTATTTATGTCCACTAGTTCTTCCAGATTATTTAAATAAATAATTTTTGTTTATTTATTTATTTAAGTACGTCAATAATTTACATTTTCCTCTTCTAATTAAATAAATTATTTAATTTATATAATTATGGCCACATGTCATTTCCCCCATTTTAAATAAATAAAAAATCATTACTTATTTAAATTGGTCAAATTTCCTTATTTTGGCTGAAGGGGGGCATTTATTTCCTACTATCATTTGATTGTCCATTTTTGAATTAAAATGATTTTTAATTCAAAAGGCCTTAGTGGAGTCCCCCGTAGTGATGAAATCATAAACATAAAGAACAACCTTCCTTTATTGGAAGGCCCCTATGTTTTTTCACATAGACATTCTAATCAAATCGACATCTCTCAAAACCCCCTACTATAGAAAGGCAACAAAGAAACCATGAATTTTTTCATACCATGCTCTAGGTGATTGCTTTAAACAATTTCTTCAACAACCAAATGGGTCCCAACTAGAGTTCTCGTGCTGGGGTGGGGGGGGGAATTATAGCATAGAAATATTTGATTTTAGATCACCCTTGAGAAATGCACTCTTCACATCCATTTGGGTCCCAACTAGAGTTCTCGTGCTAAGTGTTTTGTTGCAATAGGTCTGAAAGTGCCCTACGGGGTGGGTGGGAGGAGGAAAGGTATAGGATCCCTACCTCAGTCTTTCGTGTTTCTCTAGGTGTAGGTGTATGGGTAGGAGTGGTGTTAGTCTCGGTTATCCGTTAGAATCTTGTTTGTTTGTTGGGGTTCAAACTAGTTGAACAAAGTGAAATCCATACGTGACATCACCATGAGTGGCTGATCTCGATGAAGCAATTGGATGAAACTACTGCATAACATCACCATGAGGTCATGTTACGTCTTGATTTCAAGGCCCTTGGTTGTCCTAACCTTCCCATCTTTTCTTCCTCCTTCCCCCACCCCTTTCCCAACCGTTATTCTACCCGACCCTGAAAGCCCAGATAGCTTTCGTAGGGGGTCCCCTATAATAAATGTGGTTGGAGTTCTAGTCGTGCCCTATATCCCATATCATATGATAGGGGAATCTATAGCTATAGCTAGAGCTAGGGAGGGGTGCAACTCCGATCCCAATCCCAATCAATAGGTGTCCCAACTGGGTGGGAGGAAATTCATAGTTGGGGGGTGGGGGTGGAAGCTATATCCCATATCATCATTCTCGACCTCTATTCCAACATTATAGATAGTCGAGAGAATGGAGGGATAAGAGCCTATTACGTACGTAACTATCTGGCGATTAGGTATTCCATTCCGATAAAGACACAACTATATTAGTTGAGCCCAGCAACTCTATTTTGGAAGGCAGGAATAGGAATAAATAGTAGGGCCACATGATGGATGGAGATGGAGACCCAGATGGAGATGGAGAGAACCACTCCTATCTATTAGCGGTGAACTCCCATCAAGCTGACATAGATGGGTTTGTTTCCCGAATTGAACTAGCCATCTCATCTGCCTTACCTCTAGGTGATCTGCCTTACCCTATTGCTGGTCGCCTATAGACTAGATGCCCGCTAGGCTGAGCCCTGTACCATAGACCAATGCCCTTACGTGGCCCCCTATCCATATCTACATTCAGATTCAGTTGCCCCCCTCGGGTCCCTACTATCATCTGCTTTAGGTAGATTTCTCGGATACTTGAGAAACATGATCTTTCATAAAAATACAATGATAGGCGTAAAAGCATGATTGGTCCCACCAAATCCAATGTCCATATTCCGGTTATTCATGCTAAAGAAAATATGGAGCACAAACCAGGTTACTTGCACTTCATGGGGCCAACCTGAGCACCACCAATCAAATAGAAAAGAACTCTAGTTGGGACCTATTGCAACAAAACACTCAACACGAGAGTCTAGTAGCGAGCTAATGCCATTAAGGGCAAGCTGATGCCATTAAGCCCCTACTTTGGGGTGGGGACCAGGAGGAAGGTAGTTCCAACTTAAGGGGGCAAGTTGATGCCATTACCAACGGGGTGGGAATGGCTAGAGGAAGGTAGTTCATCAGCTCGCTAGAATACCCTGCTAGCCCTCCTCCAATTAGAGTTGTGGGAGGTTAATGTTGGTGGGAATGGCTGGAGGATATAGAACAGGTAGTTGGGTAGATTAATTGGTGGGTGGATATAGCGTCAATTCTGTCGAATAATGGAAAAGAAGGGCCCCTAAAATTCTATGGCCCAATTAATCTACCAGGGTGGGTTGCCAATAGAGCCCCCCCCACCCCAAGCGGACCAAGAAGCAGGGTGGGATGAGAATTGCCCTTATTTTGTTTGATGGCCAACCCTATCCCTGAATAATAGATGCAGAGGGGCATCCACCCACCCAGCCTTTCCAATTCCTATATAGGGGGGGACGGGGCCTCCCACCTTAGAACTCTTCCAGGTGGGCCCTACTATTCTATGGTGGAGGATAGGATGGGGTTATTTTTCTGGGAAGCAGGGTGGGAAAAATAAGTAGCTATTCCACATAAGCTCTAGTGATCAAAGAAAGGGTATTGGTGATCCCGACGAGGCACATGGGTAATATGAATTTGGATCTGATGAACTCTGTGAAACCATTGCATCTTACTTCACCTCTTCTACTACTCCCCACTTCGTCTCTGATACGTCTACCATTAATAGGACTGAGGTTCGGAGGGGGGGAGGGGGGAGGCCATCTCGGGAAATTCTTGATTTTGAACAATGAAGGGAAGGGCAATTGCACACCCTACGCAGGTAGCTTCTATGGAGCCTCCGTTGGTGCATCCAGAGAAGGAAGCCCCATAGAATAGTAGAGCTTGCGATGGCCCTATAGTTTCTTATGGTGATCGAAGCATGGGGGACATACCTGTAGAGCTGGTTTATCCCGCGGTGGGAGGGGAGGGAGCATCTATATATGGATTTTAAAGTGATTTCCCTTAAAATAGGCTGGGGATTTCCTCTTGGTCAGTTAAGTGAATCTCATTTCTTGACCCAATGAGCCAAGCCTAAGCTTGGTATGGTTGATGGGGATATAATAATTCTCCATCTCTGGTCGAGTAATGCCTAGTCCCCTAGGTCATTGATCAACCTCGACCATCCAACCCTTATCTTTCCTTTGAATTGTGGCTTAATGCCAATAGATGGTGGGGGAGGGACTAGTATCCATTGGACCCCCTACTATTCTAAGGACGACCCTGCCTATAGTGACTTTAGCAAGCACTTGACTGAAAGATCTATTGTCAATCATCCCTTGTCTCACCATTGCTTTTCAAACAGAACTCGCTTGACCCACCTCTGATCTTGGGGAAGTAGTAACAGAAGTGGGGGGTAGTGGAATTTTTGACATCCAGTTCTGATCCTATTTCATCCATTCGACTACTACTTATTCCCACCCAACCCCGAGGCAGATGCATTAGAAGACCTTCTTTCATTGCTTCAAAAGCATTTTATAATTATTTATTCTCGATTGATTATTTGTTGAAGCGAGAAGAGGGGATGAAACAATCAAAAGAAAAACCATGAGATTGGCTCCCAACTGCCCGACCTTCCAAGCTCCATCGATGATAGGGATCCGATCGAGCCATCGATGAGAAGGAAATGGAATAACCAACTCCCCCTGTCTAGGTGCAAAGAGACTGTTTGGGAGAGAGGGATTACGAGTAATATCTTTTATACAAATTCTATTTCGGTTTTGGGGCATAAATGCATTAAATGTTTGTTTGCGAAGGGCCTCCATGAGAGATATCTATCCATCCCTTTCTCGCAATTAATTGTTGGAACATAATCCATAGTTAAGATGCATGACCCATTCTCCTCCCATTGCTTTTGCTTCTGATAGTTTGAATTGTTCTATTGGGATTGAGCAAGTGAGCTTTGATCTGGGGTGGGAACTTAGTAGGAGATAGTTGGATGAGAGTTCCAATTCATTCAATGATGAGTAAGGCTGACTGAACCATTCTCTATGATAGGGGTGGAGGTAACATACTTCCCCTCTATTTCTTGATACTGCCTACTATACTACAATGAGCAATCACTTGACCTGTCCCTATAAATAAATCACAACAGAGTGCAAAGGTCAAATGACTTTTATTAATTTGATTCCCCTGCCTTTTTTTAGCCATCCTGTCTCAACTTTCAATTTGGTCCGTCTGTTTTCCTTTTTATCTCATCCGTCCATTCGAAATTGCCTTTTCTTATAAAATGGTAATTTCAAATTCATTGTGGTCTCTTAAGCATTCACATGAATTTCTAGTGTTCACTTTCTTAGCTATTTTCCTTCATTTTTAGAGCTTTTCTTTGGCACTTAGAGTCATTTTATGTAGAAAAATCCTTCAACACTTGTGTAGAACATGGCATAGTCTTAAATTGATCGAAGAATCTGAGGGGAAAACATTATTTGCAGCAAGCTAGAAGGTATAATGGAGGTGATTCATGTAGGTTGAAGATGCTTGGTAAGATGTTTCCTTTGTTTTCTTTGTTTTCTCCTTTTTTCTTCATTATCTCTCTGGATTCTTAGATTTAGTGTTGCTAACCTATTTACCATAAAACTTCCAGAGATTCACTATGTGGTCATGACGACCAACCAAAAACTGATCCATCTGCATCCTCCTCAACTATCTAGTATGATCTGGCCATTGCAATGTTAGCTAATAAGGTCTTTGAAGGACCTCTTCATCCTCTAGTTGGTCAAATTGTACTCTCCAAAAATGCAAATCACCATATTGCCATAGTCGCCATAGAGGATAGCCAAAAGCTCGAGGATACCCTATTTTTGTCACACATGGATAATAGACTAGTCTAGTGCATGCAATATGCTCAAGGAACCACACCTGTAGAATCATGCAGTGCACCATATTGTCCATCTCCTAAAATACAAATTTCCCAAGATCATAATATAGATGTGCCAGTATACACTGACCCAAAGCATATACTGTGTGTTCCTTTGTTATCCCTCAAATCAAGTGGACTAGTCCTCCCTCAAGGTGCACTACCCACCCATTAGGGATGAGAACTAGTGCTATGGTGTGCATCATAATTCATTGAACCACTGGTGCCCATGAATATAATATTATAGACCAATCAATCTATCCTCTAACTCGTGCATCATGAACTGGACCATCTAGAAAATACTATAAATTGACCCTCTACTCATGGAAGGTGTGGTATCTGTAGAAATGTACTCGCTCTCCTCAAATTGGAACACAAAGAATCTAGTGTACATCCTCTAAGGTGATCATCATCTCCCCTCTAGGCAGATGGAAAGTACATGTATCTGCATTCTAGCGTTCACAGAGAGCCATCAACATGGCATTGTGGTATCTCATAGGAGGCATAAGATATGCCCAATAGATTCCCATAGCCTAAAGATGCTCTGTCTCCTCTACTAATAGTGTTGGAGGTAGATCTCTTAGGAAACTCAACTGTCTCCCTCCTGATCGCTGTCGTGATTGGGTGGGTACCTATCAAATTTACACAAATATGCTCTAATACTCATCTAATATCTTCATTTTTTACATTATTCATCATGCAAGTGTACTAAATTCCATTTAGTGTGCTTTCCAAAAGTCCCTAGACACTTTACAACCCTTTTGGGACACTTCATGAAGAAAAGGACACTTTGTGAAGAAACGAGACACTTTGTGAACAAATGGAACACTTCGTGAAAAAAGGGGACACTGTGTGAAAATTTTTCCACGATCCTAAATTAACCAAGATATGCATAAAAATCATTAAATTATTGCAAAATAACTAAGCACAAGTAGTATAATTGACTCACTTCATGTTGACGCTCGTTGTGTGCTACCTGGTCTCAGAGAATGTCTAATCGTATAGGTGTGTAACCCCGTCTGCTCTACATTCTTCCTTCTCACTCATCACTCCCAAGATGCAAGAAGGTAAAATGAAATAGTAAGTGACAAATTACTCTCCTTTACCTCTTTTAACCTATTCTCATTTATTTTTTAATCCTAGGCATTAAAATAGGGTTATTTTCTCTCTTAAGAGTTAATAAAGTATCTTCCTTCCAAAGGACATAACCATTTTCGACGCCATTTGATGAGTTGGAATTGTGATTCTATACTTGACATCATCAAATGTCTATTGTTATGTAACATGGTACTTGGAAATGTCCTATGGTATGATATTTCTTGTTCGATGTGGCTAGAATTCTATCTTGATTCCACCTCTATAAAGCAAGCAGAATCAAGTGGGGGCATACATCTACCCTTGAATTTGATTTCTAGAAGTTAGGAAAAAGGATTTTTGAAAATTAACGAATTTGTGTTGTAGGATGTGGTTCCTAATATTGTGATTTTCTAGATAACTATACAATGGGGGCTTCATTCTCCCATCTTTTCAATGAGTATCCTTTTATAGTAAAATGTACTATTTAGAGTCCTTTAGCTTACATATGCACATAGAGTCATATGGGCACTAAAGTGGGGGCTTAATGTGTTGCCAAAAATTGTATACTCTTGAAGAAAGAGACAATTTTGTGATTAATTTGGTCCTATTTTAGACACCTTGCATCAATCACCCCTTAAAAACTACATTTATAGGCCCCATAATGCTCATGATTTTGGACTTTAACACCTATTTCACTCACAAATCACTCAAATCCTGATAAATAACATTTAATCCACTCAAATTTTGTGAAACCCACCTCAAAAATCCATGGTGGGAATAAGTTGCCCAAGGTGGTGACTTAGTCCCTTTTGGGGTATTTTCCACTTTTGAGTGGGAAAATCACCAACCTAATTCAAATTCTTGAGGGATGTTAGCCTATGAAGATAAAATAATGAGTAATTTGGTGTTAATTCCTATAAATACATGATTTTAGGTCATTTTTCACATCTCTTAGTCATTTTTACAAAGCAAAAATCAAAATTCAAGAGAAAAAATATCTTTCACAAGAAGTTTCATTAGTCTTTCTACATCAAAGTTGAAGCTTTAGGGAAGCAAACTAGGGTTTTATCAAGTCTTCAAGCTCACTTTTTATTCAAGATCTCACATTGCAAAGGGTTGATCATGGATGCCTATGGTGAATCATGGAGAAATCTAGGTTGAGGAGATGCAACTAGCCATCAAATCACACCTAAAGACTTGTTTTCAAAGTGATTCCATCTTCCATTTTCTCTCTATCTTCAGATTTAAGGTTTGCATAACATTTTCATGTCATTCACATTCATTTGAAATTTTGTATGGTTTCTTGGATTGAAGTCTTGCATCATTCAAGTACCATCTGCTTGTCTTATTCTAGCACATTAGAATAGGGTTTTGTCTCATTTCAACTTTTCTTAGTCTTAGACACACTTAAGACCAGGGGTTTGACCAAGGCAAACCCCCAATTAGAAATCAAATTATCTTATGTTTTGCAGGGTTTTTTGAAGATTTAGATCCAAATTTCTATCAGAAAGTAGTGTGCACGTTGTGGGCTTCTATTTCCGCTTTCGAATTTGTAGAAAATCCAAAGTGGCCTAAGTTGCCCATGGTGGCGACTTAGTCCCACTGCACTAATTTTTTAGGGATTTTTTATAGTTTCAAGTACCCATTTAGCAGAAACAACTTTCTGGGTAGTTTCCCCGATCTGGGAATAAGTCACCCAGCTTGGATTAAGTGTCCCAACTAGCTTAAAAATCAAAATTTCCATAATTTCAGAGGTCTCTGTAATCTCCAGTCAATTCTTCATCAGTTTCCAGGTGCATATTTTCTATTTTGTATCTTTATTTTGTTCTTTATTGCATCTATTTCATCTTTCTACATATCATAGTGTGTTTTCCATTACTTTGCATTTCTTAGGTTTAGCATCATTATATCATTTATTTTTTAGTTTGTTGCATTAATAAATCATAATTAGATACATTAAATCTCATTTACATTAATCTTGAGTGTTGACATTTGTATTTTGGACCCCATTCTTTCTCCTTTTAGGTGAAAAACCCTAGAAGGAGCTTAAAGCATTCAAATAATATGAAATCAGTGTCCACAGGTTAGAAGTGTTTTTGATTGAATCATTCCCTCGCCAAAGATGGTTGGTTTGGTCATATGTTGTGGCATGTTGCAAAGGGATAGTTCTACTATTTTCTTTGCCTTGGATTTTTTGTATGATTTGAAAAAGAAATCTTCACGAGGCTTGATAGGTTCCATAGGCTTGGGCCAAGTGATCTAGTGAAAAATTACCTTTTGCCAAGGTTGGATGAAATCTGTTATGATGCACAATAAAGATGTCATTTCCAAATGGAAAATTTAGACATTTATGCAAAACCAAAGGGATGACATTCATGGAGTGAAGCCATGGACAACCTAGCTTCACACGAAATTGGTCCAATTCTAGGATGATGGAGAATACGATTGTTAAGGTTTTCAGTCCCACTTTTAAAGGGGGATCTATCTAGCCTATCGTAAGGCAAGAAAATTCATTAAGTGTCTTGATCCATGCTTTTGGGTTGTCATATGTATCTTGATATAGCTCATGCACATATAATAATTATTCTGTCATCACATTCTCTCCACAGATGAGATCAATCAATATCCCATTAGTGGGCTTATTATTGATTCAACCAGCTATGTAAAGAGGACCATCAAGTGCATGTTTAGATATGTCATTTTGTGAGAAAGAAATTTCAAGAGTTTTTTTGGTCAAGCCCTTACAAGGTCTAGCTTCGATAGATGCTATCACATTCTCTATGGGATGTTTTTGAATGGTATTCATATTGTCATCATTCATGTCAACATTCATCACATCAGTCTTCGTTTCACTAGCTTTGAAAAATGAAATATTGTGCTTAGGCATGGGATTTGTAAATATTTACAAATTTTGACTAGGAGTTAAAAAATTATTTCCTTGATCTTTCACACCTTTGATTAGTAAATGATTAGAATCAATAAGGTCTTGCACAAGATGTTTAAGAATCTTACAATATTCTGTACTATGCTCATTTGTTTGATTGTAATGACAATAAGCATTTTTTCAAAATCCTTTAGGCAATGGTATAGTAGGATCACGTTCTCTAACATGAGGTAAGGTAAGAATTTTTTTGTCAATAAGATGCAACATGATATTTGAAGGGTATCAGGTAAAGGAGTGAACTCTCTCTCCCTATCCTTGAAAGGAGTTGTCATTTTTATAATGCTCAACCACTTGATTATTATTTTGTTGACTTGTTTGAGGAAGATTTAATTGTAAAAATCCCTTAATTTTTTTCTTGAATGGTTGATAATTGTTTTGAGTTGTGGATTCAAAATTTTCAAGTCGACTCAGGGGATTTTTCACATCATAGCTACCAGTTGAGTTTTGATGGGCATGAGGTAGAAGAGATATAAAGCAGGAGGGGTTTTCCTGGAATAGGGGGCATCAGAATCGGTGGATGAGCTAAATATTCCTTGATTTTGTCAAAACCCATTTGACACTGTGGGGTCCATCGGAGGGTGGAATCTTTCTTCAAAAGATGGGTAAATGGCTGACATTTATTTGCGAGCTGGGCTATGAACCGACGGATAGACTGCATCTTTCCCTTGAGGCTCCTTAACTGCTTTAGATTGCGTGGAGGCGGCATGTATAGAATAGCCTTTACCTTGGCAGGATCAACTTCAATACCTCTGCGAGAGACTATGAAACCCAACAATTTCCCTGACGTGACCCCAAAGACACACTTTTTTGGATTCAACCGCAACTTATAATGCTCTAATCACTCAAATATCTTTTTCAGAATGGCGAGATGCTTGGCTCGCGTTTTGGATTTCCCTAATAGGTCATCAACATAGTCTTCCATGATGATATGGATGAGGTCATAGAAGATAACCGTCATAGCTCTTTGATACGTTGCCCTCGCATTCTTGAGACCGAAGGGCATGACATTGTAACAGAAGGTGCCCCAAGGAGTTGTGAAGGCAGTTTTGTGTTGGTCTTCAAGTGCAATTCGGATCTAGTTGTAACCGGAGAAGCCATCCATGAGGGACAACATCTCATGTCCTATAGTTAAGTCAACCAACATGTCAATATTAGGAAGAGGGAAATCATCTTTTGGGCAGGCTTTGTTGAGATCCCTAAAATTCGTACAGACCCGAATGTCACCGTTGGGTTTGGCGACTGGAACTATATTAGAGATCCATTCGGAGTAGTCAATAGGTCTGATAAAACCTGCGTCCAGTAACTTCTCCAACTCTTTCTTTACTAACAATGCAACTTGCGGATGCATCTTACGAAGTTTTTGCTTGACGGGTTTGGCGTCTGGGCGATTGTCTAAGTGGTGGACCACTAAAGCAGGGTCTAAGCCTGGCATGTCTGAGTATGACTAGGAAAAATTGATGATACCTTCTCGGAGTAGCTGCACAAAGATCGGATACTCTTGTTCGGAGAGTTACTTGGCTACATAGGTGATCTTCGGACTTTCAGCAGTTCCCAAATTAACTTCTTGCATCTCTTCAATCAGGATAGATGATCTGGTAGATAGCTGAGTCCCCATAAGGGGAAGATGAACATCTCCATCTTCCAGCGCCTCTTTGAGGTTTTCACCTTCAGATGCATCCTTTATTTTTACTTTTTCTAGGTCAGGAAGTGCCTCGGGGAGGTTTTCACTAGATGACCTCTTTTTATTTTTCTTACTTTTATTTTTGCGACTGGAGTGTTCATCCTCCCCCAATCCCATAAGGTTGACGTACGTGTCCGCAGACATACTGACAGGTGTGGTGTTGTGTAGGTCCCAATCAATGAGTTCAGGGTGACGAAGGGATAGGCTAATGGTGCAAACGGATAGGCATTCGAACATGGACGATAAGTCAGTGTGATCGACATCATCATACGCATGTATGATGGATTCCTCCTTGGGTATGTCTGCCAATAAGCCCTCATCCGTAGTGATACTGTTAGAAGTATTAGATGATATTGTAGGGCTTTTTTGTTTGCTGTCATACCCAATTCCCACCTTCTTTGGTAACTGTGGTGTATCGACGGGTTGTAATCGCCCTTGTTCCTCTTTACCTAGGCCTCTACCTTGGTAGTTATGTTTTTCCACGAACTTTGTTGTCCAAGGATACTTTTCCTGGAAATATTTCTTTAGAGGAGTTTCTGGTTCGGGCTCTTCTCGGTAGACCCACTGACTTATGTCTTCCTCTGGTGCATCGACCTTGACACTCGAAGATCTGAAGGTGGTAGTAGGAATGTTTTTACCGCTGAAGGTGATGATCTTATCTTCCTTTTGTGTAGCGTGTGAAGGTTGACCGTACTCATGTGGTGATGGTGGCATAGTGGCTACATTGAGAGCCGTATGCATCTCATACTCACCACACCCCTTGTCAATGATCTGGACTCTAGTGACCGAAGGATTAGTGGCGGAGGATGGAATGGTGATTACGGTGGATGGTGGATTGGAGGATGATGGATTGGAGGATGACGACTGGGATGCCCCCATTTCGACCCCAGGACAATAATGTAAATGTGGAAAAGATGCTTCTAAAGCTCGACAATACTCAAATGGTTGGGGGTCGACATAGATGGTGACCTCCTGTCCATTGACTGGGAATTTGAGGCATTGATGATACGTGGATGGGATGGCTTGCATAGCATGGAGCCATGGGCGGCCAAGGAGGAGATTATACGGTAAGTCCATATCAAGGACATGGCATGTAGTATATTGGAGCACGGGTCCCACTTGGATAGGGAGACTGATGATTCCTTCTGAATTTCTCTCTGCATTGTCGTAAGCTTTGATTGTAATTATCTGGTTGCTTAGGTCCGCTTGAGAATACCCTACCTGTTTTATGAATTTCAAAGTACATAGATTGAGGGCAGAGCCATTATCTACCAAGAACCTTTTTATTTTATGGCGGGCAATTATGACTTCGATATGTAAGGGACGGTTGTGATTAACATCGATATTAGGCATATCATTTTGGCTGAAATGGAGGTGATGAGACAAAGCCAAGTGTCCCACCAAAGCTTGGAATTGTGTGGGGTCGATGTCATTTGGCACATGGGTTTCCTGCAAGGCTCTATTGAGGATCTCTTGATATACCGGGGAAGACTTAAGCAAATCCAAAATGGATATGTGAGCGGGGGTCTTCCTTAGGTGGTCAAGAATGTTATATTGAGAGTTTACAGGAGTGGGTTGGATGGGTGTAGAGGCTGCAGGGATGGTGATGCGGGCTCGTCGTGTAGTCACAGCACATTGAGGGTCTTTGGCTTTAACGTGCATCATGGATACTCAGGGTTCCACCTGCTCAATGTAATGAATAACGCCTTCATAATTAAAAGGCACATTCTTGTAATTCACGTTATTGGTGCTGTTGTTTTGGGGATGACTAGTGGAGGTGCTAGGACCTTGACTATGATTTGGGAAGGCGTTTTGATAGATCTGCAGTTGAGCATTGGACGACGAAGGTTGACTGGGGTCAACCTTGATATCTCCTCGATCAATGAGATCTTGGACATAATTTTTTAAACCCTGACACTTATTCAAGGAGTGTCCCTTGATTTTATGAAAGTCACAATACTCATTCTCTTTAAACCATGCCGGCTTGGGTTTGGACTCATCGAATGGTTTGGTGACAGGATATGTGATGGGGTAATTGATTTGCAACAATTTATTAAAAACGACACTCAAGGGTTCACCCAATTGGGTGTATTGACGTTTGGTGTTCCCCTAATTTCTTTGGTTTGACTGTTGAGGGGGACGAGGTGCCCCCTGGGGTACAGATATGGCATTGGGTATAGACTGCTGTTGACTTTGGGATGCATTAGCCACTTGGACATGTTTGGCGTCTGTCACTCCGTCATTCATTGCATTCTTGTTTTTGTTCCAAAATCATGATTTATCTCTAAATGACCGTTCTTTATCATGACTATGTATTTTGATGTGTCCTTTGGCAATAAGGGCGCGTTCAAGGATAGGTCCCTTTTCCACTATCTCAGCGAAAGTGGTGACACAGTGTAGTCTAAAATTGTGGGCCATGTCAGGATGGGAATTTTCCACAAAAAGGGTGACCATGTCTTTCTCTTTCAAAGGATTTTTCATTCGACTGGCTAATGCACGCCACCGTTGGAGGTAGCTGGTGAAGGTCTCTCCATCACGTTGTTTCTCTTTCAGGAGATCTAAGGTGTCTGTATCCTTTTGCAAGTTGAAAGAGAAGTAGGATACAAACTGCTTTGATAAGTCTGCAAAAGTTTTTATAGACCCCTTTTCGAGAGTCATGAACCAATCTAGGGCGTGGCTTGCTAGACTTCGTGGGAACAAGCGCAAGAGATAGTTATCACTGTACATGACTTCTTGACACTGTGCATAAAACTCCTGCAAGTGAGCCTTAGGGTCTTTGTCTCCCTTGTATTTGTCAAATTTTGGAATCTCAAAATGTTTAGGAAATGGGATCAATGAGATGGAGGGATCAAACGGATATGGGCATATATCTTCAAATTTGAATGATTGTTTTGTAGCCCCTGCTTGAAGATCCTTAAGGGCAGCTTTGATTTCTAGCAAATCGGGGCTGGCTGGTGGTGGGTTGGAGGGATATTGATGATAGAAAGATGAGGGATCTTGTTGAAAGGGTGTCGGATACAGGTTCAGATGATTGGATGATGACATGGCTCGCTGGTAAGATGGGGGATTTGGTTGGTACGAGGGCTGTTGTTGTGGGGCATAATATGGATTTGTTGGGTAAAAGTGTGAGGAAGGTTGTTAAGGAACTTGGGCGGGACGTTGCGTGTTGGCTTGTTGATATTGAGGATATGGTTGTGATTGTGGGGAGGTTGCGTAAAGTGGTTGTTGGGGAAATTGTTGTTGGTTGTGGTAGTAGTAGTGGTGGGGAGGTTGTTGTGGCATCGAATGTTGCATGGACTGAGGTGGGATACTATGTTGTGGTTGAACCTTGGGACGTAAAAGGGACGCAAGAAAGGGAGATATGGTCTGGGCAATAGGTTGAGATGGATTTCCCTACGATTGGTAGGAGGGTTGTTGTGAAGAGGCCAAGGTATTGTGTATAGGTTGTTGCAGATGAGATGGCAGAGGTAGCATAGGCGTATTTTGCAAAGGGGGTTGTTGGGTTCCGCTCAAAATGTCCAGCTAGGGCATGCTTTGTGAAGGTAATTGAGGTGGAATGGTAGATTGGTGAACCTGTTGAGGTGGTATATTGGTGATCCCAGGGGGTGGAAGTGATGTGGCAGAGGAGGTGCCCCCAATGTTGACTGGAGGTTGGTTGGAAGGGAGGGGTGCTGTTAACGCCAATGGTGGAGGTTGCAGAACACTTTGTGGCATACCGTAAGCAAACGGATTATTGGGATCAGGGACTTGAGGTCCACCTAAAGCTGAGGTTGAAGCATGTGGGGGATAATTAACCTGATAGAGAACAACATTGCCAAATTCGGGTTGATGCCAACCCTCGACTGGAGGAACATTGGAGAAGTATGAACCTTCAGGTGCATTTTGGGCCTCTTGGAATACGTTAGATGGGGCACCCCTATATTTGGACAAGTCGACATTTGAGGGGGGTTTGACACCTTTCTCAATTAGGTGGGCCAATATTTCCTCTCCATGTTTCTCAAGCAAACGGTCAGTCATCTGTACATTGGCGGGATTACTAAAATGTTCCTCAAGTGTGAGTTCAGGTTGATTAACCATACTCTCCTCTCCATGCGGGGAGTTATTTTGATTCTCAGTGTTGGAGTGCGATGAAGTACCATTATGAGGATCATGAGAGATGTTGGTACCCTTGTTAGGATCTGATGAGATGTTGATTATGTTTTTGGGATCTTGAGGGTTGTTTGATTGGGCGTTTTGAGTTTGACGGTCGGCCATTTTCTTTGCTTGTGAACGAGTCTGAACGGGCATGCAAATGTGGGACGAGCGGATTAATGACTTTGTCAAATGACCTGATTGAGATTGGATAAGGTGGGATTTGGATGGGGTTTGGATCGGATTGGATTTTGATTGATTGAATTAGATTTGGATTGGATTGGATTGGATTCAATTGGATTTGATTTGACTAGATTGGATTGGATTGGATTGGATTTCGATCAGATTGGATTGGGTTGGATCAGATTGGATTGGGTTGGATTGGATTGGATTAGATTGGATGGGATTGGATTGGATTGGATTGGATTTCGATCAGATTGGATTGGGTTGGATTGGATTGGATTAGGTTGGATTGGATTGGATTAGATTGGATGGGATTGGATTGGATTGGATTGGATTGGATTGGATTTGATTTGACTAGATTGGATTGGATTGGATTGGATTTTGATCAGATTGGATTGGGTTGGATTGGATTGGATTTGATTGGGTGGTAAGGGATGAGAGGGAGACCTTGAGTTTGATCAAAGGAAGTTACTATTAATAACCACGAGCTTTAATTGATTAAGAGGATGATTACGACACCAAATCCACCTTAAGATAGGAATGGATTGATTGGGTCGAAAATGATAACTTACGCCACCGAATTCACCTCAAGATGGAGGCAAATTGATTGGGGTCAAAGTTAAAGACTAATAATCAAGTTCAAGCGCTATGGTCAACTTGGGTAACCGCTTTGTAATACAAGGTTAGGACGGCCTGGTTATGGGTGGTGTTTGGAGATGCAAATGGTAAGAAATTATTGGTGGATTAGGGAGAAATTAGAATGAATGGGGGATTAAGGATAACCGTGGAGGATGTATGGAGATTTAGAACGATTGAATGAAAGTTTGGAATAATGAGATGGAGGTTTAAGAGGGGCAAATGGAGGTTTTTGAAGGTTTAAAGTGACAAAACGAAGGCTTGGGATGATGAGGTAATGGTTGGGAATGGTGAAATGATGGTTTAAAGGCTGAATGAATCCAAATGGGGGGATTTCAGGTGTCCAAGAAGGCGTAATTGCACTTCTACAGTGAAACAAGGGCGTAATTGCACTTCTGCAACAAAACAGGGGCGTAATTGCACTTTTGCAGCAAAACAGGGGCGTAATTGCACTTCTGCAGCAAAACAGGGGCGTAATTGCGCTTCTGCAGCAAAACAGGGGCATAATTGCACTTCTGCAGTGGAACAGAGGCTTGGTTTGAGGCAAATGGCTATGGCAAGGACTTTAAAATAATAATGATAAGGCCAAATTGTCAAGAGTTCACTGGTTTCTCACAAGAAAACACTCTCAAGCAAATACAACCCTATGATTAGTGTTAAGGGTATGGCCAAAGTGGTCTTAATCTAGGACGCACAAGGTATCTAGGGAGTCCTCGATATACTCTCGGTACGTGAGGCACAACCGTGAACACCAGCCCGTCACAAGCGTGAGTCGGGAACCCCAGCAAGATACTGAAAGGCTCAGACCAACTCTTCATGTCTATCTAGGTATCACCCTAGCTTCGACGCTTCACCAATTACGACATGACTGGATTGGGGTACAGCTTTTGCTCTCCCCCTTTGTATACCCTGCCGGTACGCGTGGTTGGAATCGTCCCTTGGGGTGATGAAATCCCCAAGCAGGTCCCACTATGAAGAAAGCACTAACCGCTTCCAACTACTCCCCAGGCTCACACGAAGTGCAAGGGGAAAGCGGAAACAAGCTAATACTCCCTTAGGGTAACACAAAAAGACAAGAACAACAAACAACGAATATTACTCCTTCTAATTAAGCTACGTTCTTAGATTAATGCAAGCAGCAAGGATAATTTTTTTTTTAAAAAAGATTGAGCAAATGGATAGCCCTGCAAGCAATTATTAGATATTTTATCCCGCTTTCTCCATCAACTTCACAAGAATGTGCTACAAGAAGTTAGCAAAAACACATATATGCCTACGAGAACAATGTTAATGAGAGAGATAGCAACTAAATCCGAAATCAAAATACCAATTTTACCTTTCAGGGGGCGCAGTCGCCCTTCTGCAACAAAACAGGGGCGTAATTGCACTTCTGCAGTAAACAGGAGGGCACAATTGCACTTCTGCAGTAAACAGGAGGGCGCAATTACACTTCTGTAGTAAACAGGAGGGCACAATTGCACTTATGTAGAAAAGTGTTAGTAAAAATTGAAATTTTCAGCCACGTGGGTGCACACGCCCTTCTACAGAAAAATGTTAGAAAACAGTGAAATTTTCAGCCACATGGGCGCACACGCCTTTCTGCAGAAAAATGTTAGAAAACAGTGAAATTTCAGCCACGTGGGCGCACACGCCCTTCTGTAGAAAAATGTTAGAAAATAGTGAATTTTCAGCCACATGGGCGCACACGCCCTTCTGCAGAAAAATGTTAGAAAACAGTGAATTTTCAGCCATGTGGGCGCACACGCCCTTTTGTAGAAAAATGTTAGAAAACAGTGAAATTTTCAGCCACGTGGGCGCACACGCCCTTCTGCAGAAAAATGTTAGAAAATAGTGAATTTTCAGCCACGTGGGCGCACACGCCCTTCTGTAGAAAAATATTAGAAAACCGTGAAATTTCCAGCCACGTGGGCACACACGCCCTTCTGTAGAAAAATGTTAGAAAATCATGAAATTTCAGCAATGTGGGCACACACGCCCTTCTGCAGAAAAATATTAGAAAACCATGAAATTTCAGCAACGTGGGCGCACACGCCCTTCTGCAGAAAAATGTTAGAAAATAGTGAAATTTCAGCCACGTGGGCGCACACGCCTTTCTGCAGAAAAATGTTAGAAAACCGTGAAATTTCAGCAACGTGGGCGCACACACCCTTCTGCAGAAAAATGTTAGAAAACCGTGAAATTTCAACAACGTGGGCGCACACACCCTTCTGCAAAAAAATGTTAGAAAATAGTGAAATTTTAGCCACGTGGGCACACACGCCCTTCTGCAGAAAAATGTTAGTAATTTCAGCCCAGGTGGGTGCACACACTCTTCTGCAGTGAAAACAGGGGCGCAATTGCACTTCTACAGAAAAACAGGGGCGTAATCACCCTTCTGCGACGTGTTCCTACAAAAAACTTCAACAACAGCAAACGTAAAGTATAGGAACCCGTTTGTGGGTCCTACCGGGCGTGCCAGAAATGTATACCTTAGAATTTATCCTGTCCTAGTGCATAAAATGACTCAAAATACGAATGATAAATGACCAAGGACACCTCAAGATTAGCCAAAAGAGAGTGACAAAACAATAAGGAAAATGGATAACATAAGACAAATGGTTTTACCTTCCTTGTTGTTGATACCCCTTTGATTGGCCCTTGCTTAAAATGATATGTGTGCTCCTTGATGGCTCTTGATGTAGCTACAATGAAGGATTTTGCTATGTACTTGGATGCAAATGCAAGTGGATGTAATTGAAAATTGGATGAGTGCACAAAATGACAGCATGTAGTTGCAAAATGACTAAGTGTTGAAAATGCCCTTGAGGAGGGGGTATTTATAGAGGATTTTGAATTCTCTAGAGAATTCAATGGTCAAGATTGATCCAACAAGGTCAAGATGAAGGGTTATGGTGGGTTGAGAACCCACAAGCCCTCACATCTTGACATGTGGAGGGTGAAGTGGCCAAGGGGATATGATATGGAGATGAGGTGTCAAGAAGGTACATGAGGTGGAAAAATGACATGCACCTTGGAGAGTGAGAAAATTTCCACAAAAAGTGATTTCTTGTCCCCAAGTGGGAGTGAAAGGGACATTTGAGGAATTTTAGAATTCCTCAAAAATCTACATGGGAAAAGGAAAGATGGTTGGGGATATAAATGTGAATTAAAAATTCACATACTTAGGATGATCTAGAGGGTAAAATGTAGGCTCCAAAAATGTGGGACTTGGTCACATGTGGAGATTGTGACAAGTCCAAGGTTCTAAAAGCCTTGAAAGAATAGAATGTGAATTAAAAATTCACATATAAAGGAGAGGAATCTAGGGCAAATAAATGTGAATTAAAAATTCACATGGGAAAGTGGGTCAATGTCCAAAAAATAAAAATGGAAGAATTGACCAAAAAGTGGTGTTAAATTTAGCTAATGACCTTGGTTAATGTTGTGCAAGCATTGGATTAGGCTAATTAACAGAAGATTAGAGGCAAGTGGCAAATGTAGGAGGATGTGACATTAATATCTGATTAAGAGGATGCACATCATAATTATGAATTAATTAAATTAATTCAGATTAGGGTGAGATTATGGAGATGTGACAAGGAGAGAGAAAATGAGGAATTTTAAATTAATTTTAAATCAAAAGGAAAAAAAAGACTAAATTAAATAAATTAGCGTATTTATTTAATTTAGAGAGTAATAAGGTGAAAGGTAAAGTATTAATTATTAAAATAAATTAACATTAACACGATAGATGGAAATGCAGTAAATTTAACTATATGAAGGTGATTAAATTTAGATGTCTATAACTATAAAAAAAAATAATAAGAATTAATCATTTGTATTTTTTAAATTTATTTTTAGATCAAATTTGTGTTCTATGAAAGAAAAAAAAAAATTTAAACAAGAAATAACGAACCTTGAGATTAAGAATGAGAATTAAGAGTAATAAATAATGTGAATGAATTAGAATAAATATAAATAGAATGAGAATAAAGAGTAAACAAAGTGTAAGTAAAAATAATCTCAGAAGTTAACAAAAACGGACTATATATGTATATAGAATTTCTTCTAAGGAAACATATTTCAGGGAAATTCCATGGGTCCTTCTACAAGCTACAAAAGTGGATTTCAAAGTGAGCACCCCTTTTTCTGAGATTTAACAAAGCAATTTCTGGGAAACTTGAGAACGCATACTCGTATTCAATCTCAGTCAATCCAAAATCACTGTTTCGAAAGTGGGTTTGCTCAAATCACGTTTCAGAATATATTGACGAATTCATCTTGTCGTACACACCAAACCTACTTTCAAAACAGTGGGCTTGACGCATTCATCTTGCCGTGCACATCAAGCAATCTGAGCTTATAAAATCATCCTCTCAGAAGATGACCCCAACTCAGTTGAAAATTGTTGCAACAGAAAGTTCAAGCGTTCTGATTAATCTCAAATACTTCGATAAGAGATGAGTATGAGTACCCACAATCAAGATGTCAACGATTCAGACAAAAGCAGTGACGATGAATGCCAAAGTCGTATATTTAGCAATCCAATTGTAAGATTTCTGTTTGGTTGTCTGGTGGGTGAAAGTCGTTGGAATGAGAGAAATAACTATCCAGACCGACCACAAGAAGCATCATCACTCATTGTTGCTCAGCAACACTTGAGACAGGTGCAACACGTACGTCTATAGTAGTGTAGATTAGGGTCTTATCAAACCGCACTTGTAAGTTGAAGTGGTTTGTTTAAGTATCGGCCATGTCTATGGACAGGCTCTCACTAAGGCCGTGCCCAAGGCCTTCAAAAACATGGGCTTGTGTGTTCTAATTAGAGTTTGAATATTTGGTATGTTTAGTTTATAGTGTTAGTTATTTTTTAATCAAAGCTTTTTCTGTTTAGGTCAAATAGTTGAAATCATGGATTTTTATTATGGAGATTCAAGTTTAAACTATTACGAATTTCATGTGGTGACTTCTTTCATTATTTGATTTATAGTAATCATTTTAAAATTATTTTTAAAAAGTTGGGTATTAAAAAAATTATATAATTATGTACATTTTGAATAAATATAGTATCCTTTCATATAGTAGTTTTCAAAAAAATTATTTAATATTTGTGGTAGTTGACAACATGACATTTTTTATTTTTTATAAGAATATATAATGTTTTTGGGTAAGGATCGTGCATATCTAGTTGAAAACATGGTTGTGAATTGAAAAGAGAATTGAGCGTACAGATATGAAGTGATATTAGACATAGACTTACATATGCATTCAAATAAAAAAAATCAAACACCAAACACAATAGAAATCTACTTCAAAGATCCTTGACTAATAAGAAATATCCCATTTCCATCAACAAGTCTAAGATAATTATGCAATCTTTTGTACCACTAACTAATTCCTTAGACAATCAAGTCAAGAAATTTGTCTAGATAAATACCATGGCACAATCATGACAGTCCATGAAATAATTTGATAATCATGGGACATTTAACTATGTACTATTCATGGAAGACTACACATTTGTAATACTCATATTTGTCATTCCTAACCATCATAAACACGAATTGCATCAATTAATACCCAAGAAAGTATTCATGCATTCCTAAACATAAGATGGTATAGAGACCAACAATTTGTACATCGTACAATTAAGTATAGTAGAATTTACTATTTGTTTATTCTAATAGCATGGGAACTTGAAACTTGGCATGTCAAAGAAATACAACTAATCTCATGTGTGAATCAATTCAACAAAAAATTGTGGGCATCAATATCCAATGACCAATAGGAGGAAATTCAAGGTTTCTAAAGACTTGTCATCATATAAAGAAAGATTTCTTTTAGGAAGGTCTAAAAGGAGATGTCAATAATTTTTTTTCTAAATGTTTAATATTCCAAAGAAATAAAGGTGCAAAAATAAAGACTCTTAACCTTTTAGAACATGTAGGCATTCCAACACAATGTTGGGAGGAAATATCAATGGACTTCATTATAGGTCTACCAAAATCTAGTTATATTGAAGTAATTTTGGTTGTTGTGGATAGAATCACCAAGTATGCACATTTTGTGGACTTCCTCATCCATTTCCAAAAAGTACCATGACCACATTGTTCATGGAAAATATACAAAAACTTCATGGAATTCAAAAAATCATAGTGAGTGATTGTGACCCTATCTTCACTAGCATTTTTTGGAAAAACTTATTTACAACATGGGGTACAAAATTAGCACATAGTTCATCTTATCATCCATAATTAGATGGAAAACAAATTTTATGAAGAAATGATTAGAAGGATATTTAAGTTTTTTACCTTTGATAAGTAAACACAACGTTCCAAATGGCTACAATTAGTAGAGTGGTGATACAACACATCATTTCACACATCCAATAAAATGAATCCATTTGAATATTTTTTGTGGATACCATACCCCGTCTACTAGTTATTTATAATCTCATTCTAAATCCCATACAATCGAGGACCATATTCAACACCAATAAGAAATACTGCAAATCCTTAAGAATAATTTAATTATGGCTCAAAAATTGAATGAAACAACAAGTTGATCAACATCATAGTGAGAGGAATTTTGAAGAGGGAGATTAGATATTTCTTTTTTTATAACCTTATAAATAAATTTCTCTTAATAAACATAACAACATGAAGCTCACACCTAAATTTTATGGTTCTTATAAGGTTATCTATTGAATAGGAAGTGTAGCTTATAAGTTATAACTTCCAAAATATTACAAAATTCATCATATCTTCCATGTTTCTTGTTTAAAGAATGTAATAGGTAACAATATTCTAGTCCAATTAAAATTTCCAAGGTTAGATGAAAAAGAAAATTTTATTTTAGAACTTGAAAAATTTATTGAGAAAAGAGTGAAACAATTATTAAATAGAGCTATCTCTAAGTTCCTAATCAAGTGGAAGAATATGCCAATTGAAAATGCCACATGGGAAGGTGAATAATTCATAATAAAGCATCCAAAACTACTAAGAATTGAGGATAATGCTTTTTTGAAGGGGAGGGGATGTTAGGTCCCTAATACTCTATCTAATATTATGACCCTAATATCATATATCCTAATATATATATATATATATATATATATATATATATATATATATATATATATATATATATATAATCCTAAGTATAATAAAAGGAGTATGTCTCTACATGGTCAAGTGTATAAATAAACAAGAGATATTCCTATCAAACCATCATGTATCATCTATTATTTAATTATTATCATATTTTTTGATTATTGGTGGTAACCCCCTCAAAGTGGTATGCTATATTTCTTATTTTTTACAAATATTACTAAGAAATATTATAACAAGGTTGATAATCCACCCAATAGCTATGGTCATGAAAGAAAAAATAAATTAAGGATAGTTCATTGATAATAATCTTCATATGAGCCTTAACAACCTTAATAGCCTTAATAATTTGATAAAGTTCTTTCATCAAATTTATAGCCCATACATGGTAATGAGGTGAGTTTCGTTAGATTAGCTTTGTCAATATTTTAGAAACCCATTCTAAATGTTTCCTAGATGTAGAATCCACATGGAGCTTTTGTTAAATCTTTATTCCCTATGAGCATGAGAAAATTACTCACAAAGGTTGAGGATATATTTGAATTAACATGGTGTCATTTTCTATCCTTTAAAATATTGATCAATCAATAGTTTTCTTTATGACCTCCCTTAGATCTTGTTGAAATAGAAAACCTTTCAAAGCTTGGTTAAATAAATCTCACCAATAAATGTAATTTAAAAAATGTATTTATCTGTATTGTTAAAAGATGGAAATGAAAACACCGCACACTAACTATAGAATTGATGGAGAAGAAAAAACACGCAATTTAATAAAATTTAATAGCATCTTATGAAATTATAGAAACATCCTCATGGGTGATATTATGTACTCCAAATATTTAATATCAAGAGTGAATCTTACATTAATCACATATAATCATATGAATCGTGTATCCTATCATCTTGTCATTTGATTGCCTATTATTAAGGCTTTTTATTGATCAATATTGTATTTTGATAGGAGAACCATCATTTTATTAACATCCCTACTTGGTCATGGGAGCTGAGGTATTCCTTTTGGGGACTATGTGAGTTAAATTTTCCTTCAAAATACTATGAATTCTCCATTTTGATGAATGGCTCTTCTTTAGACATTGAGTATACATTAATGAATTTCCTTATATGATCACCTTATTTAGAGGGTACAATTTAAGTAGCTCTAAGCTAAGGAGTAGAGTGTTTTCTTTTGTCTCATTACTCATCTTTGGGGAAAGACTCTTTGAGGCCACTTTCATTAAAATACCATTATAATCTTGAGTGAGACACCTTGAATTTAATGTACAAAGCTTCCCTTGGGATACTACATTTAATTTCATTTTTCAAATTCCAATTGTGGGAGGGATCCATATGATCCTAGATATATCAATAAAATTAATAGTTGATACTAGCATCCCATGAATGGGAAATATCATTTCTTTAATTTTTATTAAAAAATATAAAATAAAAAAATAAAAGTACCTCTATGACTTCATTCTATGTACTAGGAGATAAATATATAAATAAGTAAAAATTTGAAGTGCTAGCTTAAACAACCTCATTTGTGGTTGGGGCTCCTTGCAAATTAAAGAAGACTTTCTCGAGGGAATCAATAAAAATAAGCCCACCATGGAAAAGAAGTATAATTAATGGTTACAACATTGTCATGGTAGCACAAACCACAGTAAAAATGTGTGGCTAGCTTCAAGATGTAGATATTTTGTATTTTGTAAAGAATGGAATTTGTAAATGGTTTCAACCTTAGGACTTTTTGAAATGGAAACAAATATTATTTACTATGTTGGATGATTCTACACACACTTGCACACAAAAACCATCTTGTTTGATTTGTGAGTAGAGGCCAACCAACACAATCAAATATTCATTTTAAGAGGATTGTTTAAACTCTTTCACTCGTAGTGTAAAAAAATGTATCCCTTTTATATTTTCACAAGTTTAGTTTGGAACTAATGTTAATTTGGACTTAATTGTGCCTTAATTTAGTGTTACAGTAAAATTTATTAATTTAAATTTTCACATTTATTTAGGGCTTCTTTAATTAATTGATCTTAATGTTTCCTTAATTGGTCCTTTAGTTCATTTTTGAATCCTATTTTATTACATTTTCTGAAAAGGAAACCCAAAATTCATTAATTCCTTAACATAACACTTCCCACTGAGCAATGTTTGTCCTAGGTTAGGGACCTAGGAACCATTCGCCCATGGGCGAATGGGTCCTCTCTTAGACCTAGGACCTAAATTTATATTATGTTTTTGGAGGTATTTTAACATATTCAAATATATATTTCAATGTTAGATTGTGATATTTGAATTTTGGAAAATTAAGGATACATACCTATAAATATAAAGTTATTTCACTAAGTTTCACCTAGCAATTTTTAGGAGCTAAGAGAGTAATTCAAGAGAATTTTGGAGCACTTTCAAGGGCATTCAAAGGCAGATTTATTAAAGATTTATTGCAGCAATTAAGAGCCAATTTTCATGTCAAAGTCTTCTTGCATCATGCTAGTGTTAATTTTTAACATAGGGATAATTATTTTAGGTAGTTTCTCTAGATCAAGTAGTTTTTCACCCATCACATTTCTCATGCATTTAAAAGGCCTGTACAATATGTATTTTATCATCTCATTTTCTGAATATCATCTCTTGATATTTTGGAATTTTTTTTTTGCTTCTCTCGTATGTGTGAGGGTGATTTGTTTGTAGGTTGAGGATCCTTGGAAAGAGCTGTCATCTCCTACATGGTATAAAATTTCATCCTCCTGCTCACCTTCTTGGAGAGTGTCTATTGAGGAGATCTAAGCATACTTTTTCCTAAAGTTTTGTGGCATTTGAAATTTATTAAATTTAACAGTTACCGTTATTGTCATTTTTGCCTATTGAAGAGCTACGTTTCCTCCCATTTGTGGCCTGATTCTACACTGGACTAGCACATTGAAGGAATGATTCAAAAAAGGTGGGGTTTTATGTTGAAAAGTTTCGAGTTTTAGTTGTTGAGGTGTTGTTACTGACCTCTATTGGCGTGATTTATCTCAGTGGTGGCATGAGTTTCCTTTGATCGAGTATCCCATTTTTGAATTTTTGCAAAGGATGCAATTTTCATGGGTCAAAGTCTCTATTTTGTGAGGGTAGGAAGGTCTATTTTTCCACATTTTTGTTGCCAATTAGTTACTATTTCACCTGTGCAAGGCATCAAAGTCACAATTTGCAAGTGAGGGAGGCGTGATTAGAGATTAGAGGTGCCATTTTCTAAGTGCAAAGGCTATAATTTATAATTGAAGAGGCATCAATTTTCATTGAAGGCTAAGATTTTGAAGCTGATTGTGAATCCAAAGGCACACAAAATTCTACACAGGCCCACAAGCTTGGCATTGGCCAAAGACATGATTTTCTTCATTCTATGTGAAATATCTCTATAATTTTGTCAATTCTATTTTTGGTTTGAGCAGGGTAGTGGCATTAGGATGGATGTCGTTACTGCTTACAATGGGTGTGGCATTTGGCCTTCGGTTTGAGTCATGATGAAGAAATAATTGGGATTTTTTGAATTGTTGTGGTTTTTTGCTATGATGTGCAGTCAGGGGCCATCATTTAAATCAAGGCTTCTATTTGTACTCATTTAGCATCTTTCCCATCGAAGTTGTCAACTAGAACCCGTGATTGTTTGTCTATACATTTTTTAAATCAATCTTTATAAAGTTTGAACAAAAATATTTATTTAGGGCTTGTAATTAATGCACAGCCAAAGAGGAAGTGGGCCCAAGGTCTTTTTGAGGTTGTTTCTAGGAACATTTATCCCACATTTGTTGTGAAGTTGTCTTTTTGGCCTTTATATGCTTCAACACTCACATTAGGCATGTGAAGTGCTTGTGTGCTTGGCAAGTTGATTTGGGGATTTGGCTTGAGAACCTGCCACAAAGTGCCTAGTAAGGTGTTTAATTTTTTTCCTAATTTTTTTTTTCTGATTCTCGGCCCTTTTTTGCATTATTGCTTCCTAAAGTATTTTGGGAAGGCTTCATTTGTAGTATATATTATATTTGGGAGTTTCTAATTGCTGTTGAAGGTTAATGTATTTATATTCTTAGAGATTTTTCATTGTTCATTATGGAGTTTTCATTTCATCCTGTTGTGATTATGTTGAAAAGGGGAAACTATAAAAAATGGAGAGATGGTATCATAAAACATATCAAATGGCTTCATTTGTTGCCACATTTGTATAATATTGTTCCCCCTCCTGGTACTGATAGTAAGAAATTTACATGGAATTGCAAAAGGGATCATATCTTAGGAGTTATTGCAATGCATATTGATGATGCCACTTTGACTGCTATTGATCATTTTGAGTGTCCTCATAATCTTTGGACTAAAATTTGGGAGATACATGGAGATCCTAAGACTAAAATATTCCTAGATGATCCTGTTTCAGATTTTCTTGTTCCTCTTCATTTTTTAGACAAGATACCCTATGATCATGCTACTATGTAGGAGATTGAAGTTTTGAAATAATTTGAATCTTTAGATGAGGATGATGAGGGTTCTTCAAATTCTCCTTCTTCTCCATTAGGGACAGTTGATGTACCTTCACCTTCAGTGATTCATTATGCAAAGTCATTGATTGAGACTCCTATCTTTTTTTATTTAGTAGGACCATTCATATTGTGTTGATGATTCATTGAGCACGTCCAGTGATTCATTACAACAAATATCTCATTTTCTTCTAGATTAAGATTCATATCTATCAAACATTGCATCCTTGTTTGTGGAGTCTCACATTTCAAATTTGGAGGACACATTTAAGGGGTTATCTCTCCTCTTTGATGATAACCATTGCACAACTGTTGTCAAACCATCATGGTCTTTGGATATTGTTTAGCATCAATTTTCACAGTCTTGATTTTTCACCTTCTTCATTGATTGGGCATGTACTTGATTTGATTGTGGCATCTTCATCTTCAGTGGCAAAGGAGACACATTAGTAGATTTTAGAGACATCATCATACATCATCATGCTTATTTCTTTACATTCCTACTTGGAATGGAAAGAATTCTTGCATTTGTACTTGGTTTTGTTTCTTTCAAAAGGGAGACAAGTTTTTTGTCGACATTGGATCATGTTTTTTCCTTAGGAACTTACCATTTTTGTAGGTGATTACACATTATGGGGGGGTTACATAGTCTCTTTCTTTCCCTCTTATGGGGGAGGGGACTATTGATTGTAATATATATGTGACAGATGGTGTACTTGGGGGGTATCATGGAGTCCTCCATCCTTCCTCTCATGATTTTCTTTTTTTTTCATTTTGTCTCTTTTGGAGAGGATTTTTCTCCCATGAGGTTTTTCCCCTTTTCTATAGTTGTGAGAGATTTCCTTTTTGCATTGTAGTTGTGCATAGGTACCTAGTAGGGCCTTGTAGTCGAGACCCATCTTGCATTTCATTTTGCATAATAATCTCCCTAAGTTTGCACTTAAGGCCTGGGGGTGTTAGTGTTAAGTTTTAACATACAGATAATTATTTTAGGTAGTTTTCTTGTATCAGATAGTTTTTCACCCATCACATTTCTCATGCCTTTAAAAGGCCTATACAATATGTATTTTATCATCTCATTTTCTAAATATCATATCTTGATATTTTGGTGGAAAAGTGTTGTGCTTCTCTCATATGTGTAAGGGTGATTTGTTTACAGGTTGAGGATCTTAGGAAGGAGCTACCATCTCCTACATGCATGTTTTTGGAGTTAATATGGTGATGTTGGTTTCATGACCCTATTAACCATTCAAATCATTATTTCAAGAAAAGATCAAGGTTCAAGATCCACATCCATTAAATCCCTTTCGTGTAAGTTGTAGACCTTCATTCAAGTTCCATTCAAGGATTTATGTGGAAGAAATTTTGAAGATCTCTTGAAGAGAGAATTTGAAGAAGCTGTAAAAGTTGCAAAAGTTGTCATAAAAGTTGTCATCTCATGGAAACTTATCTACCAAATTTACTTTTGTATTTTCAAACCTAAACTTGAGAAAATTTGAAGATTCAAATAATTTGTAGAGGCTCCCAAAATTTGAAGAAAAAAACTAACTCAGGACCCATTCACCCTTTGGTTAATGAGTCTTGTAGACACGCAAAATTAGCATTATGCATATTCATCCGCTCATTGAATAAATCAAACGCAGCAAATCCATTCACTAGGTAAATCAGGTCTTTAGTCCTAAGGTTATAATAAATCAACTTGTCTCACATCATTCTTTAATTAAATAAACAAAACTATATTTAATTAAATCCCCAAATCAATTTCCCATCCTTTTTTGATTTAAATAAATTAAATATTTAAGTCATAAAAGTCAAAATCATCTAATCATCATTAAGCTAAGCTAATCCTAATTAAACTAACCTAACTACCCATCACATCCTCTAGATATTCCCACTTGCACAAATAAATCCATTTATTGATTTATTAAAATCAACATTTTCACTCAACATGGCATCTTCCCTCAAATTTGAATTCAAAAGCAAGTTGAAAGGTACATCCAACAAGGCATTTAATAGGTCTTACATGTCTCTTACATGTCCCTTGCGCAAGTCAAACTCAGCATTAACTCTCATTTCAAATTTGAAATTTCCCCCTCTTGGGCACATTTCCCAAATCTTGCACATCCTCAAGCCTATCACAACTTGACAAGTGGTCTCTTCCTATTGGCCAAATCTTTAGTCCCACATCCTCCATGTTTGGCACTCTTAGCATTTGAGAATCTACAAATAAAGGCATCATTCTTCGAGCAAATCCTCCACAATTTCATCAACAAATCTTATGCAAAGTCATTCTCTTCATTAGGAGAACTGATTTTGTCCATTGCATCATAGTATCTTCATATCGATTTCATCATTAAGCTTAAGCAAGGATTGGGAAAGGGCTTCTTTCCAAAGAAGCACAAATACAATATGAGATGATTTACTTCATGTTTTTCATGTGCTTATTTAGCTTGCTTTTGTCATTTGTTTGCATTTGAAAGCATTTGATGTATCATTTCATATGGATGTTGAAATTTTGCTTTGTTTTAAACTAACATGCTAATGTGTGTTGTTTGTTTTGAGAAAAATACAGATTTCACCATCTACACCTGGCGCTAGAAGGAGAGCTTTTCTTATTCTTTGAACAATTTATATTTTCTTGATTCTGGTTTTATTGAAACTTAATATCTTGTTTGTATATTAAGCTCCTAATTTCCCATGACATACATATTCCATTTGTATTTTGTTTTTTCATGAATGTGCTTTATGGGAAAGACAGTCAATGGGCTTTGTTTCATTAAGTTTTTATTTTGAAAGCATTCTTATTCAGCTACGTGTTCTCTTTAAAGATTTATGAAACTGAATTGTAGGGACAATACCCATGGCTTTGGGTTAATGGATTGCTTTCTACATGTTTTGTGACAGGGGTTTTTTCATATATTCTTCACCTACTTCTACATTTAGTGATTCATTCATTCAACGCCATCAAATGTCGTATTGTTAACACCACCATTTACCTTCAACTTCCCTTGGTTTTCTAGGTATGTAAAAAATGGGCTTGGTAAGATTAGAATGCTACTGGCCTTCAAATTGGCTCACATAGTTACTAGTCAAAGACCCAATAAAAGCTTCCAACCTTTAGGGAATCCTTCGGCAAAGTCTTTAGCATCTACAACTTTTGCCTCTTCATATTAGATGCCCATTCCCCACCTATAATATTGAAATAGTTATGTCGCTTAGCTTCTGTAGCTAGAGGTTTGACTTTCCTTTTGAATTGAGGAACCTGAGGTTCATTTGGAGTATGTGGTGAGACAAAAGTACTACCAACATTGTTAACATTACACATCATAAATGGCCTGTGTCTAGCCTAGTATTGTTGATAGTGATGTTGCCATCAGCATTCAATGTATTATTTGCTAATATTGCATCATCTATGGTCTACAATGTTGGATCTGTTACTAACTGCAAAGAGTTACCTGCTTTCAGAGTTGAATTTTTTCTGATTGGCAGCCAAGTTATGCACTCCAAAAGATGTTTTTGAATGAGGAATACTTAATTCTGAATGACTCTCACAAAAATGCTCTCCCTTGATTCAAAGTTCTTTAGTCAACAATGGAAGTCTAAAGATCCTTATTGGCACATGTTCCACATAATGGCTCAATGTATTCTTAATAAAGATGTCAATGACCCATCAATGAACAATTAATATCTGATATGCTTCATCATGATTCCTATCAAGGCAATGGTTGTCAAAGGTTGTGGAAGTCACTGCAGATTGTATCAACTTCAATGCCTTCACTTGTTGTTTTATACAACCTGACAGATACGTTTCCTTGAAAAAAAATTAAGACTTTTATTTACTATCTGCTTGAAAGATCTTTACACCTTAGCATACTTTGCAGGTCTTGCATTCATTTCACTCTATCAGAGAACAGTAAAAGTTTGTTTTACACCTACTAATAGAGTTGAAATCTTTTCTTTCCATCATTACACCTACCATTCGCATTTTCTTGATTTTGAAATAACATAATAGCGCGGAGGGAAGAAAGATTTTGCATACGTGTCTGTACCAAAGCATTTTCTAGCTATAATAGTTGACAAAGGTACCCTATGCATTTTCTTTGACGGTCTACTTTTTCTCCAAAAGTGAAATTTTTTCCTTTTAAGGGAGGATGCTTTGCAAAGGTTGTAGAACTTAGCTTTACACCTGTGCACTTGCATTAACCTGAAAGTCTTTGAAAGCCTCAAAGACTCTATAGAATTGGCCTTTACACCCACAAATTGCCTCAAAGACTCAAAGAACCTGATCATGAGTTTAAAAGCTTTCAGAAAAAAACAAAAAAAAGAAAAAAATCCAAAAAATAAAAAAAAGGATTGAAAAAAGTAAAGAAAAAAATCGTCCTCTAGTGAAAACTACATATGCGGTGCTTTGGGAAAGACCATGACAAAAACCTAGCAAACAGGCGTCATGTGTGGAATCGAGCATCTACGTGCACCAGTTCAGATGAAAGAATCTAATCCCATCCATAATAAATCTAGCATTCCATCCATCTAGCCATAATAAATCCATCCATCCATAAGCCATTGATCCAATCCATTCGCATATGTTTGCATCCATCATCTCAGTTATCTTGATCTTGATGAAACTTTGGTGCACACTTTATGCTTTCTTATGGTAAACATCTTAACATGGGTCATTTTCATTGATCCTATCCTATGCAGCATTATCTAAGCCATGAAGCACTATCCAAATGATCTTTTTTGATCCAAACCCCTTATCTTATCGCAAGATAATCCTTGGCATCCTTTGCATATCCATCCATCCATACACCTATCTGAGCATTCATCCATCATATTCCATACATTGCTAGACACTAGGGGCAGATATGTACATCTTGCTTTGGGAGAAAATCTTGATCTATATCCTTCGCCTTATATGGTCATCTGAACATTGGAAAATCTGAAACCAAATTGGTCAAATCATTTGTGATCCAAAATCCAAAGCATTAGCCCATGGCATATTTTGACAAGAAGACATTCCTTATCAGTCTTCATCTTTCATCGAACATCAAGTCAAAGAATCACTATCAGTTGCATCTAAGCTGCACTTCAAACATCACATCAAATCATTCGAACAACTTTTGTTCCAAACCAAGCTTCAACAATCTTGATCAATCAAATCCAATCAATCCATAATCTTGGGATATCCTTCCTGATCATTGTGTTGCTTAACACTATCCTTGCATTGTTGTGCATCCTCAACAATGTTATCATCAATCCACCTATCAAATCAATCAACCTTAGCTTGGTTTTCAACAAAATCCCAAACAGAGCACTGATATCATCACACATGTCCATGTCCAAAATGTCAAAATCATGCGAAAATCCAAAAACATCCAAATCATATCAAAATCCAAAAACAAGTCAAAAAAAAAGTGTCAAAAACATTGGAATCTGAACTACGTCATCTTTGAGCTTAAACGTAGGCAAGGCTAATCTTTGATCAGCCCCCGAGACGTCAAAATCCAAAAACATTCAAAAAACACAAAAATCCAAAAACATCCAAAAAATCGCGAAAATGCAAAAAACATCGAAAATCACATCAAAATCCAAAAAAATTCATAAAATATTAAAAAATCCCAAAACATTCAAAAAAATCAAAAAATCAAAACATTTGAAAAATCCAAAAACACCAAAAAACAGCCTCAACATTTCAAATTGTCAAAAACATCCAAATATTTGAAAAAATCCATCTGTCTCATCTTGCCTGCACTCGCAATAATCAATCATCCATAATAAACTGATCATCACCTTCATCCTTTGGCAAAACAAACAAAAACAACCAGAGCAATTGGAAAAAGCAAGCTTCAATCATGAAATCAAAAGCAAACAACAAATCTTTAACACAAAATCAAACTCTTGATCACTTTTCAAACAGGTCAATCAACTTTATATCAATAGCCTATCAATCAACTTATCAAACCATCATCATCCTATACAATGCATGTCCAAGGATATATCATTCCGACAATGGGCATCATTTTGGATATCACTTGGATTCTTATCCTATCAAAACAAATCCCTCTTGGCTAGAGATATGAAGAACATTGACTTGTTTGTGTACTTGATCTTTTCTTTTGATTTATCTTATTGCACTCATTCCAACGACCTCTCGATGATATCCGAATGAGGGATTTAGAGAGATAGGAATGGGGCAACGATTATTATCTTTTGTCTGTTGTGCTTGTTGGACATTCTTGTAATATAACTTGGCAAATACTTGTTTTGTTAGGCATGCCCTAGCAAAGTTTTCATATGTCAGGTGTGAGCAAGAATACTCCTATTTGTTTGTCGATTCAAAGTCCATCGCACTAAGTACAACGCCATCCTGGTTCTTTATACCTTGATGCATTGTACCTACATGTGTAATCAAACATAAGGTAAGTAGCCCTTTTAAAGTCCCAATCCTTGATAAGTGAATCATCAGCATCATCATCATCTATCATCATCATCATCTCTAATAAAGTCTCGTCAGATCATGGACTTGTTGGATCCTCTTGTCATCATCTCATTTCTACGCTAGCATAACATCACCAATGCATCCATCGTGCATCCATCGTGCATCCACAAACCATCATCATTTTGCACATCATCTCACATGCATTTTCATCATCATAATATAGATCTGTTAGTCTAAGCATCTCATAAATCATCACATTTGCATAAATCATAGATTCCCATAATCACAACATATCATCATCATAATATAGATCTATTAGTCTAAGCATCTCATAAATCATCCATTGCATAATTACAACATATCACATCATCAATCTCATCCATCTCATATCATATCATCATTTAAGTTATTTAAGATAATATAGATCTATTATTTTAAGCATCTTAAAACCATCTCATTTGCATCATCATCCATAACCATTCATTTTGAACCACTTTATCGTGAGATCGACCCTCAAATTGAATCTTTTTGCTCGATCTCTTGAGGGGGCAATGTACCAGTGTACTTTCCGCTGGGGAATCTAAAAAAATATTGAATTTTGATTGCGGTAAGATTATTCTTTGAACCAATGCAACAAGTACATTGCTTCAAAAAGGGGAAAAATGTAGACACACAAAATTAGCATTATGCATATTCATCGGCTCATTGAATAAATCAAACGTAGCAAATCCATTCATCAAGTAAATTAGGTCTTTAGTCCTAAGGTTATAATAAATCAACTTGTCTCACATCAATCTTTAATTAAATAAACAAAACTTTATTTAATTAAATCCCCAAATGCATTTCCCATCCTTTTCTGATTTAAATAAATTAAATATTTAAGTCATAAAAGTCAAAATCATCTAATCATCATTAAGCTAAGCTAATCCTAATTAAACTAACCTAACTACCCATCACATCCTCTAGATATTCCCAC
>VDFB02026320.1:96836483-96885866 GCA_007258455.2 Sequoia sempervirens | reverse complement strand
GGCCTTCTTCCTTCACCCTTGTTGTAGGTGAGTTAGAGGGTATTTCCCTCACTATCCCACCCTTGCAAGCCCATCTGCCCTCCCCATACAATGGTCTAGATTAGGAGCAAGATGAATTTCTAGTCGATGAGGACTAGGATGATACATCTTCTTTATTTGTAGCATAGATTTGTTTGTGTTTTTGTGTTCCCCCATGCTTTTTTTTTTGTGTTTGTGATCCTTCCCGAAGGACCCTTGCTACCCTTGTAGGTGCTTGGATACATGCATAGAAAATCTATCGTGCATTTCTTCTATTTGTGTCATTATTCTTCTATGTTTCATTATATTTTTTTTTGTTATTAGGGATGATGCAAAGCATTGGGGGAATTTAGGCCTTCTTCCATGTTGACCCAATTTTTTATTTTCATTTTTTCTTCATGTTCTAAGACCTTTGGGGATCGATGATAGTTCATAGGTATATTATATTATATCTAGATCTATATCTATGGACAACTCTAACCTTGAATTCTTAGATCCCCCTATCTCTTGATTTCTTCATCTCTATCTATTTGCTTCACGATGTTGTGGTTCTCATGTGTTGTCCCTTATGTTTGTGACAACATACCATGGATACATCTCATTATGTGTTATGTGTCACAACATATTTTCCTCCCCTTTCTCTCCTTAGGATGCCATGTGCTCTTGTATGTAGCACACAACATCCTAAGGGGGGCCTATTATGCTTCTCTAATTTTCAATTAAGGTGAATTCTCTCAAAAGGATTCCTTGATGTCAAAATTCTTTTACAATGAATTCCTTGACGGAAGAATCCCTTGTTAAAAACCTCTCATTTTCCAAATTGATGCATTATCTCAAAAGGGAATCCTTGATGAAAATTTTCTTTTGAAAAAGAGTTCATAGTGAAAGAGTCTGAAAATTTTCCTTTCGAAAAAGGAGCACATTTTCTTAGAAAATGAAAAAGTGAAAGTTTTCCTCTGAAAAGGAGCATTCTTTCCACCGGATTCTTTGATGAAACATACTTCAAAATGATTCCTTGATGATAGAATCACTTACGGAAAATGTTATGTCTTTCAATTGGAGCATTCCTTTGAATGGGCCCCTTGGTGTCTTAAAGGGTTCCTTTCCAAAGGAACCCCCCTTTGAAAGCCTCTCTTCTCAAAATAATTCTTTGGTTTCTTGCAAATGTCTGTCTTCTATCTAATATTTGATGTCGTTGTGTCTTGGTGGACCATACATCGTATATCTTGGCATCTAGCTTGGGGGAAGTCTGACTAGACCTATCTTTTTTTTACTATCTCGTAACAGAGTTTGCAATATCCATAGGCTTATCGATCTGATCAGATTGTGTCTTATGTCTTATTTGGTTAGGCTATGTCTTATCATGTCGACTTGTGTCTTATGAATGTGTGTCGATTATGATTAGCTTTTTAACCTAACATGTTTTGTCTATAACCTAACATGTTTGTGGTGAGATCGTAGCTAGCTTTGTAGGATCGAAGACTCGTGTCATCTTCGCAACTTGGTGGAGCTCCCTCTCTCATGTTTAGGTATGTCAGAATGAATATATGCTTCCTTGATGATGTTGGTATATTCTCTTTAATCTATTTCTACTTTAGTTCACATATAAATTGAAATGTATTCTTGCTAAAGTGGGGGAAAATTTTAATGGCATAAATTTGTACCCTAGGAAATTTTCCCATTTATTTACCCTTTAGAATTATATGCCCGATGATGCAAAAATAGGCCTCCTTCATCCCAATCTTTCCACATGTCACTGTCTTTTTGAATCGATGAGGGAATTTTTGTTGGGGACACCCATGCTGTGTGGATGTCTACATGTTGTGATACCATCTTGATAGATTCTTGCATCTGGAATCTACATAAATGTTATGCTTCTCAATTGCTTGCAGAGGTAAGTCTCTTACTAACTCTTGACCAATGAAAAATGACTCTTTTCCTCCATTTATCCATTCAAACTTCATTTTTTCACTCTCTCGATCCATTATCATTCTCTCATGCTGGTTCTTTCACTCTCAAGGGCCAATTCTCTCATTATTGCAACTCTTCTTGATCATCCTTTCTTCACTCTCATTCTCTCTTGTTGCTACTATCTTTCTACTTGGTCTCTATAGCTTTTCTTTGCTTCAACACCATCATCACTATCAGTTTAGGAAGCTCTATCTCCTTGGCATGGTGTCATCACTTTTCCCCTTCCTCTATTAGCCTTGAGCACTCATAGTAGGGAAGGTAATATTGTGTCTTTTCATCTTGCATCTATCATCTTGTAGAGTAGCATTTAGGTTGGCACTACTCTCTACTTCTCGTATCATTTATATTTTCTCTTTCATTTATTTTATCCATATCATTGCATACTGGCTTTTCATGGAGGTGGAAACACCAAAATGAGGGTCTGACTAAGTCAGAGCTAAAAATATAGCCCAACACTTTTCCTGTTTCTATCTATGTAGGTACAAGTTCGTCCACTCAGAGCTAGCTAAAGAATTGGACCTTTTGTGGGTTGGCATTCTTCTTCTTTCCTTGTCATTTTTTCTATTAGAATAGTCTTCATAGTATTATTTTTTTTATATTGTATATCTCTATATTTCTTTGTTAAACTGCAAACTTCAATATTCAGGTCGTAAGTAGGCCTTATGTTTTTTTGATTGGTCATTAGACCCTCTATCCACATTGGATGTCAGCGCATCCCTAAGATGCCATTACAGAATGATGGAGTTTGTTTCTAGTGTTGCAATCCATAGACATAGAGTTGCCTGGTCTGCAGCCTAAAACCCTTGTAGTCTTCTCACCTGGTTTCTAAAATCACTTGTCATTAGCAAAAAGGAAACAAAATTTTTGTTTTCCCTTTCTTTCTAGTCAATCTCATCCTTTTTAACCTATCAAATAATTTGAGGTAGTTTAGGGAAGCTCATTCCTTAGGGATCTCCCGTGACCTAGAGCCTTGTGGGTGACGAATCCCCCTACTCTACAAAAAATAACTTCACATACGAAGAGAAACCTATTATTTGGTGTACAACACTAGAATTATGCACCATGATACAATGAATCATGATGACAATGTACCATGTGCATATGGATTGAAACAAAATCAAAGAAGCTAAAATAGCATAATGGTCCAAGGGACACATTGTTAAGGAGCACCATCATATGAAAGATGATGGAAACCATGATAATGTGATGGATAGAGCAATAAGACTATAGGAGATCAAAAAAACAAGAATCTATAAATAATGTAGTGATCCAATAGACATGTTGTCGAGGAACACCATCATATGAAGGATGAAGGTGATTATGATGGTGTGATTTATTGAGTAACAATATTGTAGGAAAGGCATGAAAGAAAAGAGACACACAAAAGTAGACAAACACAAATAGAAACATGAACATATATGTATACAAATATATATATATATATATATAAAACATAAGGTGGTATTAAATGGAATGTTGAATCCAAGGGTTTATGGGATTATAAGTGGGATGGAAGGGTGGGATGAAAATGATTCTAAACAAGGACTAAATCATGGTGGGAGGAGTGTGATGATATATGGATTTGGAAAGGTTATGCACCAATGGGGATATATACGATAACCATTCCCTAGGAAATTTCATCAAGGGGATGCCCCCATTTGAGAGTAAAATTGAGGAAAGGGTGTGGAATAGATGATGAATAAAATAGAATCGCAGATATGGAGATAGGTAAATAAATTGATGGGGTGAGGGATGAAATTGAGATGTGTTGGTTGTTAATCAATATGATTAAGGAGGATGGCATGGATAGGTAGTATATGCAGAGGGGATAACCTAAGGTCATATGATGAATGATGGGTAGTGAACTTGAGAATATGATATGAAGTAAGGGGGAAGATGGGATGGGTGGAATATGATGACTAAGATAACATGGAATTATGCATGATAATAGAATAGAGTTTTTTCTTGCTACGCGTGACACTTATTTTCCAAGTTTTATCACGGTCCTTTCCTGAGGCACCAAAAGGAGTCATTTTCATCATTGGATGAATTTATTTCTCTTTAATATTATTTTTGGATTTTGTATTTTTCTCTATATTTTTAATAATATTCATCCTAATGGATTAATGGGCGGGTGCATGAAGTTGGGTAACAATTTTGTGGCCACTTTTTTTTTAAAGTTTGAAAGCTCATAGCGTGAGCGCATTACAATGCGCTCACATTATAACACGAGTGCGTTATAACGTGCTCGTGTTATTTCATGTTAAAATCAAAAGAAAAAGTAAAAGTTATGTGCCTTGGAATATCAACCCAAAGGCTTGGAGGGAATCCCCAATGACCAGAGACGTGTTTTTTGCAAATTCTACAATTTTTCACATAATCGAGTTCATGCTCACCGTTAGGATTGCATCTGGTTTAATATCCAAAAAATCGAACACATGTAATGTTAGTTCCTCTTAGCTCTTAATTTTTTTCACTTTCTAACAATGTTTGTTTTGTTTGTATGTCTCTTTTTTTCCAAAAAGCAGTGTTCGGTGTTTTTTTTGTTATAAATTAACCGTTCATCAAAATTTCAAATAAATTGCATTTTTAGAAACTAGACTCAATTCTACAAATTTTAAAAAAGAAAAGAAAAAGAAAATCAATTACTTTCCAAAATTTGTAGGGGGAGCACGACCAAAATTCTGCTTTTTAGGAAGTGCCCAATTAGAAAATTAGTAAAAAATCAAATATTCATTAAAAAATTATCAAAAAAATCATGCATCAACTAGATACTGTTAGCTAACTTTTGACGATAGTGATTTTAAAAAAACTATAAAAAATTTCACCGTGCTAGGGTTGTACAAGAGTTGCTATGTTATGTTTTTTCTGACAAAAACAACACCAATTTGTGTACGTCCCTCTTTTGAACCCCTTAATCTCAACAATTTTCAAAGTAAATTAGTAGTTTAGAAAGTAGACTCAGAGCACTTCAATCCTTTTTTTTGTTCCATCTCAAAATTTTGAGTGTAACTATCCTCAATTTCACATCCAAGGTCAGTATTTCCTGATTTTAGAAAATTTAAGGTGGCCACTTAAGCCTCCTTTTTGGGAACCATCTTGGTGCACTTACCCTAATCATAGAAGTTCTTGATATGGGTAATGTTCATGGGCTCATCTAATTGATGGCCTTCAAGGGTAGCCAAATTGTATTATATTGATGTAAACATAGTAGTGATGGCATAGGGACCTAACTAGTTGGGTTCAAACTTCCCTTTCTTCTCTCTATCCTGAGTTGTGTTGTTATGATTTTCCATAAGGACAAGGGCCCCAACCTCAAACTCTCTAATGTGTATGCATTTATTATATCCATGATGCAACCTTTACTAGTATGTGTTAAGGTGGTTTAGAGAAATGAGATGGTTCTCCCCAATTAGTTATATCTCATATAATTGTACAACTCAAAGAGACACACATGGAGGGTAGATCAATCTCTATTATATAGTTTTCTTTAGCAGCATAAACAAGTGAATATGTAGTAGCACCTTTGAGATTACAAAAGTTGGTGCAATAGGCACAAAGGGTGAGATTGAGTTAAAGGTGCCAATCATGGCTAGTGCTAATGATAATTTTTCTAAGTATTTTTATGATGGTTTTATTTGATACATTTTAACTTGTCCATTACCTTATGGGTGATATAGGGTGGGCCACTTGTGTTTGATATGGAGTTTCTTACATTGAGATTATAATTCATGAATTAAAAAATATTTTCTAATGTCTTTGATGATGGTGGATGAAATGCTAAACTAAAAAATAATATGGTTTATGATAAATTTAGAAATTTGGATGCTAGTGGTGAAAGTGAGTGGAACTTCTTTGACCCACTTGGTGAAATATCTAGTAGTAGTAATTTAATGAATTTTTATCCATTAGAGGAGGTGGGATTAATCTTTCTAATGATATTGAGGCCCCAAGTAGAGATGGGCCATGGATTGGTAATATGGTAGAGAGCTTGTGAGGGTGCATGTATAAGGTCCTTATGTTTCTAACAAGTGATGTACACTTCAAATATTGGCAGGAGTTTGATTCCATGGTAGGCCAATAATATCCTATGTGAAGGATTTTCTTGGCTAGGATAATGTCATTTGTATGCGCACCATAAATTCCATTATGGACTAAATATAGTGCTAGGTTTGCATAATTTGAGTTGATACATCTAAGAAAAGTTCCATCATAGCCCCTAGAATATAGTGTGATGATAAGGAGGATGTCACATGAGGTGCATTAAATAAGGGATTTATTTTTGTTGGATTACATGTCAAGGGGAAGAGTTTGGTTTTAGAGATATAGGCATACATATAACTATACGAAGGGGTGTCAAGGCCACCAATACTCATGAAATTCATTAGGGATAGTAGTTAAAACTATAGATACAAGATTTTTATCCTTAGTAAGGCACTCATCATTAACCTCTTTGAATACCAACTATGAATCATTCAAAACCCTCTAAATTATAGATGTTCCATAAGTTATTGCTAGTTTTGGTATGAATAATCCCACTAAAATTTAATATTATTTGCAACTCATTATCTAAATAAAGTGCAATTTTTTGTCAACTTAGGTACCTCCTTTGTACAAAGATTTATGTCTACAATTTCCTCAACATGAGTCACGTGTCAGACTCTGCATTTTTGTGATCTTGTTGATTCTATGTCTTTTTGATGTTTCATGTCTAATGTTTCAACATGCTTCTATGTGTTGGAAATTGTACATGATTTTTATGAGTGATGGTTGTTATTCGATATGGTTAGTTTTCTAATTTTATCTAACTAATAGTTGTTGTGATTTCTCTATGATAACCAAATGAGTTCCTTTCATTGATTATGTAAGCATGTTTGATCTAGATGTTCAAATATTATGGGTTATTGATTATATATTCATTATTGTTAGTGGTAGTGTTAGTATGTTTATCAAATGGATTACATTATGTTCATAGGGGTTGTTGAGATGATGGATTTTATTATTATTAGATAGAATCGTTATTATATGGTCACATAACATGGATGTGCAAGTAGGTGTTATTGAGATAAGATTTGATATGTTAATGTTACTTATGATGGTTATTGATTTAAAATAATTTCTATGTGATTTCCTAGACGATTATTTTAGATAAGGATTTTGAAAAATTTAAATTATATTTTTGAAGTGTTAATTTAATATTTTCTTTGGATATTATGATTATATGATATACTGACACCTTTTGTTAAGTGAACATGTAAATTTTTCCAATGGTGGTTGGGGTCACATAGCTACTTCTATGTTATTTGTAGTGTAATACCTGACCTTATCTCTTATGGAGTACTAAGGTCTTGTGGTTCATATTGTGAAATATTGTGTTGTAGTTGTTATGTAAATTTTGTATAAACATGAAAGTCTATTTGAGTTGTCTTTTAATTTTCTTGCATGTGTTTTATTATTTTATGATTTTAGTGCCTTTATAAGGTCTAGTTTTCATTTTTATGGTTGAAAAAGTTTCCTAGGTGTAGTACTTATAGGTTAGGGGTTAAATTTTATTATAAAATACCTTAAATGGAGTTTAGAACCCACTCTACTTACCCACTTTTGAAAGACCGCTGAATATTAGAGTTGGTTGGGTAGTTTAGGTGGTTAAGGAAAGGTGGATTATTTTCCCCTTCTATTTATTCTTTCTCCTTGAGTGGAGAAGGAGATTTTTCCTTTTTAATTATCCTTAATAGCATATCTAGTCATTAATAGCATTATATGTCATGCAAGGAGGTAGGTGGAGTGAATAGTCTAAAATACAATATTTGTCAAGGTTTTGAGGGTTAGAGGTTAGGCATATCTCATAAACCATACAAGGGTGTGTGTAGGGTCATAATGGGCCAAAAAGTGGCAATATGATGGGTATGTGTAGGGTATGTGGCTGAAGACTTTTTTTTAACCCAAAATTGATGAAATGAAAAGGGTTTTTAAAGGAGATTATCAGCTTTCCACCAATATAAATTATGCTTTACTTTGAATTTAATAAATAATTATTATTCATTTTCTATTTGAATTACAACTAAAGTCCCGATTGATAGGCTGATTGAAAAACATCTATAGCTTTCAAACGATATCACATTTTTTGAATATGAAACATGTGTCACATTCTATGTATAAGATTTAAAAAAAAATGAATTTAATGAAGTTTTGACAATGTTAAGGTGGTTAGACATTCAAGTTTTATATTTTTTTAAAAATTTAATAAAAAATTCATAATTAATTATTTACTTGGAAAAAAATACAAGAAAATATGCATCACATCGGGACATGAGTCCTCTACTTAAATCTAAAATATTATAAAAAAATATTATCATTTTATTGTGGTTAGGGTGGTCAGACAAATACCTACTTCTTATTTTTTCCCTGAAATTTAAGTGCTATTGCATTGAACTTTTAAATTTTCACCAAATAGATTTTAAAAAAAATAAACATAGTAGTTTAAAAACTACATTCAACGTGCTACAGATTCTATTTTTACATATTTTTGAAATAATATAGATAACTTATTCAAATTTTTACGTCAAGTTGCCTAACTTTGCTTTTTTTTAATTTTATCACCACTTAAGGGCCTATTTTTTCCATGATGATCCTGCACATAACCACAACTATTAAGGATTAGGGGTAAGACATAGTCCATGCTTCAATAAAAAGGTACAAAGATAACCATAAATTCACCTTTGAAAGAAAAAATGAAGGAAGTTTCAAAACTTGGGGATAAAGGATACTAAGGAAAATGTACTTAGCTAAAGGTATTTATGAAACTTTGGATCCAAAAGGTAATTGAGGAATCAAGGAGTTGGGGTTTGAAGAGAAAGGTGTTGGAAAGGTAAATTATGAAACTTTGATAAATTTATACTAAATAAATTCTCTTTTCCTTAGGCATTTTTACTTGTGAAATAAATGAGGGAAACACAACAAGGACTCAAATGAATTTTATAGTATCAAATCTAGTCATCAAAGGTAAGGGTTTTAAAGTTTTAAGGATCTAGGATTAGAGATATCAAGGAATAAATATTTGGGGAAAATGATGGTCAGAACTTGACTTCAATAGATAACTTATTGCAAGGATTAGGAAATCAAGGGTTCTTTTTATAAGGTAGGTCCAAATAAGGAAAAGTATAAACATGTGATCATAATAAGGTACTTAGTGAAAAGGGTTGAGGATTAGATTTTAGGTGTATAAAGGGAATAATAATCCAATAAAAAGAAGTCTAAAACATTGATGTAGAAAGGAATTAAAGGCAAATGATCAAGGTATTGGATTTTTGATAAAAGGAATAATGGCAAGGCAAGGTTTGAAAAACCAAGAAAGATAAAGGAAAATGACACAAAATAGATGAAAGGGATGCCAAGATGAATTTTTCTAAGGTCCATAACTTTGAAATCCTACCCACAATTATAGAAATGATTATAATATACCCCACACTTCAATTTTTTTGAGATTTTTACAAATTCTAGTACATGATAATAAAATAGAGGATGATGAAGAAAAATAGTTAGGAAAATTAACAAATTCAAATCCATACAAATATTTCATAGATCAATTATATGTGATGGGAACCATTAGGCCTCAATACACAAAGGATCTAGAACTCAAGAAAAAATTGGTAATATAGGTTTGAGTCCTAACACAAACAATGAATTAACTATTTGAAAAAAGGGAACTTCACATAAATTTGCATCTTGGTGTCATAGTCCTCATATGGAGTGCTATAAATTAGAGGATGGAGAAAATATGGGAAATATTATCCATTATGGACTGGACCATATGAAGTTGTAGAGGAATATGGTCACAATTTGTATCATATCAATATTTTTACATGAGATTTAATAGAACTACTAGTTCATGGCCAACATCTTAACCATGACTTATTGAAATTGATGATGTTATACCTTAAATTTTTTATTTATTTGTGTGTTGTTCTTGTGCAATTATGAACCCTCTTTGTCATGATTCATGTCCATTTTGTGTTCTACTCCTAGATATCTAAATTCTCATTGTGCCTATAAGAGACACGTGTCCCCAACCAGAGATAATGTTTGGACTCAATCTAATAGTACCAAATTTTTTGGTCCCAATCCCTTGGTGTATTTAGGCCTCATTTTTCACATCACATATAAATAATCTAAGAAATCTTCAAGTGGATCCCCTTGATCAAATTTTCCTAAGTGTATATTTGTAACATATATTGGAAGTTGAAAAAATATGAGAAATTTTTGAGTCTAGGGTGTTTTTGGTCATCTTCTAGTGTTTTTGTAGAGTTATAGAGTTTTAAAGGACTACCAAACATCTTATCCTTGTCTAATGTTGTATTCTAAATTTTTGGTCATTCTTAAAATCCTTGCAAGGTTTATTGGTCCCTTCTTCCTTTGGTTTTCCTTTGCTTCCTCCTTTTACAAGATTTTAATGGACACATGGACCTTTTCCTTTATTCTTGTCTCGATGTCCACTTTTGCATTGAATCCCCATATTTCTCTATTCCCTTACTTTTTTCCTCATTTCCCTATTTGTATATTTTCAAAATATTAATGGTGGTTCATTATTCCCTTCCTCATCCTTATGTCTCAACTGCCCTTCCTTTCTTGAATCCCTACAATCTTCCATTTCCTTCTATTTCTAGACTTTTAGAATTCATCTAAAATTCTCACATTCCCTTATTCCTCTTTTCCTTTTATTCTTCCCAATTCCCATTTCCCTTTTGTGGAATTCTTTTGGTCCTTCGAACTTCCTCCAATCTCACTAAATCACTTCCCATTTTCCAATTTCACATTAAATTTTTGTAAAGTTTCTCTACCCTCTTTTCATCCACTTGTAAAGCTTTTATATTTTTTTTTAATTTTGTTCCAATGTCTAGTTTTGACCTTCAATCCCATAAAAAACCTCCATACCTCCCATACTTCCGAAATTTGAACCTATTTTCCTTCTAACATTTTATGCATACATTTTTTGGTCTTTCAAGCCTCAATTCAATGTCCAATCCTAACTTCCACTTGCACATCAAATTCTTATAGAAGTTTTAAATGCTCTTTGTTGTTCATTTCCTCTTGTGAAAAGTTAAATTTTTCTTTCAGATATATGTTTTTCACCTAAATAGCATATCTTGATGTCTAATTCCACATGATTTCTATACGTTTCTCCATGTTTCTTCTTTTCTTATTTCACCGTTTTGTAAAGTTTCATTAGACTTCAAGATTTCCATTCCCATATCTAGTTCTAACCTCCAAGCCTGACTCAAAATCTACATGTCTCATTCTCACATCCTATTCCACTTTGAGTATCCATAATTCTTCTTATTCACTTCAACCACTCATTTGGTCTTCCTAGAATATCATTAGAGATCTAATTTTACTCCTACAACTACTCCAAATGGATTTTCTTGACTAAAATCTATTGTCTATTGCAAGGGTGCAATTTTTTTTACAAGTTCAATAATAGATGATGAAGGCAACCATGCTATCATTGTTGTAATATTTGAGCTCTAGATGCAAATGATATTTACACAATATTTAAAGCACCCACTCAATAGTTTTCATGGGATTTAAGTTTGTAATAAACGCCACATTAATAATATCCAACTATTCATCAAATTTTTATATGAGATCAAATGACTAGACAAAGTGCTATAAGTATCAATATATTTTACAAAACTAAGGTTGGCCATTTTTTTCTTCTACATGACTCCAAGCATTGAAGAATTTCTTGGGTTTTAACTCCTACAAGTCTAGTTGCATATAGAATAATATTTTGTAAATCATAAAGAGATAGCAAGTTTGGAGCATATATTTATAATTAAATGCCTCATTGGCCATTTGCAGATCTTCAAGGGAACTTCTAAGTAACATATTATGATAGTTTTTTCCTAGCATAGGGCTTCCTCTTGTCACTTTTATTTATATAATCATAATTTAAAGGATTCAATATGCATCTAAACACTTTAAATTATTGTAAGTATTTCTTGAAATAGTATTTTATTTATTTCATATGAATTTTGAGAGTTTGGAGAGGGATTAATAAGTGTATTGTATTGTTTGACATCATATATATTATAATTTCAATATGTTGTTTGTAAATATTTCAAATCAACTTTGTGCATTACATATAATGTGCATAGATTGAGATCAACCCTATGATGCTTGAAAATTTAAACCAAAGACTTCTAAGCCATTTTAGATATTGATATAATGATCATGAGGGTGTACATTTATAGCTCATGGAAAATAAACTTTGTATATTATCAATATCATTTTCACATCATCAATTCTAGAGCTAAGTACACTTAGCATGCTCTTATTTTATTTCTACATGTTTGTTCAATAATACCCCTAGCTTAATTAAGCTAGAGAATAATAAATGCTTGTTAGTTGCATTTATTCAATTATCTTAGATTTATTTATATATTACACATATTTACATTATAGATATTGTATGAGAAATTCACTTTCCCCATTAATTAAACAAGGCTATTTTTTTTTTTTTACACTGCAGGAATTGGTTGGGTATTTGTCCCCCTATAAACTGCAGTGCGCCTGTTAAACTTTTTTCACGTGACTAGTGGCACTGGTGTGACATGCCCTTTGGTACTACGGGTTTGGGGGGAGACTAGATCTCGTGACCTCTTGCCTGCAATAGGATTCTTTAGCCAATCGAGCTAGACCCCCCACCCCATTAAACGAGGCTGATTAAATACATTAAAGTAAATTAATTATAATTAATTTATCTTAAAAATGATATTTAGGTAGAATAAAGTGTGTTTAAGAATGTTGATATAGGAAATTAAATATAAAAGAATGATGTACTCATTTGTGGGAAGTATAATGAAGAATTTAGCTTAATCTGACATATATTCCACCTGCCTAGGTATACAATTGAATAAATATCCTTGACATGCTTTCCACTTGAAATTATGGATACCTTGCACATTTATGTGAGTTTATTTTGTGGTTCTTGATCAATCTTATGCCATATGGATTTCATCTATAATTTGTGGTCTTGAGCAAACAAATTGTGCACTTTGCTAACAATTAAGGACTAAAAATACCTTGACAAGATTGTTAAATTACAAAACCCATGTTCTCCTAAGTTGACCTCGTTGATTAGATTGGGTGTATAGTTGTGACAAGTATTGAAAGATGGCATGAAGTGATCTAGATGTTGAGTCTCATGCAAACTATTGTTCTTTTTACTACTCCAAAGGGAAGCATTCCTATGACTACTCCTTGATGTTCTAAGTCTTTTTAAATGATTGTTTGATGCATTTAAATGCACAAATGAATGTATTTAAATATAAACGCATAATGAATTATCACATAAATGTCTACTAAATTGACTCCCAAGAAATATGAAAAAAAAAGATAGATTAGAAATGAATGAATAAAAATAATAAATATAACTAATATATTTGAATAAATGCGGATAGAATACAAATAAAGACAAATATACATAAATGAGTGTAATTAAAAATAAATAAAGAACAATCAAATTTGAGAAAAAAACTTAAACACAGATTAGTTCACATATTATTTTATAATTATATTAAGTTATTCTCAAAATAAACTCAAAAGTAAATAAGAATATTATGGGGAATTTCTTTTAAAGTGGGAAATTTTAGGAAACTCCCATGGAACCCTACACAAGCATGAACTCTGTTTGAGTTGAAAGCGGGCACCCCTTTACTCAGATCTAGCAATGCAATTTCTGGGAAGTGTGGAAATGCATGCACTTATTCATTTTCAGTCAAAACAAAAACACTATTTTGAAAGTGGGTTTAGTCAATTGACGCGTTCACCTTGTCGTAGATAACCATATCCATCCACACAGATAACCCCAACTCAACTGCTATTTTGGAATTTTTCTCCTGGATTTGATTGTATGAGTTTTTTTATCCGTGAGAATTGTAATTTATCTCAACTACTTTTGCAGGAGATGAGTATGAATAGTCACACTCAAGATGACGATGGTTCAGACAAAAGCGGTGATGATGAAGGCCAAAGTTGTCTATTTAGCAATCCAATTGTAAGATTTCTGTTTGGTTGTCTTGTGGGTGAAAGTCGTTGGACTGAGAGAAATGACGATCCACACCCACCACGAGTATCGCCACTCATAGCTGCTCAGCAACAATTCCTACATGTACGTCTATAGTAGTGTAGATCAGTGTTTTATCAGCGTTAGCACAGGGATACCCTATAACTTAATGGCCATCACAAAGTCTTTTAGAAACAGGGTATAGAATGCCATTATTATACTATTGTGTTTAAGGTCAATTGGTTAAAGCACTGGATTTTTATTATTGTGGAGATTCAAATTCAATTTTCCGTAATTTTTTTTATATTTTAATTTCAAATAATAAATTTGAAGTTGTTTTTAAAACGTTAAGTAAATAAAATATCATGTCTGTTGTAGATTTTTTTAAATAAATGTAAGATTGTTTTAAAGTAGGAAGAGCGATTTAATGGTTGTGATGTTTAACAACATGAGGTTTTCATTGTTTATAAGAATGTGTAGTTTTTATTAGTAAAGCTAATGCATATCGAGTGGACAATAGAGTTTAGATTAAAAAGAGAATCGATAGTACAAATATGAACTGCCAAAGCTTAATAAAAATGGTGGATTGTTTTAAAGTAGGAAGAGCGATTTAATGGTTGTGATGTTTAACAACATGAGGTTTTCATTGTTTATAAGAATGTGTAGTTTTTATTAGTAAAGCTAATGCATATCGAGTGGACAATAGAGTTTAGATTAAAAAGAGAATCGATAGTACAAATATGAACTGCCAAAGCTTAATAAAAATGGTGGATTGTTTTAAAGTAGGAAGAGCGATTTAATGGTTGTGATGTTTAACAACATGAGGTTTTCATTGTTTATAAGAATGTGTAGTTTTTATTAGTAAAGCTAATGCATATCGAGTGGACAATAGAGTTTAGATTAAAAAGAGAATCGATAGTACAAATATGAACTGCCAAAGCTTAATAAAAATGGTGGCATCGATTGGGCCATGAATGATAGACAATTGCATGCCTGCAAAGTAACAAAGAAGAAAGTATGCAACAAAGAAGAAATGAAATAACTCTCAAATTATCTAGGATTAATAAACTCAAGAAGGATGTCCATATATATAGTGCATAGGAGAGCTATCTACCACTTTGCAAAAGAAGCATGCAACTCCATGTAAGCACAAAGATGCCTAAGCAAGCTTATCTCCAGAAAAGGAAACATATCTAGAAGAGATATCTATGAGAGAAAATAAATATCCTAGAAAAGAATATTCTACACTAACACCCCCTTAAGCATAGCTTAGGTGGGTATAGAAAAATTGGGTCTTGACAACTAGGCTTGATAAGGTGCCCAAGTACAAGAAACGATCAAAAGTGGATAAAGGGAGAAAACTTAGTGGGAAAAACTCCCCCTAAAAGAAAGAAAAGAAGGGAACTAGAAGGCCCCCCTGAAGAGGATGATGTTGTTGATGTAGATCATATTCGAAGAAGAGTTCATAGATGAATGAACTTGCTCTCAATAAAAGGTTTCGTGAAAATGTTAACAACCTTCTCTAAATACTGATAAAGGACTAAGTCAATGATTCGACTATGAATGAGCTCTCAAATGTAATGCATACAAATCTCTATGTTCTTGGTCCACTAATGCTAGACCAGATTCTTGCATATATCTAGATGATTCTTTCGCTGTCACAATAGATGATTGCGGGCTACTTGAAAGAGATACCAAAATCAATGAGAATCCCATAAAGACAAATAGCCTCTCTAGCTATGTTGACAACTCCCTTATACTCTACCTATATGGATGATAAAGAAATAACATCTTGCTTCTTTCTAGACCAAATGATAGGACTAGAAACTAAGCAAGTATAATCTGAATTGGACAAGTTCACTTAGTTAGGGGATCAAAATCAGGGAATCCATCATATTCATCTCCCTCATCAAAAGGGAAAACTTCTAAGGAGAATCCCAAATGTACTTATTGTAAGAAACTATGACATGAAAAACACCAATTTTATAAAAAGGAAATGGACGACTTAAGGAATTTTCTTCAATAAAATCAAATTCAATTTCCTAAATCTAGGACAAATGGTTCTTCCTTTTTCTCCATCCACATCATCCACATATTCAGGAAATGATAAGAATAAGGGTATGACACTCATTTTTTATGCACACAACACATAACACAAGTGGCTTGTTGACTATGGGGTATCACACCACATGGCTACATCCATAGAACTATTCTATAAATTTGAGCCTTGTTCATTCCCATGGATATTGATAGTGAATAACACTTATATGTCAACTCTTGGAAAATGATTTATTTAAATTGGTGAAGGAACATTCAATGATGTACTTTATGTACCTTCCTAAGTAAAACCTATTTTTTTTGTTTTTGGGAGTGTTTTTCCAATTTTCCTTCAATGTAATTTTAAACCAATTTTATGGGATCACCCTTATCCAATAATCTCATTTCCATTTATAAGATTACTCATAGTGGGACAAGACAAAAAATTGAGTTCACACAACATTCTATGATCATCAAAGATTCACAAAGTAGACACATCATTGCCATGTGTCATGTTCATCATGGTTCTAGATTGTATTTATTTTCTTTGTTTCCATCAATTTTGATGATGTTTTGAATATAGATGACATTGATACCTTAACAATACATAAGGAGACATAGTTTGGTTATTTGAACCTTGGAGTTATATCCTCCTCATTGGTTCATTCACCTTACACTTGTATCACATCTCCTTCATATTCTTCTTCTTCAATATTGAGTGTTCCTACATCACTACATTCTTGTGAGTCAGGGTAGCAAGACATTCATAGTTGTGTTTCCACTATAGTTGATTGGGATGATTACTTGGCTAATCAAACTTATTTAGTGAATCCAATTTTATAGAGTTGGTATTCCAACCTTTGATGACAACCACACCAATGCTATTATCAACCCATGATCTACATATTTGGTTTTTTTCTACATCAACCTTCACATGGAGTATTTGAGAAGCTTTTAAATATTTCACCATTGTCTTTGGATCTTGTGCATCATTCGAAGAATTTTATTCTTCTCATATGGAAATATGACATGCACTTATTTTTCGTTCATCTTCTTCAATGAGGAAGAAATATTATTTAACATTCAAGGATCACATTTTTTATTCTTCTTTGAGCATCACTCAAGATTATAGGTTCTATGATCTTATGGAGGGCTTCGTTGTCTCTATTTTTCTCTTCTATGGGGGGAAATATTTTTATTTTATCTTCCATCATACAATGTTGAGACATGTGTACTCATCACTTGAGACACCTATTGACAATGCTCACACACTTGTCAAGTGAGCTTATAAGTGTTCCATCTTTGGAGGGTTAGTCAAAAGTTCAATCCTACCTTCCTACCTCATCTACCTTTCCTATATGTGCAAGGATTTCTCATTGTATTATACATTCTTCATATTATACGATATACATACTATTGTGCTCATTTTCTCACTTGTGGAAGGTTATCAATTTGATGTCTTTGATCTTGACATTCTCCAACAAACCCAAGATTACATAATCACTTGTTGTGTTGAAAATATTCTCAACAATATCCCCATACACCATCTTGACAAATTTAGATATTTAAGGAAAGTGAAGGAAAGCATATTTTAAATCAAAGCTTGATAGATATTGATCACAATCATTACAAATGAACTTTGTGCATTATGTAAATCTCATAGATTTGTATCAAGCTTATGAGGTCCACTAAAATTTAAACTAGAGATTTCTTAGTCATTCTACATTCTAAGACACTAATCATACTAAGGGAATGCATTTCTTGACAATGAAATGTAATCAACTTTTTATGATATCAACATCATTTAACATCATTGATTCCAGATCTAAGTATACCTAACATGCTCTTATTTAATTTCAACATATTTATTTCAATACACAATTGTAACTTAATCTAGATATTACTTTATGCTTATTGATTAAATATATATTTAATTAGCCTAAATTTATTAATGTTTTATATTTATTTTTATTATATATACTGTAAAATAAAATATAATTTCCCTATCAATAAAACTAGGTTACTTAAATAAGTTAAGTAAATTAGTTTTTATTAACCTAGATTAAATTAAATGATAGTTTCCTAGGTAGAATAGAGTGTGTATAGGAATGTTGATTTAGGAAAACTAACTGTAAATGAATACTTTAGTAATTTATGGGAACTATGATGAAGAATTTAGCCTAATGTAGCATATGTTCCACTTGCCTACATATGCAATTGAATATATGTTCTCATTATGTTGGTTGATTGGAATTATATGCACCTGTATGCTCTCAAGTGTGGGTTGATTATGTGGCCTTTAATCAATTTCATGCTACATAGATTTCATTTCTAAAAAATTGTATTGGTTTAGCACACTGTGCATTTATGAGCTATATGAGTTATTGAAATATATGCTCTTTGCTAATGAATAAGGACTAAAAATAACTTAGGAGATCATCAGATTGCAAGACTCAAGTTCTCCTAGATTGGTCCCCTAAATTAGATTGAATTTCTTGTTGTGACAAAAATTGAAATATAACATGCAAGTTTTCAATTGATATAGATATTGATTTGATGCTAAGTATTGTTCATTTTAATGCTCCAACGTTGATTGTTTCTACAAATGCCCCTTGATGCTCTAGGATTTTTCAAATGATTGTGTGATATATTTAAATACATTTAAATGAATGTATTGAAATATCCAAACATAATGTGCTACCCGATTCCTGCAGTCTAAAAAAAAAATAAAAAAAATAAAAAAATAAAAATAAAAATAAATAAAAATAAAAATATCCAAACATAATGAATTATCAAATAAATATGTGCTAAATTGACTCTTAACGACTATGATAAAATAATAAGAATTAGTCACTTGTATTTTTTAAAATTTATTTTCAGACCAAATTTATGTTATGTGAAAAAAAAACTTTATACAATACAGAACCTTGAGATTAAGAATGGGAATGAAGAGTAATAAATAATGTGAATGAATTAGAATAAATATAAATAGAATGAGAATAAAGAGTGAACAAGGCGTAAGTAAAAATAATCTCAGAACTTAACAAGAACATATTTCAGGAAGCAAGAACTTAAGCTTCTAAGATATTTCAGGGAAATTCCATGGGTCCCTCCACAAGCTACAAAAGTGGATTTCAAAGTGAACACCCCTTTTTCTGAGATTGAACAAAGCAATTTCTGGGAAACTTGAGAATCTCTTTTTCAATCTCAGTCAATCCAGATTCCAAAATCACTGTTTTGAAAGTGGGTTTGGTCAAATCACGTTTCAGAATATATTGACGAATTCATCTTGTCGTGCACACCAAACCCACTTTCAAAACAGTGGGCTTGACCCATTCATCTTGTCGTGCACACCAAGTAATCTGAGCTTATAAAACCACCCTCTTAGAAGATAACCCCAACTCAATTGAAAATTGTTGTAACAGAAAGTTCAGGCATTCTGATTTATCTCAAATACTTTTATAAGAGATGACTATGAGTGCCCACATTCAAGATGTCAATGATTCAGACAAAAGCGGTGATGATGAATGGCAAAGTTGTGTATTTAGCAATCCAATTGTAATATTTCTGTTTGGTTGTCTGGTGGGTGAAAGTCGTTGGAATGAGAGAAATAACGATCCAGACCGACCAGAAGAAGTATCATCACTCATTGTTGCTCAGGAACACTTGAGACAGGTGCAACACGTACGTCTATAGTAGTGTAGATCAGGGTCTTATGAAACCGCACTTGTAAGTTGAACTGGTTTGTTTAAGTATCAGCCATGCCTATGAACAGGCTCTCACTTAAGGCCGTGCCCAAGGCCTTCAAAAACATGGGCTTGCGTGTTCTAATTAGAGTTTAAACATTTGGTATGTTTATTTTATAATAGATTTTTATTATGGAGATTCAAGTTTAAACTCTTAAGGAGTTTTAAATGGCAATTTCTTTTATTATTCGATTTCTAGTAACAATTTTTAAATTATTTTTAAAAAAATGAGTATTAAAAAAATACTATATAATTATGTTCGTTTTGCATAAATATAACATCCTTTCACAAAGTAGTTTGGTAGAATGATTTAATATTTGTGATAGTTAATATGACATTTTTCATTCTTTATAAGAATATGTAAAATAAATTGGGTAAGGATGGTGCATATACAATCATAAGCATAGTTGTGACTTGAAAAGAGAATTGAGTGTACACATATGAATTGACACTAGACATAGACTTACATATACATTCAAATAAAAAAAAAATCAAAACAAAAACACAATGTAAATCTACTTCAAAGATCCTTAACTAATAAGAAATATCCCATTTCCATAAACAAGAAGGTAGGGGAGAGGGGTCGACACTGGTACAGGGTCACATAGTGGGGACACAAGTAGTCCCACGTGGGCTCCACAATAGAGCGTCGTAATATCCAATTGTAAAACAATTTTTATCCATAAAGTCAACAAAAGTAGTCGAACCACTATACTGTCAAAAATTGTATTGTAATCGGTTTATATTTGTCCAAAACACAATCAATTACTCGCAATCTTACATGTCATAAATTATTCAAAGAACATCTAACACCACAAACATACAATCCAATTTGCTTTATAATGGCCAATAGCATGAAAACATGCAACCAAAATATAAATTTAGTATAACCCACACTCCCCTTAAATATCACCACTTGCATTACATCATTGCCAATATCTTCATAGACTTGATGTGACGAGAACAACTAAGGGCCAAGACTGTCTCATCACCAAATCTAATCAAACCCACCCCCTGTCCCACTTTTCCAGCAATACAATTGTTGTCACATAAAATTGTACCCTACTGAACAAGAGTTCAGAGTTCTAATGACACAATGGAAATGACCTCAAGGTGTGAAACCTTGTAAATTGAGGTCAAGTCTCCAAAGAAAGATGACTTCTCTTCTAAACTAAGTGCAATTGTGTTTGTATAACCCAACACAATGAAAACCTAATGTTGACCTATTCTAATAGATCACAAAGGAAAAGGGGTAGAAGGAGACATGAAATGTAAAAGAAGGTGATGAACCAAATTTAGAGTTTGCTCCTTCCTACTGAACAATATAGCATAATATGTCAAATAAACAACTAAAACACCCACTTAAATATGAAGGTAAATGAATTTTACTCAAACATGCAAGAGGTAATGGTGATAATAGTTGAATTTTATTAATATAAAATCTTGAAGTAACCTTTACAATGGCAGAATGCAAGAGTTGTAGATCTACAAAAGAAAAATCCCAGAGGGGCTAGAGGAAGGATGAAAAATAATGATATAATATTTTCCTTTATGGTTCAAGAATAACCAAGAGTTGAACTCAAAACCCTAACCCTAAACTAACTAGGGTTATGAAAGATGATCTTGATTAGGAAAAAAATGATCCAAATTGCTCCCATTATAGAGCAACATAACTAGCCATCAAAGCTCTAACATCTCGACAACATCCCAAGATGATTACTCTTATGAATGCAAAGATGGGCGCCTACAAAATTTGTAATAAAATTCAGGCCAACATGCCCTGACATAAGAATATGACCTCTGCAAGACATCAAGGAGTAATGACACTACCCAAAAATGAAAAGCAACGTTGAAAAGGGCGTGAAAATTTGATCCAAGTCAATCAAATCCAATTTGGTAGCTGGGAATTTGTCACTGAGACATTACTTCTGTAAATGTGTTGTGAATAGGAGCAATTGACCATTGAAATTTGAATGCTAGTCATTGGATATTTGATGGACGGTTGAGATCGAACATTGGGCCAAGTTTAAAACATCATCATTGATCTCCATCTTCAAATTAGGGTCATTTATCATACATCACACAAACCACTCCACCACCTTTCTTTACAAAAATGATGTGAAGCAAGGGCATGATGCCACCTTAGTTTTTGGATATTCATTGTTTATTCTCATCCCTTCATCACTCATCACGGAATGGCACCAGGCTTTATGTTTTTAAACTTCAATGTGAAGAACTCTCACAATGACTATCATATGCTCTCCATTGAATCTAAATCATTGAAACACACAAAGCAAACCCAAGTCCCTAGGCCCATCATGACAGGTCTGTCACCTACTCACTACCCCACTAGGCTTAACTCAAGACCCACCATATCACAAAGTGATAGCAGACAACTGCCACTTGTCCATGCTGATGTCATAGACTATCCAATCAGGATGTCAAAGGGACCATAAAACAACTCCCTCTGATATTAATCCTTCTCTTTGATGAGGAGCCCTGCCATTCCTTTGGATCATAGCCACGATGCATAAAACACCACAATGACCATTGGATCTTTTCCCTCAAATTTGAACTATTCGTTGTGCATCACATAAATGAAATACAAAGGCCAAATGATTGCAGTCATTGTGACACAAAGGAAAAGATCATCACTCATCACGAAAATGGAACCGATGAGCAACAAGGTTTTAGTGATAGGTGATGGAAAGACCTAAGTGGCGATCTTTAGCACATGCCTCAAATTTTTTCATGAAAGAGGGTCGTGCTTAAAGGTAAATAAAACCTGGGAAATAAATATTTCTCGATCCTCGAACATAAGACTTAGAACTAATATCTAAACTGGGGTTGCGACTGGAATACATGGGTAAAGACATCAATAAAAATATGACCACCTAAGACATAAGTTGTAACTTATCCAACCGAGAACTAGGTACAAAAGGTCAATAGAGGAATATAACAAAAGTGTCTGCCAAGACCAGGGGGTTTAGGGTTTAAGCATATGAGGGTTTTGGAAGCCTTATTTGGATACAATTGAGAAGTTTCAAAACCTTAAAGACCCAAATTCATCAAATAAACATGGATTGCAACAGGAGCATTCATAAGATCTCTCTAGTCGGATATAAATGATGTGCATCCAAGGGTGGCATAAAATATGTCAACATTTTGGTTATTTCTATGGGATGATTGCTTGCTAATCATAGAATCTAGGGGCCTTATCATTCCATTGGGAACAAAGTCATGAAAAGGGTCAACAAAATTGGGCCTTCCAAGGGAAAAAAATAAAAACAGGTGCAGGCTTACACTTGGAGGAAAGCATGAAAACTAGGAACATACATTCCCTTAAGGAGAATGTAGGGTGTGCAAAGCACTCCATGGGAAACAAAACATTTACAATCAATACATGAAAACTCAAAACTTATAAAAAATAAGGCTTGAGATGAATCCCATCTACTGAGATTAGGAGAATCTCACCATCAAACCTGGAAAGATGGCTCATGCATTGGCCTCCTTATAGCTAGTGATGACATATGGACCACTCCAAATGGCATCAAGCTTGGAATATCTTCTAGCTTTATCTCTTTCTACACCCTATTTTAGCACTAGATTTCCCTCTTGGAACACTCTATGAACTACCTTTTTGTCAAAATTTCTTTTGACCTATGCTTGATGTGTTTCTATGACTTGCATAGATTTATTCCTTGTTTCCTCCAATTCCAAGAGCTCAACCAACCTCACTATCATAACATAATTTTCTTCTAACTCCGGTTGATGTGTCGACTCAAGGGAAGGAAACTCCAATGATAATGGTAACCTTGCTTCCCTTCCATAAACGAGCATGAAAGGAGAATTACCAATTTCTCTTTTAGTCCATAATTCTATTAGCCCAAAGGGTTGTCTTCAACTTGCTATGCTAGATCCTTTGGTTGTCTTCAATGATCCTTTTGATAATCCCCATGAGATTTTTATTTGAAGACTCAACCAATCCATTACCCTAAGGATAATAATTAGATGAGGTCTTCAAGTAGATGCCATGCTTCATTTCCCAATCAAGGAGCACTAGTAAAATCCTTAGCATTATTTGAAATGATGGTGGAAGGAGTGCCAAATCTGGTAACAATTCCATCAAGTAATTCTAAAACTGAAGCATTAGTGGCATATTTCAAAGAAACTAGCTTTTTCCACCTTGTAAAGTAATTTGTGGCTATTAAAATCCACTTACGACCAACACTTGATGGTGGATTTATCATGCCAAAAAAATCCAAGCCCCATTGTGTAAATGGTTGATCAACTTGAATGAGGTGAAGAGGGAGGGCAACCAACCTTTTCTTTCCAAAAAATAAAACACACTTTTTACAATTCCTCACCCATTTGTGAGCATCACTGAACAAAGTTGGCTAATAATAACCAACCCTAATAATCTTTGCAGTAGTAGTCCTTGTAGAAAAATGGCCACCAGAAGAGCCATCATGGAATTCATTTAGTAATCTACTGACTTGATATGCCTCTATGCATCTTAATAAGACTCCATTGAAATCCTTTCTGAAGAGTATGCCATCTACTATGACATAGGGAATGGACTATAATTTGAAAGGTCTTCTTTTGGTCCTATTTAGACCCAAATGATATCTACCTTTCTATAAAAAGGTAATCATATCATGCACCCAACTGCCTTGTATGTTTTCATTTGGTTCTTGTCGTTCATGTAGCACAAGGGTAGCCTCTATAGGAGTCTCAAATGTTAAGAAAAGTTGTTCACACAACCCTTTGCCACTTAGCAGATTGGCGATCTTGATGTCAACATCATACTCCATCACCTTGGTGATCCATCCAACCCTTTTTTCATTGATATCTCTACTCAATAGGAAATATTTAACACTGGAATGAGGCACTATTAGCTATATATTATTATTAGACAACATTTGTCTAATTTTTTTTCAATTCTCTAACAGTAGCAAGAGCTTTCCTTTCAACATAGTTGTACCTAACCTCATAATATTTGATCCCTTCACTCTAGTTAAAGAAAGCAATGGGTTGCTCCAAATTTTTCTTATTTAGCTAGAAGTTAGAGTAGTTGATATACTTGCTTCACCTCCAAAGGTGTAAAGAATGAAATCCTTGCCATAGTTAGGATTGATAAGGGTAGGAGCTTGAGCAATTTCTTGTTTGATAGCCTCAAAACTATCTTTACCTTCTTTGGTCCACTTGAAAACCATATTTTTCTTGAGCGTAGAAATAAGAGGATTTACCAAAGAAGCAAGGTTTGGAATGAACCTCCTCACAAAGATAATTGTGCCTAAGAAACTTTGTAATCCTTTCTTGTGACTTGGAAGTGGGATGGCCAAGATAGATTTTACTCTTACAGGATCAATGACCAAGTGATCCTTTGAAACAATGTGCCCAAGAAGCTTGCCCTGATTAGTGGCGAAGACACATTTATTTGGATTTAGGAAAAATACCATATTCCCTACATTTCTGAAATACTTGCTCAAGGTGACTAAAATGGTCACTTGCATGCTTGTGATATCATCCAAATAGACTAATTTGTTTTTCTAAACACACCTTGAAATACCATATCCATGGCTCTCTAAAAAGTGGCACCTGCATTGGTTAGACCAAAAAGCATTTTACAATAAGAATAGGTGCCCCACTTTGTAGTAAATGTTGTCTTATGTTGGTTAGATTCTTGGACCATAATTTGGTTGTAGCCTGAATAATTTTCCAAGAAGGAAAACCTTTCTAAAATGCTAACTCTTTGTAAAATATGCTCCATGGAGGGGAGGGGATAATGATCCTTTAGGGACACTTTATTTAGATCTCTAAAGTCTAGACAAAGTCATATTTCCCGGTTCTATTTTTTTACAAGAACAAGATTTGTAATCCATGAGGAATGCTTAATGGGAAAAATTATTCTAGCCTCAATCAATTTGGCCAACTTCTTTCTCATCAAAGGCTCAATCCTAGGATTTATAGGCCTTTGTTTTTGTCTTACAGGTTTGGCATCAGGATCTAATTCAATAGTATGTTGGGAAAGGCCTGGGTCAAAACACTTTAAGTCTTCATAAGTTCAAGAAACTGCATCATTGTATCTATTGCAAAGATCTATGAAAACATCATGTTTAGTGTTAGAGAATTCCTTTCCCAAGTTTAGAGACTTGCCCTCTGAAATTTCTATTGGCTTGAAGTCACACTTCTTTGCAACTGAGTTCATCCTTTTCTACTTTATTTGATCATCATGGTTGAAAATACCTTCAAGGGTGATGAGACCATTTAGTAGCTTGTTGCTACTCAACTGCACAATCTAATCACCATATTGATTTTGCAGCTTAGACTTCAGAGGGTACGTACAGGATCATGATGGGCTAAAAAGTGGCGATATGATGGGTATGTGTTTGACGACTTTTTTTTACGCAAAATTGATGAAATTAAAATAGTTTTTAAAGGATATTCTAAGCTTTCCACTGATATAAATTATGCTTTACTTTGAATTTAATAAATAATTAGTATTCATTTTCTATTTGAATTACAGCTAAAGTCCTAATTGATGGGCTGATTGAAAAACATCTATAGCTTTCAAATGGTATCATATTTTTGAATCTAAAACATGATTCACATTCTATGCTTCTCATACTATAGGATTAAAAAAAAATGAATTTCATGAAGTTTTGACCAAGTTAAGGTGGTTAGACATACGAGTTTTTGTATTTTTTAAAAATTGTAATAAAAAATTCATAATTAATTATTTACTTAAAAATAAATTACAAAAAATATGCATCACATCCAGACATGAGTCCCTCTACTTATATCTAAAATCTTATAAAAAATATTATCATTTTATTGTGGTTTGGGTGGTCAGACAGACACCTACTTCTTATTTTTTCCTTGAAATTTAAGTAATATTGTATTGAAATTTCAAATTTTCGCCAAATAGATTTAAAAAAAAAAAAAACCTAGTAGTTTAGAAACTACATTTAATTTTCTATAGATTCTATTTTTAGATATTTTTGAAATAATATAGATAACTTATTCAAATTTTTAAGTCAAGTTGCCTAACTCTGATTTTTCTGAATTTTTTGCCACTTAAGGGCTTGTTTTTTCCATGATGATCCTCCACATACCCATTATTTCTTTTAAAAAATTGTGCATCCTATAGATAATTCACTATGTTGGTCATTGTCAAATACTTTCCAATGATTTCAATTATCTAGAACAACATGTCTCACCACACTTGTCTGATATGTTGCTCCTTTTTACTTGCAATATGTGTTGATATGTCAAACTAAGCACCAACTGTTGCAAGTCTATCAACATGTTTATTTTGATTTATTGGAGTTTTTTGGATGTTAAAACCCTCAATTAAATCCCAAATGCTATGCTTGTAGGATTTGAGAAAATTGTTCTTGGTTGAACTTTGAGTTCTTACTTGATGGACAACCAATTCACTATCACCAAAAAATTGTAACAATTTTATGTTCCTTTTTTGTGCTAGCTAGAGACCTTGGATGAGTGCTTCATAATCAACCACATTGTTAGTGTAACTAAATTGAAGCCTGAAAGAGAAATAGTATTTTTCCTTGCACAAAGATACTAACATTACATTAGAACCAAGACCATTTCTATTTCTAGCACCATCGAAAAACATCTGCCACAATTTCCCTAGATCTTCTTGAGTTTTTAAGAGATTGGGGATAGTAGCATTCTCCTCATGAATACAATAAGTGACAAGACTAGTCTCCTTTATTTTAGCTTTAGTAAGTGGGTCAAATGGTAAAGCATTACTCCATTCATCCAACAAATAATTAGGGACCTCCTCTATTGGATTGGCAGGATCATGAACATAACACTTTTCCTTTTGATCATGCAATGTACAGTTCATGTTTATTGGACTAGGAGTGTAAGGTTCTATATGATCCTTTTCTATGGGCTCAGATTTGATGGTTGCTTTAGTGTCATATCTAGTTATAAATAGCATGTGAGACCAATCATCAAATAAGTACCCACTAATCTTAGTTGTTAAATCTTTAGATAAGAAAATGGAAAAGTGAGTAGGGAGGTCTATGACTGAAATGTCTTGCAACACATCACAACTGGGACATGCATGTGCAAGGAAAAATTTAATAATTACCCCCACGATATTCACAGCAGTGCCATCCAATTATAAAACTTGTCTAGTCATTGGTTCATTCTTGATGTTAAACATGTCAACAATCCCCTTAGGAATGACTGAACTACTTTCCCCTGAGTCTATCATACAATTATCCCCTATATGATTTCCAAAAATTAGAGAGATCTAGAAGGGAGGTGGCTTACTATTTTTTGCTTGAATTCCCTTCCTCTAAGTTGGGTTGCACTAGGTTGATTGATGGAGTAATCTACTCCTTTTATAGTACATCCCCCATTTTCTCATGTTCTACTAAAACTGACTGTAGCAAATCTCTTTGTGATGGGATGGATAGAGCCTCCCACACAATAACATTCAGGTTGGCTTTCTAAATTTGCTCCATTATGTTGAAAGGAAGTTGATTAGCTTTAGAAGGAATCTTTGGAACAGGGTCTACTCTCGTTTCTTGTGTGATCTTAGGCTGCTCCACCACTTCTTTAGGCCTATTGACAAGATGATTTGATTATGGTACATCTATTGTCTTACATGTTGGTCCAACATTTTCATTTGGTTGAGTTTGCTGAGAGACTGATGCTTTCCCAACCATGGAAGATGCACTAGCCTCCATTGCTCTTTTCTTTGATCTTGTATTATGGGCTATTGCATCAACATCTACTTGATTTACACCACAAAATCCTCTTGACCCCAAATGAAAAATGAAGAGTCCTCATGTGTATGATTTTGATTACTAGAAGTTGTTTGACTGGTGCCAGCCTACTACTTTGAAGTAGAGGTTTCATTTTGAGCTAGTAAAGTTTTCACAAACTCTCCATTTTGGAAAGCATTTTCATTATGAGCTTGCTCACAAGGATACCACCACTCTTGCTCTTGGTCTAGATTATTTTTCACTAGGACCAAATCCTTAGGATTGCTAGTAGCAGGTGTATGCATATTATTCATGGGATTAGTATGATTCCAGTGATTTTGACCTTGTTAAGGTGGCCTATTTTGCTGATAAGGCCTATTGTTTTGAGCTTGCTGCCTATCCAATGTTATCAACCTATTTTTCATATTTTGGAGCAAGGTTTGCAAATCTTTTGGAAATGTAGAAGAGGTGGAAGGTTGGCTTGTAGAAGCTACTAGAGTAGGAGTCACTGGAATAGGGGCCACCATTGGCTATGAAGGAAGTTTTGGAAATAGAGACATTGGTGGCCTAGGAGCTATCTTCCTAGCATGAATTAAATAATTTTCTACCCTTATCACAACATCATATGCATTGGGTAAGGTGTGACCTCCCATTGACTAAATCATAATAGCTATATCATTGTTAAGAGCTCTTAAGAAGCATAGGAAAGCATGCTTAGGAGAAGGTTTGACCAAGCCAGGGATTATATCCCAAGTCTTCTGAAATTTGTAGTTGAAATCACTCATGAATTCATGAGTTGCTCTTTTAATTGTGGTCAGTTTTTCTGCTAGGGACAAATGGTCACTTTTATGTTCAAAATTCTTGCATAACTTCTCCCCTAACTCATCCCAATTGTGAATGGTGTTAGGTGGGAGACCTCTATACCACTACAATACTTTTCCTTTAAGAGAAGTGGCAAGTAATATAACAACCACATTGTCTTCTGTTACATCATGTACAAAACATATATTGGCTACATCTATGATGTTTTCTTCTGGGATTGTAGATGTTTCACCAGTAAAATGAGGAATACTTTTCAAGACATTGATTGGTATATCATTCTTTTGAGCCAAAATTAAGGGGCTATCACTAGTAAAAAATACAAAGGTATGATTTCTAGGTAAATCCATGTGGAATAATGTCCTATTTGTATGGGTGGCAGGTTTTTTAGTCTGAAATAAGTTGCCCATAGGTGGTGTAGATTGAGTTCTAGGAGAAGGACTTGTGCTTCTATTTCTTCTTATTGGTGACAAAGAGTGTCTATTTATTCTTCTAGAAGTAGAAAATGAGAGATGGATATATTGAAAATTACCTCTAGAAGATGATCTTGTATGAATCCTTGGCATGAACTTGTACCTGACTGATCTTGAACTAGGAGTTCTGAGTAATAGTAGTGTCACCAATTTGAAGGGAAAGTTCTTCCTTGATTGCAGAGTCACCAGGTACTTGTTTAGGGCCTCTTCAAGACCAAAATATTGAGAGCAACACCATTCTCTCAACATAATGAAATGAAATTTCTTCTTGTGTCCCACTGGGCATGCCAAAAACTGTTGTCACATAAAACTACACCCTACTGAACAAGAGTTCAGAGTTCTAATGACACAATGGAAATGACCTCAAGATGTGGGACCTTGCAAATTGAGGTCAAGTCTCTGGAGAAGGTCATTAGAACTCTGAACTCGTTCAGTAGGGTGCAGTTTTATGTGACAACAACAACACTCAAATGAAAATCAATCATTTAGATGGATTTTGTTAACTAATTCTCTTGACCATTAAATGTCATTTAAATAATATTTTTTGGCTAAATTTTAATTATCTTTATATTTTACTTTTATTTTATTTTATTTCATATTTATATTTTATTTTATTTTACCTTTTTAAATAAATTTTAGTTTATTTTATTTATTTAAATTTATGCATTTTGTTTTTCTAATAAAATATTAGTTATTTCTAAACTTTATTTTACTTATTTATTAAGAACATAAATTAAAAATAAACAAATAAATGAATATTTAATATGTTAAAATAGAAAATGTTTTCTCTATTTTATGGATCTAGCTTAACTATTAAAGATGATAAGAGAGGCTCTCAATTTGTGGTAATGGATATACAACCTCTACCCAAAGATTGTGATCTTTGTTGGACTACCTAGTAATGTTTCATATAACTTTAATAGCCTTTTTGTTAGCCACAATTTTTTTTGCAACCTAGCCCACTTGTTTCTAATTTATCTTCCCCTTTTTTTCTTCTTTATTATTTGATGTATATACTCAAGACTATGCATACTAGTCTTTTCTATAATGGAGCTGATTTCAAACCACTATTATGCCAAGTATCTGTGTTTCCCTTTGAATTTCTTATTGACTCATCTATTCCACCTCGTAAAGGTGCAAGTGCTAATTTAATAAAATAAAAGGATAAAAGTAGATGGTAGATGAGAAGAAAAATTACAAAATAGACAATCTTCCATCTTTATAGAGAGTTGCATAAGGAATCAATTTCATGGAGCTCCTACTTGAGGTACTATTTTCATAGAGAAGGGGGTCCCATGAGATTAAAAAATATTTTCAATAAGACAAATTAGTATATTGTTTAAAAAACAAGAGCCCCTACTTTTCATATTTTAAATTTTTGAGTATTTTTAGAATGGGAGTGAAAATTTCCCCTATCAATTTAAGAGATTTGGTCAACACATATCATTCATCTAAAACTTTTTAAATTCTCTCCAATAAATTTAAAAATAACTTTTCAAGAGATATTTTCCCTTTAATCATTTCTTAAATCTTTTATCTATAAATATAGAACATAAAGAATTTGATTAATTTTGAAGCTTACTACTACAAAATTTATGTGACCTCTCAACTTGGAAAGGATGACACTATCTCTACCATAGCTAACTAAAAATCCTTCCCATGCATTTGTCACCCACCTATCCCACTATATCTATTAGCAGTTTTGTGTAGTAGCATGCAACAATGAGTCAATAGGCAGCGCATGCCATGAAAGGAGAGTGATGTATAGACATTGTATGCAGGGAAATATTTGAATGTGAATGACATGAGTGGGAATAGTAGCTATATGCAGATGTAGAGAATATAGTTAGACATTAGATAATCTAGCAATCAATACAATGGTTTGCTAAATATATTATGCACAATAATGGAAGTGATTGAGTGGAAACAATATTGTATCCCTTTTTTCCCTTACAATTTGAACTATAATAGGGAGGAAAGGAGGGTGTTAACCCTAATGGGTTGTAAGAAGGATATGTATATAATGGTTATAGTGTGCAAGCAATAGTTGGTGAGGAAATATCTTTGTAGATTATACATATATACACATATAGAGGGTTGGTTGATGAACAATTGTATTAACGTTCAATTAGTTATTTAAGTTTTATTATTTAATCAAAATATAATATTATTATGCATATGATTCAATGTCTAAATTGATGACATTACTCACGTGCAATCAGTTGCAAAATAATAATGTTGACATTAAATTAGATGAATTCATCATTATACAACTGCATGACATAATTTAGCTAGCAATTGACAAAGAATGCTACATCAACTATACTTAAAACAATCTAAAAGTAATATTAATATCATTAAGTTTTATCAGTCAATCAAAATATAATATTATTATGGATAAGGTTGAATGTCTAAATAATTGATGAGATTACTAATGTGTATTTAGATAGGAAATAATAAATCCGGCATAGTACTAATTAAATTCATAATTATCTAAGAACACCCCATAATTTGACAACTGCATTATTATATAAGCCCACCCCATAATTTAGCCATTGTATCAATCTAAAAATAATATCAATATCATTAAGTTTCATTAGCTAATTAAAATAGAATATTATTATGGATAATTTTGAATGTCTAAATAGTTAATGACATTAGTGGGTAAAAGCACAAAGTTGTGTCACACTTTATAAAGGAAACAACCAACATTGATCCAATTTTTAAACTTGAATCACTAAAAAGTGGCATATATGTTTTGAATTTTGAAATGATGTAAATTAGTAAAATGTGTATTTTTTAGTATTTTTTATGTTTTTATTTTTTATTTTTAAATAAAAAATTTATTTTAAACTAGTTTTTAATAAATTTAAACTATAATTTAGTTGCTAATAAAATGCTAAAAAATGAAGTTGTATGGGATGTCAAACTTTTTATAGTAATTTTTTTTTTCTTTCAAACTTTTTGTGTGTATTTATAACTTGAAATTTTAGTGCATGGATTTATTTTCTTCCAATTTTGATAAATACATATTTTTAAAAAAATATTAAAATGTGCGTGAATTAAAAAATAGTTGTTTTTATCAGACATCAACTTTCATATTAAATATTTATCTAAAATAGAAAAAAAATTATACCATCTTAAAATATATTTTTTATCGAGTGCATCATATTTTTTTCAAATTTTTTAATAAGTTTTAGTATTTTTCCTTGGCACGGTAATCAACCTAATATTTTGTGCTGATAACCTATTTTTAGTAAAAATAAAGAATAGAATATAAAAAAATAATTAAACTATTAAAATAAATATATTTTTGAAAACTACACTTATGGATCTAGACAAAAGGGTATTTTTATATTTTTTTTAAAATGTTATTTACATTAGTAGGAGTTATTGAAACTTCAAGTTTTTCAAATAATTTTATTTTTTTGGTAAATTGGACTCAAAGTAGTGCTCCATATATTTTTAGCCAACAATTTTAGTTGAAAAAGTTGTGGAAGCATCTAACTTAGCTAGAATGAATCTTAATAGATCATATGTTTGACCAAAATTGATTTTTAGTTAGAAATACTTAAATTCAGTTGCACTGATAAGTTGGCTGAAAGTGTGACACAACTTTGTGCTTTTACTCTAATAATGTGCATTTAGATGGGAAGTAATAATTGTGGCATAGTATTAGTTGTATTCATCATTACATGAGGCCCCATGATTTTGCAACTGCATCAATTGTTAACAATACAAATAAAGGATCTTTTCACAGCCACCAACAAAGCACCATAGATGAATTATGGTTAAAAACAAGTTAATATTTTTTTTGATGTAGAGTATAAGTATAAGTACGAGAAGAATAATCAACAATGCTCAATGGAATCTAACATAAAGTGTATAAGGTCAACTATTTTAGTTCATTGTAACCATAATCTTAAACACATAATTTTTTTTTGAACTCCATGCCAATAAGATGGCAATCTGTACATAAAAAATACAAAGTTAAAGTCAACACAATGAGGACTACTCTCCACCCTACCATATTGGGTCATGGAGCCTCATGCACCCTCACCAAACCCCCAAGCAAGAATATAGATTCGTAACCACTGTAATTAGTGGTGAAATGAATATTGCGTGTTATAATCAATATCAGGTACATTAGGATATGATTGTCTATTTGAACATTATTACTGAATTTTATAGTCACTAACATTATTCGGGAAGGTTCTTTGTAACATGTTGGTGTATGGAAGACCATATTATTGCTAGAGCATGGTCTGCAAGGAAAAGGAAAATGTGAACTAGTGTGATAAAGACACGACATTGGTACATAATAAATAAATTAGAAACTGTAAAGGGTATGTGCAGGATCATGATGGGCCAAAAAGTGGTGATATGATGGGTATTTGTAGGGTATGTGGCTGACAACTTTTTTTTAACCCAAAATTATTGAAATGAAAAGGGTTTTTAAAGGAGATTCTCAGCTTTCCACCAATATAAATTATGCTTTACTTTGAATTTAATAAATAATTATTATTCATTTTCTATTTAAATTATGACTAAAGTCTTGATTGATAGGCTGATTGAAAAACATCTATAGCTTTCAAACAGTATCACATTTTTTGAATACGAAACATGCATCACATTCTATGGTTCGTATACTATAGGATTAAAAAAAAAGAATTGAATTTAATGAAGTTTTCACCAAGTTAAGGTGGTTAGACGTACGAGTTTTTATATTTTTTAAAAGTTGTAATAAAAAAATTATAATTAATTATTTACTTAGAAATAAATTACAAAAAAATATGCATCACATTGGGACATGAGTCATCTACTTATATCTAAAATATTATAAAAAATATTATCATTTTATTGTGGTTAGGGTGATCAGATAGACACACACTTCTTATTTTTTCCCTAAAATTTAAGTACCACTGCATTGAAATTTCAAATTTTTACCAAATAGATTTTTTTTTGAAAATTAAACCTAGTAGTTTAGAAACTACATTCAATTTGCTACAAATTCTATTCTTACATATTTTTTAAATAATATAGATAACTTATTCAAATTTTTACGTCAAGTTGCCTAACTCTGATTTTTTTGAATTTTTTGCCACTTTAGGGCCTGTTTTTTCCATGATGATCCTGTACATACCCTAAAGCCTTATACAATTAATGACAAAGATGATGCAATACAGTTGCAATAGAACATAGTAAGTAAATAAAATCTAGCCATACCTTGTGTAGGGAATGAATTGAAGTTTGGACATAGAAAAGGAGGTCTTCTCTCCATGCTACCATATTGGCTAGACTTCAAGATGCACCCAATCACTTGGCTCACAAAGGCCATCCATTTGTTTACCATCTAAACTTGAATATTAACACTCAAGTTCTTGAACTATCTCTCCTCAGCAAGAACGAAAATGAGTTGATCAGCAAGACAATTTGAAAATCCAAGCACAAAATGCAAAGTATAAAAAAAGAGCAAGAGGGAATTGACAACAACCCAACACAATGCTAACTAAAATTGAAAGAACATAGCCTTTTTTATAGGACTTTGTCAATAATCAAATGCTATAGCTTAGCCAAGAGAACAATAATCAACAATGTCCAATGGAATCTAACATGAATTGTATAAGATCAACTACTTCACTATTTCATAAGCATAACCTAAAGAGCATGATATTTTAATGAATCTTATGTCAGAAAGATAGCAAATTGTTCATAAGAAATATAAAATAAAACTCAGCACAATAAGGATTTCTCTCCACCCTACCATATTGGGTCATTGGGCCTCGTGGACTCTCACCAAACCCCCGAGAAAAAGCATACATTTCCCACCACTCTCATAAGTAGTGAAATAAATATTTCCTACAACAATCAATATATATAGTAAATTAGGATTTGATTGTGTAATTGGAAATTGTTACTAATTTCCCAGCCACTATCATTATTCTGAAAGGTTTCTTGGAAGAAATTAGACCATTAAATACCACATTATGGATGGAATATGGTCTACAAAAATAGCATAAAAATGTGAGGTTTAGTATGCCGATTATGCAAAAATAGAATGAACTACATAAAATTAACAATCTTATTCAATTATAGCCATTATAACAAAAAGCTAATAACTGATAGCCACATCCCAATGCAAAAGTTTTACTACAAAGGCTAGACCTTCTAGTTGCAATGCATTGAGGTGTGCAGAGAGAAAAGGTGCAATGCTCTCAACCCTACCATTTTGCATCTTGTAGTGTTATCAGCTATCAATAGACCATTACAATTACTTATCGTAAAGAACAACAACTTTTAATGCTTGCTCTCTAATGTTGGGTTGCTAGTACTCTTATAAATGGTGATATCAATATTCCCATTGTATTATCCAGTATTATAATCTCTTCATCTTCACAGTTGTTTGAAATCTAATTCATCTGTTTAGCAACTATATTGGAATATCAACATCTCACTTGTTGAACTGTCTCTCCTAAAGGAGAAGCATGCTTTCTGGAGCAACTGCGAATATGAAGAGATTATAGAACTAACTAAGACCAAGTAGATGATGGGGGTGGAAGAATAAAAACTATACGCCTCTTTTTGCTTGCCTCAATTACATGTCTACCCATTTGCTATCTCTTTCCTTTGTTCTTTCTCTAGCGCCTACAAAAATGTACACAAATTTATCATAAACATTTGAATTTTTCTATAAATGCTATCTCAAGACAATAAGGCTTTCTCTCCACCTTGCCATACTGGGTCATGGAGCCTCATCAACTCTCACAAAACCCCTGAGCAAGAATATACATTACCCACTACTCTAATCAATGGTGAAATCAATATTGCTTATGATAATCAATTTAGTGTACATGAGGATATGATTATCTATTTGACCATTGTCACTCATTTTCCAACTTCACTATCATTATTTTGTAATGTTGTTTCTAACAATTTAGTTCATAAAATACCACATTATAGCTGGAATATGGTCTACATGAATTACAAAAAAATGTGAAGTTAATTGTGTTGATTATGGAAAAATAGAATGGAGCACACAACGTTGACCATTTTATTGCATCACACCCATGGTGCTGGGAGGATAAAACTTATAGCTATAGTCCTATTGAATTGAGTAACTATAATTTATCCATACCTGGTGTGTGTGGGAGAATACAATATGCCGAAAAAAAAACAAGGCTCGATTTCCACCCTACCATATTGGCTCATGGAGCAGCGTGTGCTCTCACCAAACCCTCAAGCAAGAGAATAAACTACCCACCACTATGATCAATTGTGAGGCCAATGTTTTACCCACCAATGAGTGAATAAAAGATCTAATCACATCGTAACACCTGCAAAGGACAATTTTTTTGATTAGTAGAGAACAAAGAAATCACAAAATATAAAGACTTATAGAAATAATTACAAATGAGAGGCAATGGACTTGCAGTAGAACAAAGTAAGTAAATAAAATGTAGAATTTCCTTGTGTATGGAATGGGTTGGAGTCTGCACATAGAAAATGAATCCTGCTCTCCAACCTAGCGTATGATGTTATTGAGCATAACTGGCTATGACCAAACCCCTGAGAACTAACATTAATTTTGCACTGGTCACTTTGGTGAATGTTGAAGGCATTGTTATTACATCTGAGTGAATCTGTTTAGTGGAATTGAACGTTATACATTTTCTATAATTTCATATTGTCATTGTGAAATGAGAAATGGGAAAAAAGTTACGTAGCTTTACATTATATAGATATGGAATAAAGGTGAAGGACATACAACATAAAAGTGGAAAGGGAAGAATATACCCCAATTCAGAGAACAATAATCAACTCTCGCTTGGAGAAAAGAACACAATCTATAGAACTTGAGTTTTTTTATTTGCATGCGCACAAGAAACAAGTGTCACTTTGCACAGGCAATAATACTTTCCATTTAAAACGAGCACCAAAATAATTGGGTAGATTGGTGTAGTTTCAAGAACTCATTGTTGGGCACTAGTTCTAGATTCAACTGCCTAACATACACAACAAACATTATAGAAAAGAAACATACTGCATGCATATCCAGGATGTGACTATCATTAGGGATCACAAAGTAGTAGGAAAAACACTTGGTAAGAATTAGATGATTAGCCAGACATGATAGTCATATAGACAAAAACATCATCGACACATATATCTGCACAAAACTCTGTCAAGATATTCTATCCACTAAGAACATTGTAAACAAAATAAAAATAACATTCTCTTTAGAAAAACTCATAGGTAGTTGTAAATATTGAATTGTGTATCCGTATATGCATAGATATCTAACACGCGAACCAATATCTAGAGACATGTGTACCAGGAAGTTGTATACACACAGTGATATGTCAATTGCATGCATGTATATTTATGTATATGCATATGTAAATGGAGACATTTATACAACTATGTGCACAAGTAGATATATGAGTAGCTATAGATAGCAATATGCCCCCTAACAAGAAAAATAACTCTATATAAATAAATAGTAAAAAATTAAATCAGAAATATAAACTTAAAATGTAAGGAAATTATAGCAAACATAATCAATAGAAAACAAAATAACTATATCTTTTTTACCTAGAGATTGTAACTTATACTTCATTGTCTTAATAAATAACCAGTGAAACAGAGAACAAAGCAATAGCGATAGGGAGTAAAGGTCTTTTTTCTACGACAAGGAGTGCAAGGGAATTAAACAAACTAAATGTCCAAACAAGATGAACTTAAAGAAGTATACAAATTCCCAATTATATATGCTTCTTTTGGTCTTCAAAAGGCAACACGACAACTAAATCCAGAGCCTGCTCAATCATGGGAGAAATAGCAAACAAATTTGATAGTAATAACTTGCACTCAGCTTCAAAGTTAAGCTTAACAACCTTTACTATTATTGTTTTTAGTCTTCTTTTTGAATTATAATTTTGGGTTTTGATTAGAACTATGAAAACAAATGCCATGTAGGTGACCAAATTGATAACAGACTCGACACTCATTTCAACGGTTGACTCATATTGCAACATGTAAAGCTCTTTTGTTGAAATTTGTAATAGGCTTGTTGCAGCCTCATCAAAAGCAGTTGCCCAAAGCTCGCCTATGTGGTCTTCAATCTTTAGTTGCAATAAATATTGGAAGTCATAGTCACCTATCGTTTTCTGGAATTTTGGGAAAAAACCATTTCTTTTCGCAAATTGTTCACACTTTTTTTTGCACTACCTACCATTCACCTCCAACGGGCATGCAACATAACAAAATGCATCAATTTTTATAAATTTTATTGTTGCCTTGAGAGTAGCTTGCAAAGTCTTTGGCAAGCCAAGGAAGTGGTCGAACATGTATGCAATAGTGACTCTCCCATTTGCCAAAGTGACCTTTCGAGGGACTGAACAAGGGGGCTCAATAGTAGGTGGAGCAATATAGCCTCTCTTGATCAATGGTTGTGCCTCTGGAATGTTAGGGTTTAATATATACAGAAGAGTTCCTACGACTATGTTAAGAACAACTCCATTAAAGTACCCAACATTTGCATTTTTCATGGCAAGGATGAGAGCTGAACTAGGGTGTGTACAACCTCTCTAACTCATGACCCTTTTCTTCCCAAGCTAAGCCCCACAAATTAACATCAATTGAAAAAGATGACAAATCATTAAGCTTAACAATCCTCTAAATTGTTTGGGACTGATCTTTTCTTTGTATGGTTGAAACCATTCCCACATGCACCACAGTGCCAATAACGTCAATTAAACTATTATTAGTGAAATCTACAATTTGATTTAATGGTGTGAAACAAAATACTTTCTCTGGCACAAAGGCCCCATCATCACAGGACTTTAACATTGAAGTTTGATCTAGAATGATTTACATCTGGTTGTTCATCTTATTAAATTTTTTGTTTGCTTGTCTCACCAATCCCTTTCACACATAGTAAGTATGTCCCACCTCAACCTTATCATAATGCATATCTACAATCTCATTAAAGCATGTAATATGTATTTTTGTGCCCTCATCATCAATGATATCAAAGTCGAATACCTATCCCTCACAACCTTGCTTGCTATAATGGTGCATATCCCTCTTTGTTGTTACACGACCTTTTATCGTCCATCTGGTTTGGTAAACATTCAACCCTTTAACAGGGCTGATTTTTGTAGGGGCATCTTGTTGCCTTGGCAATGTGTTAATTCCAAACATGGAGGCTTGTTTTGATGGGGAGGGCGACTAACAACCAACTTTCTGATCTTCTTAATCTCTAAACAAATATTTAGGTTTTCCAATTAGCTGGAAATTTTTCATCTTCACATCTAGGGATAGTATGACAATTTCCCTAGAATGAAATGAAGATTAAATACTTTAAAATGCAGCCCCCACAAACAAGGAAGAATAAAACTACAAGAATAAGCAAGGAACAACTATATCGAACCTCAATTCTCGTAGCTTTCTATACAAATAGTTTTTCAAGCACACAACCGAACCTATTTTCAATTCGCCTATAAACAAAAGGTCATTGTAATTTCCAGGCAGAGTTTCCATCTGCATGTGAGATCCATCAGATAGCATGACTTTGTATCGATCAACTGGGCTTTGATCACCTCCTATTTTTTGGTAAGACATTAGTTGGAGAACTAGAGATGGGACAACATCCCTAGCATCTAAGAGCGTAGTGCATCTGTTGTTAAGGTTGGATTCACACTTTTAGCCTACAAGGAAATTAAATTCAGTATAGTGGCAACAATGACATCTCTATTACTATGACTCAAATCTAAAAAGAAACAACAATATTGACGCATTTGCAAACCAAGACATTTTTCCCTCTAAGATCTAACTTACTCCAAAAAGGCTAATAAACTAAATGGGAAACAAGATATACAGTTCAAATATAAATAAGTTTTTGATAAAAGGGATAAACGGGTTTTACAGGGACCCGAAACCACAAAGTAACATTACAAACAAAGACCAAAAAAAAAAAGGTCCGAAAGACAAAAAGGCTGCCAAAGAGATAAAAACCAGCTAAAACTGGCAGCCACAAAAAGTGGCAAAAAAGGCATAAGAAGGCTAGCAGACAGACAAACCAAGGCCCAACCACAGCTAATCCATAGTCTTCAGGAGCTCGTCAGCAACCGCTTCCAGGTCCACCATATCCTGGACCCCATCCATGAAAATCTGAGTCATATTTGAGGTAGACAGGGTTTTTCTTTTCATACTCGATCTAGTGCACCTAGAAATCCCCGTGTCCTCATCCTGGTCTTTCTCCTTATCTAAGTCGACAATCAGCGCTCTGTTCTGGTTTTTCTCCACTCTTTCGGTCATTGCTTTGATGATTAATGAATTATGTTTGGCTATTCTGCAATTCTGATCAATAATTTTTTTCATGGTTCCTTTAATTTTATCAAGATCATTTTCAACAGTACTATCCTTTTGCATGCTATCCTTCGCAAAGGTATTCTTCTCCATCTCGAGTTGTATTAGCCCAACAACTTTGGCTTCAATTTCCCCCAACTTACTTTGAAGAGACAAATTTTTGGTCTTCAACTCACTGATTTCATAAAATAACCATTTGGCAGAATTAAATTGATCTTGAGAGCATCTCTTGGTAGTTCCAACAAAGTCATAAGGGGGGTCACTATCAGAATTGACACCAAAATTCACCGACTCCGCACCTTTGGGAGGGCTACAATTCTCCTTTTGAACATTCTAAGGGGAGTGGGGACCCTCAAGACTGACCTCGGCCCCTTTAGCAGAAATAATAGGAGAGTCTTTAGGATAGGAAACTAACTTGTTAGCTAGAGAAATAGAGCCCGCCAATATTGCATTAGGGTTAGTGCAGTCGGGAGCAGGAACAGAGCAGGCACCAGAAGGTTGGGGGGAGAGGCCAGAGGAAAAAGGGGGGGCAAGGGAAGCGAGGAGAGCTTAACACGGCCAGAAGTAACTTTAGTCCCAGATATACTAGACTGAGTATAGTCCTCATCAGGATTCGAAGGGGCTAAAGGGTTTGAGAGGGTAGGCATATTCTGAAAGTTCTCATAAATGAGCCTTAAAAGACCCGTGTGAAGAATCAGGTATCTTTTAGGGCTCCTATTATGGTCTGTAAAGCTATTTCTCAAGGAACAGAGCAAAAAGAAAGGGATGGAAACACGCACCTTATGCCGGAAGTGATTGAGCAGCATGAAGTGGTATCCATAAACCCTAGTGAAGCGACCGTCAAGAGTGATGTACTCCATGATAACCCTTAGCACTTTTCTCCATAAAGCTTTTATGGTGTCCGCTTCATAGTAACTGTTTGACATCTTAACAAGTTTATGCTTCTCCATTTCAGTCTTAGGGAACCTCATCACAACTTCATCAAAGAATTTCCTATCTCTAAAAAATTTATGTTTTTTAATCGGGATACCAGTAACCTCTGCAATCAAAGCTTCATCAATCTGAACTTTCCTCCCAAAGAGGAAGACCTCCCCATTGTTCCAGCTTTTCTCAAAGAAATCAGTAATCTCATCCTGAGGGCCGTGGAGTTTCTCGATGAACGGAAGTAAGCCACCACTTCTTATTTTACTCCACACTTTAGTGTTCTTGGTGTGTGACTCGAAACTGGTAGGTTCGAATCTCTTCCGTTCCCCACCCATTTTTGAAATCTCGGTGCAAATACTGTTGCAAGCGGAGAACCTGTTCCAGTTAGTTCCTTTGCTTCGCAGGACCCACAAAGCGTGCCAAGGTAAATAATTACTCTAACGGATACTCTCGGCCCCATGTAGTCTACTTATTTTGTAAGTAATGACTCGTACCTTCATCATTATTACAAGAATCCGCCACTTTTCCATTCACCGCATCAAGCACCATTAAAGCTTGAACATTAGAATGGAGGTTAATCCTTTTGTGCCACATGAGGATTTTATCACTCTTAAGTCCCTCATTAGCAAAAAATCCGTAACTGCATTCGCCTCGCGATAAGCGTGAGTGATTTTAATTCTGTCAAACTTACTAAGTAATAACTTAGCATCTTCAATCCAGTTTTTAATAGACCATGCGGGCTGGGACCTACCACAAAGGTTGTCTATTATATTTTTTGAATCTCCTTCAAGCCATAAATTTTTACATTTAATTTCCATTGCTAGGTTGATTATGTAATAAGCACCTGCCGCTTCTGCCACGTGATTTGTTTGGACCCCCAAAGGGGTGGCGACAGCTCCCATAAAGTTACCCGTCGAGTCCCTTAGGACCCCACCACACCCAGCCTTCCCCAGATTTCCTTTGGCTGCACCATCGAAGTTGGCTTTGGCCCAGCCATCCATAGGAAAACTCCAGCAAACTCCCTCCCTGGACTTTTTGGCCAGATTTGGGGCATTGGAAATATCCCATTTAATTCTCCATTCCCTAGCAATTCGGCTATCAGAAGGAGAGCAAACCACAGCCTCAAACTTGCCCTCCCTGAAGGGAACAACAAAGAAGTTCTCTTTAATCATCCTAAGAATTATTTCAAACACAACTTCCTCTGACGACTCCTTATCCCTGAAGACCCTGTTGTTTCTCTCTTTCCAAATTCCCAACGCCACATGGGGGAACGAGAAAGCCCATAGTTTTTTTATCAAGGGGTTGAGAGAAGGGGCTTTCCATTGAACAAAAAAGTCTTCAACTGACTCCGGAGGGACCCAAGAAAAATGCTAGCATTTCAGAAGCTTATCCCAAACCAGAGAGGAGAAAGGATAGTGGATAAAGAGGTGGTTAACTGATTCGGCCTCACTTTTATAGAGGTAGCATCTATTGGGGAGCAGAAAACCTCTTTTGCAAAGATTATCAATAGTTAGCACTGTATTTTGGAGCAAGGACCAAAAAAAGATGTTAACCTTAGGTAAGAGATGCTTTGTCCAAGCATGTGACCACAGAGGGGGGGGATTAAGAGCATGTGAGAGCCGGGCAAAAGTGGAAGAAACATAAAAACACCCAGAAGGTTCATACTTCCAGATAAGACTGTCCTCCTGATTCAGGCAAAGTCTAACAACATTCAAAGAGGAGTAAACAGAGACCAAAGCAGGGTTTATCAAGGGGAGATTGACCCACTTACCATCCCTCTAGTAATCTTTAACAAAGAGGCCATAAGTGTCTTTACAAAAAATAGCCCATCTACTGAGATTCCTGTCCTGAGTCAGAGGTTCATTGCGCGACCAACAGTCATCCCAAAATCTGATCTGGTTACCATTGCGAACCTGCCATTTCAATCCCAATTCCACCACCTTAATCCCGTCAATCATATAGTTCTAGCAACTTGATCCTTTCGGGAGAAGAGGATTCTCAATAAGATCATTGAGGGAATTGTTATTCTGCAAATACTTGCTTTTAATTATTTCACTCCATTCCCCAGAGGAAAAGAATAGTCTCCATATCTGTTTAGCTAGGAGCGATTTGTTCAGCAGTCTGATTTTTCTTAGCCCAAGGCCTCCATCCTTTTTTGATTTGCAAACCAGGTCCCAACCAACAAGAGGCATTCTTTTTCTTTCTTCGACTCCCGACCAAAGGAATCTCTTTTAGATCTTTTCAATGGTTCCAGGATATTTGGTTGGGATTTTGAAAAGACTAAGAGCATAGATAGGAAGATTCTGCAGGGAGGGTTTAAGAAGCTGGAGTTTTCCGGCTTGGCTTAGGCGAGCTCCTTTCCAGCCAGAAAGTTTTTTCCCAAACCTATCAACCAGAGAGATCAAGAAAGAATCTGGAGGTTTTAAGCATAGAGGTAACCCCAGATAAGTAGTAGGAAGGGACTAATCTTGCAACCAAGAATTCCAGCTATCTTCCTTTGTCTGTGCAAAGGTGTGTTAAAGAAATACAATGAGCTTTTTTGCTTATTTATCATCTGACCAAAAGCTCCTCCATAGGTATCCAAAAGTTTCTTCATTTCTTTAGCCTCTGAGATAGTAGATCTACCCATCACAAAGTGTCATCCACGAACTGTTGGTAAGAACAAATCAAATTGCTCGAAGATGGTTTGAGCCCCACAATAGATCTTTGAGCAACCAGTTTACTCATATTCCTACTAAAACTCTCATCCATAATCGTAAAGAGGATAGTAGAAATGGGATCTCCCTGTCTTAACCCTCTAGAACAATGAAAAAAGGTGGAAGGGGTCCCATTAATCAGAACTACCATAGAAGTAGAAGTATTGAGTTGTTCAATCAGCTGCAAAACCCTATCATTGAACCCAAAAGATTTTAAAATTTTAAACAGAAAATTCTAGTCCACCCTATCATAAGCCTTCGATATGTCAAGCTTTAGAAGAAAGCCTTTTGATTTAAAAATCGAGAGGGAGTGAATATTCTCATGAGCATGGACAATGGAATCAAGAATTTGTCTTCCAGGCACAAAACCATTCTGTTGAGGAGCAATAAGAGTGGGCAGAATGAGAAGCAACCTAGAGGTAAGAACCTTCGAAATGATTTTGTAGAATGAGTTATAGAGATTGATAGGTCCGAACCCTTCAAAATCCTGCACTCCAAGTTTTTTAGGGATAAGAACCAAGAAAGTGGCATTTAACTCTTTCAAAAGGTTTCTAGAATGGAAGAACTCTTTCACCACCTTCTCAACATCCTCCCCAACAAAATCCCAGAACCAATGGAAAAAAAGTAAAGGGAAGCCATCAGGACTAGGCGCTTTGCTTCCTTCAAAAGAGAAAACAACTTTTTTAATTTCCTCGCTAGTGGGTATAGCAGTCAACATTGCATTGTCTCTAGAGTTAACAACCCTGGGGATAGCATCTAGTAATTGATTTTGATCCTCCAAGTTAATTCCCTCTTTCTCAGACAAAAGGTTCTTAAAGAATAGGATAGCCTCTCTTCTGATGTCCTCTTCATCCTCATATTTTCTACCATTAACAACAATCGCAGAGATTTTATTAGCCGCTCTATGTTTAGAAGAAGAGAGATGAAAATATCTAGTGTTTTTGTCTCCAACCTTTAACCAAAGAGCTCTGGACCTTTGTCTCCAAAATTTCTCTTCTTTAGCAATTATCTCATGAAGTTTTGTGAGAATCTCATTCTCGTTCTCCTTAGTTTCATTCAGGTAGCCTTCCCTCTGAATTTTGTTTTGGATTTCAGAAAGCCTGAACTGAAGATTAGATTTGATTTGAAAGATGTTGCCAAAAGACTCTTTTTTCCACTTTCTGAAATTCATTTTAACTTCTTTTAATTTTTTGGCGACTCTAAATAAGGTAGTGCCCTTTATATTAATATTCCACCATTTCCTTATTTCCTCTCAAAGGAGAGGATGGGAAAGCCACATCTTCTCAAAACGAAAAGGAGTATTCCTCTTAATCTTTAAGTGGTCAGCAACAAAACTAATAGGAAAATGGTCACATCCAATCCTTGAAAGGGTCTTCAACGAACAACAATAATTTAAGAGCCAGACATCAGAGACAAGGGTTCTATCAAGTCTCACCTGGATCAGATCGGACATGACTCTTCGATTCGACCACGTATAAGAGCTCCCTTGTAGGTCCAGGTCAATCAAAGCCTGATTGTTGATGAATTCAAGAAGAACCTCTTTGCTTTCTTCATTGATCTGAGAACCACCAAACTTTTCACTCTGAAGGAGAGGGGAATTAAAATCTCCCATGACAACCTAGGGGTCATTTTGGAAGATATTTCGAAAAGCAACCAACTCTTTCCAAAAAACCTTCTGAGCTTTTTAAAAGTTAGGAGCATAAATATTAGACTGGATCCAGCTGAAGTTGTCCCTTATATGAGTAAATCTAGTGGCAACATGATTAGGACAAGAAAAAAGTGGACCGCCTCTTATGATCTTACAATTCCAAAAAGTCGCTACCCCACCAGAGGCGCCAACAAAATCACTTCCCTGAATAGAACAGTGCTGGAACAGAGAAATCTTTTCCACCTTTTCACTTAACATTTTAGTTTCCTGAATGAGGAGAATATCAGGCTTTTGGTCCTGGGCAAAATTGTGTAAAATATCCTGCTTGTGGGGGTTATTTAGTCCCCTTATATTCCAAGACATTAACTTCATGATAGTTTAGGAGAGAGGAGGATCTCAAGGATGGTTTTTTGGAAGCCATCCACAATATCTTGGAAGCTACTGTGCTCTCTTAGCCAATTTTTAGGTTTTCTTCCTTTGGCCAAGGAAATTTCCCCATAGTCAGCTTTTGCTCTCGATCTTGTTGAAATACTACAAGGGGTGATTTTGATTTTCTTTTTTTTCTTCTTTTTCTTGGATAGCACCTCTTATCTATTTGTATCATCTTGACTATTTGATTCTTTACTGAATTCCCATTCTTTTTTAAAGAAGATTTTCTGTTCCTAGGGGAGAGTGTCCATGAGCCCATTCGTACAAGGCGAGGATCTACTTCTTTTGAGAAAGCTTACCTGGCTAGGGTCCGAGTAAGTGTCTTTAACTACTTCAACAGGAGCCACATCCAAACTGGATTCAACTACTGGGTTATTTTCCCGAAGCGAGGACACAATCAGAGGAATGCCTACCTCCAGATATAGTCCCTGAATAGGAATATCGTCCAACCCTGGCGTCACAGGGTCCCGACCAATGGGGCTCATCACTGGGGAAAAAAAATCAGCTACCTTGCTTAGGGCTAGGTTCCCAACATCACATTCCACACTTTCCTCTTTGTCCTGAGAATCAGAGTTAATCTCCAGGGCCAAAAATTGGGGGATCTGGACGGCAGAGCCTTCAATTCCAGCTTCACCCGAAATATTATCAGGAAGATCAGCTAGTTTTCTCACTGACGCCGTTGCTAATTTTTCCTCCTGCTTCTTTTTCCATTCCACTTTTGAGGACCTTTTAGGGTTTCCCTTTTCTTTTACTGCCTTAAGGGGGAATTGCTTCACCCAGTGGCCAGATTTTCTGCAGTTGAAGTAGGCAAAAGGGATGGTCTCGAACTCGATAGCCTGTGACCAGGAGCCAAGTTTTGAATGGATCTCCACAGAGGAGGGAAGATCCGCTTCCTGAGAAACACCCACACATATTCTGGCAAACACCAATCTTTTTCTTGCTACTGTCATTGGATCAATCGATAGTAGCTCCCCAAAGGAGCTAGCTATCCCCATAAAAACATCCTCATTCCAGTATTCCAAAGGAAGACCATGAAGCCTAGCCCATACCAGAACAGTCTCAAAGATGGAGTCTGTTAGATCTAAATTTGAAGACCATTTCTTAAGTGCGAGAGTTGATTTCCCAATAACCCAAGGTCCTCCACTTCTAACTGCCTTAATGTCTTCTCTGTTCGAGAATTCGAAAGAAAAGAAACCTTTTGGGAGAGCTGCAACAGAGACACTACCATTTGTTCTCCATTTGTTTCTAACAAAATCCCTGACAACCTCTATATTTGGCCTTTGGCCCATAAATTTTCCAACTAGGGAACTATCCATTAGAGCAATATTATTATCAATGATCTCTTCTGGAATAGAAATTGCAAATTTTCCAACCCTAGGGCAAGAAATGTTGTGCACAGGGGGAAAAGTTGACTTTCCAATAGGTTTAACCCCAAACAGAGAGGCCCACTTCTTACGATGTCCTCCATTCATGTCACCAGACCCCACCACACCTTTGGGGTTACCTTTAGAGCATCATCGGTGAGCACCTCAGAGGAAGGAACTGGAATATCCTTCCCACCTGGGTCGTCCACAAGCTTTTTTGGGGAATCCTCCTGTTCCGGTTCCTCCTCACTTTTCTTCTTACTCGAGGCAGACTCGTGACCCGCCTGGGCCTTCTCAGATCCATTTCCATCACCCTGCTTAGTACTAGAAGATTTGAAAGACCCATTTTCCTGCCCATACCTCCACTCCTGTCCATGCTCATGCTCCATTTTTTCAGTGATAAATATAAATAAGTTAGAACATATATAATAGTAATTATTAATGTAAATGAAGTATTTCTTTGATTTTTTTGGCATACTTAAGAAATTGACAAGGAAATTGGCAGCAACAATAAACTAGACAACAAATACACTTATAGGAGTGTTGCTTGAGGATTTTTCCCTAGCCTCAGAAGAGCTAGAGACCACTGACATTTCTTTGTCTGCTCTTTTTAGGAACGGAGATTTGCAATGCCAATGGGTGGCTAGGAGGTCTATGGCTTCAAAACACAACATCGACTCTTAATTTTTTTACACAACCATTAACAATATGGAAAAAAAACAATTAATAATAACAAGGTCTTCACTGATTCAAATAATACTTAACATACAATTTTTTATTCCAAGTTCATTGTTTCAATATTAAAATTTCTTCTTTTCTCCCCTAGAAACACCAATAGTACGAAGGAAAAAAAATAATTAGCAATACATGCTTCAATGTTCTATATAATAGTGATATGAAGTATAACATTTGAAGTATGTCATGTTAAGGCTCATAGAAATAACTATTTTCAATAAAACAATAAACATTGGCAAGAATAGAGATGCACATTGCTTACATCTACTTTGGTTTACATGCAAATCTATACACAACAAAATATAATAATCTTATTTATGGATTTTCTTGTTTGTAAATGAT
>VDFB02026320.1:96821483-96831483 GCA_007258455.2 Sequoia sempervirens | reverse complement strand
AACCTTTTTTTCCTTGGACAGACTTACCCTCTATAGGGGCAGACTTGACTTGTTGACCAACCCCTTTCAGGCCTATTTTGATCAAATTTGACCAAAATTTTCTCCTTGGGCGGCCCTAACCCACAAACAGGTGGACTTGACCCACAAACAACCGGACTTGACCCACAAACAGGCAGACTTGACCCACAAATAGCTAGATTTGACCCATAAACAGACAAATTTGACCCACAAACAGCTAGATTTGACCCACAAACAGCCGGATTTGATCCACAAATAGGCGGATTTGCCTTGAAAGATAGCCATATATGCCCCGCCATTTGCACACTGTTTACCCGTTTTCCTCCGTTCAAGCGTCAATCTTCTTGATTTTTCATTCTCTTTCCAACGGCATATACCACTTCATACTTTTGAGAATTTCTCAGGGCCCATTTTCCTTTCCCATCTGCCCTCTCGGGGGGGGGCATACCCTACCATTCTCTCTCAATATTCCATCATAAATCTTCCCTTGGGAGACTAGGGTATCCCCTCTAGATAGCCATATATGCCCTCCTCCAGAGCCATACATTCCCTCCTCAACAATCCCGATCAATCATTTACTCATTTTGAGTAATCTATCATCCATTTTGAGCCTTCATCTTCTCGTTTCGAGAATCATTCATCTGTGGTGAGCAATCGTTTACTCATTCCAAGTAGTCGTTCATTCGTTCCAGTCAATCTTTTACTCGTTTTGAGTACTCATTCATCCATCCATTTCTCCAATCAAATCATCATTTTCCCCATCCAAATCCCCTAAACTTCGTCTTCAGTTATTATCCAAATTGACCTAAGGGTCTGATCTGATTGTTATCATCAACATCTGCATAGGATTGTCATCCATCCTAAGTCAATCATCATTGTCAGCCCAATCAATCCATTTTCAATCTCAAAGTGGATTCGGTGCCACAATCATACATTTATCCTTTAATCTGATCAATCAACATCCTAAGTCACCTAGGATAATCTCTAAATGGGGTTTACAGTCCCTCTCATCATCCTATTTGATCCATCAGTCAATATTATCAATCGATCAATCTTATCCAATCTAATCGCAGCCTTATCCAATCACCTTCGACCCAATCAATCTACTTCCATCTCGAAGTAGATTCGGTGTCATAATCATCCTTTGATAATCAAATACAATTGTCAGACTCAATCCCATCGCATCATCCAATCATCCTAATTTGAGCTTTAATCCAATCCCGATCTAAGCTTGCCCTAAATCTCGATTTGAGCTTTAGTCCATTTCCATCCAAAATCTTTATCCATCCTCTTTTTCCTTTCATCATCATGAATTCTTATCCTCCATCAATAGTGGTCAAGGTAAACCCTAATTACGTTGACGACGATAATGAACGTCTTTTCGATCAAGAAGAATGTGACATGGATCCCCTTGACACTATCATTGCTAGTAAGTTTTCTCCACCTGCTTTCCAAAATCCAATCATCCCTTCGAGTTATCTTGTTATGTCTTCATCCATGCCTAATCATGCTCCCTATGCTACCTGTGACAAGGGATACCCATCATATCCATCATATCCTTCATCTACATCATCCTCTTATCCTAGTCTGCCATCACAATACCCCTATCCTAATCCCCCATCCACATCCTCCTATCTCAATCCTTCATCCGCATATACCCCCTACCCTAATCTTCCATACCAATCTCCTCACCCTAATCCTACATTCGCATCAACCTATCCTAATCTAACATCCACATCCACTTCTCCTAATCCGACATCCACAGTTCCCTATCTCCATCCACCACCTCAATCTCTCCATCCTAATCCACCACCCGCATCCTCGTGTCCTAATTCACCATACCAATACCCCTATCTTAACCCTTCATCTAATCTTAATCCCCCATCTATTCCCAGTCCTGTATCCAATCCCATTCCACCATCTAATCCTTGTCCACCAATCCCTAGTCCTAATCCCCCACTAATCCATAATCCCTCATCCACTCCTACCACACCATCTCAGCCTAGAGTATGCAAGTCTCTCATTTCAAAAGTTCTCCAAGGACTTATAACAAATAATACATCCCCCACCCCACACCTTGAAGTTGTGGAATCGTGCCATCCCAACCCATCATCCACGATCATTGGTGACGAGGCCCTTCTCCACCCAATGCCTATCATTGATGATACCACCCCTCGTACCCCTCAAACCATCGAAACCATCACATCCCCTGAATCCACTAAGCGCCCATCTCCTACCATCACATCTATTGAATCCATTGAACACCCACTTCCTACTCCAAGAGTCGTCGAACCCATCAACGACACCCAAATCCAATCCACTTCTCCCACTCCTAGTGTCACTAAAATCCATTCCAATGACTGCATCAAATCCTCCATCCCTCCATCCTCCCCACTTAAAGAGTCCCACCAAGACTCCATTATCATGCTTGATCCCGCACACAATGAGTCATACCAAGAGCCTGATCCAAAGCATGTTGACATATCCCCTTCTCTAGATCAAGATCCTACCATCCCATCTAGTCCACCTCAAGATCACAGTCCCCCATCCATTCCATTCCATGATCCCCTTGTCATTCAAGATCCCATCGCTCCATCTCCATCTCCATCGCATGAGCCCGCTACCACAAATCAAGATCCTATCATATCCCCTAATCCCTCTCCTAATACCACCCATCCAAATGTTGCTACCCCATCATCTCCCTCTTATGATCCCCCATCATCGCCTAAAACTACTATCCCCACATCGCTTGCATATCCCCTTGGTACTCTCACATTCTTCCATGGTGGCCTCCTCACAGAAGAAAAACACAGTGTATTTACCACCCATCATCCTCCACCTAAAAATGGACTCGCATCATGCTTTCAGAATAACACAAATCCTATCATGGATCACATGCTCAAGATCATGAACTATCAAGGAAAAGGTCTTGGCCTTCATGAGCACGGTATTTTAGAGCCCATCCAAGTCAAAGAACAAATCCATATGCAAGGTCTTGGACCTATTTCCCAAGACTCACAATCTAAAGATGTTGGTACAACCTCTAGACGTCCTCAACGAGCCTTTTCCAAAATAAATTCTGGCTCTTCCCATCGCTCTACTAGATCATATGTTGCCATCCCTCCTCCTCTATTGTATCACCTCAAAACAACCGTCCATATTCCTCCTTCATCTGCTCCATCCATTTTGGGTCCTTACATCCCTCCATCCACCATCTCCCATCCTTCATCTACTCCATCCATCTTGGATCCGTATATCCCTAGATCACCTCCTCCATCTCACCCTTTCATCCATCCAACACCTATCCATGTCATCCATCATAAACATCCCTCTTGCATATCCCATAATCAGGATCAACAAAGGCACATACCTACACATCCTCCATCTACACATAATCCTCATCATCCTACCTCCATTGCTTCACATCATCCATCTCCTCACACCCATCCCATTGCTACTAAAAGCACTTTGGATGCTAACATAAAAATACATAAATCCAAACATCCACATGAATATAAATCTCCCCATGTCCCCTCTAAAATACATGGTGAAGAGAAGAAAAATCTAAATCCAAATCAAATCCATAGGCCACAAAAGCCCACCAAAGAAAAAATAAAAACCATGTGGATCCCAAAGAAAAAAGATGCAATGCCTTCAAATGAAAAATCTGTAACAACACCCAACATTGCTCATCCAAAAGCTAATCATTTTCATCCACCCTCTCCTAAATTTGTTTTGGGTCCCTATGTCCCACAATTCACTATTCCATCTCCTCCATTATCCCCACATTCTCCATCCATTAATCCCCTTATCTTTTCACATCTACCACCACATGTGCCAATGTTGGTCCTAAACTTACCACCCCGTCACATACACATCCCATCATTCCATTCATACCCTTTCCAGCATCCCATCCATTACCCCACATATCTCCCACATCCAATCCCTCTAATTCATCCTCTTGCATAATCAATTTATCCTAATAAGGTTGTACCAACATCCAACAATCGGTTTGAACATGAGCTGTTAATACCTCATATGGAACTTAATGCTTGAGTCCATCCCTATCCTTATCGCATGTCTTCTAAATCCACTTATTCGCCTCCTTATCCTTCTCCATATCCTTCCGCATGCTATCCAAAAAAGCCAAAAATAAAAAAAATCCAAAAAAGTAAAAAATAAATAAATCCAAAAAAGTCAAAAAATCCAAAAAATTAGAAAAATAAAAAAAATAAAAAAATGGAAAAGATAAATAATCTGTCCAATGGTGAAAACTTGGCAAACAAGTGCCTTGGATAAGTACCATGATGAAAACCTAGCAAACAGGCATCATGCGTAAATCCCCATCTGCACTTGGGGGCAGCTTCCTGATATGCATTCCCTCCATCCGCTATGCTTCCTGCTATGCACCTGTATTCGTGTTATACGTCCTTTTCATTCATCCCATCCATCCTACCTATCTTACACATCTTGCTTGGAATATCTCATTTATCCCAATCCTTCATTCCTCCTTGTGATCTAGATAACAATAGGGGTAGACATATAAGCATGCTTTGGAAACCTCTTAGCATACATCCCCTTCATTCGCACTCATCTACCTTCTTTATCCACCCGTCATGCTACCCTCAATCTCCCTTATCCATGCATCCTATCTTCATCCATCTCACTCCTTTATTTCCCTATCTTTCTCTATTGCATCCTTCATGCCTCCTCGCACATGACATATCTAGAGTGGGGGCATCTATCTTCCTTTGTGATACAGTCCTTGGAGACATCATTCATTCCATCAGAGCAATCCCTTCCATTTCCCTCTCCTCATCTCCTTATCGTTATATCCATCTCCCCATCCTTATCTTCCTATCCTTCCATCATAGCATCCCTTTTCATCTATCCATCTGGTAACCTTTTCCTAATCCAAATCCTTATCTTCCTATCCATCAATCCAACCAATCCTTTTCATCTCCCCATCTTCATCTTCCTATCCATCAATCCAACCAATCCTTATATCCACCTTCCCATCCTTATCTTCCTATCCATCAATCCAACCAATCCTTTTCATCTCCCAATCCTTGTCTCCTTCTCCTCATCCCATCTTATAATCCCTTGTCATTGGTCTCTAGCTATAGGCTATTCCCAATGCAATCCAATGCCATCTATCTTATCGTCATCATTTATGCTTCTTTTACACATATTTTCCATCTCCTATCCTTTCTCATCATTCATCTCTCCATCATATCATCCTCCCAATTCATCTTTTGATGATTTGAATAAGTATCCCATCCCTGAGCTTTGTGATCACCACCATCCTCCAATTCAATCTAGCAGGTCTATCATGTCCCATCATGTCGGTCTAATCATTTTATCCCCTTATCTAGGGTTATCTCATCATTCCTCAACCATTGTCTATTGTTGGTCTTTCGCCGAACTACATTGCCCCTGCACTTTCACGTAGGCAAGGTCGATCATTTGATCCACCTTCGGGGTTCCTTTATCGCCTATCATCAGTCTTTCTGCTTTGTCCATCTTATGCTTTATCATATATCATCATTCTTCATCTCTTTTTCCTATTGTTTGTCCCATCTTTATCATCCATTGAAGTCTCCATCTGTCGTTAGCCTTTTATCAAACTACGAGGGCTCTGCGCTTCCACATACGCAAGGCTAATCTTTGATCGACCCCCGAGCCCCTAGGTCACTAGGATGTGTCAGTCTCCTATCTTGTGTCATGTATCTTGTGTCGTGTCATCAAGCTATGCCCTTATCTAGCTGGTTCTTAACAAATGTGATCCACTTGTATCAGCAAATCCAATCAGTTTTGAATATCCTGTGTTATATCGGTGTTTCAATTTAGTATCCATCATTGGTCTCAATAGGATGCATCCTTCCTAATAGACCTCATCAATCCCATCCATCCCCTTGATCCTATGGAAAAGGATGTTTGAAATTGATTGTGATCTTTTGATACTTTTGGCTTTTGTTTATCATTTGAGCTCCCTATCATCACTTGTCATGGTCGCCTTGATCCATCATATCATGGTGTGCTTTGAATAGTCAACATAGGGGCGTATCTTGATCTTCTCTTTGTTGTTGTCTTCTCAGTTGTCCCATGTAGTACCCACCAAGATCCCTGAGGTCTTGTGTTACGTTGGGGCATGCTTGTGTGCTTGTGGTTATCCCAATACCTGGCCTGACCAAGGTCATCGCGACTTTGGGGTGTTGGGATAGCCTTCTTGTTTGATGTGTTTGTTTCATGCATTAGACACTAATCTGCCTTGGTTCTTCATACCCTAACATCTTGTGTATTATGCTATAGCAAAAATTAGTGCTCTCAAGATGGCAAATTGCATTAGGATTGCATTTCACTTTCCATTCCATCCTCTTGCATGTATCCCCCATCCATTCATCCTTCATCAATTTCCCCTCCCAATCTCCTGCCACCTTTGCATCATCTTCTTCATCTCCCTTTGCATCATCTTCTTCATCTCCCCTTGCATCATCTAATTCATTTCGAGAGCACACCCGTGTTCTATTGAACCCGCATGTCCTCTCGAGGGGGCATCCTTCATCCCTACTTTTTCATCATTTTCTTTTTCTCTTCCTAGTCACTCCTTTGAATGACTGGGGCATCTTTCCCAATCTAACTATCTTCTTCTAAGTTCTATGTTTTAATATTCTTTGAAATGATGCTACTTCGTAACACCATCTCAAAGAGGGGAAAAATATAGACACCTAAATTTGGACACTTAATTTATCCAAATTTATCCTCTTTCATCTAAACATCCCCTTATCCGCATTAATTAAGTAATATCACTATTATTTAATTAATCCCTCTAAAGTTCTTCTAATCCCTAAGGTATCTAGTTAAATAATTAAATACCTTCCCTCTTTCATCAAATAAATTAAATAAATACATGTCATTTATTTAATTCCAATATATGTCACATCCTCCATCATTTTTATCTAATCCTAATCCATCTTCTAATATCATCATTAGGGATGTGCACATTCCTAATCCTTGATTAGGATGTCACATCATCCAAATTTTGCAAGTTGGCCTCTAATCTCTCTTAGCCACTTAACCCTCCTCTAATCCTTTAATAACTAGCCTAATCAACCTCTCAAGGAATTTTTAATTCCTTTTATCCTTTCAAGGAATATTAATTTTTTTTTCTCTTCCCCATGTGACATTTGACTTGTCACATCAAGTCACATGTGAAATCTAACCCTCTTCTAATCTTCATTAATTATTCTAATCAAGTACTTGCATAACCTTAATCACTTAATTGAGTCAACCCTATTAAATGCTTTCTCCTTTTGACAAGGCATCTCCATTCTCCATGTGAATTTTTAATTCACATTTAATCCCCCAATACATTTAAAGGAATTTTAAATTTCTTCTCTCATCCCCATGAGAATATTTGAGTAATTTTTAATTCCCCACATGTCATTTCACCCACATAGGGACAAGTACCTCCTTTATGAGGAGATCTTGTCCAATCCAAAGGTACTATGTACCCCATCCATGTCATGTACTATCCTTCCACCTCATGTACACATCATCCTTTTTAAGCCATATCACATGCCACATGTCAAGATGTGAGGGCTTATGAGTTCTCAACTCACGTTGGCCCTACATCTTGATCTTGGTGGCTCAATTTTGACAGTCCATTTCCCTAGATATTTCCAAAATCTCTATAAATACCCCTTCTTTTCTCTCATTTTGGGGGGAGATCATGCATTGTAGCCAAACTCTTGTAAAAAATTTATAGGAGCCATACTTAGCCATTTTTCACACTTGCATCCACTTTCATCCATTATCATATCATCATCTAGCTTGCATCTTGTGCCATCCAAGGAGCATACAACACCAAAGATCGAAGGGCCAACCAAAGGATCGATTCGACATAAGGTAAAAAGTTCCATTTGTTGCCTTTATTTTGTGTTGAATCCAACTAGGCTAATCTTGAGGTGTAGGTTGTTTTTAGTGTTATTTTGCACTCTTTTTTTTTTTGCTCGTATTCTAGCACATAGATTCAACCTATCACACACACACACACATATATATATTATATATTCATATATATATTAGAATATATATATATATATTATATATTCATATATATATTAGAATATATATATATATATATATAATATATATATATATATATATATATATATATATATATATATATATATATATATATATATATATATATATATATATATATATATATATATATATATATATATATAAGAATTATGACAACACACACCTTTTGCAACCATCAATGCATGCAAAGAACAAAAGATACACCTTCACAAAATTTCTACAGCTGGCGTCAATTGTGATATTTCTATGTTCATCTGCAAGAAGCCATCCACATAGGACAGAGGGAAGACAAACCAAGTGGGAAGAGGTGCAATTGAAGGAAATTGAGAGAGGGGCATATTTGTAAAACCATTCGCGTAGTATTTGCGAAACAACTTATCTTAGTTCCAAAAGTAGATTGTTGGCTATTGCTTTGTAGGTTGTTGCAAATGGTTTGGTTTGTGAGTTATGTCTAGCCACCATTGGGTGCAAGCAATATTGTTTCTTTTCTACATTTGATGTGTTCCATACATTAAGTATAGTATAAAGGAAGCCCTATCTTACATCTCACAACTTATATACAATTGGATAAACAAGAGTTACAATCATAAGTATTCCAAGCACATGCAAACCATACAACAAGCAATCTTAAAACCAGCTAGCATTCAAGAGACCAAATATCCACACAACATTTTCCCTCACTTGACTGGTTGAGAATGCTACAAATTCAAAGCTTTTGTTTCCTATGATTATTCCTTTCTTCGGGATGGACAACATATTATAGCCAAGAGAAGCTTTGAATTCCTAGCCTTCTCAACAAGGCAAATGAGGGAAAATTCAGTTTGGATGTATGTGATCTTTCCACAAGTGTCAAAACAGTGTAGCCTTATGGGAATTTCAGCCTAGATTTTTTTTAAAGGGAAGGCCATTTGTAACCTTAGCCTTGGTATGCAAGAAGTTGGAAAATGAAAATGGCTTGCAAGGATTCCAATCAAAGTATACAGAAGATAACCAACGGGTAAGAATACATAAGACAACATTCAAGATAGGCTATATAGCAATGACTATTTAATTGTATTACAACTATAAGGAGAAAACAAAAAGGAAAAAATAAACATAATAGGTTTCAAAGTTTAAAAGCCATGCCAAAAAAAAAATTGTTTCACCTCTTCCAACTCGCTTCAAACAAACATCTTTTTGCCAACTTTCCTACACAATAATAGGCAAAACATTATCACAGTTGACACATTTCTTTTGCATTTCCAACCACCCTACCTTGCAAAAAATACAAAATAACACCCGCCCACCTTCACAAAAGTTGCATAAACCTTAATCCAACTTGCACCCTCACATAAGCTAGCCATCATCCCTCTCAACTCTCATATTAGGTATAGCAACAAAATGACACCAAACAATGCCTCATTAAAAATTTACCAACATTCGTTTTGTTCCCCTAGGCATTAAAGGGCAGTTGTTATTACGACAATACCCAATACACACAAAGCATACAACAATTAATATTGGTGCAAACCAGCATTTAATTTCTGCAACCTTCTCTACCCACACGGTCCAACAAAAACCACCCAATTCCCAAAGTAGCCAACAACTGCCTCTGCCACCTTTTTTGCGGTTACCGGAAGCCAAAAAATCTCGGAGGCCGACGAAAATTCTAGCCGAACTTATAACCCACTTGCCACCTTTTCCTCAGTCGTCGGGAACCTAAAATCTAGTGAGGTTGCTGACAAAAATTCTAGGCGAAGTTGGCACAAATAGCCCATCGTCTAATATATATATACATATAAATATATGCACATATACATATATCTACATATGTGTATGTACATAATATACATACTATACATGTGTGTGTATATATACATACATATACATATAT
>VDFB02026320.1:96790949-96817569 GCA_007258455.2 Sequoia sempervirens | reverse complement strand
TCATATGAACAAGTCACCCCACAAGATTGACACACATGGGTTTGAAGGCCACCACTCAAAGACTCCCTTGGATGGCATTGTAGAATAGGGTTATTATGATGGATGACACTCTAGGTCAAAGTGTTGATCGCCTGCAATGTCTCTACATCAGCACTCTCCTTTGCAATGACTGGCATAACAATGTGCTCACGAGGCAGCCTAGCGAGAGCTCGTCTCCTTTGCCGCGTAGGATTTGGCTGTGCACCGGGCCTATCCTGAGCTGACCCCCTACCTATCCCCTAGAAGTCCCTCATATCAAAATAATTTGGGATTTTTTTCAATATGAACTCACTGTATAGTTTCCTAAAAAAATATTGGGGTACTTCACAATTGTTGCACGGTCGATCATCAAAGACCATGTACCACCTATCATAAAAATGGTCCCTAATCTCTTGGTGGTGACACCAATGAATAGGAAACCTCTTCGCATTGAGGCTAAGATTTTTATTTGTGCGTGGCTCAGTGAATAATGAACACAAATCACCTTTTGTAATTTTTAAATCTTTGTTTATATGATAGTTTATCTGCATAATATTCCCTAGCCGCCTACCTCATATCTTGCCATCTAGTTATTTGTTTGCTAATTGAATCCACATTTTTTTATCATATCTTTCAATGAATTTGTGAGGGTCATTCTTTCTTTGGTTGAACCATTTGGATCAGTCAACCTACTAATAAAATCCTCAATTTTTTTTTTGTTGCTCTCAATCTCACTCATTAAATTTTGTTGACTGCTAAGAGGGTGTTGAGGGATTGGTGGAGGAGGTTGTTGTTGAGGTTGATTTTCTTGTTCATGATTTTGTTCTTCAGGATTTGGTTGCTCTTCTTGTTGAGGATTTTGTGGGTTTGCGGGTTCATTTGCATCTCCTACAAATTAAAAAAATTATATATCAAATATAACCTAAAACTAAGAAATTCAAAACAAACAACAAACAATACTTACCTCTCCCACCTGTTTGTCATTGTAGCCCCATCCTTGCAAAGAAATAACAACTCTTGTTGAAAATTTGTGCTCAATACCTCCTCCTAGAATGCGAGCGTGAAAATTAGGGGTTTTGGCCACATACAAAAGAAGAAAACAGTTGAAGTGAAAATGAAGACTTTCACTTTTTTTGTTTGCTTTTAACGTGCTATAACGCGAGCGCGTTATAACACGCTCGCGTTATAGCATTTTCAAACTTTTTTTAGAAAGTGTCCACGAAATTACTACTCAACTTCATGCACCCGCCCAGATATGCATATATATATATATATATGTATATACATATATATGTATACACATAATTTGTATATAGACCAACCTTTCACATGAAAGCCCTTGTATAGGGCTAATTATGAATTTCAGCATTGTATGACAATGGTTACAATGGGATAAACAAGTTAATGTTATGGAATTCATTCCGTTGATGTCCACCTTAGGCTATATTGTTTCATTTATGGCTTCCATTTAGCATCTATAGTTGCAACAAAACAAAATAATCAATGTTTTGGTTGCTATATATACATACATATTTATACACATATCCATACAGAGATATATATACATATTTATATGCATATATATAGATACATATACATATATCATATATATATATAAATATACATATAGACATATATATATGCATATATATTCATATATATATATATATACATATAAATACATATCTATGCAAATATACACATACATATACATATAAGAACATATACACACACATATATACATATACCTATACATATACATACATATATATATAATATATATATACAGTTACATATAAAAATATATCAAACCATAGGATAACCGCACAAGCAGGAACTCACCAAGGGAAAATAACCCGGATTTGTGCTTCCATTTACCATCTATGGTTGCAATAGAACAAAATAGTCAATGTTTTGGATGTTGTATATATATATATATATATGTATGTATGCATACATACACATAGATATACACATACATGTATACATATATTCACACACATATATACGTATATATATATATATATTATAATATTTACACATATATATAGATATATATACACATATATACATATACATACATATATCTACACACATACATTTGGTGAATGTTGAAATTGAGATCTCTTGTCTTTTTTGGGTTTTCCAAAAAACATTTGATTTTTTTTGTAAATGCTATATGAGAAGGATAGCAATGTGTACATGTAAACTATAAAATAAAACTCAAGACAAATAAGGGTCTTGTGTGAATGGCTGGAAAATAGTTAATGTGTTGTGTTTTTTGGTGAATCACCCCATCTGGCTTATGGTTGAAACCAATATTTATTCATTTAGGGTTGGTGTTTTCGTGGTGACAGTTTTGAGTCGGTATGTTACTGGGAGATTTTTGTGTTTTGTGGGTTTTGTATGCGAGGTATTGTTGGAAGCCATTTTTTTTTTCTATTTAGAATAGCTCACAGATAGTTGTAAAATTTGAATGGTGTATGCATACATGTATAGATATCTAACAGGTGACCGAATATCTACACACATATGTACCAGGAAGTTGTATAGGACAGGGAAATGTGAATTACATGCATGTGTGCTAATGTATATGCATGTATGTTTATGTACATATGCATATGCAAATAGAGATATACATACAACTATGTTCACAGGTAGATATATTAGTAGGTCTAGATAGCAATACTTTGTTGGTAGCGATATTGTTTGATTTATGGTTTGACTTTTGTACATATGTTTGTCTATGCATTTGGCACTATCATTTTTAGTGTTTTGCAGGTTTGGCCATCTGGGTGAGTATGGATAACAATATTGTTTTCTACACAACTTTTTTTTTTGTGGTGATTGAAATGCAGTAAAATAGTTAATGTTATGTGCTCCATATTGTTTTGCATAAGGAACTGTTCGCTATTGTTGTTTGTGTTAGGCTTAATTGTTACATTTATGGCTTCCATTTATTGTTGGTCTTATTAGGACCATCACCAGTACATGCAAAACATACATTAGTCAATGTTGATGTGAACCAGTGATTGGAAGGCCTAAGAAGCGGGAGGCTGACCAAAATTTTGAGCAAACTTATAAGCTATTTGCCACTATATCTGTTAATGTGTGTGTGTGTGTGTATGCATATATGTATACAAATGCGTATATATATGTATATAGGCATATGTATATATATTCTGAGCAAACTTATAAGCTATCCACCACTATATCTGTATATGTGTATGTATATGTATAGATGTATACAAATGTGTATATAGGGTATGTACAGGATCAACATGGAAAAAAATGCCCTTAAGTGGCAAAAAATTCAAAAAAACAGAGTTAGGCAACTTGACGTAAAAATTTGAATAAGTTATCTATATTATTTCAAAAATATGTAAGAATAGAATCTATAGAAAATTGAATGTAGTTTCTAAACTACTAGGTTTATTTTTAAAAAATATATTTGGTGAAAATTTGAAATTTCAATGTAGTAGTATTTAAATTTTAGGAAAAAATAAGAAGTATGTGTCTGTCTGACCACCCTAACCATAATAAAGTGATAATATTTTTTTATAAGATTTTATATATAAGTAGAGGACTCATGTCTCAATGTGATGCATATTTTTTTGTATTTTTTTTCAAGTAAATAATTAATTATAATTTTTTATTACATCTTTAAAAAAATATAAAATCTCATATATGTGACCACCTTAACTTGGTCAAAACTTCATGAAATTCAATTTTTCTTTTTTTAATCCTATAGTATGCAAAGCATAGAATGTGACGCATGTTTTGTATTCAAAAAATGTGATACCATTTTAAAGTTATAGATGTTTTTCAATCAACCTATCAATAAGGAGTTTAGTACTAATTCAAATAGAAAATGAATAATAATAATTTATTAAATTCAAAGTAAAACATAATTTATATTGGTGGAAAGATGAGAATCTCCTTTAAAAACCCTTTTCATTTAATCAATTTTGGGTAAAAAAAAGTCATCAGCCACATACCCTACACATACCCATCATATTGTCACTTTTTGGCCCATTTTGATCCTACACATACCCTATATATACATATACATATACCAGAAGGGATGATGAAAATCCCATTGTGTATGGTTGTTTTATATGGTTTTCTTGCAATTTTTTTTAGTATTTTCCACCTCTCGTCATCTAAGTGACTATTGATAACAATATTGTTTCATTTACATCTTTTTTTTGACAGAGTCGTTGCAATGCAATAAAATAGTTAATGTTATGTAGTTCATATTATTTTGTGTCAAGCATTGTTTAATATTCTCATCTATGGTGTGTTATTTTGTTTCATTTATGGCTTCCATTTACGACACCAGTCCTTGCCTTGTTCTTCCTCATCCCAGTCAAGCTATGTATACATACACATGTTTGTAAAAACAAATATCTATGTAGTGAGTGAGCACATATTATTGGTTGGAATTCTCTGTGTCTATGTTGCTATTAAACATAGTTGTGACTGAGGATGACAAGTTTTTGTTAAGCTGCAACTACTTTCATTAGTTGTGAAATCTATGTGAAGGTGCGTTGATGTTATCTTGTGTTTTTAATGCAATGAAATAGTTAATGTTATGTCTACTATTTTTTTTTGCATGCATCAATGGTTCCAAAAGCTCTGGGATGCGACAATTTTGTGGTGTTCTTTGGCAGGTTGTCAAGAAAGAACGAAGGAAAAAGACAGCAAGCGTGAAGGCCTATTATTGAAGGAAGCAGGTAGAGGTGCATCTAATATGGGTTATTCTTGGGAAAAATATTCTTTCATTGTGTCGATTGTTGTTGGAAAGACTATATACTTTTGTGGGTTTTTGCATGTCACTAGTAGTTGGCTATATTGTTCCATTTATGGCTTCGGTTTGTTGTGAATGGCTCAAAAATAGCTAATCTATTATGTTGTCGAAGTTATCAGTAATGTATTGTTTTGTGTCATTCTGAGATTCTTTGTTGCTATTCAAGGTAGTTATGACCAAGGATGGCAAGACTCTATCAAGGTGCAAGTGCATTCACTGGCTGTGGAGCCTATGTGAAGGTGGTTGGACTTGGGACTCTGTTGTTGTGTCAAAGATGGCGGGCATTTTCCACAATGATAGTGGAGTCTAGCAAAATGACGGAAGTGTAGGGGAGGCTAGCGAAATTTCATTAGCATTGATTGTTGTATGGTTCATGTGTAGTGGTCTTGGTGCAAGTAACATCTGTTTTAAAGTCCTTGGAAAACAAAACAAATGTATGTATAGTTATCGATACCATATTGTTCGTTGTCATTCTGAGGTTTATGTTGTTGTTGAAGGTGGCTATGAGTGCAGAGGGAAAGCTTTTGTGAAGTTGCAAGTGCATTGAATGTTGTACAATTTTAGTGAAACTGGTTGAAGGAGATCTTGTGTTCTTTTACATGTATCAATGGTTCCAAAAGGTTTTCTCTACAATATTTATCATATATACACATATACATATATATACACACACACACATGCACATACACATATATATATACATGTGTGTATATATATATGTATATGTATATGCATGTATATATATGTATATGTATATATGCATGTATATATACATATATACATACATATATATATGTGTGGCTTTCTGCATGTGGGTGGTTGTAGAAAGTAATGTTGTTTGATTTGTGGCTTTCATTTTCTGTTTTGGTTGGAACACAGTAAAATAATTGGTTGATTGCTATTGTATAGCTCGAACTATATTGTGCCTTTCTGCATCTAGCCATTTTGGAGAAGGTGTTGTTAAAATGGTTGTATTTTTTCCAATTTATGAAGAGATTGTGTTGAGAAAGGAGCATTTTTTGTATGGGTTTGTTATTGTCAATTTTTGCAGAGTTTGTGTTGAATGTTTGCATTTTCTGGCTATGTTTACAATGGAATAAAATTGTAGAGGATATATATATATATACCGGCAGGGTTAGAATGAACAACATTAATTATTTAATTCTCTTCCAACCATAGCCAGATAACGAAAGCCATAAATCAAACAACATTAACCTAATGCAACCAACAATAATGAACAACCCCTTATGAAAAACAGCACCATGAGAACGTGAACCCTATATCAATCAATTAATGATACCCCAGATGGGGAAATTTAGCAAAAAACACAACAATTTTTATTTTCTAGTTATTGTTTGAACATAATAAAATAATGAAATAATTAATGTTTTTCATCAGATAACAAAAATTAGACAACATATTTGAAACAATCAATAATACCTTATGGCAAATCAACATAGTTACAATTGATGATAACTGCATAAGGTCAAACATTTTTCTCTATTGCAAGTCATAAAGAGAGACCAACTAAAAATTTATATATATATATAAATACATGTACATATCTATACATATATATGTACACAAATATATACATATTAAAATATACCCAACATATAGCCGACACGGGTAGCGCAGTTGGCTTGAGGCTGTGGGATGGCTCCTCATGTTCTCAGGTTCGACTTGCTCTTGGAATTACCTAGTGGTTGTGGTTGTCGGCGCCGCAGACACCCTCAGGGACTAGTCTCACTCCCTCGCTCGCCTCTAAGTGACGCTGGGCGGGGGGCCGCGGGGACACCCTGAGTTACTAATATATATATATATATATACCCAACATATCTTAAGGAACAAAACAATAATTAACAATATCTAATGCAACCAAACATATAATTAACACCATTAGTTATTTTATAAGTATCAACCCAAACTCCATACCCTTACATTTTTAATTATACATATATATATTGATATTAAAATATACCCGATATAGCCTAAGAAAATAATAATCAATAATACCTAATGTAACCAAAGATAGAATCAACATCATTAATTATTTTATTCTTTTCCAAGAATAACCAAAAAATGAAACCCATAAATCAAACAATATTACTCTTTATAGCCACCCACATGCAGAAAGCCACAATATATGCGTACCTATACAATAACAATTGACAAAAATGTCATATCCTCTACAATTTTATTCTGTTTCAAACATAGCCAGAAAACACAAACATTCAATACAAACTCTACGAAAATTGACATTAACACACCCATACAAAAAACACTCCTTTCTCAATACAATCTCCTCGAAAATTGGAAAAAATACAACCATTTCAACAACACCTTCTCCAAAATGAAACAATATAGCTTACACAATGTTCACAACTATAATCGACAATTCCCAATGGATTGACTATTTTATTCCATTGCAACCATAACCACAAACCGCAAACAATAAACCAACCAACCTAATGTAACCAAACATAGAATCAACAATTCATAACCAAAAAATGAAAGCCATAAACCAAACACCATTGGTCTCAATAGCCACCCAAATCCAGAAAGAAACAATATAGCCCAGGCTATACAATAAGAATTGACTAAAACTCCATAACCTTATCAATCTTAATCTTACCTATATATATTGATATTAAAATATACGCAATATACCCTAAGGTAGACAACAATAATCAATAATACCTAATGCAACCAAACATACAAGCTAACACTATTAATTATTTTATTATGTTCCAACCATAACCAGAATACTAAAGCCATAAATCAAACAACATTTCAACAACTACCCACATGTGCAAAGCGATAATATAGAACAAGGTATACAATAAGAATCCACCAAAACTCCATAACCTTAACAATTTTAATGTTACATATATATATTGATACTAAAATATACCCAGTATAGCCTAAGGTAGACAAAAAAAATTAATAATACCTAATGTAACCAAACATAGAATCAACAACATTAATTATTTTATTTTGTTCCAACCATAAGCAAAAAATAAAAGCCATAAATTAAACAAAATTTCTTTCTATAGCCACCTACATGCAGAAAGCCACAATATAGGTCGAGCTATACAATAACAATCCACAACAACTCCATATACTCTACAATTTAATTTTGTTGGATACATAGCCACAAAACGCAAGCACTAAACACAAACCCTATGAAGCTTCACAGTAACAAACCCATACAACAAACACTCCTTTCTCAAGACAATCTCCCTGCAAATTGAAAAAATACACAATTTTCAACATAGAATCAACAATATTAATTATTTTTTATTTTTTCCAACCAAAATAGAAAATGAAAGCCATAAATCAAACAACATCACTTTCTACAACCACCCACATGCAGAAAGACACAATATAAGTCGAGCTATACAATAAAAATCGACAAAAACTACATATCCTCTACAATTTAATTTTGTTACAAACATAGCCACCAAATGTAAACATTAAACACAAACCCTGCGAAAGTTGACAGTAACAAAACCATACAAAAAACAATCCTTTCTCAACACAATATCCTCCAAAATTGAAAAAATACAAACTTTCTAACAACACCTTCTCCAAAAAGGAATAATATAGCTTAAGCAACAAAACTATAATCAATAGCACCTTATGGAAAATCCAATGAAACATGGGAAACACTATTTTCTGTATATGCACCTCTTGCCAGTCGCTTCAAACAAACCCCTTTCCCCCAACTTTCTCCATGCTACCTTATTTCTCAAAGCCTTCAAACATATGCAGATAACGAAACCCATAAACACAAGCCCACAAAAAATTACAGTATCAAGTCCATGCAAAACCACTCACAAGAAACGCGAACCATAAATCAGACAAGGTATTTGAAACAATCAATAGTACCTTATCGCAAATAAAGCAATATAATTGCCAAGCACAAATCAAACAATATCACCGAGGGTTATTATACATGCACCTCTTCCCACTCGCTTGAAGTAATCATCTTCTCGCCAACTTTCTTACACAAAAATAGGCAAAATACTATCACGATCGACACATTTCTTTTGCATTTCCAACCACACTCCCTTGCAAAAAACATAAAATAGCATCTGCCCACCTTCGCAGAAGCTACACAAAATTTAATCCAACTTGCACCCTCATAGAAGCTAACCCTTGTCGCTCTCGGCTCTCATAGCAGGTATAGCAACAAAATGACACCAAACAATGTGTCATTGAAAATTTACCAACATTCATTTTGTTCCCCGAGTTGTTAAATGACATCTATTATTACAACGATCCCCAATACATGCAAAGCATACAACAATTAATGTTGATGCAAACCAGCATTTAATTTCTGTAGCTTTCTCTATCCACGTGGCCCAACAAATGCCACCCAATTCCCAAAGTAGCCAAAAATTGCCTCTGCCACCTTTTTCGTGGTTATCGGAAGCTAAAAAATCTGAGAGGCTGAAATTTTTTTTGATTGAACTTATAACCCACCCACCACCTTGTCCCCGGTCACCAAAAACCTAAAAACTGGTGAGGCTGACAAAAATTCCAAGAAAAGTTGACACAAATAGCCTATCGACTAATAAAGTCTTTAAAGTATTCAACTAAAAGTTAAGAAAGATATTTTCAAAGCCACCTCGATGGGACACCTACCTACTCAAGACTTTCATGCCATTTTAAAAATTGAAGGATAGAGAAAAATTTGCCAAAAGGACAATGATATTTCCTTACCTCTACAATAAATATTAATGGGCTGACTATATACAAGTGCTGTCGTGCTTGATAAACCACTCAAAGACAAATTCCACAAATTCGAATACGTGAAGTGGAAATCTATTTTCCTTAATCTTAGTCAATTCAACACGTTAGCTCTGGAATCTTCTTCATACAGAGTCTACCTTATCTTGTAGATGAAGAAATCTAAGCTTACAAATCGTATAGAACCTCATCTCCATTGCCAATACTGTTATACACAATTTTGCAAAATTGTTGAAAACATAAAGTTTGTGCATTCTGGTTTATCAGAAATATTTTTTTAGAAGATGGGTATGAACACCCACAGTCAAGATGCCAAGGATTCAGACAAAAATTGTGATGAGGTAGGCCTAAGTTATGTATTTAGCAATCCAATTGTAATATTTCTCTTTGGTTGCTTGCTAGATGAAAGTTGTTCGAAGAAGAAGAAGAAGAATGATTCACACACACAAGTATCGCCACTCATTGCTGCTCACCAACACTTCCATTAGCTGCAACATATACGTCTATCTTAGAAATTTATCCATATTTTTCTACCACAAATGGGAAATATTTATATTGTATGACATCATCTATAAATAGATCATCAAACTTTCCTTTTAGTTTAAGCAGTTTCAACAGTGGTTTGTTTATGGGGACAACAGATAAAAGAACGTTTGACAATTTGTTATTGGGTTGTGATTCGTTTTGGGTTCTGTCTACTGTTTATTCGTGCAGAAGGAAGAGTTGAGGGAAAGGCATAGGAAGTAGTGCAAGACTTATGGTGATCAATGAACAAACAAGAACGTAAGATTTTGTATTATTTCTTCTGTGTTGTGTTGTGCTAAGAAAAATACACAAGGAGCTGTAGAATGAAAATTTATATTACTGTTATGTCTTTAATTTTCTAATGTGCATAGTGTTATGAACTCTTAACTAAATTATATGATGATTAATATTGATTCAACAGAGTTTTGCAAAGTCTAATATAAATTATTTTTACATTTCTATTTTCTTGTAGTAAATTTATATATACTCTTTGAAATCTTTACAGGTTTATTAAATAACCAGCCAAATATAGAAGCCATAAGTCTAATTAGATTTTATCATATGGAAGAGAAGCATAATTCTATGGCTTCTCTTCCTGCACTTCATTGCGACCCTTCATTAGTTTTATCAAACAACATATAACACAAGATTTTGAAAATCTGTTCTATTGATATATAATATTTCTGCTGGAGCTGGTTGAGTTTTTTTAGCTTTGATAGCCTGTCATGAGCTCTAAATTATTATTTTTCTCTATAGTTTTAGATTCCCTAGAAGTCTTCATATCATGGGAATAGCTTGACTATTTTCCTTACCAATTTACTTAAGCTTCTAGGTTTTGAAAGATATGGTGTGATATAGATTTTTGGTTCATTGGTTGAGGTTCCATATTTTACAATTACTTTCAGCTAAAAAATTTGAATTAGGAGATCTATAATCAAGTCATTGAGCATGTTATAATAGTTGTGATAGTATATTGTTTTAGTATTCATAATTGAATGAAATGTATTCTTTAGATCTATATACCAACATACAAACAAAACATGATTTAATGCACAAATATCAATCTACCATTTTCTTTGGATCTTTTGAACACCTCAACAAAAAACATGTGGATGTGGTATTGTATTTGATTATGTGGACATGAAAACTTAATCATAAGTAGGGGCCTTGTCAAATAGACTATTGTAATTTTTTTGAAAATGATTCAAAACTGTGATGTATGATCTTGAGAGGAGTGAAGTTGAGGTGCTTAGCTACTAGATCCTCACTTCTTTTAAAAATGAATTATAATAACATGAAATTTAAAAATTAAGTTGTTATAGAACCTTTTAAACTTGTAAATGTATATTTATATATTTTAAAAATGATAAATATTTAAAAAAAAAATTCAATAAAAAATGGAAAAATCAATTATACAAATATATACTATTGGTTACATATTTTCCTTTCTTATACTCTTTTCCACATCAAATTAGTAGAACTTTAAGATCAAATTCACTTTAATGGTTATCTAACTAAACCAATAAAATGGTCTAGCTGGGATAATTATTTAATTTAATTCATTTAATTAAATATGAATTAAGAATCAATTGATCTTAATTATGAATATTACAAGAGTAGTAACATAATTAAGGTGAATCAAACATTATGAATTTGCTATACCAATTATAAATAGTGCATTAATTAGTTCAATTAGTGTCACGACTAGAAATAATAGACATATAGTACTCTAATTATTCAATTAATGTGAATATAAGAATTATTAATTTTTTCAATAAAATGTATAATTGTGACTAATCAAGCCTCATAAATTAGTTATAGCACTTAACTAATCTATCTGGATATTTGATTGAAACAATTATAGTGTATGTTTAGTAATGTGCATGATCAAAGCTAAAAGAGAATCAAGAGAGTAATCTTATCCTTTTTATATGAATGAATAGTTATCCCTAAATACACCCATCACTTAAACAATCAAATAATTGATTAGAATTGTGAACATAATTGAGACTAATCAATGAACATTTATATATGTATTGTACTCATTAAATATGAATATATTTTACCAATATTTAGATTCATTTAATATGTTTAATTTGTATAAATTTATAACTAAATTTATTATAATAACATACATTTGAATATTATCTATAAATCTGGCAAATTTATGTATTTGTGCATGGTGTCATATCTTACTTTAATTTCAAAAAATTCTATTTATTTATTTTCCTCAACAATTTCAAATTATTTTTCTCATTTTTCTCATTTCCCTTTAATAATCTTTGATTTTCTTCAGCACATTATCTATTTAGAAATCAATCCATCTTCACTACACATATTTTCATATCAACCTTTATTATATTAAGATTAGTGAAACCAAATGTTAAATAAAGGAGTTATAAAAAAAGCTCAATAAAAACTATAAATTATGACATTGCTATTAGGATTCAGTTGTGTAGTTTTGGTCAATCTCATTGACCCATGTTTCATGAGTAGTGGTTCAAATGAAACCATCTCTCATTAGAATGAATGGTCCACTTAGCACTCATTGCATATAGGGGATGCTTGCAAGAGTGAAGCATTGGCCTTCTTGGAAGGTCATTTATTCCAAGACTATTTCAACTCAAATAGAATTAATGACTATTCCAACTCAAACAAGATTAATCATATATTTTCTCCCAAGATTAAGTCCACTTGCTATCCCATTTGCAAAACCTTCAATAATATTGTACCTTATAACAATATAATAAATTAACACTGGATAATATGGAACTACAAAGTTGAAGAAGTGTAGCAGTAAAAAGTTAACTAGGGCAGAGGACCCAATACTTGAGCATGTTTCAATAGTTGTGATACTAGTTGTTTATATAATGCCCAATATTTTTATCAATATTGGACCAACAGTTGTGACATGACTATCCATAATTAAACAAAATATATTCCTTTGATCTAAAAGGAAACCAATCATGTGATGCCAAATTAGCACTCAACTACCCATGATGTGAATGCAGAAGTTTTGGTCAACTACATCTTGAAAAAAAGCATCCTGATGTGGCATCATATTTGATGATGTGGCCTTGAAACAAAAGATATAAGTAGGGAACTTGCTAAGTAAGTTGTAAAAAATTGGGAGTGATTTGAAATTTCCACCTAGGATAATTAGAAGCATGAAGTTAGGGTGCTCAACTATTGGACCGTTCTCTCCCCCAAAGTACTACAATGACATGCATCTTTTGTTCCACATTAGACTACTTTGGCATGCCCATTATGATCCCACATTGTAGATTATTGAAGTTGGCATATAGTCAAGTCTATTCACACATCCTTAGCAACTCAAAGTCACAGATGATAGCTAGTCAAGTCAAAATGCCTATCGAGGGAAGGAAATGGGACTGTAAGCCTTATTCAATAGGAATGTTGTAACTTTGATCGAATTCAAAATAAAATCAACCAAAATTCTGTTGTATTTACATGTGCATGAATAGCATAGTAGAGATCGCAAAATTCCTTTTTTTTTAAGAGGTGGCATGTTGTTTACTTCAGAGAAAATGAGGTTGTATGTCCCCACAAATAATCACTTCACTTGCATGCCAAGAAATGAAATTATATTAATGTTTATAGATACCTCACATCCTTGCCTAACACCTCATACCAACTAGTACCACCAATTATTTGGCAAACCGTTGTAACACTAAACACAAGGCATTTTAATGGGAAAGCTATTTTTAATTACCCGTCTTAGTTGATAAACTCGTGGGGATTAAAAAAATTATGTTGTTTCTTCTTAAAGACTTGAAAGAGTATATGTAGGAGTTAATTAGAAAAATTATTATTCCACATGACTAAATCTTAAAGTTATATCATAAATAAATTGTAGTATTAGATGAAATCTACTAAAAGTATTATAATTTTAATAAAATAATGGATTGTCTTAGTTTCTTATTATTTTAACTATTTATAGAAAATTGATCACATTAAATAAAATAAAAAATATTATTATTACTAATTAAGTGCATATATGGTAGAGGAGAGGGGCCCATAATGGAGCAGGGTCTAATAGTGGGGATAGAAGTAGTCCTCGGTGAGCCCCATAGCAGAGCACTTTAATATCCAATTGTAGAACACTTTTTATCCATAAAGTACGCAAAGTGACAAAACATGTGATGCCACATCAAGGTTGATGCAAGAAGTTGGGTACACAAAAAACTCAAAAAGTGGAAGTGTTTTTGCTGTTTTTTAGAATTTGTCACACTTGGACTGAAAATTTGAGACACTTACACAATGAATCTTAACAAAATTCAGTAATATGAAATTTAGAATTTTGAATCTAATTTCCAAATATGTAAATTATTCAAATAACCAGATTATAGAAATTAAATTTTGATAAGGATCTATAAAAACCGCATTTTAAAAGTCCCTTTTTTTACAATACCAAGCACATGTACGAACAACACTTTTTGACCCTTGAAATAAAAGTATTTTGCTAATTCCTTTTGGGAAAAGAGATCTAACAACATGAATTTTGGTCTAAATTTTTTTTTGTAATTTTTGCTTGAATTTTTTTTTTATTAAATTTTTATTGGCCTTAATTGCTATTTTTAAAAATCAACGTGTACAGACAACATAATTTGACCTAAAATAAAGATATTTTTACTCTTTTTTTTTCATTGTGTGGAGAATTGTCTGAAGTTTGATGCCATATAATTTTTTTTACAAAAACCTTAACCAAAAAAAGGTTATTAAAAAATAAAAAAAGCTTGATATTTCAAGTTTAAGGACTAGTTTTCTTATAAATTAATTAAAAAATAGCAAACATAATCCAATATTAATAAAAATTATATATTTAGAAACTAGAGATCATGTTCTCTAATGGTTTTTAATTTTATAGATTGATTCAAAAAAGAAGTCCATTAGCCATGTTGTCAAAGTTGGGCATTCTTCTTCAATCTACCTTAGTTTTTTAGTTCTAGGTCAAAGTCTAAGGCTCAAATTGCCAAGCCTTTCCCAAGCCTAAGTCAAGGCTGGATGTGGTGTGGGAATTCAACTTTTAAATAATGTGTACGCGTTACAAAAATGTGTACACATTATTTAAATGAAACGTGTACGCATTTCATAATGCATACGCGTTATCTATTTACCCGTTGAGTAAAGGTAATGCGTACGCATTATGAAACGTGTACACATTCCTGGAACATAACACGTACATGTACGCATTTCTAATATGGTTTTTTTTCCCTAATTTAAAAAATACTAGTAAAACACGATTTTCCTGCAACATTCTTTTTCTGCAGTACGATCCGAAAGTGTCATTTTTTGTGTTTTTTATTGCAAATTTGTCTTGTGCAAGGCATATTCTATTCAAATTGTTGGAAGAGAAAAAGTGTAGGTTGAATTTTCTGAAGTGGAATCAAGTACAAGTACTTTTTAGAAGATTTGGAAAAAAAGAATTTTTGGATGTACTCACGATGTTTTTGTACTTTAGAGTTTATAAAAAAAATGATCTTCATAGTACATAGTTTAATTTGAATATTTGAAGGAGGTGGAAATTTGAAAATAGGTTTTTTGAATTATTTTTTTTGTCATCAGAAAGGGTTTGGTAACCATGGGTGATAAGAAAAGACAAAAAAAAAGATGTAGAAAGTTAATGGCACCCGAAGAAATTCGAACAAATAAAGATGAGGAAAAAATACAAAGGAAAAGGAGAGAAAGGATTCATCATATGAAAGATTTGGAAGCATCTAGTTCCAAGAATGTTCAAGAGGAAGCCATGAATGATGAAATGAATGTAGATGATGCAAATGTGGAGATGGTGAGTATGGAAGAAAATGCAATTACAAAGACAAACCCAACTATGCCTTCAACTTCAACTTTGAATGATATGCAAACAACTTCGGGTATGTCTTCAAATCCACCTCCCAATGATATGGAAAATGCACCTATTCAAACAATCTATCCAGGTATTTTTTCAAACCCAATTTTTGATAATATTGATAATGTTTATTTAGATGAAGTTGGATACACCATTGATGAGACCAATAATATTAGAGTTGAAACAATGCAAAAACAAAAAAATGATGAAATTATATCTTATGAGAATGCAAATGAGAATGAAATCCCTAATATTGATGAAAATGAGAATGAAATCCCTCATATTGATGAAAATGGGAATGAAATCCCTTTTCCATTTGAAAATGAAAAATGAAACCCCTTGTGTGAATGAAAATGAAACTCCTTCTATGGATGAAGGTGAAAATGTTTTTTTTACAATTGAAACAGATGTGCTAGATAACCTTCGTGGTAAAGTTTCTTCGAGACAAATTAGAAATTATGGAAATAAAATATATAAAATGTTCTTTTATAGAAATAAATTAGGATTCCAATGTCAACTCATGGTGCAATTGATGAGAATGTTGAAAATGAGAAAAGTGATTAAAAAATTAGGCTTTTTTTGTAAAATCAAAAAAAGAAAGATGATTAAGTAGAACAAGTCATAGCTAGTGTTGTTAATGCTATTGATGTTATTGGTAAGAAAATTCAATTGAAAGATAAGAATGTGTTTCGTCGTGCAATAACAACTACTCCAGTTGATGAAACAACTTCAAATAAAATAATGTTAAGTAAGATTAGTAAATGTGTAAAAGTAAATCCTAGAACTTTGATAAGATTTGCTAAAAGAGAGACAATATTGAAAAGGATCCTATTAATCAATGTTGGAGTTTTAGTGGTAGACTCCCAAGATTAGACATGAAATTAACTAATAAAATTAAAGCTTTAATCGATAAATTTTGGCATGATAATACAAGCGTATCACCTAACATTAGAGATGTCTTAAAATTAAGGGTGGGTTTCAAAATTCAAGAACCTCTTCCAAAGCATCTCTTAGATATGACTCAAACTGAATTATATAAAAATAATTTAGATGCTTCAATATTACCATTGAATATTAACATAAGTCAAAGATCATTCAAAAAGTGTAAACCTTGGTATGTTATAATTAATAAGCAACAAATCTCGTGTTGTTGTAAGACTCATGTACAATTTTTTTTATTATTATGATATATACGATGCACTTTTCATGCTAACCAAATTATGCAAGACATTTGTGGCATTAATATGCCACCTGAAAAAATCAAATATTTTATAGCAGGTTTGTTTTGTGATCCCTCTTTAAATGGAAACTCATTTTTTTTAAAAGCATGCATTTTTGGAGAATGTGATAGATGTGGTAACTTTTCATTATTAGGAGAATGTATGTATGAAAGTAGTTTAGATGAATTTGGACAACAATTAGTGGATGTAAAAAAAATTAAAAATATTGAGTATTCTTTAAAAGATGAAAAAATTGGAAAACGTGTTGAGCTAATTGTGGAGAAAGTTAGTGTGCATGCTTTTATTAATGAATTTAAAGATAATTTTGTACCTAAATGTGTTCAACACTCTCATAATTCTCATTGGCTTGATAATCAATTCTGTTTATGTAAAAACACATTCCCAATTGGAACTATATTGTCAGTTGTTGATTTTGCTAAAAATTATACTCTTGCTCCACAAGAAGAAATTTAATCATAGTATTATAATTCAGTGCAAGTAGCTATATTTGTTCACATTGTTTATAGACATGCAAAAGATAGTATAGAAGATAATAGAAATTTTTTGAGAGAGTACCATTTTTATATAAGTGATAATCGATTATATTCATCTAAGTTTGTACAATATTGTTTTGATATATTTTATAAAAATTTAAAAGAGAGAGGAATTCAAATGCAAGAACATCTCATATAGTTAGATATTTGCACATGTCAATTCAAAAATGCTAGAAAGTTTTATTGGTTATGTAGAGTTCATAAGGAAAATAATATCCAACACATATGGATTTTTTTGAAGCTGGTGATGGTAAGGGAGAACAAGATGGAGCAGGTGCATGTGTGAAAAGAGCTCTTGCTAGAGAGCAACAAAAATTTGAGGATGCTGTGAAATTTAGAGATGCACATGCAATTGTAGATTGGTGCAATACCAAATTATCTACAAGAATAAGTGAGAGCTCAATAATTCGATGCTTCTTTTGGTTAGTTGAAGAAAATGATATTTTTTCTCGACAACATTGTGAAAAAATTAATGGATCTACAAAATGGCATTTGTTTAAGAGTTTGAATACAAACACATGGACAATATGGACAAGGGATTTGGCATGCTTTTGTCAATTTTGTATTGTAGGTGATTGGGAGGCATGTGAAAATACGGAATGGGTCAAACAATGGCAACAAAGAGCCTTACCGCCTACATTAACACATGTTCAACATGGAACGACAATTGAAGATAATCAAGTGTTCACATTAGATGATTATGATCGTGTTTCAGATCTTGTACAAGAAGGTACATTATTTATTGAGTTGAATTTTGTATGTATGCATGTTTATATGTGAATTAAATATAAGCTACTCTTCATTGAATTTTGTATTTATTTTTCCAGGACATGTGTATGTTGTTGTTGCACCTAAGGGGAATGAAGAGGAGACAGATTACTGGTTGGCTACAGGTGTTGAGAGAAAACATAAGTTGGTACATCCTAGAGTGGATGATGACAACTTTGAGTATCCAACCGGTTCAGTGGTTGTTGTTGGCACCTGGCTTCACAAATATTTGATGAGAAAGAATGGCTTGCCTGCATTTGACGATTATGAAAGACACAATAAGATTATACATTATTCACATTTAATTTTGGCAACCAATATAAAACTAGTTAGATATCAAGGGAGGCCTGCTAATAAAGTATTATGGACACTTTCAATGGATGATCATGAGACAACCATAGATGCATTAAAAAAAGAGAGGATGCAGATGGTACAATAGAGTAAATAAGTATTGGTAAGTATATCTAGTTGTTTATATAGTTAATTGATATATATATATATTTGTATTTAATCATTTCCTAATTAAAGTTTTATATCATTTTTTGTTTTAGGTCTCCCAAAATTAGATGATCTACAAAAAAGTGAGGAGATGCACATATATTACAATGGAATTCAAATCTAGAGACAGGTAACTATATATAGTTGTAGATACATTTAATTGATAGTGTAAATTCATTCTCTCAACTCCCCTTAATCCACCCTCTTGCATCCCCTTAAGCCATCCTCTTAAAGGACCCTTAAGTCATATCCTCTTACATCCCCATAATCCATAATCTTGCATCCCTTTAAAAGTCACTCTCATAATTCCCCTTAAGCCATCCTCTTAGGGCCTGTTAAGCCATATCGTAAGGTTCATGACATGCATCCCCTTAATCCACTATCTTACATACCTTTAATCCATTCTATCAACTTCCCTTAATGCACCCTCTTACATCCCTTCAATTCATTCTATCAACTCCCCTTAATCCACCCTCTTGAATCCTCTTAATCCTCTCTCTTACATCCCTTTAAGTCATTTTATCAACTCCCCTTAATCCACCCTCTTGCATCCCCTTAATCCACTATCTTTCATCCCTTTAATCCATTCTATCAACTCCCCTTAATCCACCCTCTTACATCCCTTCAATTTATTCTATCAAATCCTCTTAATCCACCCTCTTGCATCCCCTTAATCCACTCTCTTACATCCCTTTGAGTCATTTTATCAACTCCCCTTAATCCACCCTCTTACATCCCCTTAAGCCATCCTCTTAAAGGACTCTCGTAATTCCCCTTAATCCACCCTATTGCATCCCCTTAAGCCATCCTCTTAAAGGACCCTTAAGTCATATCCTCTTACATCCCCACAATCCATAATCTTGCATCCCTTAAGTCACTCTCATAATTCCCCTCAAGCCATCCTCTTAGGGCCTGTTAATCCATATTGTAAGGCTCATGACATGCATCTCCTTAATCCACTATCTTACATCCCTTTAATCCATTCTATCAACTACCCTTAATCCACCCTCTTACATTCCATTAAGCCATCCTCTTAAAGGACTCTCATAATTCCCCTTAAGCCATCTTCTTAGGACTTGTTAAGCCATATCCTAGGGTTCATGAGATGCATCCTCTTAAGCCATCCTCTTAACTCCCCTTAAGGCATTCTCTTAAGACCCGTCTTAAGCTATAAATCCTCTTAGGTCCCCTTAATCCATCCTATGGAAAACATCTTTTGGATTTGTATGGAATTTACTATATATTCTTCTTTTCTCACATGAATTTTTTTCTTAAATGACTCATAAAAATTGTAGTTACTTACATTAATTATTTTTCCAGGTTCTCATCAAGTTGGTCTATGAAGTGATTGGTGAACTAAAAAACTATTTTATCAATAGACTAGATGTAAATATCAATTTTTGGTCTTCACCTAAAAATTGATAAGTTTTGATTGTATCTACATGCACATATATGTTTCATCATTTTATATAGTTGTAATAAACATCTTGATATACATTATATATGTTTGTTTGATGTCACTTTTTAAATATCTTGTTCCAATTTTATAGATTATATATTTCATGTCTTGTATTTACCACATTTTATATAATTATTCAATTGTATAGATTATACATTTTATACATACAAGGAGATAGTTTTTTTGTTTATTGATTCAAATATTTGCTATCTAATTGGAAAATAGTTAAAGTTACCTGCCCTTAATTTATTATGAATATGATCTAAAATATTTAAGGAATGTTTTAATTTGTCACCTAACCATGTGATAAATTATATATATTAAATTTGATTCTAGATAAGAATTTATATAGTGCATGTAATACTTGAAAATTAGATAAAATATAAATAGTCTAATGTATGAGTGCATATAATCATGAAGATGAACATAACAAGATATCATAATTGACTGCATATATAATCAGCATATTAGTAAAGTCAAGTACAGTATAAATAAACACAAAATATGATAATAACGTATTTCAAGGTAAAACTAAGAATGGGGTAGTCCATAGAGATTTAGAGTACCAGTCCAACACATGCTATATTTAAGAAATAAGGTAGGAGATCTATAGTCCATAAGGAAAATATAAAACCATCTAACTTCGGGAGTTGAGTCGGTCAAATCCAAAGTCTCACTCTTGTTTCCTATGATTGACTAGATGTTTTTCGCATCATCTTTGTAAAATTGCAAGAACTTTGAAACTAATTTAAATTTATTTTAGAAATTTTGATATAATTAAACATATTTAAACTTGAAAATATAAACTTTTAGATAAAAATAAATTTAATTAAATATCTAGTATTTATATAGTAAAAATGATTTCTAGTATGCATAAATTACCATATGATCATGTGAATTTGTAACTGGCATATTTTCTTCAACGGGTAGCATAATTGTCACTTGAGAAGATGCAAATGCCTGATCTACTATATCCTACATATTCATATAAAGCAAACAATGTGTGAAAACCTCAAATATATATATAAAAGGTTCGTAAAAATTGTATAGGAGATTTAAAGTAAAGTTTACAACCTCAAATGATATGACCTCTTGATCCACTTTTGAGATTGCCATAAATACCAATGTTGCTGTCTCAGTGTCACGGCCCATACATGGAGTATGTCCTTAGAATTCCACAATATATAGATGTCTGACAATTACATTATAGATCATTGACGGCACATGTGTATGTAAATGAAAAATTAAATTAGATCTATGTTGTCCATTTAATTTGAACTTAACAAAATTTTGAAAGCACGCACCTGAGTTGATGATGTCTCAGGAGCGCTCACCACTGTAACTTGTGGTTGGTCAGTACTAGGTATTGTATGACCTCCCTGCATCTAGATATAATATATCAATTCACACATGTGTACAAATTCAAATTAAATTAGATATATATCCACATAAATTATTTAATATATATTGGTTCAAGTACATGTCGAAAAGGTAAGCCTAGATCTACGTCACTTGACATATGTACACGATGATCATATTGAGTTTCAGGCATCACGTGCTCATGCGTCTACACCAAACACTTATTGAATTAATATTATATTATATATATAATATGATGTTATTATTTACATGAATTTTTCATATTTCAAACTTGAATTAAATTTAAGTTCAAAAGATGAACATACCTATGTAGGATGATCCTCAGAATATAGTAAATCTAGGTATGACCCCGTCCCAGATGCATGTGCATCACCTGAAGTGGATGTCTGAGTATCCCTATAGCCTGAGCCTCCATGCTCTCTATTGGCCACTTCAGTGGCCACATGTGTAGTCTGCTGAGTGAGATGTCCTAAAAGTGAACTCAATTCTCCTAATGTCGATAACATGGTCTGCTACTAAAATGCAGCGGGAACACTAGGAGAAAGAAGAGGAACAATAGGAGCAATTGGAGCACATCACTGAGGATCGACACGTGTTCCTAGTCTATTTTGGGGCATGCCACACCCAACTCCTTGAAATGACCTCATATCAAAATAGTTGGGTTTTCTACCCAACTCAAACTCAGCCCATAACTTTCTCAAAAATTATAAGGGAACCTCACTGTTGCCATGTGGTGGACTATCAAGCACCATCCACCATCTATCCCAAAAATGCACAGCTATCTGTGGGTGCCTACACCATAAAATTGAAATTCATTTTTTCGTGGGTGGAATGGGTTGGTTTGTATGGGGATTAATAAAATATTGGCACATGGCTTGTTTGGTAATTTTTAGGTCATTGATTTCTTTATATGATAATCCATCCACATAGAATTATCTCCTCTCTTCTCTCCATTGATGGAACCTAACTAGGTCAGCATCAATAGATCAAATAGAATCAATAATAGTTTGCATCATAGATGCAAACCATGCAAGATGGGGAGGGACTCTAGGCTCATTTTTTATGAGATCTATATTTCCTTGAATGACAATGAGGTTTTCTCGGATATTCTCTCTTAATTGATCTTCATCAACTACAGGAGGGGGTGGAGGGTTAGGGGGTGGAGAATGTGGAGGTGTGTTAGGGTTATGTTCATGTGGTGGATTGGGATGTATGAGATCTATAGGAATTTCTTGATTGGGCATTAAATACTCTAAATTAAACAATGGATCCATGTGAGCAATGATATGGCAACTGTATGTTAAACAATTAAAAATTATATATCAACAAACTAATTAAAAAATGCACACAATTTGAAAGTTATTTAAAAATAACATTGAACATGGAAAAATTCAAAATATATTTCATTTGAAGACCATTTGATTTATAACATTATAAAATCCATAACATTAAAAATTCATAGCATGTACACACATTAAATTGAGTCCAGTGTGGGGTTGTTAATATGAAGGGTAGATTTATGAAATTATGGGGTTTTATTAAAATTTATTTAATCTCATTCATTATTTTCAAATAATACTAAAGATAAGAATGAAAAATTAATAGAAGACATTGAAAGGGACACATAGATATATTCACCAAATTTATCCCCTTAAGAAATGTCAAATTCCCCCTTAAGACATCATTTTACGATTTAGGGTATAGGATGACTTAGGGGATCTATGTGTAGTAAGGTCCTAGGACAAAATGGTCCATGGCTTAAGGGAATAAAATTTGGTGAAGTTTCCTAAGGCAACCAAATTTAATTTTAAGGTCCTACAATTCAAAATGAATAGATGTATTAATCAAGTATGGCAAAATTTAATTAAATCCGAGGACATAAATTGATTTATCTAAATTTTCAAATTTCGTGTATATAGATACTATTATAGTTTTTTATATTTTATATATCTCTATTTGTGATTAAATATTGTTAAAGGCTACCTCTAGGAATACTCTCCTAGGTCTAGCTAATCCCAAAGTGAAGGAAAAATTATTCATTCTCAACAATCAGAAAAATGCAAGTACAAATATCTAAAAATGCTAGAGGGTTATCTAGGAAATTTAAGCAACCAAAATATTCCACAACCATCACTTTGTACATCCAAATAGAAGAATAAGGTTTTTTGGGAGCTTCTAGGTCACTAAGAGATCAACTCTACAACTAACATGTAATGAGGGTTCAATAATCCAATTCTTCTATTTAACCATGGATTTAAAGAATGAAACTAACATAAGAACTTTAAATAGTATTCAAAACAACTAGTACTTTCTCATGTAACTAAGAATCCAAAAGCAAGAACCCAACATGAAAAAAGAGAGAAATAAGAATATATGCAACTATAAGAAGGAAAGAGATAAATATACTTTATGAATCCTATTTCAAAAAATAACTATCCTCTAATTTACCACACAACTCAATGCATTGTTAGATGATTTATGGTTATAATATACTCATAGGGATTCTATAGAATACAACAATGATATCAAAAATCCTAATCCTATTAAAAAAAAGGATAGAATAACTCTATAAGATACATTGCATACATCTTCTACCCCAAGAATCCAATATATAGACATAAGGATTCCTAGGAAATAACAAAATGGCAACACCACAGTCACTAATAATGCATGAAAATACTATGGTAAGTAGTTTTTTATGACTCTCACATGTGTTGAACCATCCTAAAATAGATAATAACTCTTACACAATCTCTTTATTTCAACTTCACTATACAAGTTGGCCTAACTAACTCTCAAGAACTCATCTAAGAGACACAAGATCTCTATAGTGGGACAAAGTAGTTAAGAATAAATTCTAAGTTTAACACTAACATTAAAATTTATAATCTCATTCATTGTTTTCAAAGAATACTAAAGATAAGAATGAAAAATTAATAGAATACATTCAAAGGGACACATAGATATATGGTAGTGACCTAATTGCAATGTACAAAATAAACAAAGATGAGCTTGAGCTCTACTCACCAAATTTTGAGAACTTCTTTGATCCCCTTAAGAAATGTCATATTAGGACCCCTTAAGACATCGATATATGATTTAGGGTGATAGGATGGCTTAAGGGGATCTATGTCTAGTAAGGTGGACTAGGAAAAAAATTTCCATGGCTTAAGGGAATAAAATTTGGTGGAGTTTCCTAAGGCAACCAAATTTAATTTTAAGGTCCTACAACAAAATGAATGCTAAATAAGGGTTTAGGGTTTAGATTTAGAGATTTGATGACATGAAAACATATCGAAGACACATGATGGATTTTGAACCTATTTGGACCTCCAAGCACTCTTGGATGATTTAAAAAGGAAGAGGAGATCTAAACCCTAAACCCTAAACCCTAGACCCAATTTTTTTTCTAATCATATATTTTTTGAAACATTTCTATGACATAGACTCTTCCTTTGAATATTTATATAAATTCTAGACGTGCATGGATTTTAAAAAAAAGAACCTAACTGCCACTAAGTGAGGAATCAATTAATCAATTCAATAAATAAATAATAATAGAAAATAAACATTTGGTTATAGAATTGAAAGGCAACCAAATTTAATTATAAGGTCCTACAACAAAATGAATGCTAAATTAGGGTTTAGGGTTTAGATTTAGAGATTTTATGACATGAAAACATATAGAAGACACATGAATAAATTTTTACAAGTAAATGAGAAACCCTACCACCTAAACTCAGTGCTTTGAATAAAATATGTGACATTCTAGGAATAGCTTCAATATATCAACAATTAGGAATTTTAGATTTCAATTATAAGTAAGTTGTTGAGTTATGATGGATTTTGAACCTATTTGGACCTCTAAGCACTCTTGGATGATAAAAGGAAGAGGAGATCTAAACCCTAAACTACAAGTTTCTCAAAAAGGTAATTTGAATTAAATTCCAAATTGAAATTTTCATGCTACAAGTTAGCTTTGATACACTAGTTTAGAGAAAGTACAACATTTAGTTTTCCTAATCTAGAACAATGCCACTACACATGAGATTTAAAATAGGAATTAGATTACACACTTTTCCTATAGATCTTATGAATAACATCCTATAAATTAAGGCTTAAATATGATCATAATGCATCCTTACATAATTCACAAAGGATCTCATCCAAATAAGAGAAATGGGTAGAAATCGTTCATGTTTCACATTTTAATATTTATTTGATTTAATAACATTTATGTGTCTAGCTCTATCCATATTGCACATATTCTATCTATAGCCCATTTTAGTTCTACGTAAATTAGGGTAAATAGTCCATTTTAGGTTTACGTAAATTAGGGTAAATAGGGTTTTAGGTTTACGTTTTAGGGTTTATGTCCAAAGATTAACCTATGTAAATTTTGTAACCTAGGGTTTCTAGGGTTTTGAAATTTCTAAGTTTTAAATGTGTTCAATTTAGGTTTAGCTTTTATGGTTTTCAATTTACAATTTAAATTTCTTTGTTTCGTTGACGTTTTTGGTTTTTTAAATGCAACTAAAAAAAATAAAACATTGAACTAAAATACACTAAACAAACAAAAATTGAATACTAATTAAAAAACAAAAAAAAAGATATAAAGCAAAAAAAATGAAGAATTCAACTAACCTGGAGGTCGACGAGGTCGCTAGTGTCGATGGGAGGAGGTGGCAGTCAAAATTTTGTGGCCTCTAAAACGTGTACGCGCTCTCTTTTTTCCTTCTCGGTCCCAACTCAGAATGGTGGAAA
>VDFB02026320.1:96767904-96790849 GCA_007258455.2 Sequoia sempervirens | reverse complement strand
CACCTATTCAAACAATCTATCCAGGTATTTTTTCAAACCCAATTTTTGATAATATTGATAATGTTTATTTAGATGAAGTTGGATACACCATTGATGAGACCAATAATATTAGAGTTGAAACAATGCAAAAACAAAAAAATGATGAAATTATATCTTATGAGAATGCAAATGAGAATGAAATCCCTAATATTGATGAAAATGAGAATGAAATCCCTCATATTGATGAAAATGGGAATGAAATCCCTTTTCCATTTGAAAATGAAAAATGAAACCCCTTGTGTGAATGAAAATGAAACTCCTTCTATGGATGAAGGTGAAAATGTTTTTTTTACAATTGAAACAGATGTGCTAGATAACCTTCGTGGTAAAGTTTCTTCGAGACAAATTAGAAATTATGGAAATAAAATATATAAAATGTTCTTTTATAGAAATAAATTAGGATTCCAATGTCAACTCATGGTGCAATTGATGAGAATGTTGAAAATGAGAAAAGTGATTAAAAAATTAGGCTTTTTTTGTAAAATCAAAAAAAGAAAGATGATTAAGTAGAACAAGTCATAGCTAGTGTTGTTAATGCTATTGATGTTATTGGTAAGAAAATTCAATTGAAAGATAAGAATGTGTTTCGTCGTGCAATAACAACTACTCCAGTTGATGAAACAACTTCAAATAAAATAATGTTAAGTAAGATTAGTAAATGTGTAAAAGTAAATCCTAGAACTTTGATAAGATTTGCTAAAAGAGAGACAATATTGAAAAGGATCCTATTAATCAATGTTGGAGTTTTAGTGGTAGACTCCCAAGATTAGACATGAAATTAACTAATAAAATTAAAGCTTTAATCGATAAATTTTGGCATGATAATACAAGCGTATCACCTAACATTAGAGATGTCTTAAAATTAAGGGTGGGTTTCAAAATTCAAGAACCTCTTCCAAAGCATCTCTTAGATATGACTCAAACTGAATTATATAAAAATAATTTAGATGCTTCAATATTACCATTGAATATTAACATAAGTCAAAGATCATTCAAAAAGTGTAAACCTTGGTATGTTATAATTAATAAGCAACAAATCTCGTGTTGTTGTAAGACTCATGTACAATTTTTTTTATTATTATGATATATACGATGCACTTTTCATGCTAACCAAATTATGCAAGACATTTGTGGCATTAATATGCCACCTGAAAAAATCAAATATTTTATAGCAGGTTTGTTTTGTGATCCCTCTTTAAATGGAAACTCATTTTTTTTAAAAGCATGCATTTTTGGAGAATGTGATAGATGTGGTAACTTTTCATTATTAGGAGAATGTATGTATGAAAGTAGTTTAGATGAATTTGGACAACAATTAGTGGATGTAAAAAAAATTAAAAATATTGAGTATTCTTTAAAAGATGAAAAAATTGGAAAACGTGTTGAGCTAATTGTGGAGAAAGTTAGTGTGCATGCTTTTATTAATGAATTTAAAGATAATTTTGTACCTAAATGTGTTCAACACTCTCATAATTCTCATTGGCTTGATAATCAATTCTGTTTATGTAAAAACACATTCCCAATTGGAACTATATTGTCAGTTGTTGATTTTGCTAAAAATTATACTCTTGCTCCACAAGAAGAAATTTAATCATAGTATTATAATTCAGTGCAAGTAGCTATATTTGTTCACATTGTTTATAGACATGCAAAAGATAGTATAGAAGATAATAGAAATTTTTTGAGAGAGTACCATTTTTATATAAGTGATAATCGATTATATTCATCTAAGTTTGTACAATATTGTTTTGATATATTTTATAAAAATTTAAAAGAGAGAGGAATTCAAATGCAAGAACATCTCATATAGTTAGATATTTGCACATGTCAATTCAAAAATGCTAGAAAGTTTTATTGGTTATGTAGAGTTCATAAGGAAAATAATATCCAACACATATGGATTTTTTTGAAGCTGGTGATGGTAAGGGAGAACAAGATGGAGCAGGTGCATGTGTGAAAAGAGCTCTTGCTAGAGAGCAACAAAAATTTGAGGATGCTGTGAAATTTAGAGATGCACATGCAATTGTAGATTGGTGCAATACCAAATTATCTACAAGAATAAGTGAGAGCTCAATAATTCGATGCTTCTTTTGGTTAGTTGAAGAAAATGATATTTTTTCTCGACAACATTGTGAAAAAATTAATGGATCTACAAAATGGCATTTGTTTAAGAGTTTGAATACAAACACATGGACAATATGGACAAGGGATTTGGCATGCTTTTGTCAATTTTGTATTGTAGGTGATTGGGAGGCATGTGAAAATACGGAATGGGTCAAACAATGGCAACAAAGAGCCTTACCGCCTACATTAACACATGTTCAACATGGAACGACAATTGAAGATAATCAAGTGTTCACATTAGATGATTATGATCGTGTTTCAGATCTTGTACAAGAAGGTACATTATTTATTGAGTTGAATTTTGTATGTATGCATGTTTATATGTGAATTAAATATAAGCTACTCTTCATTGAATTTTGTATTTATTTTTCCAGGACATGTGTATGTTGTTGTTGCACCTAAGGGGAATGAAGAGGAGACAGATTACTGGTTGGCTACAGGTGTTGAGAGAAAACATAAGTTGGTACATCCTAGAGTGGATGATGACAACTTTGAGTATCCAACCGGTTCAGTGGTTGTTGTTGGCACCTGGCTTCACAAATATTTGATGAGAAAGAATGGCTTGCCTGCATTTGACGATTATGAAAGACACAATAAGATTATACATTATTCACATTTAATTTTGGCAACCAATATAAAACTAGTTAGATATCAAGGGAGGCCTGCTAATAAAGTATTATGGACACTTTCAATGGATGATCATGAGACAACCATAGATGCATTAAAAAAAGAGAGGATGCAGATGGTACAATAGAGTAAATAAGTATTGGTAAGTATATCTAGTTGTTTATATAGTTAATTGATATATATATATATTTGTATTTAATCATTTCCTAATTAAAGTTTTATATCATTTTTTGTTTTAGGTCTCCCAAAATTAGATGATCTACAAAAAAGTGAGGAGATGCACATATATTACAATGGAATTCAAATCTAGAGACAGGTAACTATATATAGTTGTAGATACATTTAATTGATAGTGTAAATTCATTCTCTCAACTCCCCTTAATCCACCCTCTTGCATCCCCTTAAGCCATCCTCTTAAAGGACCCTTAAGTCATATCCTCTTACATCCCCATAATCCATAATCTTGCATCCCTTTAAAAGTCACTCTCATAATTCCCCTTAAGCCATCCTCTTAGGGCCTGTTAAGCCATATCGTAAGGTTCATGACATGCATCCCCTTAATCCACTATCTTACATACCTTTAATCCATTCTATCAACTTCCCTTAATGCACCCTCTTACATCCCTTCAATTCATTCTATCAACTCCCCTTAATCCACCCTCTTGAATCCTCTTAATCCTCTCTCTTACATCCCTTTAAGTCATTTTATCAACTCCCCTTAATCCACCCTCTTGCATCCCCTTAATCCACTATCTTTCATCCCTTTAATCCATTCTATCAACTCCCCTTAATCCACCCTCTTACATCCCTTCAATTTATTCTATCAAATCCTCTTAATCCACCCTCTTGCATCCCCTTAATCCACTCTCTTACATCCCTTTGAGTCATTTTATCAACTCCCCTTAATCCACCCTCTTACATCCCCTTAAGCCATCCTCTTAAAGGACTCTCGTAATTCCCCTTAATCCACCCTATTGCATCCCCTTAAGCCATCCTCTTAAAGGACCCTTAAGTCATATCCTCTTACATCCCCACAATCCATAATCTTGCATCCCTTAAGTCACTCTCATAATTCCCCTCAAGCCATCCTCTTAGGGCCTGTTAATCCATATTGTAAGGCTCATGACATGCATCTCCTTAATCCACTATCTTACATCCCTTTAATCCATTCTATCAACTACCCTTAATCCACCCTCTTACATTCCATTAAGCCATCCTCTTAAAGGACTCTGTAATTCCCCTTAAACCCATCTTCTTAGGACTTGTTAAGCCATATCTAGGGTTCATGAGATGCATCTCTTAAGCCATCTCTGCTCCTTAAGGCATTTATAGCAAGACCCGTCTTCATCTCAATCCTCTGAAATCATCCATCTATCCTATCTATTCTCATCCTGCTTTTCTCCTTGAATTTTTAAATGACTCATAAAAATTGTAGTTACTTACATTAATTATTTTTGCAGGTTCTCATCAAGTTGGTCTATGAAGTGATTGTTGAACTGAAATATTATTTTATCAAGAGACTAGATGTAAATATCATTTTTTGGTCTTCACCTAAAATTTGATAAGTTTTAATTGTATCTACATGCACATATATGTTTCATCATTTTATATAGTTGTAATAAACATCTTGATATACATTATATATGTTTGTTTTGATGTCACTTTTAAATATCTTGTTCCATTTTATAGATTATATATTTTCATGTCTTGTATTTACCACATTTTATATAATTATTCAATTGTATAGATTATACATTTTATACATACAAGGAGATAGTTTTTTTGTTTATTGATTCAAATATTTGCTATCTAATTGGAAAATAGTTAAAGTTACCTGCCCTTAATTTATTATGAATATGATCTAAAATATTTAAGGAATGTTTTAATTTGTCACCTAACCATGTGATAAATTATATATATTAAATTTGATTCTAGATAAGAATTTATATAGTGCATGTAATACTTGAAAATTAGATCAAATATAAATATAGCTATGTATGAGTGCATATAATCATGAAAATGAACATAACACAATATCATAATTGACTGCATATATAATCATCATATTAAATTCAACTGATATAAATAAACACAAATATGATAATAACATGTTCAAAGTAAAACTAGAGATAGACAGTCCATAAAATTTATATGTCAAGTCCAACACATATATTTAAATAAAACTAGAGATCTATAGTCCATAAAATATAAAACCATCTAACTTTCAGGTTGATCGGTCAAATCAAGTATCCTCTTTGTTCCATGTCGACTAGATGTGCCCGCATCATGTTGTAAAAGAGTACAGGAAACTTGAAATTAGATTTAAATTTATTTAGAAATTTTGATATAGTTAAACATATTTAAACTTGAAAATATAAAATTTTATATAAAAATAAATTTAATTAAATATCTAGTAAATATAGTAAAAATGATTTCTAGTATGTATAAATTACCATATGATCATGTGAATCTGTAACTGACACATTTTCTTCAATGGGTAGTATAACTGTCACTTGAGAAGGTGCAAATGCCTGATCTAATATATCTTGCATATTCATATAAAGCAAACAATATGTGAAAACCTCAAATATATATATATATATATGTAAAAGGTTTGTAAAATTTTTATAAGAGATTTAAAGTAAAGTTTACAACCTTGAATGATATGACCTCATGATCATGCACCTGAGATTGTCCATGCATAAATTTTGATGATGTCTCAGGTGCATGGCCCACCATGGGTATCTCATGAAATTCCTACTTATAGATGTACAACAGTTCATAAAGATCATTGCCACATGTATGTGTAAATGAAAAAAATTAATTAGATCTATGATGTGTATTTAATTTAAATTTAACAAACTTTTTAAAGCACGCACCCGAGCTGATGATGTCTCATTAGCACTCACCACTGTAACTTGTGGTTGGTCACTACTAGGTATCATATGACCTCCCTGCATCTAGATATAATATATCAATTCACAAATGTATACAAATTCAAATTAAACTAGATATATATCCACACAAATTATTTAATATATATTGGTTCAAGTACCTGTCCAAAATGTGAGCCCAAATCTATAGCACTAGACATATACACATGATGATCATATTGAGTTTCAGGCATCACATGATCATGTGTCTACACCTAACGCTTATTGAATTAATATTATATTATATATATACAATTTGATGTTATTATTTACATGAATTTTTCACATTTCAAAATTGAATTAAATTTAAGTTCAAAAGATGAACATACCTATGTAGGACAATCCTCAAAATATAGTAAATTCAAGTATGACCCCATCCCAAATGCATGTGTCACCTGAAGTGGATGTCTAAGTATCACTATAGCCCGAGCCTCCATGCTCTCTATTGGCCACTTCAGTGGCCACGTGTGTAGTCTATTGAGTGAGATGTCTTGAAAGTGAACTCAATTCTCCTAATGTCGATAACATGGTTTGCTATTGAAATGCAGTGGGAACACTAGGAGAAGGAGAAGGAACAATAGGAGCAATTGGAGCACATCGTTGAGGATCGACACGTGCTCCTAGTCTATGTTGGGGCATGCCACACAACTCCCTAAAATGACCTCATATCAAAATAGTTGGATTTTTTACCCAACTCAAACTCAGCCCATAACTTTCTCAAAAAGTATAAGGCCACCTCAATGTTGCCATGTGGTGGATTATCAAACACCATCCACCATCTGTCCCAAAAATGCACAGCTATATGTGGGTGCCTACACCATAAAATTGAAATTCATTTTTTCGTGGGTGGAATGGGTTGGTTTGTTTAGGGGTTAATAAAATATTCGCACATGGCTTGTTTGGTAAATTTTCAGGTCATTGATTTCTTTATATGAAAATCCATCTGCATAGAATTGCCTCCTCTCTTCTCTCCATTGATGGAACCTAACTAGGTCTGCATCAATGGATTGAACATAATTGACAATAGTTTGCATTGTAGATGCAAACCGTGCGAAATGGGGAGGGACTCTGGGCTCATTTTTTATGATATCTATATTTCCTTGAATGACAATGAGGTTTGCTCGAATATTCTCTCTTAATTGATCTTCATCAACTATAGGAGGGGGTGGGGGATTAGGTGGTGGAGAATGTGGAGGTGTGCTAGGGTTTTGCTCATGTGGTGGATTGGGATATACGGGATCTATAGGAATTTCTTGATTGGGCATAAAATCCTCTAAATTAAACATTGGATCCATGTGAGCAATGATATGGCAACTGCATGTTAAACAATTAAAAAATATATATCAACAAACTAATTAAATAATGCACACAATTTGAAAGTTATTTAAAAATCACATTGAACATGCACAAATTGAAAATATATTTCATTTGAAGACCATTCGATTTATAACATTATAAAATCTATAACATTAAAAATTCATAGCATGTACACACATTAAATTGAGTCTAATGTGGGGTTGTTAATATGAAGGGTAGAAATGAAATTATGGGGTTTTATTAAAATTTATTTAATCTTATTCATTATTTTCAAATAATACTAAAGATAAGAATGAAAAATTAATAGAAGACATTGAAAGGGACACATAGATATATGCTAGTGACCCAACTGCAATGTACAAAATATGAAAAAAGATGAGTGACCAAGCTCTATTCACCAAATTGATCCCCTTAAGAAATGTCAAATTCCCCCTTAAGACATCGATTTACGATTTAGGGTGATAGGATGGCTTAAGGGGATCTATGTCTAGTAAGGTGGACTAGGAAAAAATGTTCCATGGCTTAAGGGAATAAAATTTGGTGGAGTTGCCTAAGGCAACCAAATTTCATTTTAAGGTCCTACAACAAAATGAATGCTAAATTAGGGTTTAGGGTTTAGATTTAGAGATTTGATGACATGAAACATATAGAAAACACATGAATAAATTTTTACAAGTAAATGAGAAACCCTACCGCCTAAACTTAGTGCTTTGAATAAAATATGTGACATTCTAGGAATAGATTCAATATATCAACAATTAGGAATTTTAGATTTCAATTATAAGTAATTTGTTGAGTTACAATGGATTTTGAACCTATTTGGACCTCTAAGAACTCTTGGATGATTTAAAAAGGAAGAGGGGATCTAAAGTGATTTAAATCCAAAAAAATTTATAATCATATATTTTTTGAAACTTTTCTATGGCATAGACTCTTCCTTTGAATATTTATATAAATTCTAGATGTGCATGGGTTTTTAAAAAAGAACCTAACTGCCACTAAGCGAGGAATCAATTAATCAATTCAATAAATAAATAAGATTAGAAAATAAACCTTTGGTTATAGAATTGACTTGCATTTATGAATCATCTATCAAGTTTCTCAAAAAAGTAATTTGAATTTTCCAAATTGAAATATTCATGCTACAAGTTAGCTTTCATACACTAGTTTAGAGAAAGTACAACATTTAGTTCTCCTAATCTAGAACAATGCCACTACACATGAGAGTTAAAATAGGAATTAGATTACACACAACCTATAGATCTTATGAATAACATCCTATAAATTAAGTGCATCCTTACATAATTCACAAAGGATCTCATCCAAATAAGAGAAATGTGTAGAAATCAAACGTTCATGCTTCACATTTTAACATTTATTTGATTTAATAACATTTATGTGTCTAGCTCTATCCATATTGTACATAGTCTAGATTAACAAGTATGTCTTGCATTTCTATGTTTTTTTAAGAGAATACATCATACACTATATAATCTAACAACATTGATATAGAGTGATTACATGCTCATATCAACTAGCATCATGATATATGAATTTATTAAATCAAGCACATAGTTTCACATGAGGTACATTATTTTACTTCATTGGTACACTTTCTCAAGTTAAATTATACAATCATGAAGTTTTTTGAGATAAAATTAGCTATCAAATTTATATTATGTGAACATATTATAATTAAATCAATTTGTTGGTTAATATATAGATCTATTTATCAATTATTTGTACATCCTTTATTAGTCAATTATGAATTTCATTGGTAATTGTTTGGATCACCAACAACATACCAAAGTGTACCTAACCTATGTACTATAAATTTTTTAATCCCTCCCTACATGTTATGTCATCAAATCTTACTACACATCCTTATTTTACCTCTTCTATTATATCACATGCCCCTAACATTGAACTTTTCATCACTTCGACCCTAAATAAACTAAGAAAGATGAGTGAGAGTAAAAATCATACAAAGAAGGTTATGTCAAATATAAAATCTAATCTAAACCTCCTTGAGAAGCCCTAATTTAAGGTTTTAGGTTTACATTTTAGGGTAAATATCTCGTTTTAGGTTTACGTAAATTAGGGTAAATAGGGTTTAGGTTAACGTTTTAGGGTTTAGGTCCAAGGTTTAACCTGTGTAAATTAGTTTTTAGGGACCTAAGTAAATTTTGTAACCTAGGGTTTCTAGGGTTTTGATTTCTAAGTTAAATGTGTCCAATTTAGTTTTTTTTTTATGGTTTTCAATTTACAATTTAAATTTCTTTGTTTCGTTGACATTTTTGGTTTTTTAAATGCAATTAAAAACTATAAAACATTGAACTAAAACACACTAAACAAACAAAAACTGAATACTAATTACAAAACAAAAAATAAGATATAAAGCAAAAAAAATGAAGAATTCAACCAACCTGGAGGTCGATGAGGTCGGTTGTGTCGATGGGAGGAGATAGCAGTCAAATTTTTCTTCAATCAAGGCTTTTGAAATGCATATGCGATCTCCTCTATTCTTCTCTGGCACAGACTAAAATGGTGAGGAAAAAATGAAATATAGTCACATATTAAAAAAAAAAATTCTTTCACAAAACACATGCGTTTTGAAATGCGTATGCATTCTAAACATGTATGCATTTTTGGGTCGCGTACCCAAATCTGAACACGTACGTGTTTAGATTTAGGCTCAGGTACCCAATCCGAAACACGTATGCGTTTCCTGCAAAACTTTTTGTTTTGCTCAAAATTTCCCCTCTTTGTGTACCCAACTTCTTGCTTTTACCCATCAGTGCACCAATAAAACACAACTTAGTGCACCACTATCGGTCTCACTTATTTTTTGGGTCTTTTTGGATACCTCAAGAAAAAGCATGCTGATGTGGCTCTAAAACGAAATATAGAAGCACATGAGTTGCCAAAAAAATTGTTGTACAAAATTGGGAGTGATTTGAAGTTTCCATGTAGGATTTTTAGAAACGTGAAGTTAGGGTGCTCTACTATGAGCCCCTCTACCCTATTTATGTATTTGGAAACTATCAAATCACATAATATGATATTAAAGGTGTATATTTAAATTGATGTATAATTAATCTTGAACTTTTATTTTGAAAGAAAATTTGGATTTGTATCATCTTGTATTTAAGGTTGAATAAAATAAAAATCATCTCACTCATAATTTACAAGATCAAAATTATTTTTTTATTAATCAAAATTAAAAAAATTAAACTACATTATAAAATAGTATTAAAAGTTATATATCATTAATTCAAATATCAATCTTAACATATTTTTCCACTTAGAATAAAAAAAAAGGGAATTTTGCAAGGATATATATATATATATATATATATATATTTATTTTGATAAAGGTAGCATTGCCATAAAAATTTTATTAAATAAGGAGAATTACCAAAAGTACGAAGGGGGGCAGAAGAGAACAAAAAATCTGCAAGTCCCCGAGATCCAAAAGGAAAAGTAAATTGCCAATCAGGGCAATACAAAATAAGTCCTAAGCCAAAAGGTGTCCAGACAAAGATAACAACTACAAAAATGCTCAACCCTGAACACGGGAGGATCAAAAGTTCCAGCCAAGGTGAAAAACTAGAGAAGAGAAAAACAAATTTGCCGGAGAAGCATGAGAAGAGTCGGTGCACCATTAAAAGCCATCGCTTGAACCAGAAAGAAACCAGAAGAATGAGATAGCCGAGAGGGAACAATGAGGACCCACGAAGCTTTGCATTTTAACCTTCCGTCCAAAGACCTGCAAGATATGCCAAAATACCAAAAAATTTCCAATCCTGAGAACAAAAAAGAAGGGCATCAAAATAGTTAGAAAATCAAGAGAAAGGGAGAAGCCATCATCTCGTGCTTCCTTCCGATGAAGCTAAGTCAGCTGGCGGAGGGAAGAAAGGCTCTTCATGTAGTTGAATTATAGCATGCTGAATGAGAAGGCGAATTGCCTTAAACAACATGTAATCGGATCACTAACCGAGCTTCCATATTGCTGATCAGAAAAGAGTCTAATGCGGACTTTAAACTCACTAGTGCAGTCATTTAATAAACCGTAAGCCATGGCAGAGAGTGGTATAGAAGGTCTAATCAGTAAGGAGATGTTGCCTACTGATGACTCCCCCAACCAGACAAGATCCCTGCAAAATATCATACCTCGCTAAGGCAGGTTGAAGAGAAGAGATTGGGCATACATGTAGAAGGAGATATGTGCCAGCAAAACACTTTACCATCTCCACATCACTCAAGATGTCCATCAGGTTTGAAGCAAAACGAGAAACTAATTCATATGGTAAAATCGAAGTGTGCATATCAAGCCAATCGTAACCAAGAACAATCTGTAAAGCATCGAATACCTATTTGCATTAAAAAACAAATGCCATTCGCAGTCTAACTTCCATACGAACCTCATGAACATGGGGTGGAACCAAAACCCGAAAGAGATTGTTTATTTACACCCCAAAACCAGAGAGACCAAATGCACATACAGAGCAGGCGGAGTGAAACAAAGCAGGAAATGGCGAAATAAAATGGTGACCGCCATAATCCCACAAGAAATATTAAGATGCTCGAATTCATTAGCCATAAATGAGCCAGGCAAATAGAGTACCAAGAAAAATATTACACTGCCATGTGCAGTTTCTTGGAAAAGGAGGATAGTAGTAAATGTCAGAATAGAAATAACATTCCGCTAAGTCTTCAGATAGCCTCCTTCAAGACCAATCACCAAATATTACCTTTGAGAGAATAAATCGAAGCAAACAACCCAAGGAGAATTCCAAATTTGGCCCCAAAAAACTGGACCGCCGCCAAGGAATGAAAGGCCAGCGCAACATAATGCAATTAATGCTGAACATGAACAATCAAATGTTAAGAGGATGTCCTAATACCAGGACATTACATCAATATATGCAACGACAGAGTGCCAATCCAAGAATTTCTCTAAAATGTAACAAGGCCCTTGATCACAAAAATCAAATGTCAGAGAGAATATGTATAAACACAAAAATCAGCATTTAAAGCCTTATCTCTCCACATGTAAATTCCGAGTCCCGAAAAAGTTGGGAAGATCTAACTGATAACTAGGTTCAGTTCTTCATGATGACTAGGTTCTTGATTTGAAATGAGAATAATTAGTATCTTTTTTTTTTTTTTTTTGTATTAAAGTAAATTATGTTGAATGAAGTTTGCATTTTTGCATAGTGGGGTATAGGAGTTTGTAAAGTTGTGTTTAAAATTTTAGATCTTTTGTAAGAGTATATATTGTTTTATAATTTTTTCACTATAGTATATTTGAAATCGAATAATTTGTAATAAATTATTTTAAGATGTTTTTAAGAGTAATTTAATTGTATATTTTATTAAATGTTTATAGAAAATAAATATTCTTTGTGTTTGAGATTGAAATATATATTTGTTGGATTATACTTATCTTTAATCTTTGAGACACATGAAATAACTAATAAGAAGGTAAAATGTAATATTTAGTTCCTTTTAGAATGTAAATTTTAAATTAAGAGATAAATGATTTTTCATATTTTTTATTGGAAAATAATCTATATGATGATCTAATATACCACAAACACTAAACAATACCAAAGAATCATCACCAAATCTTAATTTTAATAGTTCAAATACATTTTTTTTAATAGTTTAATTATATATTCAAATTTATCTTTCAAATAAAAAAACATATCTGATTATAAATATAATCATATATAAATTATATATTCATCTTATATAAAATTTAACAATTAGACTATTCATAAAATACAATTCCACCCCACGTTGCAGATGATTGAAATTGGCATACACTCAAGTCAATTCCACATCCCACACCAAGAAAGGAATTATAGTAAAGCTCATAAATACCTCACATCCTTGCCTAACACCTCATACCAACCAATACCACCAATTGTTTGGCAAACTGGTGCAACAGAGCTTGAGCATTCTGATCAATCAAGAATTTCTTCACACAAGATGGGTTTCAATAAGCAAGTTCATCATGCCTCTGGTTCGCCCAAAAGTTGTGATAAGAAGTCCCAAAATCGGAGCAAAAGTGGTCTGTTTAGGATTCCAGGTATAAAATTTCTTTTCAGGAGTGTGAAGAGCAAAGAAAATCCACAGCCAAAGGAAGTGGCATCATTCGTAGCTGCTCAGCAACACTTTCGTCAGATGCAACACGTCCGTTTATTTGCCCAATAAAATGTTCATTCCTACTTTGATGACTTCTGCCACTGGTGAGGAGGCGTCGATTGACAGAAAGTATAGGGTGAAGGCGCGTCCTTTTGTTTCTACACGAGAATGGACAGACTTTATGCTATTGAGGCTCTGAATTCTTAATACTTGATGATGAAGGGTAAAGCCGCAGTGGCCCTTAAATTACATATATCACAGCTCCTTTGGGGGTTTTGTTAATATAGCCTGGTGTGTTGCAGCAAAATATACAAGGAAAACCAGGGGAACGGATGAGTTTTTTCCCCCTCCTTCCACTCCTCGCCGCCCCGGCTTATAAAAGTGCAAAAATAAAAAGTTAAATTTGTAGCCAAATTATTCAATTCTAATATTAAAGAATTGTTGTTGTTGCTCCATTCATTTGTCTGTGTAAATGTTTCATTTATGTTCTGTTTTCCTCAACACCACATATGCGTGTGCAAGTGTTGTGAAGTGCTGCGCAATCTATGTTTGATTGTCTTATCTAGCACGTGGCGCCGCCTCCACTTCTTAAGACACTGTCAGTTTCTGGATTTACCATTTTCGTTTGTGATAAAGTACAGTTAGCCTTTTCTGTTATTACACAGTTACTGTTCTGTTTTCGGAACTTAAAGATTATGTGAACATCTACAAAAAAGTTCTAAAACAATGGGAAACTTTAATTTAAATCTGTTCAAATCCCCCTCTCTGGCTCGTTTAATTCATAAGTCAATGTTTTCCACTTTGGGCTACTTGTATTGGAGGTTGTTTGTGGCAGAGTGGCTGCATATTTCCATTTAGGGTTTCACTATGCTCTGCTGGTCCGTTACTAGCCTCCATTAAAGCTGGGCATCATGAGCTGCAAATAGCTTTTTAATTAGATGATAATAGTGTGGACCTTCAGAACCCTCACAAATTTCTATACACTATGTCGGCGAAAGTAAGTGTTCTTCTTAACCTTCGGCAATTAGGCTGTTAATGGCCATTATATAGAACAGATTTTTGGAAAGTCCAGAAATTGTTTTAGATTTCTTATACCTGTAGTAAATTTATATACACTCTTTGAAATCTTTACAGTTTTATTTAATAACTAGTCTAAGATAGAAGGCATACGCCTAATTAGATTTTATCATACCGAAGTGAAGCATAATTCTATGGCTCTCTTCTTGCGCTTCATTGCGACCCTTTATTAGTTTTATTTCACAATATACACACACAAGTTTCTTGAAATCTGATCTATTGAAATAATTAAGCTAGAGCTGGTTGAATTTTTTTTTTTAGCCTGCAATGAGCTCTAAAATTTGTTTCTAAAGCGTATAGATTTTGAATGAAAGATGCAGTACAATGTTGATTTTAGATTTTGGTTATTTTAAATTTTTTTTATATTAATATATACTTAAAGAAATTTGAATTAGGGGAGAAGATCTTATAGTTGACCATGTTTTAATAATTGTGATATTATTTGTCAATTTGTTATTCAATATTTTCAATAATATAGTATTAGTAGTTGTGATTTTAAAGTTGTTAATTTGTTGATCATGAGTAATTATGTAATCGAATGAAATGTATTCTTTAGATTAAAAAAAATAGCAAATTAGTGATGTCACATTATGCACAAACAAAACATGAATTAATGGAGGTTGGGCTTAACCAAAACACTCTAAGCATTGACCACTTAGGTGGCTAGTGTAAGGCCCAGTCCATCCGTTCCTTGCACTATGTGGTCTCATGGAATGCATTGAGTGTTAATTTTTCCTTCAAAATGTTATAAATTCTCTAATTTGATGAATGTGTCTTCTTTAGACCTTGTGTATACTAATGAATTTCCTTAGATGATCACCTTGTAAGGAGGACATGACTTAAGTAGGTCTAATATAAGGAGTAGATATTTTTCCTTTGCCTCATTACTCACCTTTGGGACAAAATTATTTGAAGCCACTTTGATTAAAATGCTATTAGAATATTGAGTAAGACACCTTTCATTTGAGGTCCACCAAGATTCCCTTAAGACATACCATCAAAATTCATCTTCCAAATTCTTATTGAGAGATGGATCCATTTGATCCTAGATCTATCAATATACTTAATAGTTGATACTAGCATCCCATGGATGGGAAAAACTCTTGCTTTAATTTTTATTGAAAAAACGTTAAAAGAAAAAGCTATATGACTTCATTTTATGCAAGAGATACATAAATAAATAATTGATGAAGTGTTTTCTTAAACACCCTCATTTTTTGTAGGGACTTCATGCAAACTAAATAATAATTTATTGAGGGCATCGATAGAAACAAACCCATCATGGAAAAGAAGTAATATTCATGGTTATAACATTGTCATAGTAGCACAAACCCCAATAAAAATATGTGGCAATCTTCAAGATGTAGAGATTTTGTATTTTGATAAAGAAGGGAATTTGTGAATGAAACTTCAACCTTGGACTTGTTGATATGGAAAAAAATAATGTTATTTACCATGCTAGGAGCTTTTATACATGCTTAGATGCAAAAAACATCTTTTTTGATTCATGAGTAGAAGCTAACCAACACAATCAAATGCTCACTTTAAGAGGATTTTCTATATTCTTTCACTTATAAATTAGGTTCTCTACAAAAATCACATTGAGTAGAGGAGACAAATGGGAGCAACAAAAAAGGAAAAGTTACTAGGTGAAGCACAATGCTAGTTTAACTTTGAATGGTTCTAAAAATTAGATTTTATATATTCAAATACCGCTATCAAGTTAGAATTGATGTATGAAAAAAGGAAGATCTTATATATGATACAAGTTAACAAAAATCCCTTGACACATTATACCAACATTTGACATCATTACATTCATTTAGCTATTACATACTAACTATTACACTTAATTGTGTAGACATTAAGAGTTTTGTTTGATTCTATGGAACCCTGTCAAGTAAATGCATATGAAAGGACTCTATTAATAACATTCCATTAACAACATATATAAAAAAGAGATAACCAAATAACATAATAATATATGATTTACCCTTCAATGAACCATACCATTATTTTTCAACTTTCTAACTCAAGACTAAAAGAACCATCCTTATGCTTGACAAGTGGACTGATTGTGTTAGAAATTTTATAGCCTTCTCAACCATAACCACATTAAACCTCTCTTAATAAGAGGAAGACTTTATCTCTACTAAAATATTATAACCTATCACCTAATAGTCATTAAATAAAACTTTAAATTGAAATGAGTTCCTTGATATAACCTCCATATGAACCTCAATAGCCTTAATAGTTTAGTAGAAGTCATCCATAAAAAATTACTTCCATTCATGATAATGACATGAATTTGGTTGAATTAGCTTTGTTTACCACATCTTGCAAACCCATCCTAAACATTTCCCACACTCAAAATCCGCATAGAGCTTTTGTTAACTCTATATCCCAATTAAATGATATCTCTATATCAACATGGTGTCATCTTACATCCTGAAACAATTCTCGGCCAAGAAGTTTCCCTATGGCCTCCCTTACATCCTATTGAAAAAAATTAACCTTTAAGAGATTGGCTAAAAAATATTTTTAAATGCTAAGAAGAAAACCCATCTATAATAAACATTTGAATGTTTTGACTGGAATGGCATACAATTCTCCAATATCGAATTAGAGGTGTCTGCAATAATTTTATATAGCTATAATATGGCTAGTGAAATGAAAGAACAATTCGGTGAGACGCGTTTGAGTGTCATATGAAAACATCATCACATCGAATCATTAATATAAACATTTCCGCTATGTACTGAGTTGTTTCTGATTTCATTTTCCAACCGACCACCTAGTCACAAACGTAGGTGCCCCCCGAATACTTTGGTGCGCCCATGCAAATAATTGGAATTGGTATACAGTCAAGTCAATTCACACGTACTTGATCAAGTCAAAAGGAGGAAATGACGTCGCAGCTGCTCACAAACTTCTTGTCTTGCACACCAAGAAATTATGTATAATAAATACTTGACATCCTTAATTTTGACCTTTGTTGTCTTACATACCAAAGTTCCATATAATTTTAATAGCCTTTTAATGAGACAAAAATTCTTGCAACCTACCCTACTTATTGCTAACTTATTTTCCCTTCTATTTCCATCTTTATTATTTAATGTATATAATTAAGGTTGTGCATGTCAATCTTTGCAATTATGTGATTGATTTCAAACCACTATCATGCTAAGTATCTATGTGTCCCTTTGAATTTTCTATTGAGTCATCTATTACACCTTATAAAGGTGTAAGTGGTAATATAATTAAATAATAAGTTAAGAGTATATGCTACAGGAGAATAAAATTATAAAATAGATAAATTTTCATCTTTATAGAGAGTTGTATAAGTGATTTCACACTTGAGGAACTATTTTCATGGAGGAAGATATTCCATTAGATTAAAAAAATCACAATAGGATAAACTAGAATATTGTCTAAAAAATATGAGCCCTTACTTTTCCTATTTTAGATTTTTGAGTGTTTTTAGAATGGAACTAAAAATTTCCCCTGCCAACTTATGAGGTTTGGTTGACACATATCATTCATTGCTCTATAACTTTTAAATTCTCTCCAATAAATTTAAGAATAAATTTTATAGAATTTTTTTTCCCTTAATCATTTCTTAGACCGCTTATTTATAAATATAAAAATTTAAAAATAAAACACAAAGAATTTTATTAATTTTAAGCATACTACTAGAAAATTTATGGGACCTCTCAACTTGGAAAGGATGCCACCATCTCTACTAGAGGTAGTTATGAATCCACTCGGTCAACTGAAACTCCTGCCCAAGCCTCTGTTATCCACCTATCACATAGTTATATTTATGAAAATCCTTTAAAGTATTCAAATAACAACTCAAAATATATTTTCAAAGGCACCTAGATGGGATACTTACCTACTCAAGACTTTCATGCCAATTTAGAAATTGAAGGATAGAGAAAGACACTGTGAAAATGACAATGATATTGCTTTACCTCTACAATATATATTAATGGGCCATAGAAATATATATTATGTGTTGATGCGCTTGATAAACCATCCAAAATGTATTCCACAAATTTGAACACGCGAAGTGGAGATGTATTTTCCTTAATCTCAATCAAGTCAACATGTTAGAGATGAAATATTCTTCATAGAGAGTCTACCTTATCTTGTAGATGAAGAAATATGAGCTCACAATAATAGAGAACCTCAACTCCATTGCCAATCCTCTTATACATAGTTTTGCAAAATTATTGAAAAGAAAAAGTTTACGCATTCTGATTTATCAAAAATATTTTTATAGAAGATGGGTATGAACACCCATAGTCAAGATGCCAAGGGTTCAAGAAAAAGAAGTGATGAGGTAGCCCAACAATATCACTACTGAAAGGTGGAAAATTGGTTTTCTCCCACCTTTAGGGTTTTAGACTTAAAAATGGCAATTTTCACTAACTTTCACTCAAGAACAAACTCTTAAGATCTCAATGCAAAAGGGAAAGAGATATTGCGAGATGGTTATCATAGGGGCTAAATATGATCTAATGAGGGGTTCACCACCAAGTATAAACTTGGAAAAGACAATGAAATGCAAGATGAAATGCAAAACCCTAATTGAATGCAAACTAACACAAAATGACCTCAAAAAGTAAACAAAACAACACAAAAAATTGTAAAACAGAAAGTGTGCACTAAGGAATCTAGAGAAGGCAAAATGGAGGTATTAAACACTAAAAAATCTACTTTTACTGTTGAGGGACTCATTCGCCAAGCTAGGTGAATCAGTCCAATTTTGGGGAAATGTGCAGGAACATAAATTTGCCAAAAGGGTATCCAAATGGTTGTAGGAAATAATAACCTGACCAAAATATCCCTGTAAGAATATAGAGAAAGGAAAAAAAAAATTATAAATTACATATAGGTTATTCTATCCATGGGTTATTTTGACCACGAGTTATTTTGTCCATGGGTTATTATGACCCTGGGTTATTTTGTCCTTAGGTTATTATGATGGGGTTATTGTCTCCAGGGTTATTTTGGTCGAGTTATTATTTCTAGATACCTATCCAAATCTGTAAGATCTTAGAAATGTACTAGAACTAGGACTCATTCGCCAAAAGTGGCAAATCGGTCCAGTTGGGATTTTCTACAACATTCAAAGTTGATTCTTCTCTTCTTTTTCTACTCTGTTCTTCCTGACTAATTTCCAGATTTGAATCTCCAATTTGCATCTTGTAGATGATCTCCAAGGATTGATGACAACTTTGACAACTTTGATCACTTGACAAATTTTCTCCAATCTTGATCCTTATGAAATATGCAACCTAAACTTGCAAATCATACACAAAGGAGAGGGAAAAATGTCTTTGGGTTAGTGGAGAGGGGTTTTCCTTAGTCAAACCCCTTGTTGGAAATCAATCCTTGAAATGAAAGTTGTGCCGCCAAAAAATGTATAGTTGACATTTTTATGCTCACTTGAGTCTCTCTTTTGGACTTTGGCTTGATTTTTCCTAGATTTAATGTTGTAATGTGACCAACACATTCACATTAGGTCTTGGATCATTGTGAATCATTAAGACTTCTAGAATGTTTTGTAAAAGTGTTGTGAAATGTTGTAACTCACTTTCACACTTTTCTAGGACCCTATTATTATAATTCACTTAAATAACTCCTTTTTATCGCTTACCAAATCTTATTTTAAAGTGTTGTAAAGAGTTGTAACAAACTCTCATGCTTTTCTAGACTTTTCATCACTAATTCAAACCTTTCTCATGTTTAAATGTCTCCTTAATGCACTTTTTGACCATTCTTAAGTGTGTTTTGGAGGATATTCCCATTAGACATCATTTAATGCACTTTAAAATCTAAAACCTAGTGAAATTTCCCTAGTGGGACCAATTCGCCACCTAGGGTGACTTAGTCCCACTGGGCACAAAAATCAAAATAATTTTAATTTCTTGGCAAGATTTTATTCTCTCACCCTTGAAGTTGGCCTGTGATGTGTTATTTTCGAGCATTAATGGAAAATAAGTATAAATAAAGTTTTTTCTCCTCATTTTTCATCCTCTAATCTCCTAATCTCTTGCAATCTCATAACTCATTAAGCATTTAAGCACTCTAAGCATAATCAAGTCATCCATTAGAGCACTTCATTACATATCTTCAGATTTCTACATCAAGGGTTTGGTAGGTTTATGACATTGTATGTTATCTATTTATCATTCTCTTCTCATTTCATTTCATAGGGTTTGATTACCAAAGTGGGGTTTGACCAAGGCAAACCCCTATAATCTAACCCTTAACCCTCTTCCCCCTCTTTGCATGTGTGTTTGCAAACTTTGTATGTATATTTTTCAATGAGTTTGGTGTCAAAAGTGGTCAACAACCCATCAAATTCAATATAACCCTAGTTGAAGCTTGGAGACTCTTTTCAGTCTATTTTCCATAGAGTCAAGATCAAACACCTATCAGAAGAGCAAGTGCAGACATGAAGCTATAGGATCTTGTCCTAAAATTATAGAAATATACAAGTGCATTAAGTCACCATCTATGGAAAATTAGTCCCACTACCAGTAATGAAAAGCGATTTTTGCATTTTTGAATACCCATTTGGTAGATTCATGTTCCAGTAGATTTTCCCCAAAAGTGGACTAAGTCGCCTAACTTGTTGTAAATGTCCCAGTCAACATTTCTAGTCAAATCTATAGGATTCCAAAGGTTCTCTACATTAGATTCCAGATTCCAAGTGCACCTCTCTAGTTTTGTTTAGTTATTTCATCATTTACTCGCATTCTTAGGTATTTTTGCATATCACAATGTGTTTTCCAGCACTTTGTATTTCTTAGGTTTAGCATCAATAAATCATCTTTCTTTCAGTTTGATACATTAGTACATCATATTTAGATATATTACATCCCTTTTGCATTAATTTTGAGTGTAGAAATTTGCATTTTGGCCCCAATTCTTCTCCTTTTAGGTGAAAAACCTAGAAGAGTTAGAGGCAACTTTGGGTAATCCAAAATCATTGCCCACATTTTAGTAAACCCGAATTTTGAACATTTTTTCTTCTGATTTCAAGTGCATCCTAGGTTTACTTTGTATTAGCAGGTATGTGTGCAGGATTATCATGGAAAAAAAGGTCCTTAAGTGGCAATGAAAATTCAGAAATTTAGAGTTAGGCAACTTGACATAAAAATTTGAATAAGTTATCTATATTATTTCAAAAATATGTAACAATAGAATCTGTGGAAAATTGAATGTAGTTTCTAAACTACTAAGTTTGTTTTATTTTTTTAAAAGTCTATTTGGTAAAAAAATGAAATTTCAATGTAGTAGTACTTAAATTTCAGAGGAAAAATAAGAAGTAGGTGTATGTCTGACCACCCTAACCACAATAAAATGATAATATTTTTTTATAAGATTTTTGATATAAGTAGAGGACTCATGTCTGGATGTGACACACATTTTTTTGTAATTTTTTTCCAAGTAAATAATTAATTATGAATTTTTTATTACAACTTTTAAAAAATATAAAAAATCATATGTCTGACCACCTTAACTTGGTCAAAACTTCATAAAATTCAATTTTTTTTTTTTTAATCCTATAGTATGTGAAACATAGAATGTGTCGCATATTTTGGATTCAAAAAATATGATACCTTTTGAAAGTTATAGATGTTTTTCACTCAGCCTATCAATCAAGACTTTAGTCATAATTCTAATAGAAAATGAATAATAATTATTTATTAAATTCAAAGTAAAGAATAATTTATATTGGTTGAAAGTTGAGAGTCTCCTCTACAAACCCTTTTTGTTTCATCAATTTTGGCGAAAAATAAAGTTGTTAGCCACATGGACGAAATCTAGAAAAACAAGGTGAGTTGTCAAACACGTTTTTTACATTGACTTCTTAGGATTGGCATGTCCAAGCCAAATACCAAAGCAAGCCTGAGGCTAATCCCAAGGAAATAAATTCTTTTTCAGAAATATTGGATATCGGTTTCAAATCGGATATCCGTTTTAAATCGGATATCCGATTTTGTTTATATATGATTTTAAAAAATGTTTTACACTTTATAATATATGATTTAGAAAATGCAATAAATATTTTATAGTTTATTTTAATATATCTAGTTTAAAATATACAATATAGTTTATAATTTCATATATAATATATTATATTATTATGTATAATATTTAAATATTATTTCTATATTTTAGTTAATGTATTTATATTAATAATATATAAAATATTATATAACTAATTAATATTACTAACATATAAAATATTTAAATGTTATCTCTTTCCCTCTCTCTCTCTCTCTCTCAAATTATTCCGCTCCTAATTCTCTCTCACTCCCTCTCTCACTATCTCTCTCATTATTCCCCTCCTAATTCTCTCTCCCTCTCTACCCTTCTTCCCCTCTTCCCCTCTCCCTTCCCCCTCCTAATTCTCTCTCTCTCTCTCTCTCTCTCTCTCTCTCTCTCTCTCACTCCTATGTCTCTCCACTCTACCCTTAGCCCTCTACCATTAAACCTTAAATCCTTAAACCCTTAAACCCTCTACCCTCTATCTCTCTCCCACTCCCTCCCTCTCTCTCTCTCAAGACTCTCCCTCATCCCCCTCTCCCTCTCTCAATTCTCTCTCTCTCTCTCACTCTCTCTCCCTCTCCTCTGCCTTAACCCTAAACCCTAAA
>VDFB02026320.1:96693172-96767884 GCA_007258455.2 Sequoia sempervirens | reverse complement strand
CCTCTCTTAGGTATCTCTCTATCTCTCACTCACTCCCTCTATGTGTCTCCCCTCTACCCTTAAACCCTCTACCCTTAACCATTAACCCTTAACTCTTAAACCCTAAACCCTTATAACCCTCTACCATAAACCCTTAACCCTTAAACCCTCTACCATATACCCTAAACCCTAAAAATTTAACCCTTAAACCCTCTACTATCTACCATTAACCCTTAGGTCTATGTGTGCACAAATCGTATATCCGATTTGCAGAAAAAAAATTATACCATTACAAGTATCGTAATTTCTTTCAAATGAATTGGATATCAGATCATAATGGATATCGGATTTGCGGGCCATAGAAAATCCCCGTGTGGGCCATTTTGTGCATTCTAAAGGACCCTACATTTTGTTTGCAGGTGACACACACTCGGTTTCAAACAAGAAGAGACAAACATCAACTTTTTGGAGCATCTTCTATTGAAATTTGTCACAAGCAATGATTTTTAGCATCTTTTATGAGGTATAATTGGGAGCAGCAGTCATCGGAAGCAAAAACGTAAGAGAAAGCTTACAAAAGAAGAAATTGAAGCATATAGATAAAAAGATAGAGAAATTCATAGGAAGAGAAGACAAGGTATGTTAAATATTGGTGAACCTAACCCCTATGGTCTTTCAAGTGAAGAGGAAATTGAAGATGTTAAAGGTGAAAATGTTGGAATTGAATATGTTGAACATGATATTCAAATTAGGAATGAAATTATTGAAATTGATAATGAAAATGTTCAAGGTGAAAATGTTGGTTGAAGATGTTGAACATGATATTGAAATTGGGAATGAAAATATTGAAATTGATAATGAAAATGTTCAAGGTGAAAATGTTGGATTTGAAGATGTTGAACATGATATTGAAATTGGGAATGAAATTATTCAAATTGATATTGAAAATGTTCAAGGTGAAAATGTTGGAAATGAAGATTTTGAACATAATATTGAAGCAAGTGTAAACTATGTTTCACCAAATTACATGAGAAATGAAGAACCTTGTATGGAAGAAAGACATATTCCAATTTCAAGACCCTAAAGAACCCCTAAATGGTTACTTGAATTTGATGAGAATATTATAAACAATTTTGAAGGCAAGAGGTCAACACGAACTGTTCGGTTGTGGGCTAGAAGACTTTTCAACCAATATTTTAGTGATAAGACATTGACTGAGCAATGCCAACTTTTTGTACAATTTCTAAAGATGCAAAAGATGAGACCTTTGCTAGCAAAATTGAAGATTCGTGTGAACAAGAAGACTGAAAAAAATTCTATTATTGTCAAAAATATTTTTAACGCTCTCAAGTCTATTGAAAAAAGTAACAAGGAAAAGGATAAGAGAGCTTCTTGGAGAGTCATTACAATTTCCCTATTAAGCCATCAATTGAAAAAGGCTCGCTTTATGAGACAAACTTGTATTGATTTTGACATAAATCGTAGAACTTTGGATAGAGCACTTGTAAGAAGAGAAAGAATAGATGATCCTCTTGAAAATGATACATGGGCTTTTTCCGGGAGGCTTCCACATGTTCATAAGAAGCTAACCGATAATGTAAAGCAAGTAATTCAACAATTTTGGCATGATAACTCTAGAGTATCACCCAATGCAAAGGATGTTTTAAAGTTAAGAATTGGAAATCGAGACCGCACACCACATCCTAAACATTTCTTGGAATCAAGCCAAACAATGTTGTTCAAAAAATTTATTGAAACATATAAAAATATGGAAATCTCGCAAAGGAATTTTGAGGGTTTCAAGCCATTTTATTGTGTGCCTCTTAAGATTCGTAATACTTGTTGTTGCAAATACCATGTGGATTTTTCAATGTACCATGAGCTATTATGCTATATTTGTTCTACTTTGCATACTAATGAAATGTTGTAGGAGTGTGGTGCAATGCATCTTCCAAAATCATCAAGGGACTTGCTAGATCTATTTTTATGTTCTAGAGATGATGGTTGCTTTTTCTATAAAAATGATTGTTTAAATGAAAAGTGCTCACAATGTGGTGGCTTGTCAAAGTTTGTTCAATGTTTTCATGAGAGTTCCGAACATGAATTTGGAAAGAAGCTTGTTGAGAAAAGGAGATATGAGATAGTCAAATATACTTTGCAAAGCGGAGGTGAAGGTTCTAGATGTGAGTTGGTTACAAAAGAATGCAGTGTTGCTGATTTTATTTCAGATTTTAAGGACAATCTTTTCTACAAGTATGCAAGGCATAGTCATAGGTGTCAGTGGTTGGATCAACAATTTAGGATGTGTAAGGACTCTTTTTTGATTGGCACTATTATATCAGTGGTTGACTTTGTAGAAAACTAAACATTGCAACCACAAAATGAGGTACAATCTCAGTATTACAATTCCATTGAGATTGCTATTTTTGTCCACATAACATTTAGACATGCACCCGATAGTACAAAGGAGGATCAAAAGATAATCAGAGAGTATCATTTTTATATGAGTGATGTTAGATCTCACTCGTTTGAGTATGTCCAACATTGTTTCAAGATTTTTTTGAGTTCTTACAGGAGCATGATATAGCATTGGGCCGACATCTAATTTGGTCAGATAATTGCACAGGTCAATTCAAGAATGCTCGTATGTTTTATTGGTTGAGTAGAATGCATGTAGAGAGGGGTCTACCTCATATTTGGAATTTTTTTGAAGTTGGACATGGGAAAGGGGAGCATGATGGAGCAGGTGCATGCATAAAGAGAGCTCTAGTTAAGGAGCAATTGAAGATTTCAAGAGCAAAATTCAGTGATGCACGTTCTATAGTTGATTGGTGTAGTTCAACATTGTCACGAGGGAGGGACACTTGATTCAACAATGCGCAGATTCTTTTGGTTCATTGAGGAGGGTACAGTGGGAGGTAGATTTGATTGTCATACAATCAAAGATTCTTTAAAGATGCATTCATTTCGAAGCTCAGATGCAAGCACATGGACCATTTGGACATGAGAGTTGGCTTGTTTTTGTCAGAGTTGTATTCAATGCGAGTGGGATAAATGCGAGTCAAGTGAGTGGATGGATACATGGGTACCAAAGTATCTAACTCCTTTATCTCAAACAATATCCATGACAAATGACATAATGGAAAGTTCAGTTGATTACAACTTGCTTTTAGATCTACTATAGCTAGGACATATTTTTGTAGTTGTTGCATCGTAGGGGAATGAAGAGAGATCAGACTATTGGTTGGCTCGATGTGTGCGGGTAAAACATAAGCTAACACAACCGATGGAAGATGATGATGGTTTCATGTATCCTACAGGTTTAGTTGTGGTTGCAGGAACTTGGTTGCGAACATACATGATTAGAAAGAATGGCATACCTGCATTTGAAGACTATGAGAAACACAAAACCATTCTCATTTATTCGCACCTTGTTATAGCAATAAATGTTAAGTTGTTCAAGTATCGTGCCAAACCAAAGACAAAACAACTATGGAGACTTAGTAATATTGATCGTGAAGCAATATTGGATACTCTTAAGCAAAGAGATGACCCTTCAGGCACACTTGAATAACATTTTCAAGAATGGAAGGTAGAATGCTTATTTTCATTATGATTAAGTTCATTAGTGTTGTTTATTTAATACTGATATTTTATATACTATTACAATGCAGGTGTCTTTAATAGTGATATTTTGTATGCAATTTTGTGATATTTTTGGCAAGATTGATCATGGACCTGCTGCAACAATAGCTAGCTCTGATCCTTTCGAAGAGGTATGCGTCTTTTATAGTTTGCATCACTAGCTCATCATCATTCAAATTGTTTAGATTAATATATATACGTTATTCTAAGCATATTTTCTATTGTGACAATATATATTTCTCATTTTCCCACTTTTGCGATATTCCTGGCACGATTGATCATGGACCCGCTACAACAATAGCTAGCTCTGATCCTTTCAAAGAGGTATGCATCTTTTATAGTTTGCATCAACAACTTATCATCATTCAGGTTGTTTAGATTAATATAGATTTGTTAGTCTAACATCTTTTCTATTGTGACAATATAGATTTCTCATTTTCCTACTTTTGCGATAATCCTGGCATGATTGATCATGGAATTGCTGCAACAATAGCCAGCTTTGATCCTTTTAGAGAGGTATGCAACAGATTGCAACAATATAGATTGGTTATTCTAAGCATCTTTTATAGTTTGCATTACCATCTCATCATATTTTGTGTCATTTAGAATAATATAGATTGGTTATTTTAAGCTACCTTGATGGTTTGTATAGGTGCTTGTCAGTGCAAAACATGAACATACTACTGTTGTTGAAGACTGTGCCCTGAATGCCTCTAATAGGAAAATTTTGTAAAATTTGAATTCTCAAATCGGAAACAATGTAAAATGGTCATAATTGTGTATGGGCATAATCTATACCCAGTGATGTTTTTTGAAATATGGGTCAAATGTCTGGCATTGTATAAAGGGTATGTTTAAAATGTAAACGGGCTTGTATTTTGGAAACTCATACGTTTTGTAAAGGGGTCTATTTTTGTACTTAATCGAGATACAACCGAAGGTTTTCTTCTTGGTTCTTTCCTGTTGGTATGCTCGTTTGAACCAGGTTTTGTAATATTTCCCATTTATATATAATAAATTATAGTGGCTTGCAACTTTTCGCTAAGTGGTGTCATTCACCCACTTTGAGTTGACTAAACACATGTTTGGCATAATTTGATGATATACCCTAGCATTAATAACATACACTATATTCATTATAATCATGAAAACATTCATTTATCTTATAGCATTGGAGCAATTAATAGTGAGACATTTTGATTCAATGCAATAAAAATGAGTAACAAATTTCTAAATACCACCAAGTCCCTAGATATTCAAGAGTAGATGCAAAGATAAACATTCATACCCTTATCAACCCTTAATTATCCAATACCCCTATCAACCCTTAATTATGTTAGGTTGATTGTGTTTGATTGATTGGATTTTATACATCCTTGTACCTCATTAATACATTTTTCTATTCGGTTTTTCATTTTTTACATGTTAAGATATAGTAAATTATATTCACTTGCAATTTGAAATGTAAATCTCTTGTATTGTTAGAATGAGTACTTGAATGATCATGAGGTGTTGAGGGAAATATTGTTTTCATTAGTATTCTTTGGAATGCTTTAGATATTGTTGTAATGGCATTGAATAAAGAAGGTCATCAATGGGAGTCACACAATCATTGCCATCAATGAAATTGACCATCTCTCACATGTAATGCTTGGGAGTTACATTGGGAGAAGTGGATCATCTTTCCATAATGTTATTGGTTCCTACTTAGTTGATATGTTCATGGTGGAGGGCTATCTTGAGTGTTATCATAATTACATGTTGGGGTGGTTCGTGGTTTTAAACTATCAAGAATGGTTTTGGTGGCAATTAGTTTGGGGAAATCACTTACATGGTTTTATCTTCCCATTGCTTTGTATAAAAACTTTATGTAGAAACATTATTACATGTCTTGACATTATTTCAAGAGTGGAAGGCGTGGAGAACTAGGTTCTGAAATAAAATGAAGAGTTAAAGGTCCAAAAATGGTGGTTTTTTCTCTTGAAAATAGAGTTTTTACCCTAGGGTTTGCAAAAATATTTGAGATTCTAGAAGTTTCTTTGTTCTCTAAGCATATTGGGGCCTAAATAAAGGTTTCTAAAGTGGTGGAAAATTCTGAAAGGTTGTGGAAGTGCTACATCCAATAAACCCTCAAGAATTACACTAAAAAGAAGGGGTTTTTTGATTTGACAGTTACAAGTCCATACAAATGGAATCCAATTGTAGAATCTTTGTTTTCTTGGCAATTTATTTGCTGCCTCAAGGTTTTAGGGTTCTGTGTGGTGTTTGAAGGTATGTTGCTTTGCATTTTTGGGCTAATTGAGTAGCCTGTTCAAGGGTGAATGTATAGGAAGTCAACGCTGGTCCAAAGGAGTCTATGTTGTTTCTCATATATGTTGTGTAACTTGGATATGGACATTTGAATCAGTCATGTTTTTGCCTGGTGTTTTGGAAGATTGTGGAGTAATTGGACAAAAACTAGTTTCTCACTATTACAAGGGTTTAAGGGGGTTAAAGAGGGAAATGTGTATTTAGTTGCTTGTCAAGTTTTAAGGGAGTTTTGGACTGTCCAAAGACATTAGAATAGTCTTGTTAGATGCCTCAAATAGGCAAGTTGCAAATATTTTGTGATTGTGCCCTTGTGTCTGCATCAATTTTTCACCTAATTTGACTCGGTCCAATGTAGCTCGGAGTGATTCGACGTATTTGGCTGCAAGAGAGGACCATCCCTAGCGTAAATGTAACCATTCAGATGTGTTGGAATAGTCTGTTTGGTCATTCAAGCCGCGGAGTGAAAGTTGCACCATTTTGCAACTTTACACTGCTTGCATCTGACAACTTTTCCCTCCACTGAAAAGTCTTCACCATAGGAAAACGCCTCCGAGATAGCAAAAATTGAGAGAGGTTTTTGTAGATGGTCCCAACATGATCCCATCACCTTAGACGAAGAGTCTGTAAGTATCACGGTCTCCAAGAAATAGACCTTCAAAGATTGCTGCCTTTTATCACTTTGGACTCTTAAAAATTGTCGGTCCAATGTAGCTCGGAGTGATTCGGCATATTTGGGTGCAAGATAGGACCATCCCTAGCGTAAACGTACCCATACAGACGTATTGGAACAGTCAGTTTGGTCGTACAAGCTGCAAAGTGAAAGTTGCACCACTTTGCAACTTTACACTGCTTGCATTTGACAACTTTTCCCTCCACTGAAAAGTCATCACCACAGGAAAATCCCTTTGAGATAGCAAAAACTAAGAGATTTTTTTTGTAGATGGTCACAACACAATCCCATGGCCTTGGATGGAGAATCTGTAAGCATCACGGTCTTCAAGAAATAGACCTTCAAAGATTGCTACCTTTTAGCACTTTGGACTCTTAAGGGAAATCGCCGGTCCAATGTAGCTCAAAGTGATTCGGCATATTTGGGTGCAAGAGAGGACCATCCCTAGCGTAAACGTACCCATCTGGACGTGTTGGAACAATCCGTTTGGTCGTACGAGCTACGGAGTGAAAGTTGCACCACTTTGCAACTTTACACTGTGTTGGAACTATTAAAATCTGATGATTTTTGCATATTTTCATGTCCCTTGAGTCTCCATATGAGTCTTTCCTTATGCATATTTCCTTCATTTCATAATTTTTTTGCTCATATTTTGGCTCATATTTGTCCCCTAAATCATCTATCTATGTGTTTTTCATATTTTTGTCTATATCGACATAGGTCTCCCATTGTCTCCCTGACCCATGTTGCTTCTATGTTAAGATTTGTTTACTGCAGATGTGTCGGTGGGACTTTTGTTTTGTTTTGGCGACCATGGTGGCTTCTATCGGCATCAGTTTTGGATGTCAGGGTAGTGTTTCACCGAATCAAATATGTCTCCCCGACTATGCTTGTGATGGTTCATCGGCCTGACCGTGTATCTTCAGAGTAATGTCATAGCGAGTTCAATGTGTCTCGCCAACTTCATATATGGGCTTCTTTCGGTGAGACTATGGTGGCTTCAGTGAAGGGTCATGGCGAGGTAGGGGTGTTTCACCGATGGTGCATAAAGGTTTATTCACATGGCTTTCAACAAAGGTTTTGTTCTCTCTTGGCGAAACAAAGGTTGCTTCGGTATGACATGAGGCGGTCGACATAGGGTCTCCCCAATATCTATGTGCTACAGCGATAGTGTCAAATGAAAAATGATTTTCGGCGGGAGATTTCTTATGTCTTGGCAACTTGAATATGATAGATGACATTTTAGCCAGACTGGGAGTATTCTATATAAAGTCATAACGACTTCCCATTGTCTCACCGACCGACAACATGAAGAGATATGATATCGGTATAGGTTGGGGCGATTGTCGTAAGGTCTCAGCAAGTGACCTTCAGTCTCGTCGATGGAAAACATGAGGATCTTTGTCGGCATGAATATTGATTTGTCTCGGCGACACTCAGGGATGAATAAAGGGGTTATCGGTATGACTCGATGGACTCTTTGGGACCTCTCCTCAACCATGTGTTGTCTTGGCGAAGGTGTCTAAAGGTTATATTTCGGTGAAAGTGTTGGCAACTTGGAAGTAATGAATATCTTTCAGCTTGACATAAATGATCTCGGTATGTGGTCTCCTCGATACCACAGTGTTACAATGAAGGAACATAGGCAAATTCTGCGACTTTGGTGTAACGAGAAAGATGTCATAGTGACTCGAAATGAATGAGGATCTTCGGTGAAACAAGGTCCAATCTATGAAAGGTCTCTCCGAGGTCGTGTGGTCATAGCGATAGTGATTAAAACAAAAGTTCTTTTCGATGAGAATCTTCCTATGTCTTGGCGACTGGGAAAACAATATTGGCTCTTGGTGAAACTTAAAACAATCTGTGTGAGGTCTCTGCAATATCTATGTGTTATAGTGAAGCATAGTGGGAACAAAGGAATACTATGTGGCTTCGGTGTGACCAACGGATGAGCTACAACGAACGCGAAAGTGAAATACAAGTGCATGGGATGAAAACGAATGAATTGCCTTCGGCAGGACCATACGCTGTCTTGCCGACTATACACTGGTAAATAACAAAAATGCAAGTCTTGTGGCCGACATGTAGAATACTTGAAGAATACTGCTGGTCGACTTGAATTGAGCCTGAATCTTGTGGGGGGCCGACATGAAGTTTCATTTTGATATTTTTCTCATGCTGGTGTATAAATAAGCATGTTGTAATTGTTAATTGGCACCAAAAATTAGATTTTCGATACTCTGCAAGTAGATATAGTAGAATAAAATTATCAGACCAGAGGCTATTATTGCATGATTTCACAATGGAGGTATTTATGAGATTCAGTTGATGTTGCTGCTCTTCTCAAGTGTCAATTATCTGTTAAATTAAATGAAAATATTGCTAAGTTGTCTCCAAGATTGATGGTTACTGATTATTTAAATTGACATAACAAGTTTATGTTCAGTTTATTGATACACATTTGTTGTATTTGTGTGATTAATCAATTTGTTCTTTCAAGTAAAGATTAAATCCTCTTCGTCAATCATAGTAATCATAAAGATTTATCTGGATTCTTAAAGTAGAACTTAGTGGTTACAGTATCACAAGTTTATACAAGTTGTAAAAAAAATATATGCAAGATAATTTGTGTTTTCTCCAGAGAGTGTTGTTCATCCTGATCTCATTTGACTCCACATACCCAATAAGGCACTAGTCTCTGTAATTCATCATTTTGAATTCTTTCAGTTCCTTACATCTAATTAGTTAAGCATTCACTGAAGGATTTATATTAGAATATTGTTACTGTATTCAAGTTGGATTTCATCTATTCACCTCCCATTTCCATTGTGAACAAATTGTTTCAAGAAGATAATCTCAAGTCAAGTCTGCATTATTCAGAAAGGTACACCCGCCTAGGTTTGTAGCACCTAAAGAGTAGAAGGTTGAGTTCTCTTGACCTTGTCTGTTACCCTAAAGTGTATCAAGAGATTGGCATCCTCTTGAGGCATTCAACCTATGTTTTTGAGAGCTAACACACTGCTTGCATCTGGCAACTTTTCCCTCCACTGAAAATTCATCACCACAAGAAAACGCCTCCGAGATAGCAAAAATTGAGAGAGGTTTTTGTAGATGGTCCCAACATGATCCCATAGCCTCAGACAGAGAGTCTATAAGCATCACGGTCTCTGAGAAATAGACCTTCAAAGACCATCTCTCACATGTGTAATAGCTTGGGAGTTACATTGGGAGAAGTGGATCATACTTCCTCCACAAGTCATGAAACTCCTCTGGTCCCTCCTATTCATCTCTTGATATGTTCATGGTGGATAGGGCTATGCTTGTTGTGTTATTTTCTAGTGATGATACTCCTACATCTAAAAGAATGCATGTTGGGGCTCAAATTGCCAATTTAAACTATCAAGTGGCTTTGAACTCATAAAGTTCAAAGTTTGGGTTAAGCCAAACCTACTGTTTTACACTTCCCTTATTGCTTTGTATAAAAACTTTATGTAGAATTTATATCATTCATTTGAACACAAGAAAAATCTTGTTTAAAGCAATCTCCTAGTTTCAAGAGGTTTCATAGAAGTTGGCATAGTGAAGATGATATTTTTATTTTTTTTTTGATGAGAACAATTGAAGTAAAAAGTCTAATCATCAACAATTTCTGATACCTATTAATTATTTGTGGGTATGAATTTGGAGGTATTTTTATTCAAATAAAAGGATCCAAAAATGGAATTGGAATAAATTAATGGTTGATATGGAAACTCCTTTTGTTGATCCTACTTTATATAGGCAATTAGTAGGAAGTTTAAATTATCTAACTCTTACTAGACCTGATATTTCTTATAGTGTTGGATTGGTTTCTAGATTTATGTCTAAACCACAACAAATTCATTTTAAAGTTGCAAAAATAACTTTAAGATATGTTAAAGGTACTCTTAATCTTGGTCTTTTTCATGATGCAAATTGTGATTTTTCTTTAAAGGGTTATACTGATTCAGATTTAGGAGGTGATCCCAATGATGGGAGATCCACTTGTGGTTATTGTTTCTTTGTTGGATCAGGTGCAATCTCATGGAATAGTAAGAAACAACAATCTACTTCTCTTTGTTCTACTGAAGCTGAATATAAAGGTTGTACAAATGCATCTAAAGAAGCATTATGGTTAAGAAGATTACTTGAAGACTTGGGTCTACCTCCAAAGGATCCTACTCCTTTATATTGTGATAATCAAAGTGCTATTTCTTTGGCAAAGAATCCAATTTTTCATGCAAGGACCAAGCACATTGCTCTTCAACATCATTTCATTAGAGCAAATTGAAGACAAGCAAATTTCTCTTTTGTATTGTAAAGGTGAAGATCAAGTTGCAGATATTCTCACCAAAGCTCTTTGTAAAGATAAATTTCTCTTCCATTGTAAAAATCTTGGATTACAACCCATTAAAGGGTTTGATGTAACTTCCCCAAGTAAAGCTTAAGGGGGGATGTTAGAAGATTAATCTTTACTTGGTAAAGATTATTCTTTAATTGTAATTTTTTATTAACTTGTAGGAATATTCCAAAGGAATCCCTACAAGTATTTTGTCTTTTGTCATCTCACACATGTGTGAGGATGACTTATTTTTTAATTCCTTTATTAAGGAATATTTGTAACCACCTCCTTAAGAGGTGACACTTTGCACACACATAGATGAATGGTGGCATTCATTGAGTTGGGAGTTACATTCTAACTCCTCTTTCTCACCTCTACTTATTGAGGTGCTTCTCCTCTCATTCTTCAAGATTCAAGCAAGCAAGCTAAGGCTGAAGCTCTCTCTCTCTCTTTGTATTATTCTTTAGGCATTTTGCCTCCATTCATAATATTGGGGTTTTTTCTTGTTTTTTCCCCTTAACAAATTCTTGTGTCTCTCTTGCTTTGGTGGTGCTTGGTTTGGCTACTTCAATCTATTTGGTAATCTCTTTCCTTTAAACATTTGCTCTTTATTAGTACTTCCCATTGCTCTGTATAAAAACTTTATGTAGAAATGTTATTACATGTATTGATGTTATTTCAAGAGTGGAAGGCGTGGAGAACTAGGTTTTGAAATAAAATGAAGAGTTAAAGGTCCAAAAATGGTGGTTTTTTTCACTTGAAAATAGAGTTTTTACCCTAGGGTTTGAAAAAATCTTTGAGATACCAGAATTTTCTTTGTTTTCTAAGCATATTGGGGCCTAAATAAAGGTTTCTAAGGTGGTGGAAAAGTTTGAAAGGTTGTGGAAGTGTTACATCCAATAAACCCTCAAGAATTACATTAAAAACATGGGTTTTTTGATTTGACAGTTACAAGTCCATACAAATGGAATCAATTGTAGAATCTTTGTTTTTCTTAATGGCAATTTATTTGCTGCCTCAAGGTTTAGGGTTCGTGTGGTGTTTGAAGGTATGTTGCTTTGCATTTTGGAGCTAATTAGGTGGCACATTCAAGGAGTGAATGTATAGGAAGTCAGCGTTGGTCCAAAGGAGTCTATGTTGTTTCTCATATATATGTTATTAACTTGGATATGGAGTGTTTTAATCAGTCATGTGTTTGTCGTGTTTTGGAAAATTGTAGATAATTGGACAAAACTAGTTTCTCACTATTACAAGGGTTTAAGGGGGTTAAAGAGGGAAATGTGTATTTAGTTGCTTGTCAAGTTTTAAGGGAGTTTTGGACTGTCCAAAGAGGTCAGAATAATCATGTTAGATGCCTCAAATAGGCAGATTACAAATATTTTGTGATTGTGCCCTTGTATGCATCAATTTTTCACCTAATTTGACTTCGGTCAATGTAACAGTGATTCGGCGTATTTGGCTGCAAGAGGACCATCCATAAGCGTAAATGTAACCATTTGAGCATGTTGGGAATATGATACGTTTTGGTCATCTGAGCAGCGGAGTGAAAGTTGCACCACTTTGCAACTTTACAACATACATCGACAACTTTTCCCTCAACTGAAAAGTCATCACCCTGAGGAAAACACCTCGAGATGCTTAAAAACTGAGAGAGGTTTTGTAGATGGTCGCAACATGATGCCATAGCCTTGGACGAAGAGTCTGTAAGCATCACGGTCTCCGAGAAATAGACCTTCAAAGATTGCTGCCTTTTAGCACTTTGTACTCTTAAGGGAAATCGCCGATTCAATGTAGCTCGGAGTGATTCGGCGTATTTGGGTACAAGATAGGACCATCCCTGAAGTAAGCGTGCCATCTGGGGCGTGTGGAGCGGTCGGTTTGGTCGTTACAAGCTGCAAAGTGAAGTTGCACCACTTTGCAACTTTATACTGCTTGCATTTGACAACTTTTCCCTCCACTGAAAAGTCATCACCACAGGAAAATCCCTTTGAGATAGCAAAAACTAAGAGATTTTTTTTGTAGATGGTCACAACACAATCCCATGGCCTTGGATGGAGAATCTGTAAGCATCACGGTCTTCAAGAAATAGACCTTCAAAGATTGCTACCTTTTAGCACTTTGGACTCTTAAGGGAAATCGCCGGTCCAATGTAGCTCAAAGTGATTCGGCATATTTGGGTGCAAGAGAGGACCATCCCTAGCGTAAACGTACCCATCTGGACGTGTTGGAACAATCCGTTTGGTCGTACGAGCTACGGAGTGAAAGTTGCACCACTTTGCAACTTTACACTGTGTTGGAACTATTAAAATCTGATGATTTTTGCATATTTTCATGTCCCTTGAGTCTCCATATGAGTCTTTCCTTATGCATATTTCCTTCATTTCATAATTTTTTTGCTCATATTTTGGCTCATATTTGTCCCCTAAATCATCTATCTATGTGTTTTTCATATTTTTGTCTATATCGACATAGGTCTCCCATTGTCTCCCTGACCCATGTTGCTTCTATGTTAAGATTTGTTTACTGCAGATGTGTCGGTGGGACTTTTGTTTTGTTTTGGCGACCATGGTGGCTTCTATCGGCATCAGTTTTGGATGTCAGGGTAGTGTTTCACCGAATCAAATATGTCTCCCCGACTATGCTTGTGATGGTTCATCGGCCTGACCGTGTATCTTCAGAGTAATGTCATAGCGAGTTCAATGTGTCTCGCCAACTTCATATATGGGCTTCTTTCGGTGAGACTATGGTGGCTTCAGTGAAGGGTCATGGCGAGGTAGGGGTGTTTCACCGATGGTGCATAAAGGTTTATTCACATGGCTTTCAACAAAGGTTTTGTTCTCTCTTGGCGAAACAAAGGTTGCTTCGGTATGACATGAGGCGGTCGACATAGGGTCTCCCCAATATCTATGTGCTACAGCGATAGTGTCAAATGAAAAATGATTTTCGGCGGGAGATTTCTTATGTCTTGGCAACTTGAATATGATAGATGACATTTTAGCCAGACTGGGAGTATTCTATATAAAGTCATAACGACTTCCCATTGTCTCACCGACCGACAACATGAAGAGATATGATATCGGTATAGGTTGGGGCGATTGTCGTAAGGTCTCAGCAAGTGACCTTCAGTCTCGTCGATGGAAAACATGAGGATCTTTGTCGGCATGAATATTGATTTGTCTCGGCGACACTCAGGGATGAATAAAGGGGTTATCGGTATGACTCGATGGACTCTTTGGGACCTCTCCTCAACCATGTGTTGTCTTGGCGAAGGTGTCTAAAGGTTATATTTCGGTGAAAGTGTTGGCAACTTGGAAGTAATGAATATCTTTCAGCTTGACATAAATGATCTCGGTATGTGGTCTCCTCGATACCACAGTGTTACAATGAAGGAACATAGGCAAATTCTGCGACTTTGGTGTAACGAGAAAGATGTCATAGTGACTCGAAATGAATGAGGATCTTCGGTGAAACAAGGTCCAATCTATGAAAGGTCTCTCCGAGGTCGTGTGGTCATAGCGATAGTGATTAAAACAAAAGTTCTTTTCGATGAGAATCTTCCTATGTCTTGGCGACTGGGAAAACAATATTGGCTCTTGGTGAAACTTAAAACAATCTGTGTGAGGTCTCTGCAATATCTATGTGTTATAGTGAAGCATAGTGGGAACAAAGGAATACTATGTGGCTTCGGTGTGACCAACGGATGAGCTACAACGAACGCGAAAGTGAAATACAAGTGCATGGGATGAAAACGAATGAATTGCCTTCGGCAGGACCATACGCTGTCTTGCCGACTATACACTGGTAAATAACAAAAATGCAAGTCTTGTGGCCGACATGTAGAATACTTGAAGAATACTGCTGGTCGACTTGAATTGAGCCTGAATCTTGTGGGGGGCCGACATGAAGTTTCATTTTGATATTTTTCTCATGCTGGTGTATAAATAAGCATGTTGTAATTGTTAATTGGCACCAAAAATTAGATTTTCGATACTCTGCAAGTAGATATAGTAGAATAAAATTATCAGACCAGAGGCTATTATTGCATGATTTCACAATGGAGGTATTTATGAGATTCAGTTGATGTTGCTGCTCTTCTCAAGTGTCAATTATCTGTTAAATTAAATGAAAATATTGCTAAGTTGTCTCCAAGATTGATGGTTACTGATTATTTAAATTGACATAACAAGTTTATGTTCAGTTTATTGATACACATTTGTTGTATTTGTGTGATTAATCAATTTGTTCTTTCAAGTAAAGATTAAATCCTCTTCGTCAATCATAGTAATCATAAAGATTTATCTGGATTCTTAAAGTAGAACTTAGTGGTTACAGTATCACAAGTTTATACAAGTTGTAAAAAAAATATATGCAAGATAATTTGTGTTTTCTCCAGAGAGTGTTGTTCATCCTGATCTCATTTGACTCCACATACCCAATAAGGCACTAGTCTCTGTAATTCATCATTTTGAATTCTTTCAGTTCCTTACATCTAATTAGTTAAGCATTCACTGAAGGATTTATATTAGAATATTGTTACTGTATTCAAGTTGGATTTCATCTATTCACCTCCCATTTCCATTGTGAACAAATTGTTTCAAGAAGATAATCTCAAGTCAAGTCTGCATTATTCAGAAAGGTACACCCGCCTAGGTTTGTAGCACCTAAAGAGTAGAAGGTTGAGTTCTCTTGACCTTGTCTGTTACCCTAAAGTGTATCAAGAGATTGGCATCCTCTTGAGGCATTCAACCTATGTTTTTGAGAGCTAACACACTGCTTGCATCTGGCAACTTTTCCCTCCACTGAAAATTCATCACCACAAGAAAACGCCTCCGAGATAGCAAAAATTGAGAGAGGTTTTTGTAGATGGTCCCAACATGATCCCATAGCCTCAGACAGAGAGTCTATAAGCATCACGGTCTCTGAGAAATAGACCTTCAAAGATTGCTGCCTTTTAGCACTTTGGACTCTTTAGGGAAATCATCGGTCCAATGTAGCTCAGAGTGATTTAGCGTATTTGGGTGCAAGAGAGGACCATCCCTAGCATAAACATACCCATCCAGACGTGTTGGAACAGTTTGTTTGGTCGTACGAGCTGCGGAGTGAAAGTTGCACCACTTTGCAACTTTACATTGCTTGCATCTGGCAACTTTTCCCTCCACTAAAAAGTCATCACCACAGGAAAACGCCTCCGAAATAGCAAAAACCGAGAGAGGTTTTTGTAGATGGTCCCAACACAATCCCATAGCCTCAGATGGAGAGTCTGTAAGCATCATGGTCTCTGAGAAATAGACCTTCAAATATTGTTGTCTTTTAGCACTTTGGACTCTTAAGGAAAACTAGTGGGCAACATAGTTAACTTCACAAACTTGGTTTGAAGTAATTTTCCTTTCTTTTTTGTGCATTTAAAATGGAGTTTTAAGCCTTCCACCCTAAAAGTGACCTCTAAATAACTTCAAACACCTTAACTACCTCATTCTTATTTATTTGTTTTGCAAACAAGCATTTTCATTCGAAGAGGTTGAGCTTTGATTTTTTCTTGTTGGATTGAATGCAGACCGTGACACAACTTTCTTTTTTCTAAAATTGTTCAACTGCTATGTTACTTGCATCATCTTAACTTTCTTGGCTTCAGACAGCTACTACTACTATGTTACTTGCATCACATTCTAATATGAATGGTTTGTCAAAACTTGGTAAAACTAAGATAGGTTGGGTAGCTATCTCCCTCTTCAACCTTTCAAATCCTTCATTGGCTTCTTTGCTCCACACAAACTTTGTTTTCAGTCCTCCTTTGATGGTGTCAAGAATCGGTGCACAAATTTCACTAAACCTTCTCACAAATTTTCTTTAGAACTGAGCTAATCCATGGAAACTCCTAACTTTTGTCCCTGCCTTTGGAGTAGGCCAACTGAGAATGGGGTATCTTGATGAGTTTCAACTTTTGTACTGCCTCCTCTGAGATGACATTATCAGTTGATCCTGAGTCTATGATGACCTTGCAAACCTTACCTTGTATCTTGCACTTGACTCTAAAAATAGCTCTCCTTTGTTTTTGTTCATCCTTGGTACGTGCTTTGATCAAAATCCTTCTTAACATGAGTTGTTCTCCTTTCTTTGATTTGTCCACCTCTAGAGTCTCTACCTCTTCCTTTACCAATTTGATGGGGAGACTTACCTTTCAAGAGCACTCTTGCTCTTCCCAAGACCTATTCTCTGGTCTTCCTAGGGTATTCCTCTCTATATTCAGGGATCTCTCCTAAACCCCTCTCACCTCATAAACTCTCCACCAATTTCAAATTCTTCTCCATTACTCTCAATTACCACTAGGCTTCTTGGGCTCCAAACTGACCCAAAGTGTCCAACCACTCTAGGGGATAGGAAATATTCTACTTTCTTTGTGATTTGACACCTCACTTCTCATTGGATTCTTTCACCAATGAAAAACTCCATTTTAGGCCTTGTAGCCTTTTGATAGAACCCTTTCTTGGAAACAACCCCTCTAGTGGTACCCTAGGATATTTCAGTGTAAGGTCTCCCAACTGCATATCCCTAATTTCAATTCAATTTTAGCTTTGACAATGATAACAAACATGACTCCCATATTGCACAAACCAATCCATTTAGCAGCTTTCTTTATCCTCTCCAAGCCACTAGCCAGAATGCACTTGCACTCGCTAGTGCTTGATAGTTTCTTCACTTCCCCTGCAAACAAAGAATCCTAAACTGTATGTACATTATTTACATAGTCCCCTCTTTATTCCAAGTGGCCATGAGAGGAAAGCCACAGGAACTCAAGTGGGACTCATTATTCACAAAACTGGCCCAAATAGTAAGTCCAAAAACCCAAAAACTTGTAAAACCTTAACCATTGGTCTAAATGACTAATTAATGCTAGGTATAGTAAGTAAATGAAAAAATGAAACACTCAAAGAAGGTTAGTCCTTTCAATCCATTCTTGACTGGATGAAGGCTCAAACACAAAAATGCACTCAAAAGTTGTTGAATTCCAATCACACAAAAATGCTCTCCAAGTCTCAATTCATGAAAATGAACTTCCAACCTAGGTATTAGGGTTTGGATTCCCTTATATACCTTTCTCCCATGTGATAGGACCCTTGGGTCAGACTTAGAACAACAATAATGCTATTTTTCAACTTTTAGGCCAAATTGCCAAGGCAACATTGCCAAAATGCTCAAATTGCCAAGATTTGTCTAGGAACTCATAAAGTTCAAGAATCTAAGCCAAACCTACCCTAACACACTCTTAAAAACAACCTAGGGAATTTATATCATAGTCCTCATTCCCTTGGTGGTTGGCTAGAACCACCTACAAGCCAAAAATCACTAAGATCTTCCAAAAGACCTTAAGGTTCTCCTGCACCAGTTTGGAGGATAAAACTTGTTTGGATTTGTGAGGGAAATTTCATAGAAAGGTTGCATCTGTATGCCAAGCATAGTGGATTTTAGCATCCCAATATTTTTCTATTTTTTTTTTTGATCATTGTAATCTTGGTTATGAGCAAACAATTGAAGCAAAAAAAGTGTAATCATCAAGTTAGTTATTTGAATTAAATACTCTATTCCAACCAACTTATATGTGTAGATCTATTTATCATATGTGAATGTTTTAGATCTAAATATCTTTTTTAAATGTTTTGGCTGATTTTCATTGAATTATTCCAAATCTAAGAAATTTGTATGAATAATTTAGTTAAGGATCATTGAATTATTTGAAATGTATGAAATTTGTAGGGTTAATCATATGAGTATCTAGTTGTTACTTATGCAATGTGAAATAATGCTTTGAGTTTGAAAGATGTGCAATGCAATGTAATATATGAATATAAACTACATAATATTTAACCATTCTTTTTATGCTATTGTACATTAATATTTAGCATTGCTTCAAAGAGTTTAATCATGCACATGAGGAGGAAACTAAATTTGATTGTCTTCTATATATTCAAATTATCAATAATCAAGTGTATGTCCTATATACAAAAATGGCATCAACGCCAACTCAAACAAAGTTTTACAATATGTGGCATATGCCATCTCGGTATCTATTCAAAATTTACATGCCAAAATGTCTATCTCATCCTAAACTACTGGTGGATCATCAAAATGGAGCCTCTTTGAAGCAGTTGGCTTAAAGGTAGCTGCACAAGAAAAAGTCAAACCACAATTGAGATTAGATATACTATATAATTTAAAATTGAATAATTAACATAAAAATCAATACACATTGAATTATAATTGAACTCTAAAATTGAAATCTTGATTACCTGAAATATACGTCTCTTTGAAGGGTCAGGAGTCCTAGAATATACCCCTCTCAAAGAACTAACCAAACCAACTTTTGTAACGTCAATCTATATATGTGAACAAAAACATAAAATTGATCCAAAGCATAGAATTGTCAGTAATAAGAACATATTTACCAAGCAAAAATAAAATAAACACATACCTCTTTAGGTTGATCTTTTTGTATCTCCTTTAGGTGTCTCCAGCTCCTGAGGTGTTTCAACACCCCCTCCTCTCCCATTAGAATACCTATCTTTGGGTGTTGTGGCACTTATCAGCTGATGTATATTCACAACCACCGTACATAAAAATGACAAGTACATATGAAACTACTAATCTATGTCAATGTATGCATAATCAATAAAAAGATCTTATAAATTTAATTCAATCAAAATTCAATTACCTTTCCTTATCCAACATGCCTCCATAGTCGAGAGAACACTCGCACTAGGTGTTTGCTACAAGCAGAGAGTAAGATAAAAATATAAGTTAATATATAATTTCATTATTGACAATTCAAATGACAAGCAAATATACAGTAAAAAAATGTAAATGAGTGAGTGAGAAAATACATACTGTGTGCATGTCGAGGCCAAATGAAATGGCCCTAAGCGTGCTATCCATCACCTATGTGAGCTCCTCCTCAGACATTAACTGTTAAATAGACCATGTAAATAAATATTAGTACTTGATACTATCTCTTATTAATATTCATTTTTAAAAAAATGCAAGTTATCAATTTACACCTTAAATGTTACCTGTGTAACTACTCCAATGTCCACCTCTCTAGCAGGAGAGGACTCTGTAGGGTGTGCTCCACTCCCTGCGTGTGATCTGCTATAATCTCCACATCATGGATGTCATAATCAGAAGTGTCTAATGGATGCTCAGGGGGCTATACAATAGGACCCAAACATATTTGCTGGCACGTATTGCAAATATGTGGCACACAAATATGTGGACCCAAGGAGGATGATGCAGTAGCACTAGATCCATCGCCAAGATCACCAGATTGTGGCTGAGCTACTGAAGAAGCATGGGAAGCCAAAAGACCACTCAAAGAGTGAATGGCCTAGATAGTTTGTGTGGCTGCATCCTCTGTAATATCTAGATGTTGTACTAGAGGTGGCAGAGGAAGGGGAAGACCAGGAACATGTGGGTGCCTAACTACTCTAGCTGCCCCTGGCCTATCCTGAGGCATACCTCTACCAACGCCCTGGAAGGGTTTAATGTCAAAGTAATTGACATGATGCCCTAACAAAAACTCAGCATATAATTTTTTAATAAAGTAAAAAGGTACATCAAGATTATTGTTGGGTGGTTTATCAAAAACCATACACCAACAATCCCGAAATTTATCTACTATGCCCCTATGTGTGCACCATTTTATAGAAAGTTTTGGCTTGTTAACATTAACTGGCAAACCAGTGCTGGGGTTAATAAATAAAGAGGCTATTTTGGATTTTGTTATTTGGAGATCTTTCACATCATCATAAGACATTCCACATGCATAATATTGCCTCATGGTTTCTCGCCACGAATGAAATGCATTATGTTGGAAAGAGAGGGTTTCTACATTTGTAATTATTCCTGTCAATGTGGTTGACATATGGGATAATTGAGGGATTTTACTATAAACATCACAAATGCCCCTCAATTGCTCCAATTTTTCATGAATTAACTATTCAATTGATGGCTACGGAGGTGGTGGAGCATTTGAAATTTCTGCATTTTGATTCTCAGCTGGTGGATTTTCATTTTCAACTGGTGGAATTTGTGCATTTTCATTCTTGGCAGCCATAATGCCTGATTAAAGTTAAAAAATAATTAATCTAAAATTAGACAATATAAATGAAACACTATTTTTAAATCAAAATCCATTAAAAAATTCATTTTTTTATCAAAATCTATTTTGAACTCAATTGTTTCATAAAAATTCAATCAAAAACCCTATTTTGAAAAAAATCCACAAAAACATTCATTTTTTTATCAAAATCCATTCTCAATTCAATTTTTTCATAAAAATTCAATAAAAACCTATTGTGAAAAAATCCACAAACATTCATTTTTTCACAAAAACTCAATCAAAAACCCTATTTTAAAAAAAAATCAACAAAAACCATATGAAATTATTCAAATCAAAATCAAAATTGAATCAAATCAAATGAAAATAAATAAACTTACCTTTCCAAATCGAATTTAGCGTATATCGGATATCCGTTATGTGAACAATAGATGAACAGTGCGCCCACGGGTTCTTCTCAGATGAATGATTTCAAAAAAGAGACAAAAGTGTTTAATATATACTTTTTGCAAATCAGATATACGATTTGAATTAGATATCCAATTCAACTCGGATATCCGATTTGGATCGGATATCCGATGTGTAAAAGTAGCTTTGGTGTTTGGTATGGTGACACCCGAGCCTACAAAAAGTCAACATGTTCTTTTTGCATTTTCTCGGTCAATGAAAGACGTGTTTTTTTCCTCATTTCCACTTTTTGGCCCACCATTAACCTGCACATACCCTAGCATTGCATTAGGTGTTTCATTTTTTAAATTACATCCTAGGGTTTTAAAAATTGCATTAGTGAAAGGCTCATATAGCTTGCATTTTTGCATCATCTTTCATTGAAAATAAGAAAAGTTCTGCATTTTTATACTGTAGCTACATTTGTGCATCTGAAAAACATCAAATTGCATTCAAAATCTCTAAAAAATCACAAAAAAAACCTCACTGGGACTAATTCGCCACACTGGGTGACTTAGTCCTTCTGCATATTTTGCACTATAATTTATGACATTTTCTAGGAATTTTCTGCATTTTTGTTTTTTGTAATTGTCTTCTGTGATACTTTCAAGATTTACTGCTTATTACATTAGTTTACTTTCATAATGACATTTTTCTTTAATAATTTTTGGAGGTCATTAAAATATTTAGTGGACATGTCAAATTGTGGCTTTGGAACTAATCCTAATGACCTTGAGCTTCCTCATGCTCCTTCAACTCCTCATGAATTTCCTCCTTGTGTTGTTGACATCATTGGATAAGATGATGATAGCATGAATAAGTTCTTAAATGAATGTCTTGACAACCTTGAAGCCAATGCATCCTTTTATCCGTCCATGAAACAACAAGACCTTCCTACCATCTCAGCTCCTGATACATTTGGATACCTCCATCCTAAAACAAATAAAGGACCTAAGTTCCCTCCCATAGGTGGACCTAGTTCCTCTAATCAAGAAACTCCTCAACCATTCTATGATAATAAAGTTACAAACATACCAATTAACCTTGAAGAAACTTATGGCAAAGGTCTTACCATCTTAATAAAACAAGGATGTGACACATCAATTGAACATGGCATTCATCAAATTTTAGAACAAAGACCAACATATGAGAAGACAATAGGGTTAGGATATCAAGATCCCCCTCATGACAACAAGCCTCCATTTGAAAACTTGAGACTTCGGGATGATGGCATGGTGATCTTTGCTTCCCCTACTGATCTAAATATCCTTCTTCCTCCTAAAAAACCCTCACATGATAATGACAAGGATGCTAGGATCCCCATGGGTCCTCTTCCTCCAATCCATGAAAAAGGTGAATCTAGTAAATGGAAACGACCTTACAAATTGAAAAAAACTAAAGTTTCCTCTCCATCAACCACTTGAATTTGAAAGGAAACTCCAAATGCTTTTAAATAGAGGTCTCATCATATTACCACCTATGAATAGGTTGGTAATTCTTCCTAAAGATTTGAATGCACCTTATTGTAAATACCATCGTGTTCTTGGACACCGAACTAATGAGTGTCAGACATTGAAGGAAATACTGAGTAAGTGCCACTTTGATGACACCAAATTCTATCCTATCATCCCATAAACCATTACCAATTATCCTCATCATGCAATAGTTGTAGAATCTTCCATTCCCACTCTTGCATGACCTTTCCCATCACCTATCTTGGCTCATTCTTACCTTGCACTAAGTGGGGTCAAGAAGTCGCTAGCCTTGTCCTAGTAATGCATTTTTCCTTGTCCCTTGGGTACATTATTCACCTTCTTCTTATACCAATTAAGATTGGAAGGTGGATGATTTTCTTGATGGTTTACTTGCATATGAATTACTAGTATTTTCTTTTTATTTTTCTTTTCTATATGTGTATCGTATTCCCCTGTAATGTGACGTTTGATGTTCTCTCTCTTTGTGCAATTCCTCTGTTTTTACCTCCATTCTTCTATATGTCGTACATTGCATTTTTATTTTTCACTTTTGTTTTGTGTTTTCCTTTTGGGAATGATGCAAAGCATAGAGATGACTTAGTTCTAGCCTTGTACTCTGTCACCATGTTGACCTTAGCATATTACAATGGACACACTGCATCCCCTTTTACTTTCTTTTTGATTCTCTTTTCTTAAGTTGACCTCACATTTTCCATGTTTTGCATGGGCCATGACACAAGTTGCATCATGAGTTCTAAGACTCGCAATGTCCTTTGTATTTCATGTTTGACCAATGAAAGCTTTTGAGCCTCACCTTTTGGGCCTTCTCACCCCATGGAAAACCTGGCCCCAGAGTGAGTATACACCTTTTACCCAGCACACAACCATGAGTTTTGTTGCCTTAGAGTGAGTACACATTTCTTGTTTCAAATAAATAGCCTAGATTTGATCCACAACAAGCTGGAAAAATGATTAAAGCTTTCTTTTATCCTTTTTTATCACTTTGATGTGTGTTGCTATGAGATCTTGATCTTGGGGGCTTGATCATCCCTCTTTATTATTGTTGTTTCATCTTACCAACATGACATTTAGATCCCTCTATGTGCATTTTGGGCTACTTTAGCGTGAGTTTGAAGCAAGTTCATCCTCCCATAATACCAAAAAATGTATAGTTGACATTTTATTTTTCTTTTTTTCTTTTCTCTCTCTTTGATGTCATGTCTTTCTTTCAACTTTTCTGTAATTCACTTAAATAAATCCTTTTTATCACTTACCAAGTCTTATTTCAAAGTGTTGTAAAGAGTTGTAACAAACTCTCACACTTTTCTAGACTTGTCATCACTAATTCAACCCTTTCGCATGTTTAAATGTCCCCTTAATGCACTTCTTGGCCATTCTTAAGTGTTTTTTTATACCTAAGAAATCATTTAATGTACTTTAAACTCTGAAACCTAGTGAAAGTGGGAAGTGGCCACTTGACTTAGTCCCACTAGGCATAAAAAACAAAATAATTTTAATTTCTTGGTGGGATTTTATTCTCTTACCCTTGAGGTCGGCTTGTGATGTGTTATTTTTAGGAATTAATGGAAAATTAAGTATAAATAGGGGGTTTTCTCCTCATTTTTCATCCTCATTATTGTAAGCATTTTTAAGCACTCTAAGTGTTCATTGTTCAGATTGCTTTTTGGTATGTTTATGACATTTCATGTTATCTATTTATCATTCTCTCTCATTTCATAGGGTTTGATTACCAAAGTGGGGTTTGACCAAGGAAAACCCCTATACTCTAACCCTTAACCTTTTCCCCTCATTGCATGTGTGTTTTACTTTGTATGCAGATTTGTCAAGGAGTTTGGTGTCAAAAAGTGGTGAACAACCCATCAACATAACTCTTGAAGACTCTTTTCAGCATTTTTTTTTTGTAGAATCAAGATCAGACACCTGTCAGAAAAGCAAATGCAGACTTGAAGCTATAGGATCTTGTCCCAAAATTCCAAAAATCTACAAATGGACTAAGTCACCATCTGTGGCAAATTATTCCCACTACCAGGCCTAAAAAGTGGTTTTTGCATTTTTGGATACCCATTTGGAAAATTCTATTCTGACAAATTTTTGAAACTAGACTGTGTCTTTTGTTTCAGTAAACATTTCCAGTCAACTCTATAGGATTCCAGGCATCAGATTCTGGATTCCAAGTGCACCTCTCTGGTTCTGTTTAGTTATTTCATCATTTACTTACATTCTTAAGATTTTTTTCGTCATATTTAGATACATTGCATCCCTTTTACATTAATCTTGAGTGTAGAGATTTGCATTTTGGTCCCAATTCCTCTCCTTTTAGGTGAAAAACCTAGAAGAGTTAGAGGAAACTTTGGGTAATCCAAAATACAATTGGCAACTGCAAATATCAATGGTTGCATGCTTTTTCTTGATCTTTCTTGAGTTAAACACTCATCATGATTGTTAGCACAATATGTTACTTTGATTACAATGCATTTGTCTTGAATTCTCTTTTGTGCTCAAATGTTCTTGTGAACTCTCTTGAATTCTAGGGAGAATATGAGTGAAAGAACCTTGTATTTATACTCAATTATGCAAGAATTCTTGAAATTGCAACATACAAGCCAACATCAGATCTAGGAGAATAAAATCTCATCAAAAATTTAATTAAAATTGATTTTGGGACACATGAGAATGATTCGCCCAAGGTGGCAAATGAGTCTTATCAGAAATAATGTATGTACAAAAATTGCCTCTTAGGTGGCTTCATGTGGGCAACACAAGCTAGGAACACCTAAATTATGATTGGGTAATGATTGGTGTCAAGATTATCCTCCATTAAATGAGGCTTGTGGATGCAAAATAGGACTAATATTCAATTATTAATGAAAATCCTAGAGAAGTTTGAAAGTGTGTTACAATACTTTACAACACTCCAAATAAGGTAAGATTAATGTTGATTAAAAGTAGGTTTATAATGCTTATTTATTTGATAAAACCCTAGAAAAGTGTGAAAGTGGGTTACAACACTTTAGCAAGGTAGCATTAAAATCCATTAATTCACAAGGGTTCAAGACGTAATGTGAATGTTTCATCCACATTCACTAAGCCTAAATAAGAGGAGGGCCCAAATGTGAAAATGTCCCCGATGACATTTTTCGACACTACATTTAGCCCCCACATTGGTGAGAGGATGAACCTGCTTCAAACTCACACTAAAGTAGACAAACACACATCAAGAGGAGTTTAAATGTACCATTGCCAATAAGATGAGACAACAAAAATCAAGAGGGGTGATCAAGCCCCTAGGATCAAGATCCCATGGAAAACCAACATAGGCTCAAAAGAACACATATGAGATTGATGTAAAGAACAACAACAAAGCACAAGCATACACTGCCAAAAATGAAAATGAGAGAAAATAAAATAAGAGAGAATCAGGTCAAGCTTTGACCATTTGTCCATCCTGACGTGGATCAAATCTAGGTTGTTTGTCCAAAAAATTCATACTCACTCTGAGGCAATGAGACTCTTGGTTGTCCACTGGGTGAGAAGTTCTAAAAGGTGAGAAACATAAAATCATGGCTGGTATGCACTCACACACACACACACAAGTGGCTATGGGGAAAGTAATTCCTCAGTCGGGCTTCCCGCTCAAACCATACCAAAGTTATACCCCCTGATAACTTTAATAAGGCACCACCCAAAAAAAAATTTGAGCTTTATGAGACAAGCAAAACTTTGTATGCTTGGAGCTCATGAACAAACAAGATGGCTCTATAGGTATGCAAGTTGTGTTATGCAAGGTGGCCATATAATGAAAAATGTAAAATGTAAAATAGGAAATGTTCAAAGGAGTCTTGCTTAGTTTGTGTGAGGTCTTTAACTTAGGGAACATTGTGCCTAATGTCTCCAAGAGAGGACCAATCAAAGAATAGAAAATTCACAACTTAGGGGATGCAGTGTGTCACATCAAGCCACTAAAAGGAATGTAATATGATAAGAGAGATCACTCTCCTAAAGGACATCACACCCAATGTTACCCACAAAGCGACAAACACATCATATGAAGTAAGAAAACTACACCATGAACCAAGAAAAAGAAAAATTACAAAAAAATAATGTCAATTTATGCCCCCACTTTAAAGAAATTTCTAAACACCATGTTGTTAGGAATTACTTTAAAGTAGCAAATGAAAAATGCTAACAAAGAAGAAGAAATGAGAGCCAACTTAGAAATCCCTATCCCAAGTCATATGTTTCCAAGTAAAGACATTTCATGTAAGTGAAAATGAAAAAAGAGTGGTTGCCCCCAAAATGAAAACACCAAACACATAAAGGATCTATGGATTTGGGGTTAGTATGTTCTTTGTTGCAATGTTTTTTAGAGAGAGCTCGAAACTATCATCATCCCCCAAATACACATAGAAATAGAATAATGACACAAAAAAAGAGAAAACAAAGTAAAACCTTTTGGGTCAACATGGAAGAGACATGAATGTCTTGACAACTTGCATCATCCCCAAAAGGAAAACACAAGACAAAGGAATAAAGAAAAGAAAAAGGAAAAGCTTCTGGGTCAACATGGAAGAGACATGAACATCTCGATGCCTTGTGTCATCCCTAAAAGAAAAAAACAAGACAAATGAAAAACAAATAAAAATAAAAAAGATGCACGACATAGAAAAGAATGAAGGTACAAATAGAGGAATGCCACAAAGAGAGAGAGAGAACATCAAATAGAATATCATGAGGGATCGCATCATGCACATGCATAAAAGAAAATGAAAATGAAACAATGCAAAAGATTAGTAAGGCACCTGCGAGTTTACCTATGAGCAAGTCATCCACCTCCCAATATGTTCTATACCGAAAGCACGCAACTTCTAGGGGAAGTGTTGGGTTCAACCTCTTTGTAGGAGATTTGTCTACATGGCTTTGGGAAATTGTTTTTAGTTGCTAGTGTTGTCATTGTTGGAAACTAGATTGTAGTTTTGTTGACAATACTCTTAGAATGTGAATAACAAAGTATTCAGTTGGTAAGTTGATCCAGATGCTTCACCGGATCTGGATCCCCAGGGATTCTTGTCAAGCATGTATGCTATCTTTTTAAATATGATATTACATTGATACTTGTACGAGTTTGATCGGTAGAATGATTTATTGCTTACATTACAACTTGTTGTGTAGTTCTGGATGTATGAGGAGTATGTGTTTAACTATTTCTTAAATTTTGGTTTGGGAGTCTAGCCGACTTGTGTGGGTATGCATTAATTCTAATTGGTTTCGATTTGTGGAAGTGTATTATATTTTGTTGCAAGATGACATATCAAAATAAAATTCTTGTTAGCGGATATATAAGTTATCAATAATTCATTTTGGGTGTAATGTATGAAGTTGAGATGTGTGAAAAAAGTGCAAAACAACTGTACATGAGGTATTATCAGAGGATTTGTCAAGCGAATTTTGTTTGTGTAACAGAAGGGTTTTTGTAGAGTAGAGCAAAGCAGGGCAGAGCAGAATCGAATTGGGCAGAAGGTCCATAATCTATTTCATGTGCTTCATTGGAACTGAATCCAGGCATTTGAAAATCCTCAATTCATATTTTGAATAGATTTTCCAAATTGGATAGTAAGTCCTCTTTTGTATTTTTGAGCTCTAGGTATTGTCTGAATTGCATTCCCTTTTTATTAACTTTTAATAGAGTATATGGATTAATCTCCACCGTGGCAGTGTTTACGTAAAAATCTTGGTGTTATGGTGTTCACATTGTGTTGTTAATTATGTGTATGCATGTTTCCCTTTGTTTATTTGTTGTTGATAGTGTGTGAAATTCATTTATGGAAAACTGATTCACCCCCCCTCTCACTGGTGTATTGCTAAGCTCATGATGTATTCAATTCATTACGATTTTAGCAAATCGTCATCATCACAACAAGAGGTCAAAGGATAATGTAGGTGGAAGAGTTCTCTTGTTGTGGTTGTTGTATTGGGATTTTTTGTTTCATGGAAAGAGTAGAAATGCATTGCTTCAGTCAAGATCTTGATTTTCTTTGTTTAAATGTAATGTCGTCTACACCTACACTCTCTAGCACCTCTATTTCTTTTAAAGATGTATAGGAGCGGGTTGATTGTTTATGTTCTTCCCTAAGGGGAGGAATAGAAGGAAATATGGGAGGTTGTTTATCTCTTTGACTTTGTATCTTGTTTGATTTTATGAGGTGTGACTTGTTTTTAGTCTCTTGGTCATTTTTAGGTGAAGGGAGGTTGGTCTTGGTTGTTTGGGAATTATTTAGGTTCAAGCATGGTTTCATTAAGGATTGTAGGTTGAGAGGTTTGGGGATATTTTTCGGCTATTTTCTTTGCTTTATTGGTAGGATAGGAAAAAGAAATCTTCTAGTGGTTTTATAGGTTCTATGGGCCCAGGCCAAAAGGCATCTAAGGAAAAGTTTCCTTTCGATGACAAAGGGTTCTATATGGTGAATAGGAATATTTCATTGTCCATTTATGTGAAAATTTCATGGAGAATGGGTGGCCTATTCACACGAATTTCGAGATGATGGAGAATGTAACATCTAATGTTTTTGGTCCTATTTGCAATGGTAAGGTGATCAATCCTATCGTGCAAAACCATTGTGTTTTTTGTCCATGCTTTTAATCATATATATCTTGATAGTGTTCATGCAAAAGTAAGAATTCCTTGGTGATCACATTTCTCCATAGGCGAGATCACAATAGTGGGCTTGTCATAGATACGACCAACTATGTAATGCATGCTTAATTATATCCTTAGAGGAGAAAGAAATGTCAAGAGGAATCTTAGTTTAGCCCTTACGATGAATGACGTCTATTACCATTTCATCTATAGGATTAAATTAGTGATTATCATACTAAATAGAAATTGTTATCATCATTTGTGTATTCATCGCATCAATTTGTAGTCACTGCTTTGACAAATGTATTATGTTTTGGCATTGGGTTGGTGAAAATTTATAAGTTTTGTTAACAAACTTATTTCCTTGATCACTAACACCTCCACTGAGGTCTTGCACCAGATGTTTAAGATGCTTGCAATGTTCTGTGTCATGTCAGTGGCAATAAGAATTTGAATTAAAGCTTGGGGATAAAGGCTTATTAGGGTTGGGTTTTTGGATAGAAGGAAAGGTAATCATTTGTTGTTCTAAAAGTTGAGTCATTGTGTTATGAAGGGTATCAGGGAAGGGAGTGAATTGTCTTTTTAGGTCTCTATAGCTAAAGGGTATTGTGGCTTTGACAACAACTACTTGGTTATTGAAATTTTGAGTTTTTTTTTAGGGGGATTAAATTGAAGAAACCCCTTATTCTGTTTCCTAAAAGGTTGGGAATTGTTTTGGTTTGCAGGCTCAGATTTCTCAATTCAGCTAGAAGTTGACTTTGTATCTCAAATACTAACCAAATTTTGATAATCATGGAGGGTAGTACACAAGTGCATGAATGATGGTAATTTCATCATGGTAAACTTGTCTTGAATTTTACTTTGCAAATTTTCTATGAACATCTTTTGAAGGTGTGGGTTAAGGACCTTGACATCAATTTAGGAATAAAGCGCTTGATAGCATGACATAAAATCAATTATCTTTTCTTCCTCTTTTTGATTACATCTCATCAAATCAGACAAGTTCATCTTGGGAGTCATATGCACTTGGAAATGGTTTACAAATGCCTTAACAAGTTCATTGAATGAGTGAATTGAGTTGTTCGGTAAAGAAGAAAACCCTTCCAAGGTAGTATCTTTCAAGGACCTAGGAAAAAGCTTCGCCAATATTTTATTGTCAAGGAAAAAGTCACTACATGAGGCAGTATAGGCATTAACATGGTTAGAAGGATCTCCCTTTCCTCCATATTTCTCAAATCTAGGAACCTCTACACCTTCTGGCATTAGTGTTCCCAATATCACCAAGGATAATGGACTGATTTTGACATAATATGTAGGTGGTCCATTTTGATTTTAGTTTATGGTGGAATTTTTTTTTGAAGGGATGAAACAATTTGGAAGAGTTGAGCTATGAGAGGGCCATTGTTTTTGTTATGAGATGGAAGTGAAAGTGGGGAAGGAGTGTATGTGTTTGTAGGGAATGTGAATGGAACGCTTCTAGGTGTTAAAGTGGTAGAAGATATAACTTGCAGTGCCATAGGAACTAGGGATGCTAGCAGGAAGACCTAGGGAAGTAATCACATTACTCACTTGTTGAATTGTTGTTGTGACTTCAGGATTGGTTATAGGTAGATATTGAGGCAATTTTTGTGGGAGGAGGAATTTGAGTTCCTTCTTGACTTGTAACATTGCTCATTGGCAAAGGAGAACTAGTAGTTGAGGTGATATGTTTTCCAAAAAATTGAACTATCTTTTTCACCAGGTCAAGGCCATCTTCACTTTCAAGCATGCGGTGAATGTTAACTATGGTAGGTATGGTTGTAGTTGAAATGTTATCATTTTGCACTTGATGTTGTAGGTGTAATAGGTCCTCATGAATGCAAATTATGTTTTCTTGTAGGAAACTATCATTCCTTGGTTCAATTGGCATGCTACTTGAAGGCAAAGAGTTTTTAAAGGTATTGTCCATATCTAGTGTATTAATGTCAGTACCAGGAGTGAAAGAGCTATACAACTCAAGATCCACAATGATTGTGCTATCGTGGGATGACATGAGTCTCAAAAATTTTCTCACTACATTATTAGCAATAGGACACTAAATACTCATACAAAAGATACTAAATGCAAGGTGAATGTAAATGCCATGTAAGCTAAGAACAATAAAATGCTTATAACTGAAATTCTGGAAATTGAAATAGAAAAGAAATAACAAATAGAAACTCAAAAACTGAATTGTAAATGCTAGAAATGTAATATAGAATATGCAGAGGGACTGATTCACCTAGGGTGGCGAATGAGTTCCAGTGATGATTTTTTTGAAATTTTTTAGAATTTTTGAATTGGATTTTATGCTTTTTGTGTTTTATGATCTATGTTTGAGATCCAAATGTTGAATTTGAATGATTTTCAATGAAATGAGGTGCAAAAATGCAAGCTAAATGAGCTTCCACTAATGCAAAATTTAAAACCCTAGAATACAAATTAACTAATTCAAATCCTAATGCAATGTTAATGCAAGCCAAATCTAGGATTAAAATACACTCCAAATCAGAATTATGATGTTCTAAATGCATATTCACCCAATGAAAGGTGGAAAATTGGTTCTCTCCCATGTTTAGGGTTTTAGACCTAAAAGGGGTAATTTTCACTAACTTGCACTCAAGAACAAACCCTTGAGATCTCAATACAAAAGGGAAATAGATCTTGCAAGAGGGTTGTCCTAGGGGATGAATGTGATCTAATGAGGGGTTCACCACCAAGTCTAAACTTGGAAAATACAATGAAATGAAAGATGAAATGTGAAAACCTAATTGAATGCAAACTAACACAAAATGACCTAGAAAAGTAAACAAAACATAGAAAACTATAAAATAGAAAGTGTACAACTCAAGGGAAATTGGAGAGGGTGAAATGGAGGTCTTGAACATTGAAAAATCTACTTTTACTACTAATTGGGACTCATTCGCTTATTGGAATCAAAGAACATTGAGAGGGGGGTGAATCAGTGTTCTGCAAAACTTAACTTTATTAACTTGATCCTTAAACCACTTATAGCATTGAACCAAAAGAAAGATGCAAGAACACAAAGCAATCAACCACAACGCCATAACAAGTGTTTACCACAGTGGAGTTCAATCAACAATATGAGGTCAATCAACAATATGAGTATACTCAAAATAAGTGTTTACAAATGGGGAATGCACATGCATTCAGTCACACTTCCTAGAGCTCACTGCTCAAATACAAAAATGCTTACTTCCCAAAAGAAGAATCACAGATAGACAACTGGAGTAGATGAACTATGAAATTAGCATCTGCTAATGCCTGAGTATAGTTCCAATTAAGAAGATTTACAACAATCTTCACACTTTGTTTGATTCTGCTCTTGAAACTCTGTCTGCCTTAATTTGATTCACCAATCTTTTTATGTTCAAGTAAAACTATGCACAATCGATCTATAATCCTTCTAACTTTCACATCACATTGCAACACACCTAAAAATGATGATTAATCGCTTATATATATATATATGCAACAAGAGATTACATCAACCACATGTCGACTTCAACAAAATATAAACCATGTAAAAACTATTAGCTCAATCCATAGACATTTATTAATGTGAATCATACAATCTCAACCAAAACATAGTGAGGACCCAAAAAAATATCCTCGAACACGAAACACCTACAAGAATTATTCCTCAAATATCTGCAGCACGCTACACTCATCAATGTTGAAAATTGAGATGTTTTCTTAGCTTAATACTTTGTAAAAATTTAATATTGTTGATACAAATATTATTTTCCTTTGTTACAAATTATTTGTGAGTGATTATCTTGATTAATCCATTTTACTATTTCTAGAATGTAGATAGAAGTTCATACAAGAAGTAGATAGGATATTAGAAAGATTACACAAGCATGTACTGTGGAGAAACCCTTTTGGGAAAAAAAATACCCCAAGAATTAATCTATTATTCAGTGTTTGAAGTAGATTACTGAATTGAACTTAACTAAATTGAACTAAACTAAATTGATTATGAACTGAACTGAACTAATATGAACTAAACTTCATGCATGCAAACATCAAACCCTAACTCCTAGGATCTTTACATGCATTAAAAAGTGTTATCTCTTACTCTGAATAGTTAACTAAACTCAAGGTGAGTGTCACCTACCATGTGGGTACCCCATGTGCCCCTATTATTTAGGAACTAAAAATGGATGCCCTCACATGCTCCTAACATTTAGAATTAATTGCAAATTTCAATTAACATGATTATTTCATCAAATATTAATCTCTTCCTAATCCTAGTGTTGATGAACACATTCCAAGGACTTAGGAGATACATGAAATAAATAATGTTTAGGATTGCAATTCAATGGTGTCCTATTTCCAACAATCAAGTTGGCCTTTTCACACTATTAGATTGAAAAATCATCAAACTGGATCTTCTAACTTGCAAACCAATCAATATGAGGCTCTATGATTTAAAGATAAGATAGTTCATACATCAAAAGACCTTCCTTGAGATCCACAACTCAAAATGATAACAAAAAAATGCATATGAATCAATGTACACAATTATGTCAGATCCTATGTTTTAGCTAAGACATTTTAACACATATCATCAATTTGACTTCCAATATGAGTAAATAATAAAGTGTGGATAAGATATTTGACTAGGGTTTCTATCAATGACAACACCAGATGACTTGTGTAGTGTCTCTTGCCAACAATCTCCCCCTTTGGCATTGATGGCAACACTTAGTGAAAAATGACTAAGTGTCGGAATCAATACCAGCATGAATACACTGCAATCCTCAAAACTTCAAAACACAACTCCCCCTGAGATTAATTTAACATTTTTCATTGCCCCACACTCCCCCTTTGACATCAATGACAAAGACGAGAATTCGCATACCAAAAATCAAACAAAAGTACAATGAACAAACTGCATATGTACATATATATTTTTCTAACTTACATGGACTAAAATATGTCTCCAAAATTGTTCTTCAATAGGCTTAAGCTAGTGTCCCAACCCTTTTTGAGACTCTCCAAAATAGTCATGTGACCATAGAATAGGTAGGATTTCATCTTTGTTGACTCAAGATTTGTTACATCACTAAAAGCCATAGCATCATGTGCTTCCTTTAATGCACTAAGCATTGTCACCATTTTAGGACCAATCAATCCTCTAAGCTCACATACTCTTTCAAAAAAATTGTCATTTTCATGCTTCAAAATTTTAATTTTTTCAAGCAAGGATATGAGTTGACATTCTTGCTTACTCATAGAAACCGTTAGAGGATCAAAGGCTTGAGAAATATTTGCTAACTATTTCTCATATTCCTTAATTTTCTTCTCAGTGACCTCAGTGAATTTAGACAATGATAAGCATGACTTGTAGATATTTCCACCCTCAGATAAAGCACCTTGAATATTCTTTACACAGGTAGCTAACAAAGATTTATCATTAGCAATCATACTCTTCAATCTACTGAACCTTTTTGCATCCAATTCTTTTTTAACCTTATTCTCAGCTGACTTTTCAAGAGACTCAAAATGAGTACTTACAGAGTTGATATGTTCTTTAGTTGACCAGAGGGAGAATCTAATGAATCCTTAACATATGTAGGCATGATCTTCAACAAGATACTAGATGCAAGGCTTAGCAGGTCACTTTCCTCAATGTGAGATTTCAATATCTCCTCCCTTTCCTTAGCCTGGGCAAATGATGCTACTTTCAGCTTCTGAATAGAAGATAGAGTGGCCAGGTTGATAGGACCTTTAACCAATTTAGGGTCAAACTCCTCCTGTTGTTCTTCTAAAAACTTCTTTACTGCCTTTGCAGTGTCTCTTGCTTCCATATCAACCTCCTTTTCCTCAGCCTTCTTTTCTTCAATCATAGATTCTTGCCTTCCTTTGGGAATCTCTATCTCATCAACTTTAGGAGCTTTAGTCTCCATAGGAATTTTAGTATCTTGCATATCTAGAGGATTCTGAGTGTCCTCAAATTTGTCTTCTTTCCATTCTTTAGTTTCCAAACCAGATGGAACATCTTCATCATGAGCTTCTTCAGAAAAAACATTGTAGCTAATCTTCAACAAAACCGCCTTAAGAATTTTCTTAGTATATTTTGCCACTTCCTCAGTCTATCTGATCATCAACTTATTCACCCTTGTTCTTCTCTTAAAATACTTTTTGGCATCATTAAGGATTTTCTTCATTTCTTCTATTGAAATTATCAGACATAGATCGACAAGTATGCATTTTCTCATCTGTTCTTCTTCAGTTCTTGCATTTACTCTCCTCATTTCTAAGACTTCATATAGCCCTTAAGGTAACTCTAACATTATTTCTATGAGATTCATATTGAAAACATTCAAATATTTTACTATAGATTATTCAATAGTTCTCTAATTGACACTATCAAAAGTGTCATACCATTCATAAAGTGGTTTGAGATTACCATCCTTGATTAAAGCTTTCTCCACTTCCTCTATTGTCATACCTGATCTATCAGTTTTCACCTTTTTCTTTGCTTTCTCTTCACTGGAGGGCTTGTCCTTAGAGAATTTTGATGCTTTTGTGCCCTTATGCTTGATTTATTGCATTTTTTCATCAGATTCAATCTCTTCATTATCTTCAACTACAACATAGACTTATTATTTTATCCTTCTTCCTCTTTCCTTCTCTCCCAGATGTCTTGACTTGAGCTTTTACTGGGCTTGATTTCTTTGTAGGACTAGATGAGAGTGCAAAGCTCCTTATAGATCTAGATATGGCAGAGGATGTTGCTAGAATAGCTAACTTGGTTCTAGCAAGCTCTCCTTCTTTAGCTTGTTCTCTTTTCCTCCTAGCTTCCCTCATTGCTTCAATTGATATGCCCATGTGTTTTACAAAAGCTTCAATTTCCTTTCTCACCTTCTAGACTATCATAGGCTTCTCCAATTGTTCATGCGCTTTCATATCCTTCTCTTCAAATGTACCAAAACTTTCTTCTGTCAAATCCTGAGGTTTACTCAATAATTGTTGGCATACAACTCCAAAATGTGTTATTCGGCCTCATATCCCATAGGCATTATCCAAACTGTTCTAGGTTCAGCTGCTTCCATCAAACACTGATCAATGTCAACCATGAAGCAAATAGTTTCCTTATATTTTTCCATAATAGATGTAGGAATCCTTTCCCTAGCTTGCATTTCACTCTGAAAACTTTTGAAGTAACCCCAAATAGCAGTTTTCCTTGCTTTGTTGTCACCAATTCTACACAAGATGTCTTTGATTTGAACAACTACCAATTTATCACCTTTCCATTACACTTTTCCAACTCTCATAACTTCATTCATGAAGTAGAAGAATAGAAATAACAACATATTGCCATATTTGAAAGAATTCTTCTTATCGTTCTTGATTTTGCCAAGATTTTCAATTAGCTGGCTCTGGAGTAACTCACATAAGTCATATTCTGCATTTTCCTTGACCATTTGATAAGCTGCATAGATTGCAGTACCAGATACAGAGTTATCCCAGCTGGAGTGATAGATTTTATAGCCAATGACCATAGAAGAAAATCTTACATCCACTTCAATGATGTCATTAGTTGTCATTACTCTTTTGTCAAAAAATGAACTGGTTGCCTTAGTGGCTATTTGGTTCTTCACAAATTTTAATGTCAGCAACCCATCAAATGAATTCAAACTCTAGTAAAAATCCTTATAGCTTCCTTTGTGATCTTGAAAGGATGAATTAACCCCATAAACTCAACATTCACTCAAATCAATATATACCAAACCCATTCTTTTTTTTCAAACACAGGAAGCTTCACAATTTGTGTTCTCCTCCAAAGTCTTAAATTCAGGCCTTACATAGAGATCTTCTGCCACAATGTGATTTTTATACAAATTTAACAAGTGGGAGCTTCCTAACTCCTCAATATTTGCATGAATGTATTCCCTAATATCTTTAATATGCAAAACACCATACAAAATGGAAGAAAATGCAACTAATGGTTCTATCTCAAAAGATTTGAATGGGTGCCATTTGAATTTTGGGTGCGGCCTATCCTTAATATCTACAACCAACTGAGCAGCCATTTCCAAAAATTTCAAATTCACAAGGTTTGTAGATAAATACCTTTCGTTGGATTAGGGTTTGATCATTGAATCACCTTTAGACTTTCTTCACGCAAAAATTTTCTATAGAGCTCTCCAAACATCTGCTTCTCAAAATGCAATGTGAAGAATGATGAATAGAAGTAACCTTTTATCATTCATACACCTAACTTTTTATTGCAATAAATGCTTTTTCCCTAGGTCTTATGGATACCCTATTTTCATATTATGTGAAAGAGAATTCTTTTGCGGACCTTCAATTTTGCATAATTTTCCTCCACAAGAGATCCCAAAACAGTTGTAGATCATCAATGCAATCGTTGCAATTTTCCACATTCTAATATCAACTACCGACAAGGGGGGTAAAATATATTCATGAGAGCTCCCCCTAGGCCAAAGGCCTCAAACTAATTCCTAGAGAAATTTTCTATACTAGATTCTGGTGTGGAATCATTTCCTGCATTAGAAGCACTCTTCTTCACCCATGTCTTCTTCATTTACTTCTTGATCTCATTTGTAGTAACTTTTCCTTTTCCCTTATCATCCTTGTGCATATTTTTCCCTTTGTTTACCAGACCCTTCTTGCTTCTACAAAATCTTGTAATGTGACCGAGTTTGTTACAGTTATAGCACACTACATTTCTTTGTCTATATCCCAGTTGTTCCAATGATTTTCTCTTGATCTGCACTGGTTAGAAATATGGCCAAATCTATTGTAGGCATAACATTTGACATCTCTATTGAAAGAGTTGTTTGTCATATTTCTGCATTCAATTGACTTATGACCATACTTATTGTAATTGAAACACTAACTAGATAATGATGGACCACTTAGATTCATTCGAATTCTACATTGAGCAGTCGTATGACCAAATTTATTACAAACAAAATAGTATCCATTGAACTTTTGGGCATTGGGTTGTCTTACTGGATACCTTCTAGCTCTGTTCATCTGATTTCCTAACCTGAAATTCCTTTGACCAGATCTGGAGCTTTCTCCTTTCTCATATCCAAGACCTCGCTTGTTACTTCCAATCCTTTGACTTTGAATCAGTTCATCAAGCTTAGCTGAGCTAATCTTGAACTTCTCCTTGTATTCATTTGCAATATCAAGTTCATCTTTGAGAGTAACAATCTGTCTTTCATTCTTCATTGTTTCTAGATTGTTGCAATTCAAGCTCCAACCGATTGAATCCATCATTGATTCTACTACATTCTTCAGATTTTTCTTTCAAGGACTGAGTAAGATTCTCTTCATTCTTCTTTTTGTCTTCAATCTCCTTGGTCATCCTCATCACAATAGATTCCATCTCATGCTATAGGACAACATTTTCTCTGGTAAGCTTTTCACATTCTTCTGTCTTTTCCTTCAAGGCTTGACTCAAGTGTTCATCTTCCATGCTTTTACTTTCTTTCTGCTTGAGATGTTCACAAAGATTCTTTCTCTTTTCCTTGGACTTATTGACTTGATCTTTCAATGATTGAATGGATTTATTAGAATTGATGAGGCTTGCTTGCAATTCCCAGACTTCAAATTTGGACTAATCAAGATCATCTAGTGCCACCAAAAGTTGTTATTGAAGACTGTTGAAATCAATTGAATTACCTTCCTGAATATTTCCCAAGCTATTAAACTTCTTCTGAGGAACTAGGCTCTGATACTGATTGTTGGAATCAAGGAACACTAATAGGGGGTGAATCAATGTTATGCAAAATTTAACTTTATTAACTTGATCCTTAATCAACTTATAGCATTGAACCAAAAGAAAGATACAAGAACATAAAGTAATCAACCACAACACCATAAAACAAGGATTTTTTCATGTGGAAACCCTGTTAGGGGAAAAACCATAGTGGAGGTTAATCCACAATATGAGTATACTCAAAATAAGTGTTTACAAATGGGGAATGCACATGTATTCAAGCACACTACCTAAAGCTCACTACTCAAATACAAAAAGGCTTACTTCCCAAAAGAAGAATCGTAGATAGACAACTAGAGGTGATGAACTATGAAAGTAGCATCTACTAATGCCTGAGTATAGTTTCGGTTAAGCACATTTACAACATTCTTCACACTCTGTCTAATTTTTCTTTTGAAACTTTGTCTGCCTTAATTCGAATCATCAATCTTTTTTTGCTCAAGTGAAACTACACACAATTGATCTATAATCCTTCTGACTTTCACAACACACGTCAAAATGATATGAGTAATCACTTATATATATCCTCAATAAGAGATTACATCAACCATATGTCGGCTTCAACAAAATATTAAACATGTACAAAATGTCAGCTCAATCCATAGACAATTATTAATGTGAATCATACAATGTCAGCAAAAACATAGTGAGGACCCAAAATAATATCTTGAACATGAAACACCTTCAAGAATTATTCCTTGAATATTTGTAACATGCTACGCTCATCAAGTCAACCTTTTCACACTGCTAGATTGAAAATCATCAAACCGAATCTTCTAACTTGCACAAAAATCAATACGAGGCTCTATGATTCAAAGATAAGATAGTTCATACATCAAAAGGCCTTCCTTGAGATCCACAACTCAAAATGATAACAAAAAATTGCATATGACTTGATGTACACAATTCCGTCAGATGCTTTGTTTTAGCTTAGATAGTTTAACACATATCTTCAATCTGACTTCAGTGCGAAAATATTGGAAGTGTGGATGGGGATACTAGCTAGGGTTTCCATCAATGAAAGCAACTTACCCGGATGATTTGTGCGGTGTCTCTTGCGGCATTTTGAAATCCTAGACAAATTAGTCCAGTTTCTGGGAAAATGTGTAGGAACAAAAATTTGTGAAAAGGGTATCCAAATCTACAAGATCTTAGAAATGTACTGGAATTGAGACTCATTCACCAGAAGTGGTGAATCAGCCTAGTTGGCCTTTTCTGCAACTTTCAAAGTTGATTCTACTCTTCTTAGTCTAATCTATTCTTCCTGACTGATTTTTGGATAGATGAATCTTCGGTTGGAAACCTATAGATGACCTCTAAGGTTCTTCAAGGTTTGATGAAAACTTTGATCACTTGACAACTTTTCTCCAATCTTTCTCCTTATGAAATATGCAACATAAACCTACAAATCACACACAAAGGAGAGGGGAAAATGTTGTTGGGTTAGTGGAAGGGGTTTACCTTGGTTAAACCCCTTGTTGCAACTCATCAAACCCTAGCAATAAGGTGCCGCAAATATGATTGAAATGGATGCAATGGATGTGGTTCTTCACTCTTGCTTGAATGATGATCTTGCTTGAAACACTTCCTTGAATCATAAACTCTACATCACAATTGTTAGCACAATTTAACAAACATGATATATGAAATCCTTGGCATGATGATTGACACTTTAGGGTATGTCTTGGGATCATGATATGGGCCAAAGGTAATTGTTGATATGATGGGTATTTATGAGTGTATTTGGGTGACAACTTTTTTTACCCAAAATTGATAAAATGAAAAGGATTTTTAAAGGATATTTTCAGCTTTCCACAATATAAATTATATGCTTTACTTTGGATTTAATAAATAATTATTATTATTCATTTCATTTGAATTACAACTAAAGTTAGATTGATAGGTTGATTGAAAAACATCCTATAGCTTTCAAATGATATCACATTTTTAATCTAAAATGTGTCACATTCCTTATACTTCACATCTTATAGGATTAAAAAATAAAATTAGGATTTCATGAAGTTTTGACCAAGTTAAGGTGAGAATTGGGACATCACGAGTTTTATATTTTAAAATTTGTAATAAAAAATTCATAATTAATTGTTATTTACTTGGAAAAATTGCAAAATATGCATCCACATCAAACATGGAGTCCTCTATACTTATGTGCTTGTAAAATATTTATAAAAATTATTATCATTTTACTATGGTTAGGAGATTGGTCAGGACATCTGACCACTTCTTATTTTTCCACTGAGGGAATTTAAAATTACTCTGCATTGGGGAATTTCAAATTTTTTTCAACCAAATAGATTTTTTTTTTTAAAATAAACCTAGTAGTTTAGAAACTACATTCAATTTGCTACATATTCTATTCTTTTTTGAAATAATATAGATAGCTTATTCAAATTTTTATGTCAAGTTGCCTAGCTTCTGAGTTTTTGAATTTTTGCCCATAAGGGCTTGTTTTTTTCCATGATGATCACACTTTTATATCCTTGAATGCTGCTCTAAAATTCTTGATAATATTCCCTTGAATGCTCTTGAATGCTAAGGTGAGAATATCTATGAAAGAACCTTGTATTTATACTCAATTATGCAAGAATTTCAAAATTATAACACTACAAGTGACATCAGATCTAGGAGAATAAAATACCACAAAAATTTTGAATTAAATTTTATTTTTGGCCACACGAGACTCATTCATCCAAGGTGATGAATGAGACCCATCAAGCATAATGTATGGGAAAATCAAGTGCTTAGAAATGTGTGAAAACTAGTTTAGGCCCAAAAGATATAGGTGGGACTCATTCACCCAAGGTGGTGAATGAGTCCCAGACACTAAATCTGGGCCACACAAGCTAGGAACACATGAATTACTATTGGGAAATGATTGGTGTTAGGATTATCCTCAAAAAGATGCATTAAGTGAGGCTTGTGGATGCAAAATAGGACCAATTAAAGCATAAGAAAGCCCAATTATTAATGGAAAACCTAGAGAAGTGTGAAAGTTTGTAACAACACTTTACAACACTCCAAATAAGAAAATATTAAGGTTGATTAAAAGTAGGTTCATTATGCTTATTTATTTGATAAAACCCTAGAAAAGTGTGAAAGTGGGTTACAACACTTGAGCAAGGTACCATTAAGATCCATTAGTTCACAAGGGCCAAAAACCTAATTTGAATGTGTTATCCACATTACAGCACTAAATCGAGGGAATATTAAGCCTAAATCTACAAGGAGGGCCCAAACAAGTGTGAAAATGTCCCCAACGATATTTTTTGACACTAAAACTACTTATATGCTTAGACTTGAAAGTGTTAAGTTCTCATGTAGTCAGGGTCTTTCCTAGACCCAGAACTAGACCTTGAGGGTTCATTCATGATGACCTTTCCTACATATCCCCTTTGGAAAATTAGAGATTTGTAGTTTGTACATCAATGTTAGAGGGATTTCATTCTCTCTTATTATATGAGATCTCTAATCTCACTTTTAACTCATAGCTACTAATTAAGCATACAATACTAGCTTAGTCCAATTATAATAGTATGATAATAATTTTTCATCAAATGTTGGTTCCATACCAATCAGTACTATTCATTATTGCATAAACATCCACAATTTCACACAAAGGTCATATTATTTCACAATTTAAAGATCATGCATAGTGACTATCTTGAACATACATCACATATACACTAGACAAATAGCTCATACACATCAAAACTATATTAGTGATTAACTCATACACACATCATAAGTACAACAATTACTAGCTCATATAAACATCATAAGTAGAATAGTGGCTAACTCATTTGCACATCACAAGTACAATGGCAACTAACTCATTTTTACATCACAAGTAGAACATTGATTAGCTCAAGCATACATCAGATATATCTAATGTGATGATCCACATCACATGTTCACATAAAGAAAAACTAATATATTTGAAATAGATGTAACCTAATATATGCATCATCTCACTAATTGATTCACAATCGCATGAACCTATAAGAAAATTTTACTTGGAAGAAGAATATCAGTGCATCCCATACTACATTGTAGATCTCATCCTTTTCCCAATCCACCACCATTTGTGACGATAATTAAGTAGCCCATACTACTTGATGTCATCACTAGCAAGGGTATCAATAACAATGTGCACAAAACCCAAGGCCATTTACACAAATACACAATTATGGATTAGCATATAAATAGTGGGAGACTAATACCTATCCATATTGCATTCTAGACAAAAAAAGGAATGGCAATGCATTGCAAACCACATTGTTGGTCCCATCCTTTTCCTTGGTCTTCAATACCATCATGTAACTGGGAAGAGAAATCAGTGTATCTTATACTACATTGGGGGTTTTCCCTCAATCCTAATAGAGTCAAGTATACCATTAGACCATTGGGAAGAGGACTCCATGTATCTCATACTACATTGGGAGTCCACCCTCCATCCCAAGGGCCTTATAGGAACAAGTGAGATTTCCACAATTAGTGAACCTATCTAGCCTAATGGATTCCAACTTCAATCACCTATAGGCCACTATTGGAAACAAGTATATCCACCTAAGAAGTATCTTTCGACATATTGCATCCTTTAACCTTAGTGATATTTTTAGGTATCTTTTTCACAACCCAAGTAGTACCTAACATCGATCACCCTCATGTTATAGGTGACTACCAATGAACCCTCCTGATACAATGGTTATCCTAGTTACCATTATCCGCACAATAGGGTAACTACCCACACAATCATTCTCATATCATAACTAAGGTAGCCCTTCAGAACCTTCACCTTCATGAATAAGTGAATGATATCTAATCCCTTGTAGTAGCCAAAATATGAATCATTTGCATGATCTAATGACTTCTTACCATTGCTCAAATACCTTAGAGGTTCACACTTGTGGGGGTCATGCACAACAAGATTCACAGTATTGGTCAAGTGGACTTGGATAATTATATCACAATCAATTGATTTAGGATCCTTACATAGATTCTTAGACCTATCTTGATTTGAATTTCATAAACACATAAGATTCACATTGAACCAACATGAGATGACCTCTACTACATGTACACATTAACGAATATTCACTATAAAATAGTCAAATCCATTCACTTAATTCAAATTACTATTAGGAAGCACATTATGCATTAAATACAAGTTATTAGGTTTTCTTAACACATTCATAAGCATCTAATACCCATTTCAGCCTTAAAATGAAGCCTACTAAACAATAAAGGTCTAACAAGTTAGGAATAACCAAAAACCTTGGATTTATCCACCCTAAACCTTCCCCTATGAAATTGAGGTCACAAGGGAATCTTTTTCCCAAGGACTACCTATGTACCTGCTTCCAAAAATGATAGAAGTCAAATGTAGTTATCAGGTCACAAGGTCTCTCTCTAGGAACATACATTTGGATTTCCTAATAAAAACCCTCATCTAATTAATAATTACGAGTGATACAATTTTCCAATAACTACAAGATACCCTACTAGCTCCTATTTATCACAACTTAGTACTCATGGATTCCTACAACTCTATCATACCCGTCAATGGCTATTAATGATATAATCCCCCTTTTTTCAAATATAATTTACTATTAGGTCACATTCAAATATAATTATGATACCCTCCCCTCAAATTTTTGGTTAATAGTATTAATAGTATTGATAGTAAGCATGGACTTCAAATCTTATTCACAAACTATTAGCTACAAAGAGAATCAAACACAATTTGAAATCATTCAAGAGATAGTTTGTGCATAGAAATCTTCTTGCATGAGTTTTTTTGTGAAGGCTATGGTGATAGGAATTGGCCCTTGCAATTATAACATCAAACATTAATAACCTATTGAACGATTACCTTGACCAACGAAGGGTTCATTTCCAATAACCTATTAAAGAAACTTTTACATAGACATGATTTTTAAGAAAGTCATAGTATATGATGTTTTATCCTATTAAGACTACTCCTACTCACATTTTAATGGTTTGCCTACCTTGAAATTTCCCCAAAATCACCTCAACCTCATTTGCATCTATTAATGCCTTCCCTCTACCTTTATCTTTCCTTAGACTTTGTTTTCTTCTCTCCTACATAAAATTACTATATTCTCCACATGTTTTTCCCTTTATTCTTTCCCTCATGTGATTTTATTTTCCTCTCTACTCACTTTTTTTTTTCTATATGTCCTCTCTCCATCATACCATTCTCTACATTTCTCTCGATTTTTCCTTTGCTAACTCACATTCTAAAGGATTTTTTGCCCCAAAATGAGCCCTTGTTGTAGATGTATGGAGGTCATTGGTAGAGGTCTACTTAATGTGCCTATTTTCTATACTACCTACCATTGTCCACCTCAAGAAAAGGGTCACCACGTCATATTAATGGCATGGATGCCTCTTTCCCTCTCCTACGCCATACTCATTCATTACAAGTTGTCTCCCTATTGTAGAAAAGAGGAAAAAACACTATTAATTTTTGTTCTTTTCTTGTGTAAGGCCTTTGGCGAAAATTTCATAACCATACTCTCTTTCGTTTTTCTTATTTTATTTTATTTTATTATACTCCTAATTATTGACTATGGGTGATGTGATAGATTTAAGGTTGTTTGGAGTCTATATTTGAGGGAATTACTATGATATTAGTGTTTCCACTAAATTTGCTAATAGGGCTACAAAATATCATATTTTTGCAATTCTTAAAGGTTGAACAAGGATATCTTAATCTGCTTACATATGGTAATAATTTTAAGTTATTTTCAATCATTTTGACTAAGTCATCATAATTTTAGGGATTTTTATAAAGTTTCTCTTAGGAGCTACATTTTTTAGAATTTTTTATATTTGATTACAATTTGGAAAGGTTGGTAAAATATTAGGAGATTATAATTTAAAATTTTGGTTTTGTGGTCAATATTTTTTAAATCATTTAATTAAGTTTTAGTTAACAACTTTTTAAAATATCAAGCCCCAACATGGTAGGACCATAAAATAGAGGTAGGGGCAAGAATTCCTATACTCTAAGAAAGATTTATAAAAAAGATGATCTATAAACTTGGAGTTTTGATTAGGTGTAACTATTTATTTATTGGATGACAAAGTGAGCTAGGTGGAATATCAAAGTATGCACAATGTGCACAAGAAGAAATGACTAGCATCAAGTCTATAATGAATGAATAGTTAGAAATGGAAGTTGCATGTATTCGAGAATAATTCCAAAATATATCTTTCTCCCAACCCAATATATCAAGATTTATGCCTCCCTAATAATTAAATGAACAAGACAAGAATGTGAAATTTATATTACTATGACATCTTTAATTTAAAGTGTGAATGTAGGGTTATGAGTAGTCAACTTGTGGCTACCTTAACTCTTAATTAAGTTATATGATCATTAATATAGTTTCATATAAGTAGTTAAGTCAACTTAGATGGCATCTAATGCATCAAAATTAAATTATTTGTTAATGAAAACAAAACAATCTGAAACTACATTATGGAATAGTATTATAATTTATATATCATTAATTCAAATGTCAATCTTAACATATTTTCCCACTTAGAATAAAAATAGAGTTTTGCAAGGATATTCAACATTAGGATGACCAATTTTCTTTTAATGGAGTCTTTGGGGCGGGGAAAATGGGTGTTTCGAATCTTCTGGTACTGAGTAGGGTGATGGCGATGGATCTGCGAAGGCCCAGGCAAGTCACGGGTCTGCCTCGAGTAAGAAGAAAAGTGTGGAGGAACCGGAACGGGAGGATTCCCCAAAAAAGCGTGCAGATGACCCAGGTGGGAAGAATATTCCGGTTCCTCCCCCTGTTAAACCTGTCAGGGATTTCCCTAAAGATAACCTCAAAGGTGTAGTGGGGTCTGGTGAAAGGAATGGTGGGCATAGTAAGAAGTGGGCCTCATTGTTTGGGGTTAAACCTAATGGTAAGTCCTTTTTTCCCCTTGTGCACAACATTTCCTGCCCTACAGTTGGAAAATTTGCAATTTCTATTCCAGACGAGATCATTGATCATAATATTGCTATAATGGAAAATTCCCTAGTTGGAAAATTCATGGGCCAAAGGCCAAATATTGAGATTGTTAGGGATTTTGTCAAAAAAAAATGGAGAACAAATGGTAGTGTATCTATTGCGGCTCTCCCAAAAGGCTTCTTTGCTTTTGAGTTCTCGAACAGAGAAGACATTAAGGCTGTTAGATGCGGAGGACCATGGGTTATTGGGAAATCAACTCTTGCACTTAAAAAATGGTCTTCAAACTTAGATCTAATGGACTCCATCTTTGAGACTGCCCCGATTTGGGTTAGGCTTCATGGTCTCCCTCTGGAATATTAGAACGAGGATGTTTTCAGGGGGATAGCTAGCTCCTTTGGGCAGCTATTATCGATTGACCCTATGACAGCAACAAGAAGGAGACTGGTGTTTGCCAGAATATGTGTGGGTGTTTCTTAGGAAGCGGATCTTCCCTCCTCTGTGGAGATCCACTCGAAACTTGGCTCTTGGTCACAGGCTATTGAGTTTGAGACCATCCCTTTTTCTTGCTTCAACTACAGAAAATATGGCCATTGGGTGAAACATTGCCCCCTTAAGGCAGTAAAAGAAAAGGAAAACCCTAAAAGGGCCTCAAAAGTGGTATGGAAAAAGAAGCAGGAGGAAAAATTTGTAACGGAGCAAGTGGGAAAGGTTGCAGAAATCCCTGATAATCTCTCGGGTGATGTTGGAAATGATGGCTCCACCATCCAAGTCCCCCAAGCTCTTGTTCCTGAGATTAAGTCTGGTTCTCAGGACAAAGGAGAAGGAATGGATTGTAATGCTAGGAACTTGGCCCTAAGCAAGGCGGGTGTTTCTCAATTTAATATCTCTGATGATGCTGGAATTGAAGGCTCTGCCATCCAGACCCCCCAATTTTTGGTTCCGGAGCTTTTTTCTGATTCTTAGGACAAAGAGGAAAGTGTGGAATGGGAAGCTGAGAAATTAGCCCTAAGCAAGTCGGATGATTCTATTACCTCATAGAAGAGCCCCACCTTTCGGGACCCCGTGACACCAGGGCTAGACAATATTTCAATTCAGGATCTTTCCCTGGAGGTAGGCATTCCCCTGATTGTGTCTCCGGTCAGGAAAAATAACCCAGGTGTTGATTCTTGTTCAGATGTGGCTTCTTTTGATGTCGTTAAAGACACTTATTCAGACCCTAGCCAGGCAAGCCTTCTTGAAAGAAGTAACTCCCTGCCTTGTGGGAATGGGCTCATGGATACCCTCCCCTGGGAGCAGAAATTCTTCTCTGAAAAAGAATGGGAATCCAACAAAGAATCAGATAGTCAAGATGATACAGATAGAGAAGAGGTGCTATCAAAGAAAAAGAAGAAAAAATAGAAAATCAAAATCAAAATCACTCCTTTTGGGATTTCAACAAGATCGAGAGCAAAAGTGGACTATGGGGCAATATCTCTGGCCAAAGGCAAAAGACCCAAAAATTTGATAAGAGAGCACCATAGCTTTCAAGATATTGCGGATGGCTTCCAAAAAACCATCCTAGAGCTCCTTCTCTCTCCTAAATTCCCATGAAGTTATTGTCCTGGAATATAAGGGGACTAAATAACCCCCACAAGCAAAATATTTTACACAATTTGCCCGGGACTAAAAGTTGGATATTCTCCTCATTCAGGAAACCAAAATGTTAAGTGAAAAGGTGAAAAATATTTCTTTGTTCCAGCACTATTCCATCCAGGGAAGTGATTCTGTTAGTGCCTCAGGTGGGGTTGCGACTTTTTGGAACTGTAAGGTCATAAGAGGTGATCCTCTTTCTTCTCGTCCTAATCATGTTGCCACTAGATTTACTCATATAAGGGACAACTTCAGCTGGATCCAATCTAATATTTATGCTCCTAATTGCAAAAAAGCTTAGAAGGCTTTTTGGAAAGAGCTGGCTGCTTTTCGGAATATATTTCAAAATGACCCCTGTGTTGTCATGGGAGATTTTAAATCACCTCTCCTTCAGAGTGAGAAGTTTGGCGGCTCTCAGATCAATGAAAAAAGCAAAGAAGATCTCTTGGATTTCATCAACAATCAGGCCTTGATTGACCTGGACTTGCAAGGGAGCTCTTACACATGGTTGAATCGAAGAGTTTTATCTAATCTGATCCAGGTGAGACTTGACAGAACCCTTATTTCTGATATTTGGATCTTAAATTATTGCTGCTCTTTGAAAACCCTCCCTAGGATTGGATCTGACCATTTCCCTATTAGTTTTGTTGCTGACCCCTTAAAAATTAAGAGGAATATTCTCTTTCACTTTGAGAAAATGTGGCTTTCCCATCCTCTTCTCCAAGAGGAAATAAGGAAATGGTGGAATATTAAAATTAAGGGTACTGCCTTATTCAGAATTGCCAAAAAACTAAGAAAAGTTAAAATGAATCTCAGAAAGTGGAAAAAAGAGTCTTTTGGCAATATCTTTCAAATCAAATCTGATCTTCGGTTTAGGCTGTCTGAAATCCAAAACAAAATTCAGAAGGAAGGCTACTTGAATGAAACTAAGGAAAAGGAAAATGAGATCCTCTCAAAACTTCACGAGATAATTGCTAGAGAAGAGGAATTTTGGAGACAAAGATCAAGAGCTCTCTGGCTAAAGGCTGGAGACAAAAACACCAGATACTTTCATCTTTCAGCATCTAAACACAGGGCAGCTAACAAAATTTCAGCGATTGTGGTTGATGGTAGAACTTATGGGGAGGAAGAGGATATTAGAAGAGAAGCTGTCCTATTCTTTAAGAACCTCCTGTCTGAGAAAGAGGGTATTAACTTTGAGGATCAAAATCAGTTACTAGAGGCTATCCCCAAGATTGTTAACTCTAGAGACAATGAAATGTTGACAGATATACCCACCAGTGAGGAAATTAAAAAAGTTGTTTTCTCTTTTGAAGGAAGCAAAGCACCTGGTCCTGATGGCTTCCCTTTACTTTTCTTCCATTGGTTCTGGGACATTGTTGGGGAGGATGTTGAGAAGGCGGTGGAAGAGTTCTTCCGCTCTAGAAATATTTTGAAGGAGTTAAACGCCACTTTCTTGGTTCTTATCCCCAAAAAACCTAGAGTGAGGATTTTGAAGGCTTCAGACCTATCAGCCTCTGTAATTCCTTCTATAAAATTATTTCGAAGGTGCTTACCTCTAGGCTGCTTCTCATTCTGCCCTCTATTATTGCTCCTCAACAGAATGGTTTTGTGCCTGGTAGACAAATTATTGACTCTATTGTCCATGCTCATGAGAATGTTCACTCCCTCTCGGTCTCTAAATCGGAAGGATTCCTTCTTAAGCTTGACATTTCGAAGGCTTATGACAGGGTGGACTGGAACTTTCTGTTTAAGATCTTAAAGTCTTTTGGTTTCAATGAAAGGGTTTTGCAGCTTATTGAGCAACTCATTACTTCTGCTTCTGTGGCGGTTCTTATTAATGGATCCCCTTCCACTTTTTTCTGTAGTTCTAGAGGGTTAAGACAGGGAGATCCCATTTCTCCTATCCTCTTCACGATTATGGCTGAGAGTTTTGGTAGGAATATGAGTAAATTGGTTGCTCAAAGATCTATTATGGGGCTCAAACCGTCATCGAACAATTTGATATGCTCTCATCAACAGTTCGTGGATGACACTTTGCTGATGGGAAGGTCTGTTGTCTCGGAAGCTAAAGAGATAAAGAAACTTTTGGATACCTATGGTAGAGCTTCTGGTCAGGTGATAAATAAGCAAAAAAGCTCATTGTATTTCTTTAACACACCTTTGCATAGACAGAGAAAGATAGCTGGAATTCTTGGTTGCAAGATAAAGTCCCTTCCTGCTACTTATCTGGGATTGCCTCTATGTTTAAAACCCCCGGATACTTTTTGGATCTCTCTGGTTGATAGGTTTGGAAAAAAACTCTCTGGCTAGAAAGGAGCTCGCCTAAGCCAAGCCGAAAAACTCCAGCTTCTTAAAGCTTCTCTGCAAAACCTCCATATCTATGCTCTCAGTCTTTTTAAAATCCCATCCAAATATGTTGAAACCATTGAGAAGATTCAAAAGAGATTCCTTTGGTCTGGAGTCGAAGAAAGAAAAAGAATGCCTCTTGTTGGATGGGATTCGGTTTGTAGATCTAAAAAGGATGGAGGCCTTGGGCTAAGAAAAATCAGACTGCTGAACAAGTCGCTCCTACCTAAACAGATATGGAGACTTTTCTTTTCCTCTAGGGAATGGAGTGAAATAATTAAAAGCAAGTATTTGCAGAATAACAATTCCCTCAAAGACCTTATTGAGAATCCCAACCTCTCGAAAGGATCAAGTTGCTTGAACTATATGATTGATGGGATAAAGGTGGTGAAATTGTGATTGAAATGGCAGGTTCGCAATGGTAACCAGATTAGATTTTGGGATGACTGTTGGCTGCGTAATGAACCTCTATCTCAGGATGGGAATCTTAGTAGATTGGCTGAGTTTTTCAAAGATACTTTTGGCCTTTTTGTTAAAGACTATTGGCGGGATGGTAAGTGGATCAATCTTCCCTTGATAAACCCTATTTTAGTCTCTGTTTACTCTTCCTTGAATGCTGTCAGACTATGCTTAAATCAGGAGGATAGTCTTATTTGGAAGTATGAGCCTTCTGGGTGCTTTTTTGTCTCATCTGTCTTTGCCCAGATTTCACACTCCTAACCCTCCCCCTCTGTGGTCGCAAGCTTGGACTAAGCATCTCTTACCTAAGGTTAACATTTTTTTCTGGTCTATGCTGCAAAATAAAGTTCTAACTATGAATAATCTTAGCAAAAGAGGTGTTCTGCTCCCCAATAGATGCTACCTATGTAAAATAAATGTTGAATCGGTTAACCACCTCTTTATCCACTGCCCTTACTCCTCCTTGGTTTGGGACAAGCTTCTGAAATGCTGGCATTTTTCTTGGGTCCCCCAGGAGTCGGTTGATGATTTTTTTGTTGAATAGAAAGCCCCTTCTTTCAACCCCTTTATTAAAAAACTGTGGGCTTTCTCGTTCCCCCATGTGACTTGGAGAATTTGGAAAGAGAGAAACAACCGGATCTTCAGGGATAAGGAGTTGTCAGAGGAAATTGTGTTTGAAAGAATTCTTAGGATGATTAAAGAAAACTTCTCTATTGTTCACTTCAGGGAGGACAAGGTTGAGACTATGGTTTGTTCTCCTTTTGGCAGCCTGATTGCTAGGGAATGGATAATTAAATGGGATATTTCCAATGCCCCTAATACTACAAAAAAATTCAGGGATGGAGTTTGTTGGAGTTTTCCTATGGAAGGCTGGGCCAAAGCCAACTTCGATGGCACAGCCAAAGGAAATCCGGGGAAGGTTGGGTGTGGTGGGGTCCTAAGGGATTTGGCAGGTAACTTTATGGGAGCTGTTGCCACTCCTCTGGGGGTCCAAACTAATCACGTGGCGGAAGCGGCGGGGGCTTATTACATAATCAACCTTGCTGTGGGAATTAAATGTAAAAATTTATGGCTTGAAGGTGATTCAAAAAATATAATTGATAGCCTTTGTGGTAGGTCTCAGCCCACATGGTCGATTAAAAATTGGATAAAAGATGCTAAGGTTCTACTTAGTAAGTTCGATAGAGTAAAAATTACTCATGCTTACTGTGAGGCGAACACGATTGCAAATTTTTTTGCCAATAAGGGAGTTAAGAGTGACAAAATCCTCACGTGGCACAAAAAGATTGACCTCCACTTCGATGTTCAAGCTTTATTGGAGCTCGACGCGATGAATGAAAAAGAGGCGGTGTCTTGTAATAATTAGGAAGGTACGAGTCATGAATAACAAAATTAGAAGATATAATGGGGCCGAGAGGATCCGGCAGATAAATTATTTACTTTGGCACGCTTTGTGGGTCCTGCGAAGCAAAGGAACTATCTGGAACAGGTTTTCTGTCTATAACAGTACTCGAACTAAGATCTCATAAATGGGCAGGGAACGGAAGAGGGTTGAACCTACCAGCTTCGAGTCACATATCAAGAACACTAAAGTGTGGAGTAAAATAAGAAGGGGTGGCTTACTTCCGTTCATCGAGAAACTCCATGGCCCTAAGGACGAGATTACAAATTTTTTTGAAAAAAATTGGAATAATGGGGAGGTTCTCCTCTTTGGGAGGAAAGTTCAGATTGATGAAGCCTTGATAGCAGAGGTGACTGGCATTCCGATGGAAGAGCATAAATTTTTTAGAGACAGAAAATTCTCTGATGAAGCTATGTTGAGGTTCCCTAAGTCTGAAACGGAGAAGCAAAAACTTGTCAAGATGATGAATAGTTACTATGAAGTGGACACTATAAAAGCTTTATGGAGAAAAGTGCTAAGGGTTATCATGGAGTACATCACTCTCGACGGCCGCTTCACTAGGGTTTATGGATACCACTTTGTGCTGCTCAATCACTTCCGGCATAATGTGCGTGTTTCTATCCCTTTCTTCTTGCTCTGTTCCCTGAGAAATAACTTTTTTGACCACAGTAGAAGCCCTAAAAGATACTCGATTCTTCACACAGGTTTTTTAAGGCTCATTTATGAGCACTTTCAGAATATGCCTGCCCTTCCAAACCCTATAGCCCCTTTGGAGCTTGATGAGGACGATACTGAGCCCAGCATATCTGATACTAAAGTTTCCCCTGGCCGTGTCAAGAGCTCTTCGCCTCCTCTGCCCCCCCTTTTGCCTCTGGCCATTCCCCCCAGCCTTCTGGTGCCTGCTCTGTTCCTGCCTCTAGCTGCACTAACCCTAACACTAAAGTGGCAGGCTCTAGCTCTCTGGTTAATAAGTTAGTCTCCTACCCTGATGACTCCCTTGTTGTTTCTGCTAAAGCGGCCGGGGTTAGTCTTGGGGATCCCCACATCCCTCAGAATTTTCAACAAGAGAACTATAGCCCTCCTAGAGGTGCGGAGTCAGTGATTTTTGGGGTCAATTCTGAAAGTGACCCCCCTTTTGACTTCGTTGGAACTGCCAAGAGTTGTTCTATGGACCAGTTTAATTCTGCCAAATGGTTATTCCATGAAATCAGTGAGTTGAAAACAAAAAGTCTGTCTCTTTATAGTAAGTTGGGGGAAATTGAAGCCAAAGTTGCGGGGCTAATTCAACTCGAAGCAGAGAAGAATTCCAATGTGAAGGATAACACTCAAAAGGATAGCACTGTTGAAAATGATATTGAAAAAATGAAAGGAACCTTGAAAAAAATTGCTGATCAAAACTATAGAATTGCCAGACATAACGCTGTTATCATCAAAGCCATGTCCGAAAGACTGGAGAAAACCCAGAAGAGAGCTCTAATTGTCGACCTTGATCAGGAGAAAGACCAGGATGAGGAAGCAGGGATCTCTAAACGAACCAGATCAAGCACGAAAAGAAAAGCCCTGACCACCCCAAATATGACTCAGATCTTTATGGAGGGGGTCCAGGATATGGTGGACCTAGAAGAGGTTACAGATGAGCTTCTGAAATCTATGGATTAGCTATGGCTGGGCCTAGCTTTGTCTGTTTGCTGGCCATTTGATGGTTTTTTTGTGGCTTTTTGTGGCTGTCTGCTTTTGCTAATTTTTTTCTTTCTGGCAGCCTTTTTATCTTTCGGACCTCTGTTTTGGTCTTAGCTTGTAATGTTATTTTATGGTTTCGGGTCCTTGTAAAACCCGTTTATCCCCCTTTTATCAAAAACATGACAACATTGGCAATATTTGCAAATGTGACAAAATGACCACTAAACTAACCAAATAACCCACATTACATTATGAATGGTATATTAGGGCCTTATTGAATGACAAACAAGACTCCAACACCTAAAACCAACTTTAGACCCTTCTTAACCAAACTTGCAAAATGACCTTGGTGCCCTTGCACCAAACACCTTCATAGTCTCTTTGAAGAATTGTAGACACCTTTTGCTCATTGCATTTTAGTAATATAACACATGAAATCTCACACTACACTTTACAAATTCACACCTTACAACTCTAGAATTCACATCATTCTCATCTATCTTTTCTATCTCATCATCCATCAACAACTCAACTCTTATTTATACCATCTTCAACCTTGAAACCATTCTCTAAGGTTAGCTATGCACCTCAACCATGCAAATTTAAATTAGTCAACACCAAAATATTCTCGTGGTGTAAAGGAATGAAGGTGGACCACAACACACCTTATGTAGGACCTAAATCCACTCATATACACCATGCCATGCTTCCAAAAATTTTGCAAGTACTGTAAACACCCAAGTTCAGTCATTACCTAAGTAAACACCATTAAAATTTTGAGTACATGCTTCCTTTGATCCAAAAATAACTTGTAGACAACAAATTTCACCTGAACACAATCTAGAATATTCCACAAACACCCTAAAATCCAAAAAAATCCTTCACAACAACTTTCACCAGAAGAATGTACACACCCAGTACACTTAGACAACTCTACCATACACTATAACTTAGGAAACTAACTTCTGAAGCACCAAACCTCAAAAAAATTCAACTAAAGAAATATACCAACACTATCAACACACCTTTGGCTCCGCAAGATTCGAAACCAATCTGCGGAGAAACACAGAGCAAAAACATTTCTCCCAGACACCTTTGTAATACATAGTTCACACACTGGTGAACACAACTTCCTTTACACACCTATCCAACACACCAAATTTTAAATACAACACCTTTGAACACATCTAATCAACATATCCAAAATGCACAAGCAAATCTTTAACCTAGAAGAACTGTGGAGAAAAACTAGAACACTACTCTTCAACCCAAAACACACTGCAACTCACTGTTTCCTCTTTTTATCAAATTTTCTCAAAAGCACTTGGAAACCAAGCACCAAAGACATATGCTCATCATCCACAGCACTTGTTCAACACTATAGAACCAATTGCAACCTAGCAACTCAACTATACATCTATAGACAAAAGCTTATCAAAGCAACACTAGAGGTTGACACCAATAGCTTACTAATGGAAACATAATACAACTAATCAAAGCATCATTAATGCAACAACATAAACAACACCAACAACTACACATCCTCTTGCAACAATCTTCTACTCATCAATGACAACACAATCTTGTTGACATCAAGATAACACCAATTGCTCATACTTGCAACAAATCCAATAGTTACCACCTTTTTCTTTACCCCAGCCATCACTTAGTGTAGATTGGCACTAGCTACAAAATGGAACGTTAAGGTCATAACAACCTCTAAGTAATTTAGTGCAACTAACTAGTGGTAAACAGAAGTTCTTTGGAAAATGATATGTTGGTAGTTTCACTTTTTATAGCTTTGACATGTGAAATATAGTTGTACCACTTGGTTATTTTATTGATTATATAGAGGCTTAGTTAAAAATTAAAAAAATAAATTTAAAATTTAAAATAAGAAAAAACACTAAATAATAGAGTGTAGGTTTTGAAATATAGAGCAGATGAAGTGAACAATGTAAGTGCTAAATATCATAATTACTAATCTAGGAAAAATTTATTAAAAATAATAGAATAATTTGGTATATCTAACTACAAAGGTGTTGATTCATAAGTCAAAAGTGTTAAACCGCATGTCAAAAGCACCAAAAGATAGGATGTAGATATTGATCTACATATAAATTAAACCTCAATTATTTTCTAAAAAAAAATATACATGGAAAAAAAAAGGTTAAAATGGTTAGAAATGATACATAATAGGTTAGTTGACGATAACGAACATTAAAAATAGAGAAAATAAAGTAAAAAATAATAAAAAATAAATTACAAAGTAGTACTAGTGAAGTAGTGAAGATGCTAAATAATGGAAGCACTAATCCATAGAGATTAGAAATTGAATGATCCTAGATTGTAACACCTACAAGGAAAATTTTAGTTTTCCTACAAAATAGAGGGTTAAAACAAATAAAAGATAGTCAAACAACTAAAAAATAGCTATATAAAATACACAATGTTAGAAACTTGGAAAACCAAGTGAGAAATAAAATAAAAGATTCTTAAAACTAGAAGCACTAAATGATAGATTGCAAGCACTATTTAGAGTAGAGTTGAACCATTGATCCCATAGTAGAAGTGTTAAAACATAAGGCATACATTTTATTCTAAAATGAAGCCCACATAAAAAATCACAAAACAATCAAATAATTTATTAGAAGATAGGGATGTCTCACTGGGCATGTCAAAATAAAGATAAGAAAATCAAATGAGGAAATAACATAAAGATACAAAAAATAACCAATCCTCTTTACCTACATGATCTTGCTCCTCTAATTGAGCGAAAGTGAAGTCTGCCCCTTTCCACTTAATTTTTTACATACTATGAATGATTGAATTTTACATTTAAGTGTGGATTTCTCTATTCAAACTAGCATAGCAACATAAATAATAATATATTTTAGAGATCAAATTACTATCATAGGATTACTCGCAAGTGGATTGGTGGAAATGGAATGAAGAATTCAAAGTTTAGATTCTTGGTGGGGAAAATGGAGGGTTAATATGTAAGAGAGATGAAGAGTTGATATTTAGTGAGAAGTTGAGGGTTTAGCCTTGTGGAAAGTGTCACAAGGGGAGGCTTAAGAAAATTACATGTGTTTTGGAGAAGAGGGCTAGGTGTTCTCACACATGCTTGAGCACACATTTAAAGTCCTCATTAGTATGACAAGTGAAGAATATTTTCAAAGTATAAGAGATGAGGAAATCAATGAAGGTGACATGTGGGAGAAAGGGGAAAGTGTAGGGTGGCTACACATGTGTGGGAGAATTTCACACATTTGTGAGCAACTAATGATGGGTCAATTCAAAGGTTGAGTTGGAAGGTGATGGAGACTCCTCCATGCTCACATAAGTCTAAGCATTGAAGAGGTGGATACGTGTTGCATGATGACAAATTTAAGGATTTGTGAGAGTATTAAATTGAAGAAAACAATAGTGAAGGTTAGTGAAGGAATTAATTAATTAATTAATTAATTAGGATTAGAAGAATTATTGAGTGGGGGCTATGGTTGAATATATTAAATTAATCAAACTTAGAAGAAAGGGGAAAGATAATTAATTAAATATGACTTAGTTAAGAATAGAATTAATAATTAATTAAATAATTATTTCTTTAATTAATTATAGAAATACAAAGAAATGGTGAATTATAGGAAATAATTAAATACATATTTACTTAATTAATTGCATAGTGAATGGCCAATTTCAAGGTATCTACAAAAAGAATGCACCTCAACATGTGCTAAGAGTAATAAAAAATGATATTATTGAAAACAACATAAACAAAAAAACCTACAATACAATGATTTCATATGCCCATTTTAGAATGATATGGTGAATATTAGAAATAAAATAGGACAAGAACAATTCTCAACAATTACATCCTGTGGGGTTTGAACCTTGATGACAAGAACAACAAGACAACTTAACCATCACACCATACCCACTATTAACAAATAAAAGTATAACATTACACAAATAAAATAACAACATTTAAAATAACCTGAATTAAATTCAAAATAGATATTCTTTATATACTCTCACAATCAAAATTAATTAAATTTAAATTAATTTAGAATTTTATTATCACTCTTATTTAATTAATCTAGATTATCATATACAATTATATGCATATGATTATATTCATTATGTCCTAAAACATTACTTTATATACTCTCACAATAATATGCAGCATTACTTTGGATAAAGGGTAGATGAATATATATTGCGTTGGATTGTTTCAAAATCACTTACCACTGAAGGAAAGAATAAAGCTTAATAATGTTAAGACAAAGCTATCCTCAAATCATATCACAGGTATGAATTTTCTTTTCTTTTAATTTTAAAGGTGTCAATAAATTTGTTTACCAAGTCTTTACAGTATTACTGTCTTGAGAAATGTACATTAAATCAACCGCATAATGGGATACACTGTCCAGATTAGATTTAAAAGCTGCATTGTGTACCTCACGGTGTAAATATGATGTATATATACACCGTTAAATTTGTGGGACGCAACAAATTTTATTAACTCTAAAGAGTTATTCCTCTAAATATTTAATCGAACTGTTACGAGATTCGCTTAACTGCTTTAACGTGTCCCTAAAAAAAGAATTGATTCCAACTTAAAAGAGGCAAGCATTTTAGTGGGTAACTCAATTACAATATTTCATTATTTTTTTAGTATTTATATACATCTAATCATTTGAATGCAGACAGTCTCATCTGCTTCATTTTTCTTTTAATTATATCATTGTTGTAGTCTGTTTGTGTTAAGTTTTGGAGGAAATGGATTATGATCTGGTTGACTGGAAGATGATACTTGCTCCTTCTGCACTTATAATATGTATGCTATGGGATATTGCATATGACGCAGCCAAGGACTTCTGGAAAGGAAAAATATGTTGGCTCGAGATATAGAAGCTGCTGTTTGCCGACAATAGTCCCTTTTGTGAATGTATATGTTGGATTTCATCTAATGCCCATGATGTGTGGGATTTTTTTAACTCATTTGTTATTAGTTCCTTCTAAGGCAGGTTACTATAGTCTTCGTTAGATAAAAATTAAGTTTTCAATTCGGTTAAATGACCGATTACATGTTTCTGTTTTCAACTTTAAATTGTTTCGTTCTATATAAACTTTAGTTTCCTTCCTTATTAAAATCTTTAATATTATAAAATTCATTTTTTTAAATTAAATTGTGTTTTAAATTTTAATTATTATATTTTAAATTAATAAATATAATTTGTCATTCAATGTTATTAGATTTTTATAATCTATATGAACATTATTTTTGTTGTTTTAAAATTTGATTGTCTGATCTATCATCAAGATAGAGAGCTGAAGGAGATGAAAAATGATTAGTTGCAAATCTAGTTAGTTTAAAAAGAGAGCTAGAACTGTGAGAAGAGAGACAATGAGAGGAGGTACACACCACGAAGGAAAGCACTTAAAAATTAAATAAAAAAATAGAAAATAGAAAATAAGAGGAGACTCACCTAAGAGGCAAGCAATCAATAAATATGAAAAGATATTTGATAAGGAATAAAATTAGTAACACATAAAAGTGCTTAAAATTTAAGAAAGCTTAAAAATAAAAGAAGAAACATAAATTAATTACTAATAAATATATAAATAATTATTAATACAATTATAAAGTATAAAAAAATTTGAATGCTATTAAAAATCAATTTGAAAATTATGTCAGTTTGATTATTAAACTTGGAATATAAAATAAGAAACATTATATACATTAAAGAAAGATTATGAAAAGCAAACAAATACCCAAGACGATCATAAGATAATTTTTTTACTCAATTATTAGAACTCCAAGAATAATTATGTAAAGATTAATAAGAAATAAAATTACAAAATATAAAATACAAAGATAAAGATTTTTTTAAAAATAAGATATAAGATTTTTATTAATTTTTTACAAAGGTATAAACAATTCTATAATATTTTAAGATAATATATTTATATGAATTAATTAAAAAAATATTAACTAACCAAACATTTTATATATCCCACATCTATAATATAAATAAACTATATGATTATAATAGCTAATTAAAAATTAATTTAAATGAGACTATATAAAACTATGATTATAATATACTCATATAATAATTAAATGCAATTATAATATTCTAGCATAGTAAGTTGATAATTATACCCTTATATCACAAGACGGTTGAAATGTAAACTCTTTTAACTATATCACGAGACTATGCAAAACCCAACATATAAAGGCTCTTAATTATATCCTTTATTACATTCTTGAAACCAAACTAGAGGACAATAGCTTAGACAAATATTATCTTAAAAAATCAATAGGAAATTTATAAGAGGAAACAAATATATCATAGCATAACTAATAAAACTTGAATAATAATAATTCCATACAAGCGAACCATGGAAAGAGTATTTTAAAGATACAAAGTTTTTTCTCTAATAAAGACAAATTGCCAAAAAAAAATTAGTTTTAAGATTATAATTATATATATATATAAATATAGTTTTAAAAATTCAAACATAATTAGTTATTTGTTTATATTTAAAAAAAATTAAGATGTATATAGTTTTATGAAGATATATGAAAATGAGAATATAAGGTAATTTTTAGGAAAAAAAAATGATGTAAATGAATTTTAAATAAAAATAAAAATAAATATAAATATAAAATATAAAATATAAAACATAAAAGAAAATGAGAAATATATAATAACAGGTATAAATAATTTGAGGTTCATCCCATAGTGTGATGGTAAATTAGTCATGGTGTTGTGGCCATTAGGGTTCAAACGTTTGTTGGACTATTGTGATCACAAGCACTATGCCTACATTGATCCAATGTGCTTGCAGGCTTAAACCACAACATTGAGGCTACTAATGGTGTTCATGTCATGTCATAGGCATAGGCCTATGTTGCTTCAATCCCTCACTGGGTTGGTGTGCTTGTGAGCCTTGTGCCCCTATTGGGTTACCGTGCTCATGGGCTTGGTCTATTCACTTGTGTCCATGCCAAGGAGGAGGTCCCCTATATGTGGCCTCCCCTAGATTGGGCTAGGCTAAAAATATTCACCTTCTTGGCTCAGGTCAGACTAAAAACTCTCAAAGTACCAATAAAAAAGGGCATAAATAACAAAAATCAAATGAAAACTCATACATAATCAAAGAATATATGAATATATAAAATATATCAGGAAAGGACCCTAAATTTTTAATCTGGAAAATATATTTTTAATAAAAATTTGACTAGGAAATTATTACAAAACATTATAAAATGCAAGATAAGAAGATTAATTTTTTAATACAAAAAATATTCAAAATATTGAAGAAAATAGAAAGAATCTAAGAATTTGTGTGTGTGTGTGTGTGTGTGTGTGTGCATGCATGCGTGGTGTGTGTGTGTGTGCATATACATATGGGTGATCCCACAATTATGAGTCCCACTTTTGGGACATTTTGATTTTTTCTTGAAATTACATATATTTTTTAAAAATTTAATTATTTAATTTTTGAAGAGTTCTAGATCTAAAGGGTTTTAATTTAAGAGGGTTAGATAAGACCCTCTTAGATCAAACCCTCTTTGATAGATCTCGTATAGTGTTAAATCATGCCCATAATGGAGTCTCCTTTAATTTTATTATTATATATATTTTTATTTCTTATGAATGTAGCTTTTTCACCAAAGATCAAGGTTTTTGTTTCACACATGCAAAATAATAGAAATATAGAGAAAAAAAAATATAAAAAATATTGTGCTCTAGGTATTGATATCCTTGTTTCAGAAAAAAATAAAAATCGATATATACAAAATAAGTTATGTGCTATGGAATACACCATGTACAAATTATAATTGCTTTGAATTTGAAAAGTAATTTAAAACAAATATGCAACAAAAAATTATGAAAAAATATTCATACACTAGATTTTGATGTTACAAATATATATTTTTTAAATTATACTTTTATCTTTTCTATAAAAAAAGGTTATGTCTATGACATAAATATCACTTTTAAAAAATGTTATTTACTATAAAGAACAAGTTATTAAGAGTTACATAAAAAATTAAAGTTTAATTATAAATATTTTTTAAATATATATTTAGAATTTACACAAAAATTCTCACAAATCACTATTGCACATCATCTCCAAATATTAATGGTTTATTTGCTATAGGTTTCATAAAGGGAAAATTTGATGAAAATATTGATTTCAATGTCCTACTTTGACCAAAAAGTGGGACACAATATTGTGGGTTGACATGTATATATATAGAATGAAGGCATATATATATATATATATATATAAAGAAGAGATGCAATACTATATAAACGAAGACCTACCATAAAAAACCTAATGTATATAACTAATATTAATTAGATAACACAATGAAAACTATTGTGTGTTAGAAAATATGTGTGAATTATATATAAAAAACATACTTAGATGGCAAGTATTACAGTAAAGAATCTATCTAAATCAAACACGGTTCAATAAAAAAATTCTTTAAAAAATTATCATCTACCTCTAATCTCAAATTTCTTGGTAATTTATGCTCTCAGATCTTATTCCTGCATAAATCACTGAGATGCCATCTGAGAAACGAGTAGCCTATTTATCTAGAATGCAAAATCTAAGTCTACATCTACATAATTGAATGATTGTTGGATGGAATGATAAAATGATATGGTGAAATGGACAACTGCATACAAGATGATGTGAAAGTAAAACAATGTAGAACTAAACTAATGATAATGAAATGGAAATGATTTTGCATGCTGACTTAAACTAGGAAATATCTAAAGGAGCCATGATTCAAAGAAAATTGACAAACTACTCTAAATGTTAAACTAAAAATGCACACTAAGCTCTTAAAACATGGATGAATTCCTACAGAGTAATATTATGCAAATGCTCCTTGTTCAAAATCTATAAATGGGCCTCAATTTATAGATTTTTCCAAGGAATTAAGTGAGTTGGAAGCCATGAATGATTGAGATTTGATTTGGAGAAATCAACGGTAAAGAATGAGAAGGATGGAGAAAACAAGGCAATGGTTCCCTTTAGTAAAACCATCTTGCCAAGTGTAAGAAGGAATCAGTTGGAGGATGAAGCCATGTGTCTTGAAGGTGGTTAAATTGTTGAGAGTAAATATCTAATTTATGAAAATAAGAATAATTATTTTCATGTGGCACATGGTGAGTTGGAGGGTGAGGTGGAAGGTAGTTAGAGAAATATCTAGAAATGTGACAAATTAGAATTTTAAAATTCCAATTTAATGAGAAGGAATCAATTAAAATAAAACAAATTATTTAGATTTGTTTATTTTAATTAAATCATGAAGAGGGTGAATTAGAATAGAGGAATTAAGGAAATAGGAACTGTGTAAATAAATTTGCAATTTATTTATATAGTAGAAGAATAAAGATTTCATTAATTAAAAAATCAATATTTAATTAATATTTTCCAGACTAGTTTTGAGTGTATACAACTATAACTAATTTAAATTGAAGTGATAGAAAACATAAATAATACTAACTTAAAAATTGTAATCAATAAATAAGTGCAAGACTTGAGATTTCTCAATGCACATGATAATAATGCAAAATTAAATTGAAAATACTTACATATATCATAAAATTAAATAAACTTGAGGCTCAACAAATCTAGTACTAGAAAGAAGATCAAAATCAATACATAAAATAAGCATTAGAGAATATGGAGGAAATTAAAACAAACTTACACCCAAAGACCACTAGAAGAATCAAAGAAGGGTAAATGAGAAAATGAAAACACAAGCCACTAGAAGGAAAAACTAAAAAATCTAAAAGATAAGAAAGATGAAACATGAAAAGGAGGGAAAATGGGGGGAGGAGGTCAATAGGACAAGCCTAGGGATGGGGAGATGGAAAGGAGGAGGAACTAGAGGAAAGGTCCACTGGCGAGACATAGGAGGAAGGGCGGAAGCAATAGAAAGCACCACCAACTAAAAAGTGAGAGGGGGAAACCAAAAAGGGGAGGAAAGAAGGGGTGGAAATAGGGTAGAAAGGTTAAGGATAGGCTCTATGGTGCTTTATGAGGCTATAAAAAAGAGGTTTCCAAGAGAGGATTAATCTCCACTCTTCATCGTGATTGAGAATGGTGGGGTGATTAATGATTTGAATGGATTCATTTATCTTCTTGTAAAAGTTGTCTTCTTTGCACAAGATTTGCATGTTTTCTAAACTGATATGATGTTTGGTTGAAGAGGAGTGTTCAACAAGGGCGGATTTAAGAACCTGATCATCCAAGATGTCAGCACTACACACTTTGATTCTTATGTTGAATAAGTGTCCTATTTCACCTATATAAGTAGTGCCATAAGAATAGACAACTTTGTAGGGCCCCCTAGTCTAGAAAGATTACTCTAGAGTCTTTAAGAGGAGGGGTACAATTCTTTAATGTATAAAAATACTCGAAAGCATAATCAAGGCCTTTTCTTAGAAGGATTTTTGAAATTGTTGGGAGATTCCTTCAACAAAAGGTAAGGAGGCACATGGGAGAAACATTAGTGAGGAGGAACCAGTGTTAGAGTTAGAACAAAATAGGTGTTTGGATTGGTTGAGGGCTTAGATATTTTTCTTGTTTGTATACCCTTTCAACCTAAAGACCAAACAAAGATGGTCCAATTATTGTTTTAAGTTTTCATGGTCACAAATACAGTAGGCCCTAGTAGCCAAAGTTTTGAGAATTCCATTTGTTTGGCTAGGGTGATGGTGGGACAAAGAGTGGAGGTATAAATCAATGTGGGTAGCCTTGTGAAAAACATGAAAGACATGGGTAGTATTTTTCTTTGTATTTTTCTATTTCATAATTATATTTCTTATTAATCTCTACATAATTAATCTTAAAATTAATAGAGAGAAAGGTCTAATAATTGAGTAAAAAAATTATCTTATGCTTGCCTCTGGTATTTGTCTACTCTCCATAATATTTGTTTAATGTATAAAAATGATTCTTATTTTAAATTCCAAGTTTATTAATTAAACTAACGCAGTTTAAAATTGATTTTTAATAACATCAAAATATTCTTATACTTTATAACTCTATTAATAGTTATACATACATAAATATTAGTAATTAATTTATGTTTCTTCTTTTTATGTTTAAGCTTTCTTAAATTTTAAGCACTTTAATGTACTACTAGTTATATTTTTTCTCATAGGTCGGGATATATTTTTAATTTCTTATCAAATATCTTTTCGTATTTATTGATTGCTTTCCCTTGGGTGGGTTTCCTCTTATTTTCTATTTTTAATTTTTTGTTTCATTTTTAACTACTTTCCCTCATGGTTTGTACCTCCCCCCACCCTCTCTCTTTCCAACCTTCTATCTCTCCTTTTAAATGAACTAGGTCCGCAACTAACCATTTTTTATCTCCTTCAGTTCTTTATCCTAATGATGGATCACTTAGTGTGATCCAAAATGTTGATGAAAAAACTTGTGCACAATCAAATCCATAAACAACAAAAGTAATATAATTTATCATAATAAACTATTAAAAAATAATTTTCCTACATCTCAAGTTTAAAATAATGAATTTAAATCTTTTTATTGGTTAATCGATTTATGTGATAAGTTTTTGCATTGTAAATTATTTTATATGGGACACATCCATTGTCAAAATAATTAGTGTGTTGTGCAAACTCAAAGAAGAATGTATGATTCAGGGCATCATTCATTATCTTCATTAGGTACCTCTTCCTTCTAATCATAAACCACAAAGTATTCATCCTTACCCATGGCTAGGTTTAATAAAGTGGCTATACAACTCTCCAAAGGCCTACAAATTAGTTATCTAGTTAAAAAATATATTGAATCATTTGTTTTCCTTATGTATCATGGTGAAATACATTTTTTTTTCTTTCTTAGTTTTGAGTTTTTGATTATTAGAAAATAGTTTTTGAACGGTGCCTCCAACCATGTACAGAAAAAAAGGTAGCATGAAAGATAAGACAATGAAGTTTCCCCAAAAAACAAAATGTTGATTAAACCATAATCAATTGACCATCTGCAAAAAAGTAGATTAATAAAACACTAGTATTAACAAACAATAATATATGACTAAATAAACTATTAAAAATTGCATATAAATGACTAATTTTGGTCATGTGACCATTAGTAGTTTATTGCCAGTCATTTATAATGTGACCAAATTTATGACTGAACTATTTTAGTCATTTATCTAGTCATTGATTTGGTCATTGATTTAGTCATTGATTTAGTCATTAATTTAGTCATATATTTAAATATTGAATTTTTGAATAATGACTATTTTAGTGGTTTATTTGTACTACTTGCAAATTTATCAAATTTATGACTAAACTATCTTAGTCATTTATTTAGTCATCATGGTAGCATTTTTAGCCTATATATTTAGTCATTAGAATTTAGTCATTGATTGTTGTTAACTCGTCATTTATTTAGTCATTACTTTAGTCATTACTTAGTCATATATTTAGCCATTAATTTAGCTTCCTCATATATTTAATCATGTATTTAATCATGTATTTAGTCATTAATTTAGTCATTACTTTACTATGTATATTTAGTCATTACAAATCAAATATAACTTAATTAATCCTCACAAGTTTATAGATATAAACTTCAAGTATCATAGATATTCAAATATTAAAAAACACCATGAAATGAAAACTAAAATGCTTGAACAAATATGATTGATCAAACACAAACACAAATAGATTACAAATCAAGAGGAGCCACAACACAATATTTATGAGTAGAGAAAAAACCACTCTAAAAATTTACTTTATTAAGCCTCATTGGAAAATCAAAATCTCATTGGTTACATTCAATGTTTCAGTGACACTGTACAATTTATAGACACTATATAAACATAATACTCCTATTTTCATATAATTATACTATTTTCCACTTCCTTAACTATAGTCCTTTTGGAAGGGCAACAACCTCCTATAGGGGCTCAACCCATTTAATCCCCTTGCAAATCTACAACTTTCCTACCGCTATTGGTTTTGGCTCCTCCAAACTCTTCTTCGCTGGTATCCACCTTTCACTTCTCCAATTTGGAGTTGTAGCCTAAAAATAACATTTCAAAATTTGCACATCAAAAACTCATAAAAGTCAAATAATATAGAGGATAAAATTCAAACATTTTTTTTTTCCTTTTCCAACTATGGCACCCTAAACTTAAGCGCTAGATATAATGTTTCCTAGTTATCTCTTACAATTTTAAAATAGATGAATTCATGCAAGATAACAAACAAATAGACAATATTCAATTAGTGATATACAACTTCCTTATTCCTGAACAATTGATCAATAACTTGATTATTGATTGTAAATTTGTAATTGATATGCTTGAAAGTGTCCTTTCCTGTGTGTGAATTGGAGCTTTGGATGAGGATATGAACATCCATCAAAAGCATATTTGGAAGTAAATTTTTATTAGATAACACAATTCTCACATGAACTATAAAAATGCATCATTATATTCTCAGATCATTTGAGTTTGGTCCATTGATAAAAATGAAAGCCTCAAATAGAGTACTCCAATCCTAGAACATACTGCATTATGATACAAATTAAATACCTGGCTGATTTGGATCAGCATAAGGGAGTGAATGAATTCGCTTTCCCCCTGTACTACCATTTGGAGCCACATGCTTAGAAGACACATCTGTAAATTCTCCAAAGACCTGCACGAAGTAGTTGTCATTCCTATCTCCTTTGTACAAAAGGCTAATGGATAGAAGTTAAAACTATGCTAGACCTATTACAACTTTACCCCACAGTTGTCAAATGCATTCCCCAACTCTAAGAAAACACCATACAACGAACTAAAAATTAACACATGCAAACATAATAAACATGAAATTTGTAGAGTCTGTGATATACTAAACAAGCTTCTGGTAAAAATAACATTTAATATCATTGACAATCTAGATCACAGTCAGTGATCCATCATCAGGATTAAAGAAAATTATCCTAATGATGGATCATGGAGTGTGATCTAGAATGTTGATGAAATTAAATGTATATTTTTTTTACCAGAATCTTGTTACAAATGCAAACAACACATATTCAACCCATCTGGTCATATCTAGCAAGGGCATACATTACAAAATAACCTATATATACTATATAGATGCATTTATTAATTTTACTATTCTAAAATAAATCTGCACTAATGGTAAGCTCCAATGACAATTTCAAAAAATATGGATGATAGCAAAGTTACATACCAGTGTTGCAGCTTGTAGCAGTTCAGAAAGATTATGGTTAATGTTTTCCTTTGAATTCTCAATGCCTATAAAAAAACTCCTTAGCCAAGCTCCAATTAGGTCTGCCAACCATAAAAATGCAATAACCCATCATGTACTTAGGAATGAAGTTATATTTCAATTCAAGCATTGCAAAACATGAAATGGCAATGAAAAACATGAGATAATGGAGTTTAGTCCCTTCATTACAAATAGGTCATGAATATGAACTCTATAGTGTGAGATTTCAGCGAGTCTGTGTTCAACATCATCTTATTGAATCTACCCTATCTTAGGAACACTTTCTTTAACCTTCACTGCATCTATAAATTTAGGTTTTTCACATCCTGAAAGATCCAACTGACTGCAATTCTTTTGCATGCTACCATCTATTGGATTTGACAGGTTTTCAAACGCCTTTGCAACCATACAAGAAGAGGTACATTGAGGGGATCCTGCATTTCTAAGAAGCATAGGGGACTTCAAAAGGCTTGTGTACTTCCAAGAACCATTTCCTCCAAATTTCTTCAATTCATGGCCATTCATGGTAAGATTTCAAAGCCAAAATACAACCTATGATTTTTGTTGTAGAACCTAGTTGCAAGCTCCCCGAAAGAAACAACAGTATTAGACAAAAGTATAGAGAACTAATTATTTAGAATCTAATAATATTGGAATGAGCATGCTCACTTGTTCTAAATCAGAAGCTTCAAATGTTGGCAACTTTAACTCCTCAACAGCTAATTTTTGGCATTCTCAAAATATTGATAAGTAGATAAAGGTTGGCCTTCAAGACAAAGTGATGGAATATTTTCAACCACCTGCTTTCCAATTATGTAGACATTATTATCATGATTGAAATTTTATCACTGTAAAACAAAAAATATAAACAATAGCTATGATAACAGCTATCTACTCATATCTTTGGCTTTCATGTAAAGTTGAATCACAAATTGAATGATCTTTTACAAAAAAAAATGACTCAATGACACTAAAGTGCTCAAACACAAAATGCACACTAAGTGCAAGTCTTTGTGACCCTGGCCGACAATTTTTTCTTGAAGTCTCTTCAGTTTTGTGATCCCATGTGAAAAGCCTATAACAATAGCAATGCCCAATGGCCATGGCAACAAAGCTTCTAGCCCTTGCATTATCACATCATTTCATACTTCATGGTCATCCCCCTTCATCAGATCTCGATAATAATCTGCCTATACTTGCAAACTTTGTGCAAGTTTGAATGTGCTTAAATAACTTCACCCATTGCAGTCAATTCAAGTATGGATAATGCTGACCAAAAAAGCACAGAAAATAAAAGCAGTTATAAGTGATTTATAACCAATAGAAATAATGGTGATTGCCTGAAATTCCCATCAATTCAAGCAGCAGCTTAGATTAACATACCACTGTAGTTTCTCTTACAAAATTCCTATCCATCTCTAAATAAAAATGGAATTTATCTAAAAAATTCCTATTCTCCCATTATCTGGAAAGGATAACTAAAATTCACAATAGCTTTCCAATGTTTCCCATGTGTTCTAAGTCTGCTAAAAAAATTGTAATCAAGATATTTGTAGAGACTGTATACTTTAGAGGACAGGAATGTAATTTGCAAAAAGTTTGATCTAATTATGTTAGATTCAATGCTCAAGAATAGAACCCAAAAATACTTTTGTCTAATCCTGTAATATTCAAAGATCCTATTTTCAAGTTCCTTCTTCAAAATATATTTTATTGGACTATATATGAATCTGGAAGATCTTCTCACACAGTTAATGAAGTCCATGGCATGTTACAAGCCACTCTCTTTCATCTAATCATTGCAAACCTAAAAACAATTATAAAGAACAAATTCCAACCTAACATTCTCTTATTTGCATTTAATTTTATGCAGAACCGAAATTAGCTAATTGTTGTTCATAATACTTACTACAGTTGTTCCACTAAGGAGTTAACTAGTCTCTCCAGCTCAAGAAAGTGTAGTAGTATGCCTACTAAAGCTTAACAACAACTACTAGACATTATAAGTAAAAGCATCAAAAGAATTAAATTTTGACCAACTAGATATCAATACTCTATCGATTGCAATAGACAATCAACTATGAGTTATGATGCATAAAAGGGAAAACCTGGAAATCCATTTCCTCATGTAGGTAAGCTAAGCCACATGCTACCTCTAGAGCAATTTGTAATCTCACCAAACAAGGAAGAAATGGGAGAGACCGACTCAGTAGATGATCCTCAAGGCTTTTGTTTGGCATAAACTCATAGACCAAGAGATGTTGAATACCTCTTTCATCATCTTCAGCACAATAACCAACTAATTTCACCAAATTTCTATGCTCAACCATCCCTAGAAAAATCACTTATGTAACCCATTCTTTATGCCCCTAAATAGCCAACAACAAAATGGTTACATCACAACTACAAATCACTAGATCTATAAAGATGCAACTCATCCTGCATTTTAAAACAAAGTCAATGAGAAAAAAACAAGTATATGCAAACATAAATTTTTGAACACTTGTTGATTTACCAATTGCTTGAATTAACAAATATAATTGCATCTTCTCAAATCTGACCATCCATTCTTCGCTTGTGAATTTATCATGAAATTTAATATATGTGCAAAGCTGGCACTAACAAGTAATAGTTATACAGTTCATTTTTCAGCAGTATACATTTCCAACATGATGGAAAGATAAGCAAGGTGGAATCTAAAGAGAATAAAGCCAGATTTAGGTTTCCTAAATATGAAATTATGGTAGTATTACAAATGTTCATTGCATTATGAATTCCTAAAATACTTCAAACTTTAAAAGCAAAATGTAATGATGATACTGAATTATGAAACTTGGAACTATGTTTCTTAAGTTGATTTCCTATAAAATCTAACTAGTTCACATTTCAACAAACATAATCACCATCTCCATGCTCCAATTGATTCACTTCTAGGTAACCTCACTTATCTCAATGCTCTATATGAAGGAACAAGATGGATGGTAGTTCTCTTTAATAAATTAATAAATTATTAAATAATAATTGTACAAAGGGTTTATGCCTTGAATACAGAGCTAAATTGTTTTAGCTATTTATACAATAGATTATTTAAACAATTTTCAATAAAATCTCCCATAAATCCCCAGCATGTGAAGTGTAATTATAAATGGAAAACCAATATAGGGGAATTTCCCTAGCTTCAAGAATCCCCCCTATTTTTATTTCCTCTTACAATTTTGCATATTGTGCATCTCTGACCATTCATAAAATGGCATCTATTCCTTGTCTTTTCTCATCATCACTCCTTAGATTTATACACCTCTGCAAAATTGTCTAAGTAACTTCGCAATGTGATTTTATAAATATGAATCTTCTGACAGATAAAGATCACATCATCTTCCCTGATTAGTTTTTAATGCTTGTTTTGTCTCTCTTGTTACAATGTATCAAAGTAGAGATGGATTTTCTTTTGACCATCTCAGTTGAAGGCATCATAGTCTAGTTTTAGATGTTTCATTCATGAAGGATGTTCTCAAGAGGAGTTGTATTTCCTATTAGTTTTAAAGATCTACTATGTGCCAAATCTCAAATTTGAGCATAATTCGATAAAGGGAAAAATTGTAGCAAAAATTGAAATGAAATAGAAATATAGATTTTTTTTTTTGAGATCTTAAGGATAAAAATATCACACCATGTCAAAACCAAACTAAAGTATTTAAGAAAGAAATTAAACAAAAAAACATGTAGATAAAAGCAACACTTTTCTAAGAAGGAATGGACTCCCGACTCAGACCTACATTTCTTCCAAAGGCAGTATGAATGATACATTTGGTGGATCTATAGTCTTTGTAGAATTTCTAGTCTACCTAACACTCCAAAAGAACAACTTTTATTCCAAGGCTTAAGTCCCTTTTATAATTTGTGTCTTTTGCAAATGTACTAGTAGATGTGTGTAACTCTAAAATATGTAACAACTTTACTTCTATGACCACTGTTATTGCCATGCCCAATGCTATGGTCTGTGTCAGCACCAAAACCAATCTCTCGCTCAAGGCTTATGCATCCTTACTTTAGATACCATCTCCTGGATCACATCATTGATCATATGAAGGATGGGATCTTCCAAATCTATGATTTGTCAGGTAAAATCATATGAAATGGCACAAAAGATAATTTGAGTGTTTACGTGTCTGGATTGCAAGCTTCCAATGACCTGATCTTGTTTGACAGGATATACACTACCAAGATCAATCATTTTGATACCAATGACCTGAATCCTAGGAGATATCTAATGGGAAACACCCTAAACTATTATTACGTAGATGTGTTACATGTTGAAAAAGGTTTTTAACAACAAATTAGAATAAAAATAGAAAACATTGATGAGATATATGCAAAATATATGATCTTAACAAAAATAAAAAAATTGTACAAATTGAATGTACTGTACATGCCATTCTCTCAAAAGAGAGGAATGGTTGTCTCTCTTCTCTATTTGTTTCTATGTATGTACATGTCAAATGCAATTCTACATAAGACTGAAACTGTTGTGAAAGATTAAATGGTTGCTCTTCCATGGGTGACCCTTTGCCTTCTATGAGTTATATCAGTTACAATCAAGCTGCATCAAGGTGTAACAATCAATCCTAGTACTGGAGTCATATAAGGGGCTCTGCCCCACAAGAGATGTTGACAAAGTTGATGCCAAGGAGATATAGCACCTATGCAATTACATGCCAATGACAATATTGATTCTGCAAATAAATTAGAGCTACATAAGCCCCAAGCATGTGATTGGTTTAGTTTTGGAAATGACTATAAAATGGATTTAGCTCTGTTGATGGTCATTGAAGTAGAGCTTCCACTTGGACCAAGCTCATCACTCATAACAAGATGGTTTTTAACTCCCTATGAATCTTAAAGTTCTTTACAACTCCCTCATTATTATTTGCAACTCCCTATGACACCTACGATGCTTTCCAGTCCCCTTATTCTTTGTTACACCCTATGACACCTACAATGCTTTGTAGCTCCCTTTACATTGTAAGCCCTTGACAAGATTCCTTGAAACTCCTTTGTTTTGACCTCCATGGCAAGACTATGATGTGTTTCTATGACATTGTACTGGAACAAATATCCTTGTCCAATGATCCAAATTTTTGAACAGACTTCCTAATCTAAATTAAAATTATCTTGATTGTTCACCAGAAACCTAGGATCATAACGGATTTCAAAAGACTTCATTTGTATCTACAATTGATTTATCTTATGTCACTAAGATTTCCTTTCCTCTTATTCTTATTTGTCTATGCTCTTCCATCATTCTCTTCTCCATTAAATTTAAATGCTTTGTTAATCAAACTTTAGTTTTCTTATTAGGTCATCAGGGTTGAACCAACACATATTTTGTTTAAGGTATTATTTCTATAATATCCCAAGATA
>VDFB02026320.1:96428315-96693072 GCA_007258455.2 Sequoia sempervirens | reverse complement strand
CATCATTTCCAAGAAAGTGTTGAAAAACACTCAGATTAATCTTTCTCAAACCATCATACGGAAAGGACACTTACTCAAAAGGGGAGAAGAATCCGATATTGGATCAAAACAATTTCATCTAAAACCTTGTGAGTGTGTGCATGCATTCCATCTCTGAACCATGTCGATTTCCGGAATCGGCCGTAGCGGGTTATATAAATATCTTAACTTCAAAAGCATCCTGGACATTGCCTCGCTGCCAGTCAGGCGTCCATAGCCCCGACGAGGTTATCGTTACAATTCTCACGAATATTGCTCCACTGCCGGTCAGGCGTCTATAGCCCCGGTGGAGTTACTCGTATGTTCCCAAAACCAATATCTTGTGATATTTCTTTCATTTTCATTTTCTCATTTTTCTTTTCTTTTCAGATATTTCTTTTAAGCATATTTTCTTTTCTATCTTTTGATTTCTCCGTCAATTCCTCAATTGGCTGGCAGGCAAAGAAGCCTTTAATGGGTTTGAGAATTGCAGTGGCGCTGAAGCAAGATGTAAAATTTTCACCTGCCAAAACCTTTCCCAAGAAACCAAAATGACTCAGAATGGAGATAGGTAAGATTTTTAAGGTCTTTAGATTCGTGTGTTGAGACACAATAACGGATTAACCTCCCGAGACGAGTTCAATCTCTAACTGGATGAGGACAAGAGGAAAACAATCTTAATTCTTTTCAAAAATTTATGCAAATTCCAGTGGAAAGAACCACGTTGTGAAAAGTTAAAACGTCATCACCCATTCGCAACGGGAAAACCCTAAAATCCTTGCCCATTCCAAACCAAAACCACTTGAGCGGACAACTCAAGGGACGGAAACGCCAAACCAAAAACCCAAAGGGCAACAAACCAAAACCAAAACGAAAGAAAAACAGGAAAGCAAACGGAAAGCAAAAACGGGAAAGAAAACCCTAATCTAACTATATTACATGGTAGGCTCTCGGAGAGAACCTAGGACTGGAAATAATGCTTGAGGAACTATCCGTTGACGGGCAACGGGACATCCTCCCCTGTCAAAGTACGCAATCTGAATGCATTATCCCCAAGGATTTCCGAAATTTGATATGGGCCCAACCATAACTTATCAAACTTATCGTGATCACCCTTCTTCTCGTGGGCCTTGTCCCAATATAAAACCAAGTCAGAAATCCTGAACGACTTGATCTTAGCCTGTTTATCAAACCATCTCTTTACTATAGCTTGGTGTTTCGTTAGATTCTCAAGAGCTTCATCTCTTTTCTCTTCTAGATGCATCAACTGGGACAATCTTGTCTGAACTTGATCCTCTCCCTCGAGATACTCTTGAATGAATTGGAGAGTAGGGATCCTTAACTGGACTGGAAAAACTGGATCCTGTCCATAAACCAGGTGATAGGGAGATGTCCCTAAGGAACTCTTTGTTCTTATCCTGTCTGCCCAAAGAGCAAACCTCAACTGTGTATGCCAATCTTTCGGATTCTTGTCCAGTAACTTCTTAATGGCATTCAATAAGTTCTTGTTTGTGGACTCTGCTAGTCCATTTCCCTGCGGATAGTAATTGGAGGAAAACCTCAATGTAATTCCGTACTCAAAAGCCCAATTGGAAAACTTCAGCGATGAGAAAGCTGAACCGTTGTCGCTGACCAAAACATGGGGGCATCCAAATCTTGTCACAATATTCTCTTCAAGGAATCTGATGACTATATCTGACGTGCACTGCTTCAAAGCCTGTGCTTCTGTCCATTTGGTGCAGTAGTCTGTCGCTGTCAAAATGTATCTGTGTTGTCCTGATGATGGTGGATTGATTGTACCAATAAAATCTAATCCCCACTTCGCGAATGGTCTCACTTCAATCACCGGCTGCAAAGGCATAGCGGGATGCCTTCCTATATTTGCTGCCCTCTGGCATACGTGACAAACCTTTACATGTTCATACGTATCTTTGAAAAGCGTGGGCTAATAATATCCGGCTCTCAGGATTTGATGAGCTGTGGCCAAACTTCCTCCGTGTCCGGTTCCAAACTTCTCATGGAAGTGTTCCATCAACTGTTTTGCTTCTTGTTTTCCTACACATCTCAAATATATACCTTCATAGTTCCTCCTATAGAGAACTGATCCCTGGAGCATAAACCTTTGGCTTCTCATTCTCAGTGCCCTCCGCTGGACTGGATTCAAATGGCGGGGACATCTGTGGTTCAGCAAATAATATACTGTGTCATCGTACCATTCTCCAGGAGACACCTCCTCTAATACATAAGCTTGTTGAACCAGTTCTGGGCCAACCATGGCGATCGTTTGAGCCAAAGCTTGCCCTCTGACTAACTTCATCGACTGTATTTCAATATCATACTCTTGCAAAGTGGCGACCCACTTTCCTCTTCTTTCACCTAACTCATTCTGCATCAATAAAATCTTTACCGTGGCATCAGGAACAATCGCATGGATCTTGCTCCTCAAGATGTAATGTCTGAATTTCTTGACGGCCTTCACTAAAGCATACGCTTGCTTCTCAATGCTTGGATACCTTAATTCTGCTTCTTTCAAGGGTGAGCTCATAAAAGCAATCGGGTGCTCATCCTTTTCTTCAGTTCTTTGAGTTAGTACTGCAGCGCATGTATGCTCTGAGGCAAATGAATACAAATAGAAAGGCTTTGTATAATCTGGACTGACCAGCACTGGAGCGTCCACTATAGCTTGCTTGATCTCATCAAAAGCCTTCTTTGTTTGTGGGGTCCACTCAACCTTTGCATCTTTCTTCAACATTTCATTTAGGGGCCTCACTATCTCAGCAAATCCGGTTATAAACTTTCTGACAAAATTGATCTTTCCGAAGAATGACCTTAATTCTTTCTGAGTGCCTGGCAAACCAATCCTTGAGATAGCTTCAATACGTTCAGGGTCAATTGATATACCCTGCTCTGAAATAACGTGACCCAACAATTTACCTTCGGTGACGCCAAATATGCATTTCTTAGCATTCAGAGAAACGCCAAACCTTCTGCATCTCTGAAATATCTTTCTCAAATCCTCAACGTGATCTCCTCTTTTCTTCGAGAACACCGTTAGGTCATCCATGTAAATTATAATGCATTTTCCGACAAGGTCTCGAAAAGCGATGTCCATTGCTCTCTGGAAAGTGGCTCCTGCGTTGATTAGGCCAAAAGGCATTCTTCTGTAGGCAAATGTTCCCCATTTCGTGGTGAACGCAGTCTTCAACCTATCTTCATGTTCAACCATCACTTGGTTATAGCCCGAGTATCCGTCCAAAAAGGACATCATTTGTGAACCATTCACTATTTGCAACACCTCATCCAGCGAAGGCAAGGGATAGTTGTCTTTCTCAGAGGCCCTATTCAAATTGCGGAAGTCTACGCATAATCTTATCTCTCCATTCTTCTTTCTGACAGGTACGAGATTGGCGACCCACGTGGAGTGCCTCACTGGAAAAATAATCCTGGCTGAAAGGAGCTTCTTGAATTCTTGATAAATCAACGGTTCCAGTAATGGATTCACCGGCCTCTGCCTCTGTCTGAATGGCTTACTGCCTGGTTTTAATGGTATTGTATGTGTAATCAGCGATGTATCATATGTTTTGAGGTCTTCATATCCCCAGGCTATCACCTCTGGAAACTCTTTCATGACCTTTAAGATGCCTTCTTTGAGAACACCGTCAGGTCATCCATGTAAATAATAATGCACTTTCCAACAAGGTCTCGAAAAGCGATGTCCATTGCTCACTGGAAAGTGGCCCCTGCATTGATTAAGCCGAAAGGCATTCTTCTGTACGCAAATGTTCCCCATTTCGTGGTGAACGCAGTCTTCAATCTGTCTTCATGTTCAACCATCACTTGGTTGTAGCCTGAATATCCGTCCAAAAAGGACATCATCTATGAACCATTCACTATTTGCAATACTTCATCTAATGAAGGCAAGGGGTAATTGTCTTTCTCAGAGGCCCTGTTCAAATTTCGGAAGTCGACACACAACCTTATCTCTCCATTCTTCTTTCTGACAGGTACGAGATTGGCGACCCACGTGGAGTGCCTCACTGGGAAGATAATCCTGGCTGAAAGGAGTTTCTTGACTTCCTGATAAATTAACGGTTCCAGTAGTGGATTTACTGGCCTCTGCCTTTGCCTAAACGGCTTGCTGCCTGGTTTCAGTGGAATTGTATGTGTAATCAGTGATGTATCATATGTTTTGAGATCTTCGTATCCCCAGGCTATCACCTCTGGAAATTCTTTCATGACCTTTAAAATGCCTTCTTTCTCTTCAGGCTCAGCAACATGCCATACCCATCCGGTATGTCAACTACTGATATGTCAATACAACTCTGGATTCGGGGATCAACTGACAACTGCATATGAATATTATTCAGCTCTCCAACTACAGGTACTTCAGTCTTATCTATTTGGGTCACCTTCTTCGTGGTATGCAACGGGACTATACCCAATCTCTGACACACCTTCAATGGCATGACGTTGCTAGAAGCACCGGAATCAATTAAACAATTGTGCAACAACTTTCCAAAGATTCTAACTGATACCAAGAACGGGGCTGGTTCATCTCTCCCCTGGTAGAAGACAACTGGTTTCTTCCTTTCTTCAGGAGTATTCTTCTTTTCATCTCCCTTATCCAATGGAACTTGATTGCCCTGGGCAATCCTTTGTGTCTGCTCTTGCCTCTGTTCTGTGGGCAAATTGAATCTAACTCTTCTTTTATCTTCAGTTCTTGGCTTTTCAGGTTCGCTTGAAGATCCTTGTACTACCCCCACAAAACCTTGCGACTGCTGTGGAGCTTCCCAAGCGTTGAACGGCGCGTAAGACACTTCTTCCACCATATTCGCGCTCTGCACGGGACGGGATTGTACATTTAATGGAGGACTCCTTGATGAACTAGGTGCCTCTTGAGGTGTACTCTTCGTAACTGGTGTCTCATATAAGCTTCCCAAAATTGTGTCTCTAACTTCAGAGATTTTCATTAACTCATACAAGGGAAGACTAACCTTTATCTTCTTCACTTCTTCTAGCACGTAAGAACTTAATCTTTTCATGTCATCTCTTGGAAGATTGTCCTTTTGAGGACGCTGTATCACGTGGACGGGCTGTTGGACAGTCTGTTGTCCATTTCTATTCTGCATCACATTCTGTTGTCTGTACTCCGGAGAATCCCGAGGCAAATTCGGATTGTTGCTGGCATTTGGATTCGGCGGGGTTGAGAAATTATTCGGAGGAATCGAGGACGTCAACGGCTCTTTCTGATGATAAGTCCTCTGGTACACCTTGGGTGCTGCTCCTCCGGAAGTTTGAAATGCTTGCACCTCTCTTCTCCCTTCTACCAACACACTATTGTTAAGAGGTGGAAAAACGTAGTTACCCTGCTCATACGGCTCCTCTGAGTAACTGTCTTGAACCTCTGAATACGTTTGAGCCTCTGAATAGACTTGAGCCTCTTCATAAACTTTAGTATCTGGCGCCTCCACGGGACCGTTTGCCGAAGCTGGTGGGAATCTGTAATTAACCTCTGGTGGTGCGTAGTTTTGATATTCGAACACAAGATTGACACTCTCTATGATTAGTGCCTAGTCATACCTTTGCACTGGGACAATCTCATATCCCGTGGTCGGGGGATTCTCAGTACCCTCCGTGCTTTTAACTTCTCCTTTGAAAATATCAGCAGCGACTTGAAACTCATGGCATTGTAATTCTGAGTGCTGACTTGTGTTATGAAGCCGACACCATCCTGACATAGCAGCTTCTGCCAAAAATACTCTGTCCGTGGGACGATTTTCCGGAGGCGGCGGGTTATCTAGCGGTGATGGAACCCCTCCATTGTTAGGTCCAGTATTCCAGGACCTCTTTTGATATCCTTGATTATTATTTCGATACCCATGGCTGTTGTCGTGTCCATGTCCTTGATGGGCATCTTGATGCTGTTGAGGATTATTGTGATATCCTCGATTGGCACCTGGATGTGCCTGATAATTCTTCAACATTGATTGCATTTGATTATTTTGATTTCTGAGGTGAGTTACCTCAGATGACAGCCTTTTCATCTGTTCTACTAATTCTTTCATTTCATCTTTCTCCTCTTGTGTCCTTGTTGCAGGTACCGTGTTCTGGAGATAGACAGGCTGCGTGGCTGGAGTCTGGGATAAGGGTATCCCAGGATGGAGAATCAATTGATCTGATGGCGGTGTAACGTGATATGCCGGTTGCGGAACTAGATTCAACGCTGGAATCTGTTGATTCCACGCTGGACTAAGAGTCTGCATTTGATTGTTCGTGGTGACCAAGCCAGTGTACAAAGAAGGCCCAGTTATGTTTTGGCCCATATTCTGACTTACTTCAACCGCCTTAGCATATGCTTGATTCATGTCTGCTGGAATGGGATGAGCTTGTCTTACGAACATAGCGGTCAATGGATCCAAGGCTGCATAGTAATTTTCCCTTGCATCGGGAACCATGTACGGAGTACGTAGCCTTGTGAGAGCCTTTTGGAATCTATTGTTGAAGGCATGAATAGGCTCTTTGTCTTGTCTTCTTACCTCTGTGAATTGACGGAAGAGCTCTACTGGGGTGATAGGAATACCGAACTTTCCAATGAAAGCTTCTTTCATTTGCTCCCATGTTCTGATGGACCCAACTGGCAAATGTATAAACCAAAAGTGAGCCTCTTCTCCCAAGGAATACGGGAACAATCTGCAAGCCACATCTGCGTATGCAATTTGCCTATTTCGCAAATGATCTTCAAACATCTTGATGTGATCCTCAGCAGAACGATTCGGATCATGGACTTGATACTTGGTGCAGAAATGCTCTGGGTTCTTTGGCATATCGTGATAATCGGCAAACTCAAGAGGAGATGGATTGGTGACTAGCCAAGTAGCACCGTTAGGAGCGGGTTGGCCTCCTGGTTGAGCCATTGCTTGATTTGGATACCTCCTTTGATATACAATTACTGGGGTTGTGGTAACTTGAACTGGTTGCTGAACAATCACTGGTGCAGTAACTTGAACGGCTTTAGGTTGAGCAAACCTTGAGACACTTGGTGGAGTTCGGAACAAACTTATAATCTCTTCTCCACTTTCTTCACTAGACTGAGTTTCTTCGTTTGAAAACACTTCTTCGCTTGAACGGCTCTCTTTCTTCTTCCTTGCTCGAGTAGGCAATTCTAACTCAACAAAATCTTTGGATGAGCTTGGCGTGGACCTCAGAATTCTTTTCAACTTATCAGGTGAGAATGAGCTGATGCGATCCAGGATGTAGTTGATTACTGTCGGCGGGGAAGGGGAGCAAGTGGATGTCTTTGATCAAGCAAATTCCTTTCGATTGCAACTTGAATTTCAATGGCCTTTTCTTCTTCTTCCTCCAACACGAAGCAAGTTCTCATGTACTGGGCGTAGCTCTCCTTCGTTTTCCAAGCAAGATGGTTCAACCCGGAAAGAATGTCCTCCTGGTCGTCGTTGAATCCCAAGTTAGGCTGCAACACTGGGAATATCTCTCTATGCGGTAGCACCATCTTTTCTCATGATAATTTCTTTCTCCAATGAATTTCCTCTTGGAATGAAAATCCCTTCTTATTTGAAAATGACTGCTTTACTGCGAAGAATCCTTGGAAGCCCTCCTTCTAGCGCCAGTTCCTGTTGATGTGTTTTTTATGACCGCACCAAACAGCAGAACAAAAATAGCTTAGGGCTACTCTGTTCTCTCTTGATCAAAGTATTCCGTGTGCTAAGATTGCCAGATAGATCACACGTTCAACTCCAAGGTTCCTTAAGTGCGAATAGACTGAGTTTGGTTGATGTGTATTGCTGTGTTCTTACGAGGGGACTTACGTAATTGTTCAGATTTCTTGCAGTTAGCGGTGGGTATGATTTTGAAGGGGATTTTGCGCGTATGATTTGGCAATGTGGTTCCTTTCCTAAAACTAATCAGAAATGTACGGAAAGTAAAAGGGGAAAGGGGCTAAGAAATTTATACTCTACTCTAAATGCAAGATGTGTGGGGATTCGTTTCAATAGACTTCAACCGGATTTCACCTAGCCTCCGTCGGACAGCCTCAGCAAAATCGGTGCAATCTTCAAAGGGGATAGCCAAAGGTATTCAAGTTATAGTTTAACATGCATACACCATCAGAACAACGCATATAAGTATGTAAACCATAACCGAAGTTAAACACAAGATAATGTCCAGTTGACCACGCAAGGTAGACTTATCATCAACAAGCCGCTAGTGGTATGGAATAAAGCGAAGCTATCTCAATAAAACACCACACACCGAAGTAAGCTACTTGCATGAATTTAATCTACTTGGATACGAAAGGAAGAAGAAACCTTGCTAGCATTTCACGACAAGACGAATTCCATCATCAATGAAAAGATCTATTATCATAAAATGTGTTACACAACAATCTCCTCAAAAGTTTTCAAAGGGAAAACTTTCTTTCTTCTCCAAATGATGCAAAATGCTCTACAAAGCTACACTATCTAGCTCTAAAGCTCTCTCAATGTCTACTCTGATTCTAACTGATCTAATCTTCTAATCTAATGCCTTACAAATGAGGGGGACTCCCCCTTTTATAGCTAGCCAAGTCCCAAAGGACGGCTAGGGTTACAATCAATAGAGTGGCCAGAATCGTGCCACCTCAGCCCTAACCCTAAAAACTGCCAGAATAGGGAGCGGTACATTAAATGAATCAAAGATTCCCACTCACTCCCGAAAATAGCAAATGCAATAAATGCTCCATATTCAGTCTTCTAGAAGATCTTCGTCCAATAGTGTGTTCCCATTGGCCTTCTCTCACTGCCAACTCAACAAATCTGCTAAGTACGGCCTCAACCTCATGAACTGAAATAGGTGGAACACAATCTAAGCTGAAACTCTAATACCGTGACTGAATGCTCGTGCCTCGTACAAGATTTTCTCCAAGCAGCTAAGGAGTCCTGCGTGTTGGATCAAAGTGGAGAATGTAGCAGGATTCTCAAAGTCATCTGTACAAAGGTCTTAACATCTACGAAGAAGGGAACCAGCAAACCCCTCAAATTATCAAAATTATCTCATCTGGATTCAGCCGCCTAGCAAATATGGCCTCGAAAGTGTTGAACTCCATCTATGATATTGGCCATAGCCTTATGTATCTGAGTTTGAATCCGCTGTCTTTGCATCGAAGAAAGCACATGCTGTGATAGTAGAAAGAATAGGAAATCATATCAGTCATTCGCCTGAATGACACCTCCATCGATCAGCAACTGCAATGGCACATGCCTCAACACCTCAAGACGCTGGATCACCCTACTCTGATATATAGAGGCATCGCCCCAAGCATGATCCACCGCATCCATCCGTGCCAAAATAGTAGAGGCCTGTTGAAAAGCAAAGGATAGGTCCTCCATGAACTTCTCTGTCTCAGTACGAACTCCTGTGACCCATTTGTCTGCCTCCTGTGCCATTCTCCCCAACTCTACTAAGCCATTTGTCCAAACTCTCTAGAATATCTGCTGGAGGCTCTATCAACTGGTACATCTGCCCTAGAAGCGAGACAAGCTGGCGAACATATCAAGTGCGCCTGTGTTCTCGTTTCAACTTCTTATATTTTCCTTCTTTCTTGAACAATCTATCCTTGAGGGCAAGGAAGGAGTTATCACACTCCTCAACAATCTGAGCACCAGTAGGGCGTCCCAAGTCAAGAGTGGTGACCACATAGTTTTCAGGAGCTGCTTCATTCCGGTCACACTCGACTCGTGGGACAGCAACGTGAAGAGTACGAGAGCCATCCTCATCGGTGGAGATCTTCGAGAACTTTCTTGCCTTCTTCTTCGGTGGAGGAGCACTGATCCGGTTCAAAAATTCTTCCATCTCAACTGCTGGATCAATCTCCTCACTCGGGCTTCTTCTCATTCTATCCTTTAAGCCAATCGGGCACCTCATACAGTATATCGAAGGGTTGCTGCTCCTGTGCCTCGACCTCTCTAACCTGTTCAACTTCTTCTTCATTCTGGCGAGGCTCATCGTCCTCAAGTGGCTGAGTGTCACCTGACACTATATCATCATCATCGCCATCATTCATGGCCGCCTCTACTCTTGTTGGCGAGTTGATAATAGTCCCCTCATCATCATGCGATCAATCCGGCAGGTACATTGGCACTCTACGGCCAATTGACTCCCTCCGTGGAGGCTGAATATCACTCTGTATCTCCGGTACCTGATTCACTACAATCCTCTGATCAGCGAACAAGGACACCTCCTGTATGCTTGGAGAACGTGTCTCCAAAGGTACTGCCACTGTGACTCGTGGAGGTTCTGGCTGAACTATTTCTTTCTTTCTGGACTCTGGACCCCGTGTAATCTGTTTCTTCCTTCCTGTGGTGGGCGTCCTGTGATCTCCCATCAAGTTGTAAGTCAAGGCAATTGACCTACTCTTCAGTCTGTTCACCCGTCTATCAACCCATGCCCTGGTGAATGTCATAACTGGGATAGAAAGAGTATCTAAGTGCAACCTCGGGCTCTGACCAGTCTACAGGCGGAAGTGGAGTATCGAACAGCTGCATAATCACGGATGAACAACATCCATATCCTCATTAACACAGTGGGGCTGAACTACCTCACACTCCACGATCGAATGTCGGCAGCCTAGAGAACATTCTCTTCCTTACTTCAATTTCATCAAAGCATCAGCCCCAATAATCTTCTATGGTGGCCTTATGTTTAAACTCCTCCGACATAACCCAATTGATGTTATGATGCGGGTCATAGTGTTGTCGGCTTGTATGATATGAGAAGTGATAAAATTGAAGCTCACTCTCAGCTTCCCTAGCTGCCTGTATCGAAGGACACACCTCATCCGAGTTGCCCATCACAATCGGAAACTCTATCCCCCTTTCTTTTTCTTCTTCTGGATTTTGTCAAAGGCAAGCAACTGTCTAGATATTTCTAGCATTATTATTTTATCTGTTGGGTACTTAGGCAGCCTATATGGGTATGACGAGAAACCTTGCAGCCTAATGTATGAAAATCTCGGAAATTGTATAAACCAGCACCCATACCTTTCGATCAGCTCTTGGGCATCTCTAGAGATTCTGTGATGTAACCTCTCCTGAAGCAGCCTCGTGATGTACATGGTGAATGAATCGTTGACACGTTTGTAGTGGGTTGTGCTCGAAAGGTGCAACTGTGTACACGCCTCATGGATTTTGAATTGATGAGAGCCACAACCGACGGGTTCTTTGTAAGAAATCCCTCTGTACCTCATCATCCGTGCCAACAAGTAAACAAGATAGGAGCTCATGTAAAACGTTTTAGTCCTCCTCAGGCTCAGGAGCTGCTCATGTATATTATCGCTGATTATCTCAGCCCAATTGACATAATCCTTGCCCTCTAACACCAGGTTGATGTAATAAAACATCCAAGGCTCGAAAATGTAGGACTGTGGGCAACCACCAACCCTGCTCAGCAACATGATAAGATCACAAAATTCCTGCTTCAGGTCCTCCGCTATGATCTGTTTTGGCAACTTCGCACGAGATGGCTTTGGAGTGCTCATCCAGTGAGTGTTAATTGTATCCATGCACTGTTCAAAAGCAGAAGCATACATCCGCTCTGCTCGCTCCCTGGACTTGTAAATCATATTCCTGTGTACCGGGATCCCGAAAGCTTCACCAATGGCTGCCGGAGTAAGATTGGCAAGCACTTGGCCATCTGGTGACATGATCGACCGGTGTTCCTTCTCGTAGCAGTTGGCCCACTCCATTATAAGCTCTGAGCACTGAATGGCTGGCGGAAAACCAGCAGCTGCATATAGCCCACTTCGGACGATGTTGTGCGAAGTGACCGAAGCCCGATGACTTCCAATCCCGAACAACCTGTTCTTGAAGGTCTCCAAGTTGACAGAGCCCAGGTTAGTGTCCGTCAACTTGCCCAGCTTTGAAATAAACTTCGACTCTGGCATGAATGTTTTGCTGAGCTTCTTGATCGTAGCCTGCCTGGAGGCACCATTGTCCTTTCCGGTTGTCCTCGCTTCAGCCATCTGCAACATAACAAACATTCATCAGCAATTAAATTTAATAAAATAAGGCACGATATAGGGGCTGCAGTCGACTTTAGAAGCTGCAATAACTTTCTTGTTTGCAAACCTCAGCTTCTTTTCTTGAATAAGTTCGAATTCCAACACTTAGAACAGATTTCTAAGTGGACTTTGATGATTTCACTTCACTATCCCCAATCAGCAATTTGAACTTCTATAACTTTGTATCAGCAATCAGCAATCTCAATAATTTCGAATCAGCAATCAGCAAACAGCAAATTGGCAAGTTCGTACTTTTGAGTTCTCATCAACTTACTTTACTTCTAGGCGTCTTCCTTCAACTGGCACTTAGCTTCAGCAACAAATTAAACTGGCAAAGTCGTACCTCTCAGCACAAGCCTTCAACACTTCCTCCAATCAGCAAGGGGCGTCCTCTTTACTTCAGCAAACACCTCTCAGCAACTCAAGGCGTACCTCCTTTTTGCTTCAAATTTGATTAACTCTTAAGTGCGCCTCTTCAGCAAATGCAACTCCTCAGCAAAATTCGAATTTCAAACTCTTCAAGCAACAATTCACTGCAACACTTCACTCTCAGAGCAAGTTCGACTTCTCCAGTTGTGAAAACAAGTGAAAAACATCTTCATTTTATAGCCAAAACTCGAATTCTAGAAGAAGTCAATTTTAGCCAGTGCCATTAAACTCCACTACTCCACTTCAAGAATTCGAATTTTCCCTCTCTGGTGTTTCTGACACTTGTCTCCAGTCGTCGGGAATATTATTCTTCTAGAAACTTGACTTTGACTGGCGTTTTGGATTTTGCTTTCGAAAATTTAATTTAATTCATCTTTTTTTTACTCACCAGCCGGAGCTCTGTCACTTGAATTCGAAATTTTAACTTCATCATCTGCTCTGGAAAATTCATCCTCGAAGAGTTTAATCAAAATTATCTAGGCAACTCCCTTCAGATTCATCGTTCGAAGAAAATTCACTTTGAAAACTCATTTTATTCATGTTTGCCTTAGAAAATTTAAAATTTTCCCTTAGGAAAATTCACAATTCGAGTACCGATTAAATTCTTCACTGAAAAGGTGTTGGCGAAGCTCAGAAGACTTGGAAATCCATCTATCAGCACGAATGTTCAGTACCCAGAAGCAAATTTTCTTCCGAATGCTCTGAATTCATGGGTACCCAACGAACGGGTTCATTTAATTTTTCGAATTTTGAACCTTCGAAAAATATTATTTCCATCATTTAAATTCGTTCTTCGCCCGTGATCACTCTTTGTTGCTCTGACTTCTTGAAAAATTTGAATCACCTTGCAATATCATTGTCTCTGACTCCATTACTGAGAAAAGTAGCTCACTCTTTGGAAAATTTTATCACTCTGAGATCCGGGCGTATTTTCCAAGGAAAATAAATTTGCCTTAGAAAATATTTTAAAATCATCTTGCACTTTTGAAAACTTGCCTTAGAAAATTTTGATTGCCAGTGGAAAGGAATTTCTATCAACTTCATTTGGAAAATTTTATTCATTCCCGGCACGTCTCACTTCATTTGTATTTCACCCCACACTTAGGAAATATTCCAACGCCTTCAAGATATTTTAAAATCACCTTAGGCGCCTAACACACTTTATTTTATTCTCAACGCCTTGAAATGCCTTTGAAAAATTTTCCAACACCTTATAACTCCCTTACTCTAGGCGCACACTTCACTTAGCATTTTATTTCACACCTTGGAATATTTTCTAACACTCACCACTTCCAACGCCTAGCAAGTTTGTTTTGACTTCACACGCCTTAAAAAAATTTCTAACACCTTATGACTCCCATCAACCTTTGGCGCCTAGCACACTTGAGAGGAAATTAAAAAATCACGCCCAACATTCACCTTGGGCGCATTCTTGATGTGGAGGAGGATAATGCCTCACTTTACCTTGACTTCACCACGCCTAGATAACATTTTTACCTTACTTACCACTCTTATTCACCATTTACCATCCAAACTTGGGCGCATTTGAGCATGTCCACTGGATGACCTTTCAACTTCACTTTTTTGTCTTGACATGCACTAGTTTGGGCGCATTTTGCCTATGGAGGAGGACGAGATTCTTTGACCTTGTTGACTTTCTCTCCCCTTGAGCGCATTTTGATGTGTGTGAAGGATGAACTTTTCCAACGCCTCAAGAGTGACTCTTCAGCTTCCAAATTTCGTCTTCACATGCACAAGTTTGGGCGCATTTCACCCCTGCTACAGGATAAGCTTGCATTTTGGGCGCATTTTGCTCTTGCTGGTGGATGAAAACGTTTGACCTTGCTTTGACCACCTTGTCTTTTGGGCGCATTTCACCCCTGCTACAGGATGGGCGCATTTTGGAGGGTGAGGCGGATTTGCATGCCTTAGAAACTTTTTAAACTTTTCCCTCTTTCTTTTTGGGCACATTTCCTCATACTTGCAGGATAAAAAATGTTGACTTTTGTTTGACTTTCCTGCCTTGGGCGCATTTTGCCCTGTGTGAAGGATGAACTCACATTTTCAAAAAATTTCTACGCCTCTAGCTGAGATGGGCGCATTTCCCTATGCCTGCTGGACGAGACTCCAGACTTAGACAAATTTTCATCATCCTCGCCAGCATCGTGCCCTGCTATTTATAGTAAGTTCTCTGAATTTGGACTTCTGAAGCTCGGAATGGCCTGAAATTTTAAACATAGCATCCTCATGCCTTTATCAACTTGTCGACACTGCCACTTTTAGTTACCCTGCTATTTATAGCCTGTTTCTGAGGTGGCTTACTATAAATAGTAAGTTCTTGTTTCTGATAGCTCCCAAGCTCCGATCGAGTTGAAATTTGAATGAGGCGCTCCTCACCCATGCCGACACTGACGCATGCCTGATTTACTATTTTTAGCATGTTTCCAATTTGACTTACTATAAATAGTAAGTGCTCCGTTTGACCTGAAATTTCACCAGCAGATAGCCTGAAGGACGCGATCGCGTTTACATCGGTTTTCGAAGATTTTGACCTTTGATGCCTATTTTTAAGGCTCAAAGCTGGAAACCCTAATTTGCATTGCATGCGAAAAGATCTCCGTTTCTTCGCTTTGGCATTACGATCGTGGAATGAATCAAGCATTGGTATACGCCGACACAACGCTAAAATAGCAAGTTCCTTCGAGTGAGAATCCGTTTGCATGTCACACCATCATAAGCTTAAAACCCATCAGTGACATGCAAAAGAAACCTTGACATGCAAACCCTAAAAATAGCCTCGGAAGGCTGAATCCTGAAAGTGGTCGCCTCGTCCTGCATGTTACATCATCGCGAAGGTCTTGAAAAACCAGAAGGAATATGCAGACATGCAAAGAAAAACTCTACATCTCACCAAATTAGCCCTGGAAGCCGGACTGCTAAAAATAGTAAGTTGTCCGATTTCGCTCAAATTTGGCATGCAGCAGCCTGATACTCTGAATACAGTGTGATGATCGGAATCTCAAAATAGCTGACAAACTGCCCTGAATTGCAGACTTACTAAAAATAGTAAGTACCTTGGAATTTGATGAAACTTGGCTGGAAACCTGCTGGATGTCTGCTGACAACATTGTTAAGTTCAATTTTCAATTTTCTCACTTTACTTGACCCTGAATTGACCAGGAACGATGAAACCCTAATTTTAGACTTGGCCAATATTTCGCGTTTAAGCTCAATAACGGACACAACCCCCCAAAAGACGGACACCAGAAAAGAGACACATAGAGAGAGAGAGAGAGAGAGAGAGACCCAAGCCAAAAGACCGGAACGGAGCAAAAATTAGGGGGTCCCCATCTTGAATGGGGCGATGTGTGAAAAGGTCACAACAGTTCCCAAATGGATACTCTATCCTCTCTTGAACAAAGTATTCAGTATGCTAAGATTGCGAGTGAGTTCATGCTTTTAACTCCAAGGTTCCGATAATGCAATAGAATACCTTCAGTTGGTTCGTTGTGATTTTGCTGGTATCATGAGGGGACATACACAATTGTTCGACAGCTGACAACAGACAGTAGATTAAGGGATTTCACGTAATTTAGATGATTTGGCAGGTAAATGCAAATTTCCTAACGCTAACCGGAAATGAACTTAATTTAAAATGATTGTAGGGCCTAAGAATTTTATGTTCTATCTAAGGACGGGACGTGGGATCAATCTCAACAGACTTCAACCAGACTCTGCTCCGCCTCACGTTGGACAACTTACACAAAGTCGGTGCAATCTTCAAGGGAGTGGCAAGAGGTTTTCAAATTACGGTTCGACATAAAGACACCATCAAGACCACGCATGCCAAGACATGAACCACAACCGAAGTTAAGTTTATAAAGTTTTCCAGTCGACCACACAAGGCAAACTTGCCGTTAGCAAGTTGCTAGTGGTATGGATTAAAAGAAGTTGCCTTGATTAACTCCACAGGTCCACAGCTAACATCTACTTGCATGAAAATGAAAACTACTCTACTTTACGCTACTTGAAGTCGAAGGGATGAAAAAATCTTGCTAGCTACTCATAACAAAGATGAATTCACCATTCAATGAAAGATCTTTTATTACAATAGTTTTTCGCAACAATCTCTTACAAAGTTTTCAAAGGAAAACTTTCCTCCTTCCAACTACGCTATGCTAAGATATTACAACTAAAGTGTCTCTGCTCTACTCTCTATTCCGATCTCTAAGCTCTACTACTACTAAAAATACAAATACAAGGGGATGCCCCTTTATATACCTGGCCAAGTCCAATGGACGATGGACGACTCAGATTACAATTGGCTGGATGGCCCAGATTGTGCCACCTCAGCCCTAAACAAGATTCACCCTAAAAACTGCCACCAAGAGGAGTGGGGTAATAAATGAGCCATTAATGTCCACCATCATCCAGAAGATTCCAATTTACAGACGCGTTCACACTGCTTCAACTTCTTGGACTAGTACGGCAGGCACGTTCTCGATTTGAAACTTCAAGGTTGTAACTCCTTTCTCCTGCTTGACAATGATTTTCCTCCTTCTTGATGTTGTTCTTCAACTTTGAAATACTTGCTTGGGTTTCCATTTTCTCTCCATCCTGAGCTTGCTCATTTCTTCCTTGCCACCCGCCTGGCTACATTGGGTGCATACCGGGTCTTCAAGGAGAGACTCCAACACTTAGCCATTTCTTGCAAATTTTCTTCCTTCGTGATTTATCATCTTGGACTATTTTCTTCATTACTCCAAGTCATCGTGCCATGGTCCTGATGTTCAGGCTGCAAAACAAACAAAAGGGCATCAAAACGCTTTACAATATAGATCCACTCCACTTACCAGATCCTAGCGTTTTGATTTCCAAGTTCTAAATAATCTCTGGATTTGATGGGCTCATCATTTTTCCTCTAACAAACTTCATCCTCAAATTCTTCATGCCTTAGCCAAATTTCCAACCCATCTTGTTTTTCGCTCGAGCATACTTCACTCTGATATTTCATCCAACTCAGGCTCGAGAAAAATGCTTTCATTAGGAATTTGATCAAAAATTATCTAGGTATCCAACTTCAAATTCATCCGCCAAGGCATTTTTATGTCAACAACACATTTTATTCCTAACCTTAGAAATTTTTTCAAATTTTCCTTAGGAAATTCACCAACCTGGTGCCCATTTAAAATCTTCACCTTGGAATCCTTGGCAAGCTGTGGAAGACCTTAAAATCCATTCCTCATTGACAATCTTCGATACCCAGAAGAAAATTTCTTTCAGAACTTGTTGAATTCATGGGTTCACAACGAACGGGTTCATTTAATTTTTCTTGAATTTTGAACCTTAGGAAAAATAATTTTCAACAAATTTATTCTTGTTCTTCATCCCTGTGAGTATCTTGTTGCTCTGACTTGAATTTTATCAACCCTGTGAAGCTGGCATCTTCTGACTTCCTCTCTGGCAATTTTATTCATGTCTCAGGGAAATTTCATCACACTCCAAGTTTAGGCGTATTTTTCCTAAGGAAGAAAAATTGTGTGCCTTTGAAAAAAAAAATTTAAATCACTTAGCACACTTTGCACCCTTGCCTTAGAAAATTTTTCAACTTCAATCATTCATTTTGCCTGCGAGGAAATTTTATTAACTCACTTAGAAAAAATCCTGTTAAATGCCTTGAGCGCATTTCACATGTCATGGAGGATATCTTAAATTTCAACGCCATAGGATATTCCCACTTATTCATTTCACCTTGTTTACCACTTTTCATTCCACACTCACCCTTTACATGGCACATATCACATAGGCAAGAGGATGGGCGCATATTGCATGTAGAGGAGGACAAACTTCCAACGCCCTTTGACCCTTGACTTCCAACATGGGCGCATATGACACATAGAGGAGGATGAAATTTTTCCTTAGGAATTTTCTTGACATGCTATTACCTTGAGGGCGCATTTGGCATAGGGTGAAGGATAAAACATCCTTGACTTTTTGACTTTCATGTTTTGTCTTTACATGCCATGATCTGGGCGCATTTTGGCATAGGTGGAGGATACTCAAATTTCTATGTTTAGAACATTCTCTAGCTAGGCTCTCTTAAATAGCTAAGGCGCATGCATGGGGTCAAACTTCAAATGTAGAACACTTCCTTCAAAAGTCAAGGCGTATGGGATGGGGCCCATTTCATACTTTGGACGCCTTCTATTTTGCATGTTAATGCTTTATTTGGACGCCTTGATTCTTTGTCTTCATGCATGCATGTATTCTTGTCTTCAATTGGACGTATTTTGTCCTTTTCCTCCTTTGCATGCATTTGCTTTGATTTTGTCATCATATGTCTTGTATGCATCTTAGGCGCATTTGAGTGTGCCTACTTCAAATTTATCACACTTGAAAACTTTTAAGTCTTCATGCAAGTCAAAGGCGCATCTTACATGGTGAGCTTCAAGTTTTAAATGCCTTAGTGAAATTTTCAATCCTCCTCTTCTTCAAGGCGCATATGGAGGGGTGCACTTCAAGTTTTCAAACACTTAGCATTTTACAATCACCTCCTTCTTGTCTTGGGCGCAATTCCACCCTTGAGCTTTCATTTTAAACACTTAGAAGAATATTCATTTTCTTCACTCTTCTTGAAGGCGGATCTGGATGTGCTTGCTTTGAGTTTGTCACACTTAGATAATTTTAAACTTCAAACCTCCAGCTTAAAGCGTATTTGAATGTGTGAGCTTTGAAAAAATTCTATTCCTTCCTTTCCTCAAGGCGCAAATTCATGTGTAAGTCTTCAGTTGGGGGCGCATATGAAAGGGGCTTCTTCAACTTTTCCAACACTTAACATTTTCAATCACCTCTTTCCTCTCCAGGCGCATTTAGGAGGTCACACTTCCAATTTTTCACACTTAAAACAAAGCTGGGCGCATATTATACCTTGGACTTCCAATTTTAATGCCTTAGATTAAAATTTTATCCTCCAAGTTCTTGGGCGCATTTGAGGCCATGTGCTTCTAGTTTGAAGGACTTGGAATATTTTCTCTATGGCATCTTCCTCCAATGGCGCATTCAAGGGTCCCTTCTTTCAATTTTCATGACTTAGAGAAATTTCTTCACTCCTCACTTGGGCGCATATGCTAGGCTGAGCTTCAAGTTTGAAGCACCTAGAGAAATTTCATGCCATCCTCAAGTAGCTGGAGCAGATTCGAGGGTGTCAAGCTTTCATTTTATCAGACCTGGATGAATTTTCCAGCTTTCGTCTGATTTAAAGTGAATTGTTCATGATGCCCCCAGCTTGCCCTAATTTGCTATTTTTAGAAAATTCTTCAAAATTTGCATTTTAAGCTAATTTTTAGCTCCAGAAGGCTTGATTCTGCTTTGTTTCGAACCTCGGGATGTGGTTAAGCTACTGGTGCCTGATATCTGCCTTGAACCTACTATTTTTAGCAACCTACTAAAAATAGCAATTGCTCAGAATAAGTTCAAATTTGGCGTGTTGTTTGCTCGAGGAGTGTTGGTCGTGGCTGGATGTTGCATTTGCATGACTGTCGTGTTCTGCCCTTGAATTTAGGAAACCCTAATTCTTTTGTACAAGCCTGCTAAAAATTGTAAGTGTTTCATTTTTGAACCTCTGCAACTCTGTTCAACTTGGAATTCGCGCCATGGGGTCCTGATCACCTGCTTGACTTGTTAATATTGGCGCCTCGCGCTGACTTGCTATTATTGGCATATTTCTGAAGGTGGTTTACTATTTATAGCAACTGCCTGTTTTCATGATGTCTACAACTTCGTTTGACTTGAAATTCGAATGGCGTGCTCCTCATCGGGTGACCTGCCTGTTGACGCTAGCGCCTGCTGCTGACTTTCTATTTTTAGCCAGTATCTGGAATGCCTTACTATAAATAGTAAGTGTTCCGATTGCCTTCAAATTTTACCGGTGGATAGCTTGAAAGATTCTGAACGCAATGGGATACACCGGTTTTCAAAAATTCTGAATTTTTACCCCTCATTTAGGGTTCCGAAGCTAGAAACCCTAATTTGACTTGCATGCATACCAAGTGACCTCCATTTGTTCCCATTTTTGTTGCACTGTGCTCCGTTTGTGATTTTGATGCACTGGGAAGTGGCTACCAGAGTGCCTCTGCTAAAAATAGCAAGTTGTTGAAGAAGTGATTATCTTTCTTTGCATGTCACATCATCGCGAAGCTCTCGAAAAACCCACAAGGAATCATCTGACATGCAAACCCTAAAAATAGCCTATGAAGGCTGAACTCTGAAATTCGTTATCTCACTTTGCATGTTATACCATTGCGAAGGTCTTTGAAAACCCAGAAAGACTCCCCGGACATGCATCTGAAAATTTGGCCTGCAAACCCTGAAAATAGGCCCTGAAGGCATTACTGCTAAAAATAGCAAGTTGTCTGTTTCTCCTCACATTTTGCCAGTGATGAGTTCAAAGTGCTCAGAATGTAGTGCAATTGTCAGAACGTGAAAATCTCGAGAAAACAAACCCTAAATTGACACTTACTAAAAATCGAAAATTGGCAGAATTCAGTGGAAATTTAGAGGGAGCTTGCCGGAAGCATACTGACTGCAACGCTAAGCTCAGAAATTGGTTAGCCAACTTATTCAATCCAATTTGACCTCAAAGTTATTTGAAAACTTAAAACCCTAATTCTATAGACTTAGCCAAAATTTCACGTTTAAGCTCACAAACAGGCACATCCTCAGAAAGGCAAACAGCAGAAAAGAGAGAGAGAGAGAGAGAGAGAGAGAAAACCAAAGCCAAAAAACGAGGAATGGAGCAAAAATTAGGGGGTCCCCATTTTGAATGGGGTGATGTGTGAAAAGGTCACAACACTTACCATATTTGGTAGAGAAGGAGATTTGGGTGGCCAATGAATCTCATCCTCTACCTCCCTTTTTGGTGGCAAACCTTCAAGAGTTTGAAACACTTCTTGAAAGAACACAATAACTCATCGAAATATTTCAATCCTATGTTAGCGCAATTAATGTTAGAAATGTCTAGCCCATAATCTTTCTTATCCTTCAAAATAAGTAAACAAAATATTTTGTTTTCTTGAATGAGTCTTTTGACTTGGTTAGCACTTATCATGTCAAGCTTAGACCTACTTTTATGTGCCTTGACAATATAGCTCATCCCATCCTAAACCCATTCGTATTTGTTTTCTTACTTATGAAGATAGCTTCCCTAAGACAAAATAAGATACAAGTAAGGATTTACAAACACAACATTAGACGCATCAAGTGAATTGGCATCCATTTCCATCTCATCAATATACTCTAAATCAATGCCAAATTTGATTTTGCATTATTTGGTTTCTTGTATTTCTGCACCCTCCTTCAACCAACTCACTAGGTATGGATGTTTTTAATCATGTTATTAAACAAAGTCTCTTAATAATTTCATCCAAAATCAAATTAGGCCATGAGCCAGTGCCAACAAGCATGTTTGCTTTTATCTTCTTGATTTGCATTTTGATGCAGATTTTTCTTTTTTATTCCTTCTCCATCCTGCTCTATTCTAGCCACATTGGTAGAAATGCAACCCAACTTCTCATCTACATTCAAATTGTCCTCTAACTCCACTTCCTTTCCTTCACAAATGCCATGGACTGGTTATCCTACTTGGTATGGTTCTTCTGGTACAATTTAAGATGCAAACTCAAATATTTTGCATCACTATGCACATTCTTAACAAAATGAATACAATGATTGTTTGGAGCTTTGCAAACATATAAATTGGTGTCATTTTTCTTACCATTCCAATTACCCTTTTGTGTAGGATTCAGATGACTGGTTTTTCTCTTTCCATGGACTTTTTGATGCTGAATTCTTTTAGAGAATTCTCCCTCACCTTGCTTCTTTTCTTCCTCAATGCAATAAACTAGAACACATGCTTATCAACATCTTTTAGCTTCATAGAGATGACCCATATCCTTATGTGTAAATGGAGATCGTTCATGGATTTGATCAAGATGTAATCATCTTCCAAGTCCGAGCCCATCAACATAGCTTATTCACAGAAATCTATGGTATAATCATTGACTCTTTGACTATAATCCATTCTAAAATATTGCTGCTTAGTATTTAAATTTTTTTGTGTCCAACTAGATAAAGATTCCTTTTTAATAGCTCTTCAAACTTTGTCTTGTTTATAAGTTTATAACCATCTTCTTCTTCTATTCAGAATAAAATAGCTTTCCCATCAAATTAGAGTATGAACCTCCATTTTAAGACATGCAAAAGAAACCTTTTGTGCCTTGCTAATTTTGTGGATGCTAAAGTAAACTTTGGTTTGTTTCAACCATCTATCCACTATTTTAGCAGCTACTAGCCCTTCAAAAATCTTAATTTCAACTTTGAAAAGAGGATGGTCAGATTCTTGTTGTACCCAAAACCAAAATTTTTGCTTCATCAAGGCATTTTGTTTAAATAGTCTAAACCTTGCTAAAATAATGTCAAGTACAGTTTTTGGGCAATATCAAGCATGGAGTTTTTGTCAGTAGTTTGTCAGTCAAAGGCACCATTTCATTGATCAGAACCTGAATCAGAGACTCAGAATGGAGCATTTCATGATGGAGGAGCGTTTCGCGACAACATTTCACGTTTCGCATGGTCATTTCAGTGGTCAAGACGGAGTTTTTAGTGATTAAATTATGAAGATTTCTCAGAGAAAAGCAAAAAAGCGCACCTGTAGCCCAGGGGCGCCCTCCTTTTTGAAGGTCAAGATCTTGTTGAAAATGCTCATAAATACAGTCAAACTCTTCAGAATTGGTTTGGCTATCCGACGAGCTATCCAGCGAGGCTATTCGAGACCCGTAACTCCAGCAACTAGCGACAGAAGCTGAAATTCCCAAAGTTTCACATGGCAGAAACTTGTCTTTCTCCAGCAAAAGCGCGCCTGTAGCTTGAGGGCGCCCTTCTAGAAGGAGGTTTGGATTTTGGTTTTTCTAATGACTTATGCAGTCAATCTTTTCACGATTAGTCTGCTAGTCCAACGAGCTATCAAAAGCAGTCGTCCGAGTCCTAGAGCTCTGGCAGCCGACATTTGAAGATGAGCTTATAATGGAGTTTTCGCATCTTTTGAGCTTCTTCATTGCATTTCCAACGCAACTATAGCTCAGGGGCACTGGTTAAAATGACCCTTAAGATGGTCCAATTTGCAGATGAGGTCTTCCTGACATCAATACTACGCTAGTTCAGCTTCGCGTTGCACCAAGTTGCCTGTCGATCCGACATTCTGGGTGATCGTGGCAGAGTTTCTACCAAGCATGTAATTTCACTTGCGGACTGGCATAAGGTTTTCATTGTATTTCTACAGTCTAGAGGCGCCTAGCCTTTAGGCATGTCAGATGGAGTTGTTCTCTTTCGAAGTCTTCACAGGATCTAAGCATAATTACTTTATCTATCCAACGAGCCTAGCTATCAGCTTCCGGGATTTGGCAGTCGCTCGTACGTGCGAGGTCTTTGGCGAAATGCTGAAAAGTGAAGACAACTCGCAAAATGGCTAAGTGTGGGTCGTTTATTCCATCTTGGGATGGGCGCCCTTCTATTTGAGGTCTTAGAAGCATTTTTCTTGCTTCGTCGCCTCTAGAGACTTCTCTTCTCAATCCTTCTGGCTGTCCGTTAAAACAAACGTGGCTCGAATTGGATCATCCTAGCTCTCAGTATCGGAGGACAAAGTAGGGTACTTGGATGAAAGTTACACTTTTGTCAAAACGCTACCAGTGCAACTAAAGGCCAGGGGCGATTTTACTTTTGAGGCCCTTAATGCAATTTTCAGATGCCGTGCATACAATCGTTGGATGCAGAATGTCTCCAGTCACGCAGTGAACTTGGTTTCCTATCAGCAGGGTTCACCGTTCCCCGTCAGCAACTGTTTGAAGTATCAGATGGCAGTTTAGGAAAATGGTTAAGTTTGGTACCTATAAATGAATTTAATCAAGGGCACATAATTTTTCAGGGTGTTAAATGATGGATTTTGCAGTGATGACTCCCAGCAGACATTTCTTCTTTGCTCAGCAGGCTTCGTGATGAATATCTCAATTCAGTCTCAGCATCATCCGGTCATTCAGGATTCAGTGTCGAAGATGGCCAGTTGTAACTTTGTACTCAGCTACAAAGTAGGAAGTTAATAAAAAGTGTAATAACTTGAGCAAATGGACGCCTATGAGCTCAAATGATGACTTTTCAGAATCACTGAAGTCTAACGGTGAAGCCTAAAGCTTCATCTGGTTTGTCAACTGAAGTTGAATAATATTTAATATTTATTGTGCATATTTGGCATTAAATGGCGATTTTCTAAAGTTGGCGCCTTCTTTATGCTAAGATTTCAAATTGCATGATGATGAATATTTTATTATTATTTAATTTCGAACTCCGAGTTAGTGGCAGTGAAACTAAGAAGGGTCCAATTAGAAGGCATCTATTTCAGTCAGGGTTTTAAATCTTGCTGTTCACAAGTTGGTGCGAATTTTCTCTTATTTAAACATGGCGCCTTCATTTATTATTCACCAAGCTAAAGAGAAATTCGTATTTCTTAAGAGGAAATTCATATCTTAAGAGAAATTCATATTTTTCAAAGTAAATTCAATTCTTCAAAACAAAGGCATATCCTTAAGACAAATTCACAATTCTTCAGTTTGCAAAGGCGAATTCTCAAAGTTCAATAGAAATTCGTAATTTCTCAAGAGGCAAGTTCATATTCTTCAAGAACAAAGGCACAAACTTCAAAGTAAATTCGCAATTCTTCAAGATCAAAGGCGGATTTCTTCATCAACAGTCAAAGGCGATTTTATCTAACATAGCTTTTTGCAGGTTAAAAGTTCATATTTATCAGCAATTTGAGGAATTCAAGGGCGATTTTCACTGAAGAAGAACATACAAAAACGTTTTTTTCCTCTTTCGTTCTCAGATTTCTCTCAGATTTTGATTCGCATGTTCCTGAAATTGGCAAATTCGACAAGTCTAAACATCTGGATCATTTTTATGTGACTTCCTCGAGTTCAAATTGTGCGTTTGATTTTTTAGGAATTTTTAACTTTAGAACATTTGTTCTCGAGTTACTAATTTTCTCAACTGAAAAGTCTTTGCATGATCGAGTAGAGGTTAGATTTTCGCATTTCTGATGTTCTGGGTTGTCTTAGAATCTTTTTCTGAACAAAACCCATATCTCAGATTTTTCGCCGAAAATAACTCTTCGAAAGGCTATTTTTAGCCTCAGCAGGCTATTTTTAGCTCTCCAAAAATCTTGTCAGAACATAGTCGAGTTCACAGTCAACAGGCGAGTTTTCCAGAATGCAGTACACTCAGCTCGAATACAGGACCAAATCAGTCCTTACTCATGACTTCCTCGGGACAATTGAGACAGATCTTCACAAAGTGCTGCCAGAAGCAGTCTTAGATCCAGTTAAGATCAAAAGTTTGACTATTCAGAACATTCAGCTGTCCGGGTTATTGGAGGCCGCTTCTATACCTATCTTCGTTCATTGTGTTGAGTTCGCAATGTCTTGTATTAAGTATTACAACTCTGCTACTTGTGAGATAGTGTCAGTTGATGGACGAGTTATTTGCAGTCTCAAGCCTGAGGACATCGAAAGAAGTTTCAGTATACCTCAACACTCGAACAGTCTTGTTATTTCTATGGAGCAGTGTGAGCAGGCATTCAATGCTGATATGGACAAATGTCAGAAAAAGATGGCAGAAAGATGGTTAAAGCAAGCAAAGAACAGATTGCCAAACAATGTGGGTCGTGGTGAGTATAAGGATGAATACGCGATTCTAATTACACTCCTGAATCGCGTCTCAGGTCAGCCACATGCTAATGTTTTCCAGCCTTGGATGTATTACATTATTGGTCGCATCATATCTGGGTAGGAACATTATAACTGGGCATCCTTCATCAGCGATATTATCCACAAGCAGATCACCGGTTTCCTAGTTGCTCATGAATTTCACGTGTTCATATCTCGTGTACTTGATCGCTTATCAGGGTCAGTTCCGAGGACTAAACACTGTGGGCATTCTCAGTGTTCAGAAAGTTTATCAATATTATGATCTGCTTGAGTTCACTAAGGCTGAACGTCATTTCAAGCATGTTCATGAGGCTTTCCTGACTTATACAGTGAGAAATTTAGACTGGGAGTTGCACGTTCGTATCTCGGCAGTTGCTAGGGCAGCAATGGATAGTTGGGCAGATTGGTTTATTCAGTTCCTGACATATACCTACATCCGAGTATATGGATTTACAGGAAATCCAGCTGTGCTTCCACGTTATCCCTCGGATAAGACAATCTTTATGGAGTTCCTGAGATAGATGCATGATGTTCATCGTCTTTTACGCCGTAGGCACAGACCATCTATCAATTTTCCTCTTCAATTTGGAATGTATTGGTGCAAGACAGCGGTTGATGCCAAAATTGCAGGGCAGGAGCTTGAGAAATATCATCTCAAGTATCTTGTTGAAGCACGTGCCTATGATCTTTCAGGTCATTATACAACTCGCCTTGCAGGAAGCATATTTCATAAGCCTTCTATGGAGGATTATTGGGCAAACTGCGCAGATGACTTCAAGGTTTGCAGACGCAGCTATGGCCGTTTCTCTCTCTCACAAATTTATGTTTTCTTATCAGAAGATGTGGGGAGGTTTATCAGATGATGAGGGAGAAGTCCTTCCTCAGTTTTTCAGAGAGCAGGTTGATACACAACCGTTGCCAGCCGTTGATTGGTACACCAAGGAGTACGCTACGGTGAAGGAGAGGTCAAGTAGAGTTATTCAGAATAGTATACTTTACCTTGACAGCAAGAAGACCAGGAGGGTAAGTGTGCCCAGAGCAGAGCAGTCAGTAGTGATGAATCCTTCACTACCTTCCTCGTCGAAACCCAAATAGAAGAAAAGGAGTAACCCTCCTAAGAAAGGTCAAGCGCCAAACAATTCAAAGGGCAAAGCGCTTGCTATTAATACACACACAGAGCCTGATAGACAGCCTATCACTAAGCCAGTTCAGAGGCCAGTTCAGAGTCCGCCAGTGCCTGAGGTTCAGCCTCAAATTCCTACACCGGTTCCGAAGTAGTCACCAGCCCCAATTCACATTGAATTGAATTTAGACTCTCCACCTCGTAGTGGGTCCTCTACACATTCACTTTCGTCACAACCTCCTATTGCTAGTACAGACCCTTCCAATAGTATTAGCCGAGATCAATCTTGGATCGAAGCTTAGCTAGGAAGGAAGAGGAGGCAGCCATCCTATGTTCTTAATCATTCCGATTTTGATGAGATTTATCAGGATGCGCTAGACAAGAGGGTCAAGAATATGGTTCATGTGGAGAGGAATACTGACATGGAGATCGTAGTCGAGACTGTTGTACCTCCACAGGGGAAGAGCTTGGCTGAGTTGGAATCTCATGACTTCGAGGTTATCACAGTCAACCTTGGTCGTAGCACACGCCAGACTCAGGTTGATCTACTACAGGTTGCTACAGACAGTGCCAGAGATAGAATACTGAAGGACGAAGAAGATAAGGCAGCCCTCAAGGCTGAAATCAGACAACTTCATCAATACATTTCTGGTCTTGTTCACAGGTCAGATGCCATTACCACACTCCCACCGATGCTTGAGCCTCCAGCAAAACAAGGCCAACTTAATCATTTAGTTGCATATGGCAAGCGTTTGGATGAGTGGGAAGAGGAGTTCGTTGCCAGAGGCCGTTCTATGCTCACAGAGTTATATCAGTTACGGTACAATGCACGAGAGCTCCGTCTTCGTCTCCAGGATTAGGAGCAAGAAATGGCAATTAATAGACCCTGGGATGAGATTATGATTGCTCACCTGAGTATGGCATATGAATTAGTCACGGATGCAGAGGATAAAGAAGCTATCTACTCTTGGAAAACACAATTGGTTTTCAAGGCAAAGATAGAGGAGACTATGGCGTCAGAATTGGCTAAGAGTAGACAGCACGTTACTAGTGCACTCCGGTTTGTGAAGACTTTAGTATCTCGCTTACCGTGTCGATATCATATTGAGGGTGGTGCCTATGTTGAGCTTACTAATGTTCAGTTAGAGCTCCAGGCACTCATTCATGCTATTTTCAGTGGAGAGACCTGTTGTGACCTTTTCACACATCGCCCCATTCAAGATGGGGACCCCTAATTTTTGCTCCATTCTGGTCTTTTTGGCTTTGGTTTTTCTCTCTCTCTCTCTCTGTCTGTCTCTTTTCTCCGGTCTGCCTTTCGAGGATGTGCCTATCTGTGAGCTTTAACTTGAATTTTGGCTAAGTCTAGAAATTAGGGTTTCCATCTTTCCAGCGAATCTGAGGTCGAATAAGGTGAATAAATTGAAAACGGAGACTAACACTGTTGTCAGTATGCTTCCAGCAGGCTCTCAGCAAATTTTCATTAGATTATGGCTACTTACTATTTTTAGTAAGTGTGAAATTCAGGGCATTCCGTCAGCATTTTTGAATTTCCGACAATAACACTGCATTTAGGACACATCAAGCTACTCGCGTGCAAAATTTGAGCTGAAACAGACAACTTACTATTTTTAGCAATTCAGCTTCCGGAGCATATTTCAAGGCTTAAACGAAGAATTTTTCAACGCATGTCTGCATATTCCTTGTGGGTTTTTCGAGACCTTCGCAGCAGTATAACATGCAAAGCGAGATAACAACTTTCAGAGTTCAGCCTTCAGAGGCTATTTTTAGGGTTTACATGTCAGGGTTTTCTTTGCATGTCAGCATATTCCTTCTGGGTTTTCTGAGACCTTTGCAGTGGTGTAACATGCAAAGCGAGATAACAACTTTCAGAGTTCCGCCTTTGGAACCCATTTTTAGGGTTTGCATGTCAGGGTTTTCTTTGCATGTCTGCATATTCCTTATGGGTTTTTCGAGAGCTTCGCAGTGATGTGACATGCAAACGAAGATGGTCACTCATTTGGGAACTTACTATTTTTAGCAGGTGCACTCTGGCAGCCGCCTCCCAACACTTTAGAATTACGAGTTGATCGCAATGCAACAGAAACGAAGACAAACAAAGATCATTTGATATGCATGCAGAGCAAATTAGGGTTTCCAGCTTCGGGACCTAAAAGGAGGGTAAAAAGTCAGAATTTTCGAAAACCGGTGTAAACCACCGCGATCAGCATCCTTCAAGCTATCTGCTGGTAAAATTTGAAGGCAAACAGAGCAATTACTATTTATAGTAAGTCATTTTGGAAACAGGCTAAAAATAGCAAATCAGTTGCATGCACCGATGTCGGCAGGCAGGTCACATAGTGAGGAGCACATCATTCAAATTTCAAATCAAACGGAGCTGTGGAGGTATCAGAAGCAAGCAGTTACTATTTATAGCAAGCCACCTTCAGAAATGGGCTAAAAATAGTAGGCCAACCTGAAATAGCAATGTCAACAGGTTGATGAAGTCGTGAAGATTCAGCGTTCAAAATTTCAAATCATTCCGAGCTTCAGAGATGCAAGAATTAGAGGACTTACTATAAATAGCAGGCATGGAGAAGCTGGCAGAGGTCAGAAAAATGGCTAAGGCATGAATTTCATCCTGCAGCACCCAGGAAATGCGCCCACTTCAGCTGGAGAGTAAGAAAAGTTTTTAAGTGTTCAAATATCCTCCTGCCTTGGTGAAATGCGCCCTCTCCACAGGCATGAAATGAAAATTTTTCTAAGTGTTGGTAAAATCCTCCTCCACCTTCAAAATGCACCCAAGGAGAAATAAGATGATGAGAAATATTCTATGTCATTGTTAAATCTTCCTGCCACCTCCAAATGCGCCCAGCAAGTATCCAAGGTGTTTGAAGAGTTTCTAACATGTTTCATCCTCCTCACATGGCAAAATGCGCCCACCCTCAAGGAGAAAGTTTAAAAAATTCTAAGTGTTGAAGTTATCCTCCTCACCCATCAAAATGCGCCCATGCAGCAAATGAGTCAAAGGAAAGTCAACAAACTTCATCCACCTCCACCTTGAAAATGCGCCCTCACCTCAAGCCAAGCAAGGTAGTTGCAAAAAGTTTCTAACATGTTTTATCCTCCACCCCCTTTGAAATGCGCCCACCTCTCAAGTCAAAGAAAGTCAAATGTTTTATCCTCCTCCCATGCCAAAATGCGCCCAAATAAGGGCATGTGAGGAGAAAAAATAAGAAGCTCAAGAGTCACAAGTAAAAGGCATTTGAATGAGCTTTATCCTTCACACTATCTAAAATGCGCAAAGAAGAGGAGAAAGTCAAAGGAGGCGTTGAAATAAAGTTTATCCTCTTAGATATGCGCCATATGAAGAATATGGAGTGAAAAGTGGTAAACAAGGTGGAATTGAAGAATGAATAATGCTAGGTGTTGAAGTTAGAAATATCCTCCTCAAGGTGTTGAATGCGCCCTAGGTACATAGAGGGGAGGTAAATATTGTTTGGGCGTTGGAAATGCTAAGCTTGCAAGGTGGTGAAATAAAATGGCTAAGGAATGGAAATAGATATCCCCTTCAAGTGTGAAATGCGCCTAGGGTGGTAAGTGTGTTAAAAATTGCTAAGGCATTGAAGTATGCTAGGCGTGGGAATTTAAGAGAAAATATCCTTCATGATAGGCTAAATGCGCCCAAGGTGACAAAGCATGCTAAGAGAAATTTCTCTAAATGAGTTAATAAAAAATTCCTCACAGACAAGAGGATTGAAGCGAATAAAATTTTCTATGGAAAAATTCAAAGTGCGCTTATTATGGAATTTAAATATTTTTCTAAGTGCTATCAAAATTCTACCTCTCTAGAGGAAAAACGCCAAAGTCTGGTGAAATGATGAATTTTTTTCTTGAGACACAAACAAATTGCCAGCGAAGAGGTTAAAGGATGCCAACTGCATAGGTTGATAAAAAAAAATTCTCGAGTCAGAGCAACAGGACAACTCACAGGAATGAAGAGCAGGAATAAATTTGATGTAGAATTATTTTTCAGAGGTTCAAAATTGAAGAAAATTAAATGAACCCGTTCGTTGTATACCCATGAATTCAACAAGTTCTAAAAGAAATTTTCTTCTGGGTATTGAGGATTATCGATGAAGAATGGATTTTAAGGTATTCCACAGCTTGACAAGGATTTTAAAGTAAAAATTTTAAATGGGCGCCAGGTTGGTGAATTTCCTAAGGGAAATTTGAGAAATTTTCTAAGGCAAGGGAAGAAATGCTTGTGAAGATAAAATGCCTTGGCGGATGAATTTGAAGTTGGGCGCCTAGATGATTTTTGATTGAGTTCCTGATGAAAGCATTTTTTTTTCTCGAGCCTGAATTGGATGAAATATCAGAGTGAAGTATGCCCGGGCGAAATACAAGATGGGTTGGAAATTTGGCTAAGGCATGAAAAATTTGAGGATGAAGTTGGCTGGAGAAAACGATGAACCCTTGGAAGTTAAAGCTTGAAAATCAGGTAAGTAAAGTGAATTTAAGTTATGAAGTGTTCTAATACTCTTCTCCTTGCTTGTTTTGCAGGAGAAACGTCGAGACCAAACGATGATGACTTAAAGTGATGAAGCAAATACTCCACGATGAGATTTCAACCTCGAAGGAAGAAAAGTTGCAAGATAATGGCTAAGTGTTGAGACTTAGTAACAAAGAAGAAATGTTTTCAAAACTCAAGATGGAGAAAAGAATGGAAGCTCGAGCAAAGTCGAAGAACAACGTCAAGAAGAAGATCAAGAACAGTGTGAACACGTTTCAAGACTGGAATCTTCTAGAAGGATGATGGATATTATGGCTAATTTATTACCCAACTCCTCTTGGTGGCGGTTTTTAGGGTGAATCTTGTTTATGGTTGAGGTGGCACAATCTGGGCCATCCAACCGATTGTAATCTGAGTCGTCCATTGGACTTGGCCAATTATAAAAGGGAGAGTCCCCCTCATTTGTATCTCATTAGAAGTAGATGTAGAGCTTAGAGATCAGACTAGAGAGTAGAACAGAGTAGACATTTTGCTTGATAGTTTAGCATAGAGTGGAGAAGAAGCAAAGTTTTCCCTTTGAAAACTTTTGTGGAGATTGTTGTGTAAAACTTTCATGATAATAGATCTTTTCATTGATGGTGGAATTCGTCTTTGTCATGGATAGCTAGCAAGGTCTCTTCATCCTTTCGGATCCAAGTAGCATAAAGTAGCATAATTTTCATCTCATGCAAGTAGTTTACTTTGATGTGTGGTGTTTTATTGAGGTAGCTTCATTTCATTCCATACCACTAGCAGCTTGTTGATGACAAGTTCGCCTTGAGTGGTCTACTGAACATTATCTTGAGTTTAACTTCGATTGTGATTTGTATACTTATATGCGTCGTCCTGATGGTATATGTATGCTAGATTGTAATCTGAATATCTTTTACTATCCCTTTGAAGATTGCACTAATTTTGTTGAAGCTGTCCGACGGGAGGCTAGGTGAAATTCGGTCGAAGTCTGTTGAAGTCGAGCTCCACATATCTTGCATCTAGAATAGAACATAAACTTCTTAGGCCCTACACCCATTTAATTTTAGTCCACTTCTGGTTAGTGTTGACGTGATTTTTGTGACCTCACCAACCAGGTAGAACAAAGTTTCCAAATGGATACCCTATTCTCTCTTGAACAAAATATTCGGCGTGCTAAGATTGCGAGTGAGATCACGCCTTCAACTCCAAGGTTCTTTAAATGCGAATAGGCTCAGTTTGGTTGATGTGTTTATGCTGTGTACTCATGAGGGGACTTACGTAGTTGTTCAAAATGAGTGTAGTAACGACCAATATGTGCTTTTGAAGGGGATTTTTGCGCGAATGATTTGGCTTTAGCGTACAAGTTTCCTAAAACTAACCAAGATTATGCGGAATTGAATGGTTGCAGAGATTTCTAAAATCTAACTTCTAATCTAAATGCAAATGGGTGTTACGCTCAACCTAAATGAATTTCGACAAACATTGTTTAGCCTCCTGTTGGACAGCATCAACAAAGTAAGTGCAATCTTCAAAGGATGAAAATGATGTTCAAATCAGGATTCAATAGTGCAACTACCATCACAACGATGCATAACTACCTATGAACCTTGATCGAAGTTAAGTACAAAAAGTCCAGTTGACCACACAAGACGTGCTTACCATCAGCAAGAACGTTAGTGGTATGGATAAAAGAAATTCACTTATATCAAGCATAAACATCCATGTCTAACTACAAGCATGAAATTAAGTTCCTAATTGAAGTCAAAGGAATAAGAAACCTCACGAACTATTCCAAACAAAGTTGAAATTCACCATCAATGAAAAGCTTTATTAAGAATAATCTTTTGTGACAATCTCTTACAAAATTCTCAAAGGGAGAATTCCCCTTCTTCTTCAACAATGCAAATGAGAAACTACTCTAACTTAAAAGCTTCTACTCTCTATTCTGCTTCAACAATAGCTCTCTATTCTCTAATTCTATGACTACTAGAGTACAAATGAGGGGGACTCCCCCTTATATAGCTGGCCTGTTTGAACCGACGGCCCAGATCAAATTACAATGGAGGGCTCAGATCGAGCCACCTCAGCCCTAGACGAGTTTGCCCTAAAAACTGCCAGAAGGTGGAGGAGTGGCGTCATAAATGCTCCTAAAAATAGCAGATTCCTCCTTTGACCACCATGAGCAATTAATGCCCACTAACCCTCTAGAAGATTCTCGTCCATGACCCGGATTCCTTTGCTCTTCTCTCTGACCGCGTACGCTATGAATCGTGCCAGCACTGCGTCGACCTCTTCTTCAGAAATTGATGGAGTAAGATTCAGCTGATACTCCAAGATGGCTACCATTTGCTCGTGCTTCTCACAAGATTTTTCCCAAGTCTCCATAGAATCTTGCGTGCTCTGAATGATTGTTGAAAACGTAGAGATGTTTTCAAAATCCAACTGAGAAAATGTCCTCATCTCTGTAAAGAATGGCTGCAATCTTGCCCTTAGTCCTTCTGCATCTACCTCCTCGTGCGTAAGCCTTCTTGCGAATACTGACTCCAAAGTGTTGAGAATACTCTCGCGAATATTCCTCATAGCCTTTCTGATCTTGGAGGACTCCATCGCCGCCGTGTCAAAGAAACTCTTCCCTGTGAACGCTGCTGAATGCCATCCACGGAAGTCATATCTATCACCCGCTTGAATTATCCCCTCATTCACCAGAGTTTGCGTGGGAACACGCATCAAAACAGCAAGACGTGGGATAGTTTTATCTTGAAAGATGTGGGTATCTCCCCAAGCCTGCTCAACATCATCCAAGCGTGAAAGAATACCGGAAGCATTTTGGAATGCAGAGACGAGATCCGCCATGAACTTTTCTGCCTCAGCACGGACACCATTCACCCACTTATCTCCTTCTCGTACAGCCCTCTTCACTTCTTCAAGGCCGCTGATCGGCTCTCGTGGCACCTCTGGTGGAAGCTCTGCTGCTGGATTACCCTGAGCAACAGGATGTGCGAGATTTTGCACATACTCAACCAATGCTCGGTGCTCTTTCTTCAACCTTTTATACTTTCCCTCTTTCTTTACCAGCCTATCTTTTAATGCCTGAAACGAACTTTCAGCTTCTTCCACCACCTGCGCTCCTGAAGGGCGTCCCAACTCAATTGTGGTGATTGTGTACTTCTCCGGCATTGCATCACTCAAATCGTGATCTTCTCTTGGGGCAGCGATATGAAGGCTGCGAGAACCGGCCCCATTTGTTTCCATCCTTGTATATTTTCTCGCTCTCTTCCGCTTTGGCGACTTGCTTGTTCTATTCAAGAGTTCTTCCATTTCAATTGCTAGGTTGGTGTCATCATCCTGGTCCCTTCTGATTGCTTGCGAAAGCCAATTCCGTTGAATATCATAAATAATCAGGGGCTGCTCCTCAGTTGCTTCCACTTCTCGAACTTCTTCCCGAGCAGTATTTGTTGGAGGCTCAATTATCTCGACCTCTTGATCACTTCCCTCATGAGTCCCAGCATCTTCTTCTCCGAAGGAAAAGTCAAAGTGGGTGTCCATATCTGTTTCTTCCCCTTCATCTCGCTTACTGGCAGCTTCAGGATCATTCACACTCTGATTATCTACCTCCCTTGGCACTGGTTGGTTAATTTCTCCATCCTCCAGTTCTTCATTTCTTTTAGCTCTCTGACTGGCAAATAACGAAACTTCACGCCTACTGGAAGCATGAGATACCAGCTGAGTGGACGTTGTATCCTCTGACCCTTGCGGCTCTGGCTGAACGGGCTCCCTCCTTTTTGATTCTGGACCTCGTGTGAGTTGCTTCTTCCTCTTTGCTACCACCGGCGGCCTTCCATCACCCATGAGGTCATACGTGAGGGCGACTGACCTTCTTCTTAATCTGTTAACCCGCTCATCCACCCAAGCTCTAGTGAATGTCATGACTGGGATAGACAAGGTGTCTAGATCCACAATCTCTGGTTCGGCCCAATCTATTGGTGGCATCGGAGCGTTCTTTACCGTTTCATAATCTGGATGGGTGACCCTAGTATCCTCATCAAGTTGATCCGGCACCTTAATCACCTCACACTCTCTGATTAGCTTTAGAGGCAGCCTCGAAAACATCCTTCTCCTGATTTCATCCTCGCTCCCAGCATTTGCCCAAAAGTCCTCCATGTGAGCCTTGTGTTTATATTCTTCTCCTTGAACCGTTCCAATCATTCCCTTAGGATCAAAACTCTGTCGGCTGGTATAAAAGGTCAACTTGTAGAATTTTAGCTCATCCTCAGCCTCTTTGGCTGCTTGTAAAGTCGGGCATTCCTCGAGTGAATTTCCCAACACAATGGGAAAATGCAAGCCTCCCTTCTTCTTCCGCCTAATAATTTTGTCGTAGGCCACCAATTGCCTAGACAACTCGAGTAATATCGTTCTATTAGTTGGATACCTTGGCAACTTGTAAACATATGAATCATAACCTGGAAGCCTCAGATAGGTGAACTTCGGGAATTGGACGAACCAACACCCATATTCTTCGATGAGCATCTGAGCTTCCTCGGATATCCTCTGTTGTAGCCTTTGCTGAAGGGTCCTTGTGATGTACATGGTAAAAGCGTCATTCACTCTCTGAAAGTCACCAGTGTGAGTAAGATGCAACTGTCTGCAAGATTGGTGAATCTTGAATTGATTATAGCCGCAGCCAATGGGCTCTTGGTACGCCAATCCTCTATACTTGGTCATTCGAGCTAACATGTAAATGACATATGAGCTCATGTAAAATGTTTTTGTCCTTCTGAGGTTCCGGAACTGCTCGTCGATGTTATCACTTATCATCTTCGCCCAGTTTACTTGCTCGTCCCCTTCGAGCACCACACTGATGTAAAAGAACATCCATGGCTCGAATATGAATGACTGAGGGCTGCCGTTGACTCTGCTGAGCAACATAATGATGTCGCAATACTCTTGCTTCAGCTCCTCTGAAATTATCTGTTTCGGTAACCTGGCAGCAGGTGGCTTTGGCTTGCGCATCCATGAGGTGTTTATCCTTTTCATGCACTTCTCAAAGGTGGTGGCGTACATCTTATCTGCCTTGGCCTTGGACTTATACAACATATTGTCCGTAGCGAGGATTCCAAACGCTTCGCCAATTGCATCCGGAGCGAAATTAGCCATGATCAAACCATCAAGAGAGGTGATAGTCCGATCCTCAGAATTGTAGCAGTTGGCGCACTCAAGGATCAACTCAGGACAACGGACTGCTGGTTGGAAGCCTACTGCATTGTACAATCCGCTCTTCACAATATTACATGATGCATCCGTCGGAAGGTTGCCACCTTGCCCATACATTCTGCGTATGAATGCCTCGAGGTTGAATGGCCCGAGATTGGTATCCGTCAGGTTTCCATGCTTTGAGATGATCTTTGATTCTGGGATGAAAGACTTCTTTAGACTCTTGATTTTCGCCTGCCTGGAGGCGTTCTCCTTAACAGCTTCATTGTTTGCAGCCTTAGTTCCAGCCTTGCTAGTTCCAGCAGCGTCAGCCATCTGCAAAATAGAAAGCGAACATTACTCCATCAACTTTTTAAAACAACAATCACGTGAAGCGGCTGGCGGTTGGAGTTGGCTGCAAAAATAAATACAAGTTAGTAGCGTTAGCAGCCAACTTTGACTTTCAAGAATTAAACTTCAACCCTCAACAACTCGCGGCCAAAAGAAATATTCAACTACTCGCAAGAAATTAACTCTATCAATTTCAACCTCGAAAAAGCGTGTTAAGTTTCAGCAATATTTAAAATCAGCAATTTCGAATTTAAAATCAGCAAGCCTTCGAATGATAAATTACCAAGTTTGAAATCAGCTCTTCGACAGTTATACATCAGCAACTTCGAAGAGTTTAAAATAAGTCCGAGAGTTTTTTAAACGAACAAGTTAAAATCAGCAAGTTTCAACAATTTAAAATCAACTTTTCGAAAGTTATAAATCAGCAACTTCGAAAAGCAATCGAAAACTAGCACTTCGAAAATTATAAAACAGCAACTTCGAAGGCTTTACAATTTAAACCCAATTCGATTCCAACACTCAGCAATTTCAAACAACTTCGAAAAATTAAAGCTCAAGCAATCTCGAATTCACACCATCTCAGCATTTTAACTCTCAGCATAAATAAACGATTTCAGCTTTTCTAATTCTCAAGCATTTCGACCTTCAGCAAAATAAAAAGTTTCATCAACTTCGAATACATACCTCAACCACGTGAAGAAATAAAAATGCTAAACCCTTTACTTCGAAGCACTTCGCAACTTGCAACTCCGAATCTCAGCAACTTCAAGAAATCAACTTTCAGCAACTTCAGTCTCTTGCAAAAATCGAACTTAGCACCTCAATCTTTCAGCAACTCTCAAATGAAATCTCACAACTCAACTTGCCAGCATAAATTTCAACTTCGAATCTTGTGCAATGAGAATGAAAATCCTCAGAGTTTTATAGCAAAAGGCTGGCGCTAATTTTAGCAGATGCTTTTTATTCCCTTCATCATGACTGACGCGTTTGCTAATTTTAAAAGGGAATATTCCAGTCGTCAAGCAGTTATTATGACAATTTGCTATTCGGGGAGATTCTTTCCTCGATTTAAATTTAAAATTCCCTCCCGACTGCCAGTTACCTCCAGTAATTTCGAGAAAATCATTTTTACATCGATTTGAAGTTACCTTGACTGCATATTAAAATGGCACTTTTAATTTATTAAAATTTTAATTTAATCGCCATTTTAAATTTATTTCTTCAACGCACTTTAAAAATTTGATATCAATCGCCGAAACTGGCTAGGCATGACTTTATTTTCCATCCATAACTGACTTCCAAAATAAATTCCCCTCGTTAAATCGTCCGAAATTTTGAAATTTCATGGGTTAAAACTAAAGGGGGAATTTAATATTAGACTTAGGAAAATAATTAATTAATTAAATTAAATTAATTTCTCCGTCTTGCTAAGAGAAATTTTAATTTCTTCCAAATGCCATAGAGAATTCTCATTTAATCATGCTGAGGGGAAAATTTCAAGTGCCTTCGAAGTCCAAAATTTAAAATTTAACCTCCATTTGATTTTTTTTTTATTATTATAAACGCCTTTTAATTTATTTCTTTGATTTTTATCCCCACGTTTTGATTAAATCATCCTTTACCCTTTTGTCCAAGGCGTAAAACATAGGTGGAGGTTTCATCTTTGACACTTAGACGAAATTCTTAGAAAAATTTCAAATCAACGTCTTCTTGGGCGCATTTGCAAGGGGCCTACTTTAAGTTTCCACGTCTTTGAAACTTTTAATCACTTCCTCCTTAGGGGCGCATTTGGAGTTTTGCATTTTCAATTTTACCTAGCCTTAGCTAATTCCCAAACATTTAGGCGTAATTGAAATTCTTAAGATCAAGGGGGCGCATTTAACCCATGATGCTTCCAGTTGGAGGCGCATATCTCATGTGGTGCTTCTACTTTCAAATCTTCAATATCCTCTTGGGCGCGTTTTGACCCCAGAGCTTTTAATCTCGACCATCATGCCTTCCTAGGCGCATATTGCATACAAAGGTTTTGGTTTGAATTTCCAGGCGCAAGTTTCATTTCAAGCTGCCAGGCGCATATTATAGGATCAACTTTTGATTAAATAATTCGGCCAAATCTTACTCAAGGGCGCACTTATCATAGGAAGCTTTCATTTTAATGACTTAACCAAATTTCAATTAACTCCCCTTTATCCTGGGCGCATTTCATACAGAGGTTTTGGTTTAGGCGCAAATCATTATATCGACCTCCAGTTTACCTCTCAGGCGCATATGACATTGGCTACCTCCAATTTTACTTAGGCGCATATGGAGTAAGCAACTTCGAATTTCATCATTGGCGTAAATCACCTTTTGTGCTTTGAGTCTTTTACCACTTAGAGAAATTTCAATCCTCTGACTTTGGTGGGCGCACTCAATAGACTGAGCTTTCATTTTCAAGACTTAGACGTTTTTCCTGTTTCCTCCTTGAGCTAGGCGCATATGCCACATGGTACTTCCAGTTTTTAACTTAGGCGCATTTGAGTGCTGAAGCTTTCATTTTCAAGACTTAGACGTTTTTCCTGTTTCCTCCTTGAGCTAGGCGCATATGCCACATGGTACTTCCAGTTTTTAACTTAGGCGCATTTGAGTGCTGAAGCTTTCATTTTCAAGACTTAGACGTTTTTCCTGTTTCCTCCTTGAGCTAGGCGCATATGCCACATGGTACTTCCAGTTTTTAACTTAGGCGCATTTGAGATATTAAACTCCAATCTACGCCTTAGGTTAACTTTTAGTTTATTTCTTAAGCGCAAATGATATCTGGAACTTCCACCTTTTAACACCAAGGGCGCACATCTATTCTTTATGAAGTGGGGCGCATATGGGGTATTGTACTTTCAGTTTGTCTGCCTTGGGCGCATTTGAGTGGTGATACTTTTAACTTAACGCCCTAGATACTTACCTTGCTTGCCTAACACCCAGGGGCGCATATAACATGCCAAGCTTTCATTTTTTTGACTAGGCGCAAATCACCTATCTAGCTTCAAGGCGCATTTTATACATCCAACTTTCAATTTCATCCATGGGCGCATTTAGATGGGTCTCCGTCTAGCTTTGACTAGGGGCGCATTTGACTCATCACATTTCATTTTGCCATAGGCGTACTCAAGATGGGGAGCATTTGAGGGGTCAAACATTCACTCAAAATGCCTTAGATTATTATTTACTTTTAACTCCTTTATAGACCCAGGCGCATCCTTATGCTTGAGCTTTCAACTTATAGCTAAGGCGCGTTGAACTTCAAATCTGAGGAGGGGCGCATATAACATGTACAACATCTAGGCGCATTTAGACTATGGAGGTCTCAATTTTGGCTTAGGCGCATTTTACCCACCAAGGTTTCATTTTTGGCACTTAGGCGCATTTCCATCATTCCAACCTTCTTGGGCGCATTTGACCCTAACAACTTCAAGTTTTACCCAAGGGCGCATATGGAGGGGTCAACGTTCAACTTAAAACACTTAGTGAAATTTTCATGTTTTTAAAGAGGGGCGCATTTGGAGCCATGAACTTCAAGTTTTCCAGACTTAGTCATTTTTCCGCCTCTGTTCAGTCTTGAGTTTCACTACCGGACTTGAAATTTTATCCATTTTAGCAAATTTTACGCCCTCTGCCAGATTTAAGTTGATTTTCCTTGGTCAATCCTAACTCGCCCTGACTTTCTATTTTTAGAAAGTTCCTGAAATTTTGCGCCGTTGACTGAATTCTGACCTTGGAAGGCCTGATTTTCACCTTGCTCTGAATTTTGACTGACCTGGTGCTGCCAGTGCCTGATGCCTGATTGTACTTGCTATTTTTAGCAACCTGCTAAAAATAGAAACTGTTCAGAAAGTCTCCAAACTTTACGTGTTGAATGCTCGAAACGTGGTGATTGTGACTGGATGCCGCTCTTGAGTGATTATCTTGTTCTGCCCTTGATTTTGGGAAACCCTAATTTCTGGTCTTGACCTGCTAGAAATAGCAACCATCTGATTCTTCATTCTCTGTAACTCCGATTGCCTTGGAATTCGCGCCACGGATTACCTGTCATATGCTTGACCTGTGCTCGCTGAGATCTGGTGCCAACCTGCCAATTATAGCTGCTGCTGAAGTGACTTACTATTTATAGTAGGTGCCCGTTTCTGAGGCTTCCTTTGCTCCGTTTGCTTTGAAATTTGGACAGTGTGCCCGTTGTTGGTGAACTTGCCTATCTGTGCCGATGCCGAGATCAACTTTCTATTTATAGCCCTTGTCCAAAACGCCCTACTAAAAATAGCAAGTTCTCCGATTGCCTTCAAATTTTGCCAGCAGCTTCTCGGAAGGATGTCAATCATGATGGATACCTCAGTTTTGAACGTTTTGACCTCTGACTCCTCATTTTTAGCTCTGAAGCTCGAAACCCTAATTTTGTGCATGTTGCTCAGATGAGCTCCGTTTGATGTTGTTTCAGTTGCATGATGATCACTTGCAGTTCTGAAGTGTTGAGTAGCTGCCCAGTGATACCGCTAAAAATAGAAAGTGGCTGGAAAAGTGACTGCCGGCTTGCCGGATGATCCTGCATGTCATACTGCCCGAAAAATCTTGAAAAACCCAGAAAAACCCAGAAAAAATTCCAACATGCAAGCACTGGCTAAAAATAGTAAGTTTTCGAAAAGTGGTCAGCTCCATTTGCATGTTACACTGTCGCGAAGCTCTTGGAAAACCCAGAAAGAAAATACCGACATGCATTAGAAAATGTAACATCAAGACCTTGAAATCTGCTCTGGAAGTTGTACTGCTAAAAATAGCAGGTTGTCCGTTTTTGCTCAAAATTTGTCAAAAGTGAACTTGAAGTGCTCGGGATGCAGTGAAGTTGCCAAAATGTGAAAATCCTAAGAAAATCAACCCTAAACTGACACTTACTAAAAATAGAAAGTTGGCAGAACTTAGTGAAAATTTAGGGGTTACTTGCTGAAAGCATCGTAATAACTCTGCTAGGCTCAAAAGCTAAATAATCAACTCAATTGGATCTCAACGTGACCTAAAAGATGTAAAACCCTAATTTCAGACCTGGTCGAATCTTACGTTCGAGCTTGCTGACGGGAGCGTCCCCCGGAAAGCAGAAAGCAGAAAAGAAGCAAAACGAGAGAGAAAGACAAAAACCCAAGCCAAAAGACCAGAATGGAGCGAAAATTTAGGGGTCCCCATTTCAGATGGGGCGATGTGTGAAAAGGTCACAACAGTTAGGATTAGGAAACTTGTACTCACTTGCTAAATCATTTTAATTACACAAAAGCCCTTAGTCCGCTGTCTGCTGTCAACTGTCGAACAATTGTGTAAGTCCCCTTGAAATACCAGCAATATCACATCAAGCCAACTGAGACTATTCGCACTGAAGGAACCTTGGAGTTAAATGTATGATCTATCTCGCAATCTTAGCATGCAGGAAACTTTGTTCAAGAGAGGATAGAGTAGCCGTTGGCAACTTTATTCTGTGTTGGTGTAGTTGCAAAAACCACGTCAACAAGACCATAGGCTGTAAGATTAATCAACTTACAGTCTTGTCAGCATTGTTCGATGAGGCAACCAGGAGTAGGGGCGGACTTCAATCCTAGATCACAGCTGGTGAAGACATGTTGCGCATGTTGGCGTAAAATCTAACACCTCTGGAGTGCAGGTTTGTACGGACAGCTATGTACACTACGCAATGAGTGCTCTTCAAATTAGGAGGGGAAGCTCCCTCGTTGTGCTGGAATGCATGAAAAGAAAAGTAATCTAAGTCCTATCTTTTTGTTCTCTGGAAGAGGCACAAGGTTAAGAAAACCAAACGTTGCAGCTAAGATTTTACGGTTTTGAGATCAATAACTACAACTAAGCTAACTCTTTAAATCTATCCAGTTTCCTCAAGAAAACAGAGCATGAGGAAATGGAGCAGGGATGACTATCTGACGATAAGCGGGTTTAGACTCTCTACTTGAAGGCAAGGTGGGCACAACTATCATCTCAATCTAAACCAGCTTATTGAGCACAACAGATTTAAGAATTTACTAAGACGATCTTATGAAACCCTAGGTGGTATAACACTTAATCGAATCAGCAAAGCCTTCACAAAACAGCCTTTATCTTTATAATCTCGTGAAACCCTATGTGGTATAACCTTCAACTATATCGATAAAGATTCACAAAACAGCTTTACCGCTGCAACTTCTCGAAACCCTAAGTGGTATAACGATCGATCACAATGATAAATTAACACAAAACAGCCTTATCACTTCAATCTTTTGGAACCCTAGGTGGTATAACAATTGATTTCAATGATAAAGATGTTCAAACAGATATCTAATCTATGGAAAGAATTCAGCATCACAATCTTTCGAAACCCTAGGTGGTATAACAATCAATTGCAATATTGAAGACACATGAACAAATACGAAAAAGAGTAATATTGAGGGCAAGGTGGGCACAGCATATATTCCTCTCTCAAGCAAAAGTTATTTACAAATGAGCGTAAGCTCTTATTTATATACATCAAGGTGTAGGGACCCTAAAGTCACCTTGTGTCATCTCTGATTCAGCAAGCAATCGCCAAACCTAATTAAGTAAACTATCAGTCAATGGGAAACTACCCACGGTTTTGAAACATCTAATCTAAAATGGACAATTGTGCGACATGCACGTCCTTATTGAAAGCAAGTTAGCGGAAGACTATCATCAGTTAACGAAAACCCTAAATAAAACTCCAAGTGAACATAGATGAATGCTCGAGTTAACTGGAAAGGATAACACCCAGTTCAACTCGTGTGTATAATGTCTATCCTGAGAGGTGGGAACTGAAGTTCACTATGTGTGGTCTCGAGGCAATCAATCCCTCGAGATTGTCAGCATGAGCATGCGAATATCGACAACGAGCAATCTTTGCAATCTTTGCACACTCAACCAGCATTTCACTGACTGGCAACTTTGGCGGCTCCGTAACTGAAGTGTTAGCCAACATCTCTTCTGCAGCTTGATACAAATCGGTCTCAGCTTTTCTGATGAAGTCATAAATTAAAACCGATTTGGTCTTGAATTCAATCTGTGTGTATTGTACTCTGAAAAACTCGCCTGTTGACTGTGAACACGGCTATATTCTGACAACTTTTCTGGAAAGCTAAAAATAGCCTGCTGAGGGTAAAAATAGCCTATCGAAGCGCAATTTTCAGCGAAAAATCTGAGATATGGGTTTTGTCCAGAAAAAGATTCTAAGACAACCCAGAACGTCAGAAATGCGAAAACATGACTTCTACTCGACCATGCAAAGACTTTTCAGTTGAGAAATTTAGAAACTCAAGAACGAATGTTCTGAAGTTAAAAATTCCTGAAAAATCAAACGCACGATTTTAATTCGAGGGAGCTATATGAAAATGATCCAGATGTTGAGACTTGTTGAATTTGCCAATTTCAGGAACATGCGAATTGAGTTTTGAGAGAAAACTTGAGAATCAAGGAGGAAAAAGACGTTTTTTGTATGCTCTTCTTCAATGAAAATCGCCCTTAAATTCTTCAAATTGCCGACAACTGTGAACTTTTAACCTGCAAAAGAATGTGATTGGAGAAATCGCCTTTGCAAATAGATGAGAAATTCGCCTTTGAACTGGAAGAATTCGCCTTTATTTTGAAAACCACGAATTTTCCTCTTGAAATTTGCGCCCTTTGTTCTGAAGAAATTCGAATTTCTCTTGAAATTGTCTTGAGAAAATAGGAATTTATCTTGAATTTGAGAGTTCGCCTTTTGAAACTTGAAGAATTTGTGAATTTGAATGAATACGCCTTTGAGAATTGAAGAACTTGTCTTCTGAAGAACTTGCAAATTTTGCTACTATGAATTCCCTTAAAGATGCACGCCTTCTCTTCTTGAAGAAATACGAATTGCTTTGAAGCTTGTTTTGAAAATTAATAAACTTCGATTTCCCCTTTGAAAACATAAACTTGCTTTTGAAAAATACGAATTCACTTAAGATTGAATTTACTCTCAATGAAATCGAATTTCCTTTGAAAGCTCTGTGAATAACAATGAAGAATGCGCCATGTTAAACAAGAAGAAACTCGCATCAATTTGATAACTGCAAGAACTCAAAACCCTGACAAGAATAGAAATCCTCTGATTGGCTGCCTTTCAGTTCCACTGCCACTGATTGGAAGTTCAAATTTGAAAATAATAATAAAATAATTATTATCATGCAATGGCGCCAAAAATAGAAACACCATCTAAAAATAGACATATTCTGAACTTCAGTTGACAAGCCGGATTTGAAACTCGAGATTCATCTTTTGTTTCTTGATTAGAAAAGTCATCTCTTGAGCTTTATAGGCGTCCATTGCTCTCAGAATACTTCATTACACCTAACTCCCTATTTTATAGTGACAACAGCATTCTGACAGCCAACCGACGATTTCGGGATGTGCAGGGTGATGTGGGGCGGTGGAGGAATTCATCGAGACCTCTTGAACAAGGAAGAAATGTCCGCTGGGAGACATAACTGCAAATCCATCATTTAACCCCTTGAAAAATTAGGCGCACCTGATTAAATTGCTTTACGGGTTCCAGACTTAGCCATTTTCCTAAACTGCCATCTGATGCTTCAAACGGCTGCTGACGGTGAATGGTGAACCCTGCTGATACGAGACGAAGCTCACTGCATGACTGGAGATATTCTGCATCCAACGGTTGTATCCACGACAGCTAAAAGCTGTGTTAAGGGCCTCAAAAAGAAAAGCGCCCCTGGCTCAAGGTTGCACTTTTGTCATTTCGACGAAAATCAAACGTCATCAGTACCCTACTGACCGGTTGATATCACGGAGGATGACCAGTCGGGCATTATCTGTTTTTAACGGACGGCGAGGAGGGCCCTCAAAGAGAATCCAGAGTAACGGTCGCTTCTTCTAAGACCTCAAATTCTCCGGTCGCGTATTTTATTTATGTTTACCGCTCCCAGACTTAGCCATTTTCTGGACGTTTTCGGACATCTTCACTTTGTAATATGACACCAAAGACCTCGCACGCACGAGCGACTGCCAAATGCTGAAAGCTGACGGCTATGCTCGTTGGATAGATAAATTGATTTCGCTCAATAGTCGTGAAGACTTGACATGAGCAGGCTCATCGATCGACCTAAAGGCTGGCGGCCTTAGACGTAATGCAGCGAAAAAAACCATTTGTTGGTCATGGTAAAATTACGTTGGTAGAATCTCGCCACGACCACGAGGCGTCGGATGGAGCAGAAGCTGATGATCGTTGGGCTACTGTAACTCTGATGTCGTGAAAACTGCATGCAATTCGGCATATGGAGGTCCTTTATTGGCGGCTTTGCTTAATAACACCAGCGGACAAGCGAAAACTGTAACTCCATTTAAGCTGATCTTTGGATATTGCCGCACGAACTTCACGAGTCGGATGACTATGCTTGATATCTCGTCGGATAGCAGACCGGTTGTGAAACGGATTGACGCATCACGGCATCGAAGCTGTCATTACCCTTGCTAAGATGGGCGCCCTCAGGCTGAGCGGCGCTTTTACTGAGCAAATTCTCGCATCCTAAAATTTAGGGATTTTAACTTCTGTCGCTATTTGCCAGAGCTGTGGGTCTCGGAACGCCTCGCTGGATAGCTCGACGGATAGCCAGACTGATTCTGAAGAGATTGACTGTATGCTTGAGCACTTTCAGCAAGATTTTAACCTCCAACAAGTTGGGCGCCCCTGAGCTATACTTGCACTTTGTGAATTTTCCTTTGAAAAATCTTCGTATTTTGACCACTGAAAACTCCGTTTCGATCATTGAAACGACCGTGTACAATGTGAAATGCCGTCGTGAGATGCTTCTCCATCACGAAGATCTTCATTTTGAGTCTCTGCTTTAGGTTTTGTTCAATATAACTGACTTTGACTGACAAACTATTGACAAAAACTCCATGCTTGACATTGCCCAAAACTGTGTTTTACATCAAATTAGCAAGGTTTAGACTTTTTAATGCAAAATGCCTTGATGAAGCAAAAAATTTGGTTTGGGTACAACAGCGCAGGCATAGCATTCTTCGACAGAGTATCAGAGCTCTAGATAGTGATTCAGTTAACGATCTCATTGAGGGATTGGTTGCTCGAGATCACGGCCAGTAGACTTCAGTTCCTACCTCTCAGAATAGACATTTTACACAGGAGTTAAACTTGGCGTTACTTTCTCAAGTTAACTCGTTGTCTTGTCTCATGCATATCTATTCTGAGATTTGCTTTATTTACTTGGAGTTTCATTTAGGGTTTTCGTTAACTGTTGATAGTCTTCCAGTTAACTTGCTTTCAATAAGGGCGTGCATGCTTGCACAATTGTCCATTTTTAGATTAGATGTTTCGGTTAACTGATGGTAGTTTTCCAGTTAACTGTATAGTTTACTTTATTAGGGCTTAGCAATAAATCTTGCATGCATTGCAAATGATTGACTCAAGGTGATTTTAGGGTTCCCTACACCTTTCGATGTCTATAAATAAGAGCTTTTGCTCATTTGTAATTAACTTTTGCACGAGAGAGAAATATATGTTGTGCCTACCTTGCCCTCAATATTGCTCTTTTTGTATCTGTTCATGCGTTTTTGCTATTATAATGAATTGTTATGCCACATAGGGTTTCATGCAATTATAATGGTGAATTCTTTCCTTAGTTAGATAAAATCTGTTTTGTGTTCAATAAGCTTGTTCAAATTGAGATGATAGTTGTGCCACCTTGCCTTCAAGTAGAGAATCTGCACTTGGTTATCATGTGTTGTTGTGAACAATAAACTTATTCGGATTGAGCTGATAGTCATGCCACCTTGTCTTCAAGTTGAGAATCCGTATTCAGTTCATCGTGTGATGTTGTTACCAATAAACGTGTTTAGATTGAGCTGATAGATGTGCCACCTTGCCTTCAAGTTGAGAATCTATACTCGTTTATCGTCTGATAGTCAAACCTTGCTCCATTTCCTCATGCTCTGTTTTTCTTGAGGAGACTAGATAGATTTTAATTAATTGGCATAGTTGTAGTTAGTAGTCTGCAAAACCAGAAAATACTCAGCTGCAACGTATATAGTTTTCGAGAAAGCCTTGTACCTCTACAGCTGAAACAAAAAGACAGGATATAGTTTAGTTTATTTTCCTTTGCAAGTACTTTTGTCAAGCACAACGAGGGAGCTTCCCCTCCTAATTCGAAGAGCACTCATTGCGTAGTGTGCATAGCTGTCCGTACCAACTCTTACTCCAGAGGTGCTAGTTGTTACACCAACAATTCTTATACCTTAGCTTTTTGTCTGTCTTTCTTGGGATTTTGCTCTTCATCTATGAACTCTTCTTTCTCTTCATCTTCTGTATGGCAATGCATTTCTTCCACTCCAAGTATCTTGATAAGAACACAAATCACCATGTCCATAGATATTTGTTTCTTTGCTATGGGTTCTTGTTTCTTGATCATAGGATAACAATAGCATGAGAAAAGGGAGAAAGAGGGTTGTACCAATTTGTAGCTTTGACAAGCCCTAAAACTTATGATAGTTATGATAAAGTGGGGAAATTCTAAAATGTATGCATCATCATTGTCTGCTCAATGTCATCTTAGGAATGAACTTTATGTTCGTGTACATGGAAAAGTGAAACACAGATTGTTAGTTGCACTCAGCAGTTGTTATGTTTGTGGTTTCAAGATCAAGTATGGAAAATGTTTTGATACTGGGTCATTCTTGAAGGTCACAAGCTATGAGGGAAAAAAAGAAATCCACCATTAGGTGAGTAGTATAATGAATACTCTTTGACACAGAAATATTTGTTATGTTCCAAAGTATGGAGAGAATGATTTAAAGATGAAGCTTGAGTAAACCATTGCACTTTTTTCCAGTTAAAAAGACTATTGTTCCATGTCCAATGAATTCATAATGAAATCCAAAACAATGAAGACGAAAATAAATTTTTACCTGTCAAACCCTTTTCAATAAAATGCCTAGCCCAATTTAAACGCTCCTCTGGTCCAAGTTTCTTTGCAATCATTTTCTGAAAATGATAAACCACTTGGCAATTACTAAGTTGGAGAAATCATGTGTTTTGCATTACCATCCATAGACAATATAACAAGCATGAAACAATAGTAAACTAAAAATTATTTGAAGAGAAAAATACCAATACAACCCCACTCTGGATGGGCTGTATATTTGAGCCAATACAAGTGGCAACCTGTCTCAAAACATGCCAACTAAAAGTCAGATAAATCAGCCCTTGGATAAATCTAAAAGTATCAATCAAAAAATATAGTTTGCTCCCAAGTTTTTCTCTCAGAAGTTAATTAATCAAGATAAAATAATTTAAATCATCCCAAACAAAACCCATGTTCTATTTTTCAAAAGTAGTTTTGTGTAATGGAACAGAATCAGTAACTATTGTGTTAAAAATAGCTTTCAAAAATTCTGTATTTAAAGTTTCCTTTTCTTAAGCCGGTTGGATGGTATGTCCGGTCTTCCAAATTAAATAACTCGTTAGCATCAAAGGATGAAAGAAGTATGCTCTTTTGGAAACAAGGAAAGGATTCGTAAAGGAAACTATTGTGTTGAGAGATATGCCAGTCACTAATTTGCAGCAATATATCTAAAGATAACATTATCCAGCAAATTTTAGGGAACTTTGTGATCATACTTAGTGGGCCAAGCACATGGTATAAAATTTCATATTTGATATGTTCTCCTAATTTACAGCTGCAATAAACCTGAACCTGTCTAACAAAATTCTAAGTTTTCTTGTACTGACCATTTCTAGAGAGATGGCAGTGTCCAGCAGAGCATGACATGGCTGCAAACTACATCTAATTCATAGGCATAAAGCATCAGAACCTGATGTACCACAATCGTAGGAGTGGAAGAAATAAATGGTAAATATCCATGAATGGTGAAAGCACATCAGTGGGATTTAAAAGTACATCCAGTTATAATGGCAAAAGGGAGTCAAAAAAACTTCTTGATGTGTTTTTCGTGACCGCACCAACGCAGAATAAAGTCGCCAACAACTACCCTATTCTCTCTTGATCAAAGTATTCCGCATGCTAAGATTGCAAGAAAGTTCATGCGTTCAACTCCAAGGTTCTTTTAGTGCGAATAGGCTCAGTTGGCTCGATGTGATTTGCTGGTATTTCAAGGGGACTTACAGAATTGTTCGGCAGCGGAGAAAGGAATTCAAATGCTCAAAAGATTTGTCTATGAAGCACGGGTTTCCTATTCTAACCAGAAAGTACTGAATTTAAAGTGGTTGCAGGGTTTAAAGAGTCTAAATTACTCTAAGGCGTGGGACATGGCGATCAATTCTCACAAGCTTCAACCAAACTTCGATTTGCCTCACCTCGAACAGCTTCCACAGAGTTGGTGCAATCTTCAGGGGAGATGACTAAAGATGTTCAAACCACCATTTGACACGAAGATACCATCACAACGACGCATACCACCATTCAAACTGTGATTGAAGTTAGGCCCAAACATTTCCAGTTGACCACACAAGGCGAACACACCATCAGTGAGCCCACTAGTGGTATGGATAGACGAAGTTTGCTCAAATTGAAGACCACGTTCCACAATTAACATCTACTTGCATAGAAATGAAATTACACTACTCTACGCTACTTGAAGTAGAAGGGATGAAGAAACCTCACTAGCTATCCATAACAAAGACGAATTTCACCATCAATGAAAAGATCTTTTATTATGAAAATTTTACACAACAATCTCTTGCAAAAGTTTTCAAAGGAAAACTTTCCTTCTTCTTCAACTACACTATCAATCTATACTAAGCTACTTCTAAGCTATCACCTAGCTGTCTCTCTATTCTAATCTCTACTATCTAACTTCTACTTCTAATGAGATACAAATGAGGGGGACTCCCCCTTTTATAGTTGGCCAAGTCCAACGGACGGCTCAAATTACAATCGGTTGGATGGCCCAGATTGTGCCACCTCAGCCCTAAACAAGATTCACCCTAAAAACCGCCACCAAGAGGAGTGGGGTAATAAATGAGCCATAACGTTCATCATCCTTCTAGAAGATTCCATCTTTGAAACGCGTTCACACTGTTCTTGATTTTCTTCTTGACATTGTTCAACTTCGCTCGAGCTTCCATTCTTTGTCACTTGAGTTATACTAAGTCTCAACACTTAGCCATTTTTCGCAACTTTTCTTCCTTCGAGGTTGAGATGTCATCTTGGATTATTTTCTTCATCTTCCTAAGTCATCGCCGCTTGGTCTCGACGTTTCTCCTGCAAAACAAGCAAGGAGGAGAGCATTAGAAGACTTCATAATATAAATTCAACTTACTTACCAGGATTTTCACGCTCTAACTTCCAAGCGTTCATCATCTCCACTAGCCAACTTCTGCCTTCTTCAAGATTCTTCATGCCTTAGCCAAATTTCCGACCTATCTTGTATTTCGCTCGGGCATACTTCATTCTGATATTTCATCCGACTCAGGCTTGAGAAAAAAAAAAACCCTCTCATCAGGAACTCGATCAAAAATCATCTAGGTGATCATTTTCAAATTCATCTACCAAGGTATTTTAACACATTTTATTCCATGCCTTAGAAATTTTATTTTTTTTAAATCTCCCTTAGGAAATTCATCAACCTGGTGCCCATCAAGAATCTCCATCCTGAAGGCTTCGATGAACTGCAAAAGACACTAAAATCTGTTCCTCGTTGACAATCTTCAATACCCAGAAGAAAATTTCCTCCAAAACGCGATGAACTCGTGGGTATACAACGAACGGGTTCATTTAATTTTCTTGAATTTTGAACCTTTGAAAAATAATTCATCATGAAATTTAATCCCGTTCTTCATCTCAGTGGACATCCTGTTGCTATGACTTGGAAAATTTTTATCAAGCCGTAATGCCAACATTTTCCGGCTTCACCTCTGGCAATTATGCTCACACTTTAGGAAAATTCCATCACCTCTGAGTCTAGGTGTATTTTCTTAAGGAAGAAAATATTTTGCCTTAGAAAATTTGTATCACTTAGCATTTTTGAAAATTTTCCTTAGAACATTTTTTTATTCACTTTAATCATCTTGCCAGCGAGGAAATCCTATCAACTCACTTAGGAAATTCTCTTCTTGAATGCCTTGGGCGCATTTTATATTCTATGAGGGATATCTTTCATTTTAAAATTCCAACGCCTAGCATATGATCTCCACCCCTAGGCGCACCCCACACTTGGAAGAAATAACTAGCCACGCCTTAGCCAATTCCACCCTTCACTCATCCAACCTTGAGCGCATTTTACACATGGTGAGGGATTAACACCTTAACATCTTATTTCCACGCCTCAACAACTTCAAGATGGGCACATTTTTGATGTGTGGAAGGATGAAGTTCTTACTTAGAATATTTTCTTAACATCTCCACCTTAGCATGAGGGCGCATATTGCATATTGAGGGGAATTTTGACTTTCAACTCTACCTTTGGCTTGTGTCTTTATGTGCTTTCAACGCCTTGGAATATTTTTGACTTTATATGCCTTTGCATGGGCGCATATGGCACTTGCAAGAGGATTAAAATTCTTCAACGCCTTTGACCACCTTGGACTCCCTGTAAACTTGGGCGCATTTCAAAGGGGGTGGAGGATGAAACTTCTTTTCAACGCCTATCTTAAGTGACCTTTCGACTTCCAACTTTTGTCTTTACATGCCCTCACATGGGCACATTTTGCCATGGGAGGAGGACGAAATTCTACACTTAGAAATTCTTTTAGCAATTTGCTTGCATGTGAGGGGGCGCATTTTGGCATGGGAGGAGGATAAAACTCTTTGACTTGTTGACTTTCTTGGGCACATTCTTGCCTTGATGAAGGATGGGCGCATTTCACCCCTTGAGCAAGACAAAACTTAACACTTAACACAATTTTTTAAACTTTCTCCTTGAGGGTGGGCGCATTTTGCCTTGGAAGCAGGATGAACTTAACACTTAGAAAAAAATTTAGCAACTCCTCAAGGATGGCGCATTTGGAGGTGGCAGGTGGATTTTTCAATGCCTTAGAAACTTTTTCAAACACCTTAAGGCAAGTTGGGCGCATTTCACCTGTGCTGGAGGATATCTTTCAGACTAAGAAAATTTTTATGTCTCTTCATCCTTGAGGGCGCATTTTCATGTTGATACAGGATGAAGTCTCAGACTTAGCCGTTTTCTTGACCTCTGCCAGTTCTCCATGCCTGCTATTTATAGTAAGTCCTTCAATTCTTGCATCTCTGAAGCTTAGAATGATTTGAAATTTTGAACGCTGGATCCTTATGACTTCATCAACCTGTTGACGTTGCTATTTCGGGTTGGCCTGCTATTTTTAGCCCATTTCTGAAGGTGGTCTGCTATTTATAGAAACTACCTGCTTCTGATACCTCCACAACTCCGTTTGCTTTGAAATTCGAATGACGTGCTCCTCACCACGTGACCTGCCTGCTAACATCGGCACATGCAACTGATTTGCTATTTTTAGCCTGTTTCCAAAATGAAGTAAGTGCTCCATTTGTCTTCAAATTTTACCAATAGATAGCCTGAAGGATGTTGATCGTGGTGGTTTACACCGGTTTTCAAAAATTCTGACATTTTACCCCTCTTTTCGGGTCCCGAAGCTGGAAACCGTAATTTGTTCTACATGCATATCAAATGATCTCTATTTGCTCTCGTTTCTGCTGCATTGTGATCAACTTGTGATTCTAGAGTGCTGGGAGGCGGCTGTCGAGATGCACTTGCTAAAAATAGTAAGCTCCTCACGGAGTGACCATCTCCTTTTGCATGTCACATCACTGCGAAGCTCTCGAAAAACCCATAAAGAATATGCCGACATGCAAAGAAAACCCTGACATGCAAACCCTAAAAATAGCCTCTGAAGGCTTAACTCTGAAAGTTGTTATCTCGCTTTGCATGTTACACCACTGCGAAGGTCTCAGAAAACCTAGAAAGCATATGCAAACATGCGTTGAAAAATTCTTCGTTTAAGCCTTGAAATCTGCTCCAGAAGCTAGACTGCTAAAAATAGCAAGTTGTCTGTTTCAACTCAAATTTTGCACGCAAGCAGCTTGGTATGCTCTAAATGCAGTGTGACTGTTGGAATTTCAAAAATGTTGACGAAATGCTTTGAATCTCACTCTTACTAAAAATAGTAAGTAGCCGGAATCTGATGAAATTTCAGTGGAAGCCTGCTGGAAGTATACTAACAGCAATATTAGTCTCCGATTTCAATTTATTCACCTCATTTGACCTCAGATGGGCTGGAAAGTTCAAAACCCTAATTTCTAGACCTGGCCAAAATTCAAGTTTAAACTCAATGATGGGCACAATCCCGGAAAGACAGACAGTAGAAAAGAGAGACAACGACAAAACAAACTAAAATCAAGCCAAAAGTTCGGAACGAAGCAAAAATTAGGGGGTCCCCATTTGCAATGGGGCAATGTGTGAAAAAGGTCACAACAAGAAGCTACGTCGATCAAACACCACAAACCCAATCACTAAGTACTTGTATGAAATGAAGTCTACTTTATTTTAATCTACTTCAAGATGCTACGTGAATTGGAAGGACGAAGAAGCCTCAACAACTACTCATAACAATGAAGAAATCACCATCAATGAAAATTCTCTTATTATGAAAGCATTCATGACAACTTCTTATAAAGTATCCAAAGGGAAGACTTTCCTTCCTCTTCAATCTAAACTATACTATCAACTATTCTACTTTCTACTCTATCAATTTCTCTCTACTCCTTCTCTGCTATCCTAACTCTTATCTTATTCTAATGAGATACAAATGAGGGGGACTCCCCCTTTTATAGATAGCCCAGTACAGTGGACGGCTAAGATTCCAATCAAAAGAGTGGCTAAGATTAGGCCACCTCAGCCCTAACCCTAAAAACTTTCAGAATGGGGAGTGGTACATTAAATGAATCAAAGATTCCCACTCACTCCCAAAATAGTAAAGGCAATTAATGCCCGCAATCAGTCTTCTAGAAGATTCCAACTTTGAAACGCGTTCACACTGCTCTTGACCTTCTTCTTGACATTATTCTTCAACTTCTTCCTTGTCACTTGAGCTGGGCATATACTAAGTCTCAACACTTAGCCACTTTTTGCAACTTCTCTTCCTTCGAGGTTGAAATGTCATCTTGGATTACTTTCTCCATCACTTTAAGTCATCACCGCTTGGTCTCGACGTTCCTCCATTTTTCACTAGCCAACTTCGCATTCAAATTCTTCATGCCTTAGCCAAATTTCCAACCCATCTTGTATTCTGCTTGGCGCACTTCACTTTGATATTTTCTCCAACTCGAGCTCAAGGAAAAATGCTTTCATCAGGAATTTGATCAAAAATTATCTAGACGATCATTCTCAAATTCATCTACCAAGGCAAATTTTTATCTTAAAAACACATTTTATTCCTTGCCTTAGAAAATTTTCCAAACTTTTACTTAGGAAATTCATTATTCTAGTGCCCATCAAAATCTCCATCCTGAAGGCCCCAGCAAAGTGCAGAAGACATGGAAATCCATTTCTCATCGCAAATCATCAGTACCCAGAAGAAAATTTTCTCGAAAATGCGATGAATCCATAGGTATACAATGAACGGGTTCATTTAAATTTTTAAATTATTTGAACCTTAGAAAATTATTTCCTTATGAATTTTAAATCCATTCTTCACATCTATGAGTGCCCCGTTGTTCAAACTTGAGAAATTTTATCAATCCTGTTATGCCAATATCTTCTAACTTCATCACTGGCAATTCATTCGGGCTTCAGGAAAATTCAACCACCTTCAAGGTCCATGCGTATTTTCTAAGGAAGAAAATACTTTGCCTTAGAGAATTTTTGAATCATTTAGCAAATTTTGCCTTAGAAAATTTTATTTAACTTCATTCGTTCGCCAGTGGTGGAAATTTCATCAACTTCACTTATCACAATTTTCTTTCAAGTGTCTAGAGTGCATTTTGTGTGTCATGAAGAATATATAAATTCCAACGCCCCCTATGTTTTACTTTCATCACCTCATAGGCTTAATATTCCCAACGCCTCAACAATATTTACTTCCCCTTACCACCTTGGATAGGCGCATTTTATATGTCATGGAAAACATGTTTCCAACGCCACCTTTGACTTGTGTCTTTATGTGCTTTCAATGCCTTGTCTTCTTCCTCTCTTTGCATGGATGCTTTGTCTTTTTCCTCCTTTGCATGAATACCAACTTTGCATGGGCGTTTGTCTTTACATGTCTTCATATGGGCGCATTCAAAGGGGGGAGGAGAAAGTCAACCTTTTTGTCCTCTTCTTAGCATGTTTGGGCGCATTTCACGCCTCATGAAGGACGAAAATTTTCACTTTGAATTTTTCCTAGCTTACCTTGAATCATGGGCGCATTTTGGCATATGAGCAGGATGAACTTTGTTGACTCTTTGACCTTCTCCTTGCATGGGCGCAAATGGCACATAGAGGAGAATAAAGCTTATACTTAGAAAAACAAATAAAAATTTAAACATCTTCATTGCATGAGGGCGCATTTAGCCATATGAGCAGGATGAACTTTGCCTTAGAATTTTTTTTTTTTCAACTTTCACCACCTTGGATAGGCACATTTTAGCATATGTGGTGGATGAAACTTGTTGACCTCCTTGACTTTCTTGAGAAGTGGGCGCATTTTGCCTAGGCTAGAGGATGAAACCTAGACTTAGAAAACTTTTCAACGTTTTGAAGGCAAGCCTGTGAGGAGGGCGCAAATGGAGGTATGAGGAGGATGAAACATATCCACACTTAGAAAAATTTTGACTTGCCAGACATGGGCGCATTTTAGCATGGCTGAAGGATAAACTTTGTACTTAGCCATTTTTCTTGATGCCTTATGTAGCTGGGCGCATTTTAGCATGTGAGGTGGCTAAGGAAATTTCTTACTTGGAAAATTTTTCTAGCATTTTGCTTGAAGTGGGCGCATTTCCCTGGTGGTGAAGGATGAACACAACACTTAGCCATTTTTCTTTCCTTTTGCCAGAATTTCCATGCCTTACTATAAATAGTAAGTCCCTTGATTTTCACACTTCAAAAGCTCAGATTGTTCTGAAATTTTAAACACTGTTTCCTCACGACTTCATCAACCTATTGACACTGCTATTTCGGGTTGGCCTGCTATTTTTAGCCCATTTCTGAAGGTGGTTTGCTATTTATAGAAACTACCTACTTCTGATATCTCCACAACTCCGTTTGATTTGAAATTTGAAAGAGGTGCTCCTCACCACGTGACCTACCTGCTGACATCGACGCATGCAACTGATTTGCTATTTTTAGCCTGTTTCCAAAATGACTTACTATAAATAGTAAGTGCTCCGTTTGCCTTCAAATTTTACCAGCAGATAGCTTGAAGGATGCTGATCGCAGTGGTTTACACCGGTTTTCGAAAATTCTGACTTTTTACCCCTCTTTTCAGGCCCCAAAGATGGAAACCCTAATTTTCTCTGCATGCATATCAAATGGTCTCCGTTTGTTCTCGTTTTTGCTGCATTGTGATCAGCTCGTGATTCTGAAGTGCTGGGAGGCGGCTGCCGGGATGCACCTGCTAAAAATAGTAAGTTTTCAAATGAGTGACCATCTCCATTTGCATGTCACATCACTGCGAAGCTCTCGAAAAACCCATAAGGAATATGCAGACATGCAAAGAAAACCCGACATGCAAACCCTAAAAATAGCCTCTGAAGGCTGAACTCTGAAAGTTGTCATGTCGTTTTGCATGTTACACCATCGCGAAGGTCTCTGCAAACCCAGAAGGAATCTCCAGACATGCGTTGAAAAACTCTGCATCTAAGCCCTAAAATTTGCTCCGGAAGCTGAACTGCTAAAAATAGCAAGTTGTCCGTTTTAGCTCAAATTTTGCACGTGAGTAACTTGATGTGTTTCGGATGTAGTGTGACTGTCAGAATTTCAAAAATGCTGACGGAATGCTCTGAATTTCACAATTACTAAAAATAGTAAGTAGCCGGAATCTGATGAAAATTTGCTGAGAGCCTGCTGGAAGCATACTGACAACAATGTTAGTCTTCGTTTTCAATTTATTCACCTTATTCGACCTCAGATTGGCAGGAAAGATGGAAACCCTAATTTCTAGACTTAGCCAAAATTCAAGTTAGCCTCACTCGCATCAGAGAGGGAAGCATTAAGCTCACAGATAGGCACATCCTTGAAAGGCAGCCCAGAGAACAGAGACAGACAGACAGACAGAGAGAAAAACCAAAGCCAAAAGACCAGAATGGAGCAAAAATTAGGGGTCCCCATTTTGAATGGGGCGATGTGTGAAAAAGGTCACAACAGTTGGTTGGTTGGTTGCTAAGACAAGGGCAGATTTTAAGACATGAGTTTGCTGATCGGAGGCAGACCAACCACCTTACATATGGAGTTACTCTCGTTCAGGAGAGTTTGTTCATCACTTCTTGTCAAAGAGGTGGTAGTTTTCAGTTGGATATTGCTCTAGTGTGTTTTCCAGCCACTTTTGAAGTGTTACCTTGCAACTCAATGCTCATCTCACACTTGGGAATTTCATTGGTGGTGTTGTTTTTCCTTGTGTAGAGTGCTAAAATCAGATTGTTCTTCGTTGATTCCAGCTTTAAACAACAATAATTATTTGTTTCTTCAAACCTATCATATTCTCAGAATTCAACTTATGGAGGGTTGTGAAGCAAAATTTGATAGTTTCTTCACAATATTGGTTTAGGACAGCGAACTTCCACATGCTTTGGATCATCATTCTGAGACTCTTGGAGTTGGAATTGCAAGAGTTTTAGAAATCTTCATGGTTGTACCAGAATAATTTAGATGAGGCATAGTAGCTCCATGTGTAGTTATGAGGATGAGTTTGCTAAGATCTTGCAAAGGATTGTTTTCCTCTTTGCAAGAAGATTTGGAGAACTCACATATGCTCTCGTGGCTCTGCTTGACACCTTGAGGAGAAATGCTGAGGAGTTTGTTTTTGAGTTGAGTAGACTATCTTTCCTATTTCCCAAATTGGTGATAGATAGTGGCATTGCTGATATTGATTACTCAGAATCTTTTGGGCAGGAGATGCTCCTTGGTGTTGATTTCAGTACTTCTAGTTTTGTTAGCTTGAGTTTCGTGGATAGCAACACTTTGTGGTTACAAGGGAGGTTAGTGCAGTTTTGGCATGATGGTTTCACTGTTGTGATCAGAGTAGTGCAGCATCGGCATGGTAGGTCTCTTTTGAGACAGACTTGGGACCCTGGGATCGTACTTGGTTTGTTATGGATCAATTTAGATTTTTTTAGAGTTGTGGTGGCATTGCTAGAAGAGAAGCAATTTTGGGAAGGGCGGACTGTAATGTTCCCATTTTTAGCACTACACTTTCCAGTGATTGTTAGCCTATTCTCGGATGCCCGTAGGCTAGTGAGAGGCAGAATTAGGGTTTCCACCTGCTTGGAGGTTTCTTTTGAGGATTCAGGGGTTTGCATGTTGGAGTTTTGCAGATTGGTTGTTGGTTTCTTTCCAAGTTTTCAAAAAGCTTCAGAGAGATGTGACATGCATTTAATGAAAGTGACATGCATTTCAATCAGGGGTTTGCATGCAGGTTTGGATTTTGGATTCCTTTTGGGTTTTCAGAGAGCTTCACAGTGGTATGACATGCAACTGAAACAAGTAACTTTTTCCGACTCACTATTTTTAGTAACTTGCAACAGCTATCCGGTTTGTGCTCAGAATGAGTTTGGAATCACTTACTATTTTTAGTAGTATGCTATTTTTAGTAACTACTATTTTTGGTAGTGCTATTTTTAGTAGCAGTTCAGTGTAGTGGCTATTTCTGGTAGGGCAGTCTAAGCAGTTTGGTATCCAACATTCTTGGAGCCTATTTTGGCAGGTTTGGTTACTTAAGTGTTTTTTTTATGTTGGATGCCTTATTTGGTGGGATATAATATTTTTAAGTGAAATATTTGCTAAGGAAAAAATGGAAACCTAGTTTGGAGAAATATTTGAATATTATTAAGTTATTTCACTTAAGTCTTGGACGCCTATACTTGTAGTAATTTGCATTTTATTAAAATTATATGCCTAAGTCTATTTGGACACCTTGGTCAAGGGGTCAAAGGTGGAATTCAAATGCAAATTAGAAGTGAAATGTGAATCTCATTTGGGCGACCTAATAGGAGGGAAAAGAAGATTTGAATTAGAGTTGAGAAAAGTTATAAATAAGAGGTCTTGCTTTCATTTTCCATTATCCATTAAAAATTATAACGAAGTGCTGCCGGAATGGTTACTCACTCGCTTTGAGGAATGCATACCTCCTAGCAAAACTTAGTTTCATTCTTGTAAGATAGCACCTAGCTAAGCCTTGGACTGTTCTTTACACTGAAGAACAGATTGAGCATAATGGAGAAGTTTTCTATTGATGTTTTCTAAAGTTTTAGTGTGTTTCTCAGTCTTTTTATGTTGTTGGTTTTGTGCTAGCTGTAGCACATTTTTGCTTCTAGCTCACTAGGCGATTTTTTGAATATTTTGGGTATTGACCCCATGTTCGAGTCTTTGTTGGGCGCCTCACTTTGTGGAGTTTCAGATTTTATTATGGTGAAATGAATTTCTTCTTGCTGGTCGCCCCTCCTTGAAGGTCATACCTTGCCTTTAGGTGCCTTGGCTCGTGTGCATAAAATATTCTGAGGTATTTGTTGTTGTTTCTTGGTTCTAACTTGGGCGTCTACCTCCTATGCTTCATATGTACTTGGTTTCATGTCACTCGAAGGTGTCTACACCAAGTTATGAGCATTTGGGTGTGATTCATGCTTATTGGTTTGCATTTTCTGTACGCTAGTTTTTCATATCAGATTTGTTAGAAGTTCTGATTTTGGCTTTTTTCAATAGTTGATAAGCTTGTGAAGTTGGGAGATCATCTAATATCATTTGGCAGTGGATTGGACAGCTAAATATCTTTGTATCTTGCAGATTATTCTCATTGTAATGCTGAAATAAGTAGTGTTGTGCAGTTTTCGCACACACGCCCCGCTGAAAGCAGGGACCCTCTTTCGCTTTCGTTTTTGGTGTCTTGGCCCTTTCATCTTGAGGTTTTATCTTGCTATGGCATGTGCTTAAATGTTCATTTTGATTGCCTAAGTGATTCCCCTAAGTTATTCATTGAAAATCTTAAGTTTTGGGTGAATTTCGGGTTTCTACCCCGATTCGGGATTTTCCACCTCGGCCGGATTTTCCCGGATCCTGCTCAAATTATGACTGAATGCTGTGGTTCGGGGAATTTCGTTCTTTGTGGAATTCTGCGTGGGCTGGATTTTTTCGAATTTCGTCCTGTCGTCGGGTTCCTGGATTTTCTTGGCTGTCTTGTTGGCGGCATTAATGTTTTTCGTACAAGCTTTGAACAATGTATTTAGCCAATCTTTGAAGACTTTTGTGCCATTATGCTTTATTGTTTGTCATCGATTGAGCTGAGGTGTTTGTTCTTTGAGTGTTGGATTTGATTTTGGGTGCTGAGTTTCTGAATTGTTCGATTTGGTAGAGACTTCCTGTGCATTTCGTTGCTGTTCTTTGTTGGACACCATTAAACTGGTATTTGCTGCGTCATTTGATTTCTGCTGCGTCAAATGGTATGTATTCGATCGCCCTGTTTTTGATTGATGACTGTGGATAACGCTTTGATGTTATAGAGTTTATTGGGGTCCGAATTCTTGAATATTGATCATTTCGTGGCTAGGGTTGCATAACATTGTTTGATTTATAGTCTTCCAAGTGATTTCTGAGCTTGTTTGCTTCTTTGCATTATGAGGAGTCTTGCTTGAGAGTTGTGATTTCCCTAGTAATGACTTACCAGTTGAAATGATTGAATACTGAGCTTGCCTGTGCGTTAATGGAGGATTTGTGGGGTTTGATACCTAGGGCCTCACCATTTAACCCTAGTATGCTTTCGAATTGGCCTAGAATTTTACAGAAATCTATAGAAGGCCCATACCAAACTTGTCTCAGGCCTAGATTCTCGAAATTTATGATCGATCTATTAGTCTGAGCGAAATCGTCATTTAGTGTTGAAGTTCGGGTTTCATCCTCAATTCGGGATTTTCCGGCTCTAGCGGATTTTCCGGCTCTGGCGGATTTTCCCGATCCCCTTCGTTTTCCCGGAATTCGCATACTCTCAGAGTTTTACCTTATCCGTGGATTTTCGTCAGCTCTGGATTTTCCCGAAATCCTTGATTCCTTGTTTTTTCTGAAATTTGTCGAGTGTCTCCTCTTTCGCGGAAATCCATCCCGCGCGGATTTTCCCGGAATATGGTAGAAAATGATGGAATATGGAATAACTTGATTTGTGAATAAGTGATGGTGCATTTTATGATTAATTGGTGTTATTTTGAGATCTTACATGATGTTTATTGATTGATAATGATCGGATTGAGTTGCTAATTGGTGTTTTCTTGTTCATTCCACTGGAATCCATATGGTCCGGAATTCTTCGAAATTCCTCCCTGGTTTGGATTCTATGGATGGTCCTGAAACCCGAAGTTTAACATGATCATTCTATATGGGGTTTAATAAGGTTTAATGATGATTTTGATTGATTAACCTTTGTGTGTGTGATCTTTATTATGTTTCCTTTGTCAAGTGCAGGCTGAATCTAGCAAGGTAACGGCTGGAAAGGCTAAGGGTGACATGGAGGGATCTTTAGTGTCTGAAGCAAAAAGAATTAAGATGGACATCAAGAGTAAAATTCCAGAGAGTAAGATCACTTTTATCTGGTCAGAGGTAGTAGACACGAACGTTGGACTATGGGACTCTGAGGAGTTCAAAGGCAGAATGGCAGCACAAGATCTTCCTCTGGTGGCTAAGAGAATGTTAGAATTAGGATTGGCACATGTAGCTGGTTTCCCCTCTACAGTGCAGTGTTATGAGTTAGTCCTTGAGTGTGCCAGGCACTATGACAGTGATACACAAAGAATTATTGGTCCTCAGGGGAGGATTGTGGCAAACTTGAACCCTGTTTCCATTGCTCAGACTTTTGATATGCTAGATAGATCTCATGTGGTGGCATTCAACATGGAAGCAGCCAAGGAGTACTATGAAGAATAGACTGTCAAATCTCAGCAACTCATCAATTCCTGGCTGGAGAAGCCTAAGTTTCATTATTCCAAACTGCCTAAACAGCTATTCAGGGCAAAATTCAAGGAGTATTATGATGCCATCACTCTTCTTAGCAGGGTGGTTGGATTGAAGAATGCTGGTATGTTTGAGAATTGGATGTGTCATGTTATTGTGAGGATGGAACAGGAAAAGACCGACTATCATTGGGCAGGTGTCATAAGTAGAGTGATTCACGAGCAATTGTCCAATGTGCTGCAAACGAAGACCTTCACAATGACCTCGTACTTAGTCTATGCACTTGCAAGATTTCATCCATACAAGGGATTAAGTACCAAGGGTGTCTTTGGGCAGGATATTATTTATGAAGTGTACCCTCAATTGCACTTAGGAAGCTTGAGCTACAGGAGGGTGAATGATGCATTCACCATGCATATCACCAAGTTGCTTCAGGGAGCAGAACATATGAGGATTTTTGACCAAGCCAAGGAGCTAATTAAGAAATATGGTGCTTGGTTCATTCAATTCCCAACCTTCTCATATATCCGGATTGATGGTTGTCAAAGGGCTCCATACAGACTTCCAAGATATCCCACTGATCACATCCTACTTTTGGAGGTCACTCAATAGATATGTGATTTCGATGCCATTGTTAAAAGAGACAAACATAAGACTGGTTTTGGCAGAGACTTCCCTTTGAGGATAGGCACTGGAGAGGCATGCCCTTCCATTATTTCAGCCCAAGCTTCAGAAGAGGAAATGAGTACTCTTGGCTTATCTTTCCATTCCAAGAGGTCCAGATTTGATATAACAGGTGAAGCCCAAAAGAAGGCCAGTAGAGAATATAGCCATAAGGTTGATTTGGAGGACTACTGGGCCAATTGCAGTGATGAAAATGAGGTCAGGAAGAATAAGTTTTCTCGGCTTCCAGTTGAATCAGTCCATTTATATAATGTGAAGGCAGTTCCTAATCAACTCGAAGATGATGGGGACTTGATTCAGGGCCATGCTTATGAGGCAGTGAAGGACAAGCCAATTGGTGAAGTGGATTGGCTAGAAGTAGAAAAGACAATTAAAACAGTTAATGGATCCAGTCACCAAGTTTACCAAAATGTGGCTAAAGCATAAAATGTGGGAGTTAGAAAATGAAGGTGTACAGTGCACCTATAAGCTGATGGGAGATTTGGACCCTCACTCTACTTCTGAGGAATCCACTGAGCAAGATCCTAAAGGAAAAGGTAAGGTGGATTCTCCTTTTAAAATCAAGATAAAAGGTGTTCAAGGGGAGGAATCTCAAGAAACAGAAAAGCAGAGAAAGCCAATTGCTAAGAAAAGGTCAAGGACTAAGAAGTCTAGTAGGGAGGAAACTGAAAAGCAGAGTCCTGAAGTTAATGTTCCTGTGCCTAAGAGAAGGAGAATTGTGAGAATATCACAAAAGGTAGGTTCCAAGGATGGAGTTGAAGTGGGTCCACCTATGGTAGATGTAGAGAGTTTAGGGGAAAAGACACAGGTATACACAAGGAAGTCTAGGACTCCTTCCCCTAAGGATAGTGCTCCCAAAGCAGATCCTCCTCCAATTACTTCTCATGAGGAGCAGCATGATGATGTTCCTTCTTCCCATGAAGCTCAAAGCAAACTAGGTGAATCTGATAAAGCTGAGGATCACCAAGATACGGAGGGAGAGGAATTTCATGAGGGTGATCTTTACAAAGCTGAGGCCGAAATAGGAAAGGTGATGCAGTCTCGTCTAGTTGCATATGCAGAGTCACCTGTTGGAACTGAAGAGGTTAAATCTCCTCAAAGAGAGGAAGTATCAGAAAAGGTCCCGTCCCCTGTGCACGAAGAGGAACACATTGAAGAAAAAGAGGTAAGGCAGATGAGACTCCTGAGAAGCAGGGTTTGAGTGAAGAGGCACCTAAGGATCAACAGGGAAAGATGCTATGAGGGCAACTGATTGGTTAAAGGAGGTATTAGCTCAGGACAAAGAAGATACAGATCTCCTGCTGTAGAAAACTAAAACCATCATGGAGTATACCAAAGATAAGCTAGTAAATGATAAAATTCTTCCTTCCTCCAGAGTTGTTGAACCTTGGGAGTGGTTTGAGGCATTGCAAATTAGGCAAAAGGTTTTGAAGAAGATTTACAAGCAGAGGAGACAAATTGATGATACCCTAACTAGTGTTTATAATGGCTGCATTGCTTTCTTTGAGATTATGACAGGGAGAAGGAAGATTGCCCCTAAATATTTGAGTTTAGAACAGTTGAGAAAGTGGTGGCATGATGTTTATGCTCCAGTCAGTGATGATTCTGTTACTGAACACTTGTTAGATGATGCGGCCACCTACATTGCTGTCATTGATAAATACCTAACATATAAGGTTGAGTGGGATAAGTCGGTGAAACAATCATGGGAAGAAATTAAATCAATTGAGAGTCGACTTAAGGTTTTTCCTTTACCACCTGTGGCCGACTTGGATAGGGTGCTTTTGAAGGTGCATGAAATGCTAGATCGGAATAAAGACAAAGGGGAAGATAGTTAATGATGGGCTACATCAAGATTTGTGCTTCCCTATTATTTTGCATGCATTGGTCCGAGCTGCATTGGAGATCCCAGGCCGACCAGGATGAAGTTCATGCATTTAATGCATACTTTATTTTATTTTGAATTTCTCTTGGCCACTTTTTTTGTGGCCAATAATTATTGTAAAACCCTATCTAGGCTGACTTGTTTTGGGGATTTTCTATAAGTATGGCATTTTGCCTCATTTGTAAGGGCTAGAGAATAGATATAGACAAATAGAGAGATAGTTAGAGCGAGTTCAGTAAAGCAAGATTTAGCAAGTAGTTTTTTTCAAGCAAATATTGTAACAAAAATCTGGAATTGTTGCTACAGTGGATAATTTGATGCAAGTAATGACATTGTGATTTGGTGCCATAGTTGTGTTTCTTCTTATCTTGCATGGTTCTTGTTATTCTATCTTTAGAAATGCTTTGAGGAAAATTGATATTTAGAGTTAGATTTGATTCAATGATGTTTATGGTTTGATATTTGAATTCTTGTAGCAATCCCTAGTCCATACTTTTCGCAACCAACTGATTGTTAATTGCTTTGCAAGGTTAGCCTGGACTTTATATTCATTGTGCTTAGTTCAATTGTGAGGGTTTATTCATTTCAATTGCAATAGGGTTGTTTGAATGAATGTTCATGATCTGAAAATCTTAACACCTTAGAAGATTGCACTGTTTCTATAAGATTGCAGATCCACCTGGGTTAAGTAGAAATCAGTTTTGAGGGATTGGTCCATTTCAAGTGTTTTGTCATTTGCATTGTTAATCTTAGGAGTAGTATTAATCTAGAAATCTCTTTGAAACCCTCATCTTTTGTTATTTATTTGATTATTGGGTTAGATTTAGGATTGAAGTATCATCATATTGCTAGATCTAATAAGTTAAAGATTCAGTATTTGCTTGTAGTAAGGTCCCATTGTGATTATCAGCATTTTCACATTTATCACTGAGTTGTTTATGCATTGTCAAGACCTGACATTAGAGACCTTGGGGTTATCTCTTGAGGCTTGATGATAGAGATTTACCTTTCAAGAGAGATAGGATTTCATATTCTGTCTAAGTTGTTGCTATGCAGAAAACATCATCAACAAGTAGTACTGATTCAGTCACTCTATATTTTTGCTCTTTACTTTGTAATTCCCACTCTTAGTGGAAGGGACAAGCCTTGCCCTCCGTTTACTTTTTGTATTGCCCGCTAAACAAGCTGAAGGGCTCAACAAGCCGCCCATACCTTACTTTTCAGTACTTTGTAATTCATCATCATGCTGATTGGCTAAGCCATCTATATACTCCCACTGAATAAGTGGTCGAGCTGCATTTGCATCATTGTACTTTCCAACAGTTTTAATTTTATATGTTAACAATCCCCTTTCTACCATATGCTCTCACCTTGCCCACACTGGGATTTGGGTGATCAGAAAGTGAAAGGGTTCCTTTCAGCTGGTTACTTGGATTTGCTAACGCTAATGAGTGAAGTTGTTGTGGTAAAAATTGAAAAAAATTGTGAGGGGATATTCAAAGAGCATATGTATGCATGATTTTCATATCATTTATAGACATTATTCATCAAAACAAATAAATAAGGGCATGATTTAGCACAAAGAGAAACAACTTCAAGAGACCTATTCAAGCACAAAATGTCACATTCTCTTCATTGTTGAATTGAGAACAAAATATCAAAGGCACAATTCAGTGTTACGGGACTCGCCTAGACTTGCCAAGACTTGGCGAGTCGCGAGTCAAGTCACCCTGGCTAAGTCCTGGGTGCTTGGACTCGGACTCGGCCAAGTCCTGCCGAGTCCTGGCTGGACTCGCCGAGTCCAGGTGAGTCCTGTTAGTAGGACTTGGCAACGGGCAGGGTTTGAAAAGTGCAAAAAATTACATGAAATTTAAAGTTAATTTTTTTATATTATTTTACTTATTGTGAATGCAAAATGATGTACACCATGAAGGTTTGTATGGTTTTGGAGGTCTTAATTTGGGCAGCACCCCCAGACCCCCGCAAGGGGCGCTACCCCTTGACCCTACTAGGGGCGCTGCCCCTAGACCCTCGCAAGGGGCGCTGCCCCTTGACCCCACTGGGGGTGCTTCACCCAGACCCCCGCAATCAGTTTTGAGAAGCATCCACTAAGGTTGAAAGATGTCTATTGATTTTTCCCCTCCTCTAAAATATGCTTATTGATTTCATACATTTCCCTTTTATAATAATCAAATCATAACCTACTTGTCATTACAAAAGTTACAATGAAGGCATGAGTTGTCATTTGTTTAGAAAACCTTAGTTAACTACAGATCAAAATAGGAAATCCTCGGCCTTTCAGTCACACTAGATCCTTATTCTGCATGAGATGAGTTATTAAATTTGCATCAACCACACACGTTGGAGATCGCAATTTCACTATTGTATCTCTAAGGAATGTGAGGATGACACTTGTTTCATATGTGATATCCCAAGAACCTGTTGAATCATTAATCCTAAATTGATAGTGCAGCATTTTCCTATCTCCATTCAAACAAGATCTCCCTAATGCATGAGTCGTTGGATATGCTTTGCTGACAATCGACAATCAACAATCTTCGACTTTGTTTGGTGAAAATGGGACCTACTATTCCAACTTGGTGCATTGAGGAAAGTGTCAAATTTCTTTCATCTCACAAGTTGTGCAGTGATGCCATGTGTTCCTTTGATGAATCTTCCTCCCTTGATGAAATGAGACGCACTTGTTCGCTAAGTCATAGTCAATAGCCATGTTGGGGTTTTAATTTGCACCTCTAGAATGCAAATTAGAAACAGACAACTATGAACAGATAAATTGCTCTTCGAATTAGGAGGGGAAGCTCCCTCTTTGCTGATGTTGTTCAAGAAAGTAAATTAAAATTAATTTTCCTATCTTTTTGGTTTAGCTAAGAGCACAAGGCTATAAAACTCAAGCGCCGTAGCTGAGATTTTCTGTTTTAGAATTTCAACTACGACTAGCCTACTCTAATGATGTTTCTAATTTCTCAAGTAAATGCAGAGCAAGAGAATTAGAAATGGACAAAGTTTGATTCTTTGACAAAATACTTAGATAAACTCTTCTTTCAACATACATCTACTTACTTTCAATGCAAGCTGAAATGGAGATCATATAAGCATAACACAATAAATGGAAATTTGAGACATTATATCAAGGAAAAATAGGAACAAGACTTGATTTCTCAAATCTCAAGAACAAAGATTACACAAAATACATGCACTGAACAAGAACTTGCAGGTAAAAGAGACTTGCAAACTTGTTCTTACACAAAGTGAACAACAACTAAACAACAACTTGCAGGCAAAATAGGCTCAGCAATTTGTAATCACAAGCATGGTTAAAGAAAGCAATGAGCAAACGCTCTTATTTATAGACAAGCAAGAGGTAGGGAACCCTACAATCCCCTTGCTTTTACAACTTAGCTTGCCAACATGCAAGCGCTTTATTTCTAAAACTAAAGAAGATAAACATCTAACCACCTAAGAAAGCATGAAAATAGGAAATGCCAACTATTACAATTTTTTTCTTTCTCTTCTTCAAAGAGTAGATAAGAATTGAGACGAGAATAGAAAGAAAGTAGAAACAAAGCTTCTAGATGATTGCTGCTTTAAATATTGATCACATCCGCCAATAAGCTGGAAACTGTCTCTGTCAGGTGCATCAATACTATTTATAGCAAAGTTTCGCTTTTCTAGGATTTCTTCGCCATCTGCAATCGATCTCAAAAAATATTCAACCTTATTGGCCACTTTCTCGAACCTCGTTGACATCATGGAAATGTGACTCATCCTTCCACCAACCGAATCGCTGTCATCACTACCACGAACAACATTCTGGAATTGGCCTTGCACTTCATCAAGTCCAACGTAGGAACCATCATCTTGACTATACTGAGAAGGGATCTCTACAACAAACTCACTTATGAACAGAAGAGCCTCAATCACCCTTTGTCTATATGCAATAAACTCCTCAGATATCCTCTCATAGGTTCTCACCTTGAAGATGTGACGCTCTCTCCATGCAAGGATTTGCCTCTTGTGTTCTCTAGAAACCATTGAGCCATAAGCTGTATCCAAATTTGCAATGATGATTTCGTGCCTAGGTTTTACCTCTGCCATTGATTGTTCAAATCCTTGAATCCCTTGGCATAAGTCATGAGCATTGTTCCTTAGCTGAAACATCTGTGCCAAGATTTATTTTCCTCTGATGATGAATCTTTCAATACATTCTTGTGTTTGCTTCCCACATATTACCAACTGCCTCAACTGTTGATGATCAGTCGGTGTCTCTAGAACCTAGGGCAGCAACTGAGTAGCTTGTGAAGTGCCATGAACAAGATTAGAAATGTATAGCCTGAGTTGCCGGATTTCAGCCTTGAGGGCTGCCTTATCTTCTCCATATTTCAACACTCTTTCTTGAAGAGTTTTAGAGGCAACTTTGAACAAACTAACATTTGCATGTCTGTCGTTCTTGCCAAGATTGGCCTTAACCATTATGAAATCATCCAACTCCACTTCATCTCTGTTTCTATCTTCAGGAGGTGTAGCAGTCTCCATGATCACCTCACCATCAGGATTTCTCTCAAAGTGAACCTGTTTCTTTGCTTTCTTTTTAGGTGTCTCTTGGTAAACGTTGTCAAGATCATCAAAATTCAGCTGATATGAAGGTCTTCTTCTCTTCCTTCCCAGGGGGGCTCTCAAGCCAAGATGTGGTATCTCTACTAACTTTCCTGGGAGGTTCAGCTGTAACTCCTTCATCTTCTTCATTCTCTAGATCAATGTGAATTGGCAAAGACGTTGGAAATGGTGGAGAATCATGTGATAAAGGAACATCTTTTGTTTCCTTTTGAGGTACAGACTCTTCTGGAGGAGCTTCTGCTTCAACTGTTGGCTGCTCTTGTATGACTATGTTTGAGAAGTCCAACCTTCTTCTTACGTTCTTCGTTGATCTGCTGCCCTTTACACCCTCTTGAGACTGACTTATACCCTTCATCTTTGGCTGTGCTCTGGAAGAAGAGGGAAGTGATGACTGCATTCTTGGCGGCTTTGTTGCTGGAATGGATTTCTTCCTCTTGAGGACCAAGAAAGTCTTGTTGTACTCAATGACTTGGCATGTTTTTTCTTCCACCAAGATGTTTTCTTTGTTGGCCCAGTTGACCTGTGGAAGAGGCTGTTGCTCAATTTGTTTTTGAGTGTACATTGGGAGAAGTACATCTCCATCATCATTTGAAAGTCCCTCGATATCCTCTGACAAGCAATGTTTCATTTGATGGAGAGTGAGTCTGCTGTAACTAAGCCTCCGTACCTCAAACTCATCTCTCCAGTTGGCCCAAAAATCTTCAAGTGCAGGCACATAAGCATAGTTCTTCTCAAGCCGGGATGCGAAGACGCCATGAGGGTCATATGATCGTCTCTCGCTGTATAGCTTGAGACCAAGTTTAGCCAAATCATCACCCATGGACTTGGCATCTGCTATCAATCTACATGTGTAAATTCCCAACCCAAATGGAAAAATGAAGACAAGCTTCTTTCTATTCCGCAAGACAGTGTGGACATCATATGCTTGCCTTAGGAATTCCATGAAAACAACTTCATCTGATGGGTACCTGTTGATATGATTTTTGTGACCGCACCAATCAGCAGAATAAAGTATCCAACGGCTACTCCATTCTCTCTTGATCAAAGTATTCCGTACGCTAAGATTGCGAGAGAGATCGTACGTTCAACTCCAAGGTTCATTCAATGCAGTGGAGTACACTTAGTTGGTTCGTTGTGATATGTTGTTTTCATGAGGGGACCTACACAATTGTTCAAAAGTAGACAATGCAGCAAACAACAGGCTAATGATAAAGGGGATTTCACGTGGTTCGAATGATTTGGCAGGTAAGTGCAAGTTTCCTAATACTAACAAGAAATATACTGAATTGAATGGCTACAGGGATTAGAAAATTTATGTCCTATCTAAGAGCGGGACGTGGGATCAACTTCAGCAGGCTTCAACCAGACTTTGCTCCGCCTCGCGTTGGACAGCCTCTACAAAGTTGGTGCAATCTTCAAGGGGGTAGCAAAGAGTGTTCAAGTCACAATTCAACATAAAGACACCATCACAACGACGCATGCCAAGACGTGAATCATAACCAAAGTTAAGCTTATAAAGTATTCCAGTCGACCACACAAGGAAAACTTACCATCAACAAGCTACTAGTGGTATGGATTAAACGAAGCTACCTTGATCAAACACCACAATCCACAACTAACTACTTGCATTAAAATGAAAATTGCTCTACTTTAAGTCCTACTTGAAGTAGAAGGATGAAGAAACCTCGCTAGCTACTCACAACAAAATACAAGATCATCATCAATCAAAATTCTTTTTATTGAGAGGGTGTTCACAACAATTTCTTACAAAGTTTTCAAAGGAAAAACTTTCCTTCTTCAACTATGCTAACAAACTAATGCTAACTCCAAACTGTCTCTCTATGCTCTATCAGAATGTCTACTCTCTAGTCTAATCTAATGAGGTAGGATGCCCCTTTTATAGCTGGCCAAGTCCAATAGACGGCTCAGATTACAATCAGATGGATGGCCCAAATTGTGCCACCTCAGCCCTAACCCTAAAAACTGCCAGAATGAGTGGTACAATAAATGAGTCAAAAGATTCCCACTCACTCCCAAAATAGTAAAGGCAATCAATGCCCACTATCAATCATCTAGAAGGTCATCATCCAGAAAGGCGTTTCCCTTCTCCTTCTCCTTGGCTGCAAAATCAATGAACCTGGTCAGCACAGCTTCAACCACCTGAACTGAGATAGGTGGAATATGATCAAGCTGAAACTTCAACACTGTAACTGCCTGCCCATGTCGAGCGCAAGACTTTCTCCAAGCAACTAAAACATCCTAAGTGTTCTAGATAATGTTGGAGAAAGTTGAGGTGTTCTCAAAGTCATCTTGAACAAAAGCCTTCACCTCTGAAAAGAAAGGTGGCAGTCTACTCCTCAAACCATTAGCAATCACCTCCTCAGAAGTCAGCCTCCTAGCAAAGATAGCCTCCAATGTGTTCAGGACTCCACCAAGAATGTTCACCATGGCCTTTCTGACCCTGGTTGAATCTTCCTATGCCGCATCAAAGAATCCTCGGCCTGTGACAACTGAAGAGTACCAACGGGTGAAGTCATATCTATCACCCTCTTGTATCACGCCTCCCTCAACCAAAGTCTGTAAGGGAGTATGCATCAAAGCTTCTAAACGAAGGACAACCTTGGTCTGATAGATATGAGCATCGCCCCAAGCCTGATCAACTGCATCCATCCGTGCCATAATGTTGGAAGCCTGCTGATAAGCATGAGCAAGATCCTCCATAAACTTTTCTGTCTTAGCACAAACACTAGCAACCCACTTATCCGCTTCCTGTGCCATCTTCCTCAAATCCTCCAAGCTGCTGACAGACTCTCTGGGAAACTCGGCTGGAAGATCAATCGCCGGATTCTCTTGCCCACAAGGACGAGACAAGTGTTGTATGTAACCTATCAATATCGTGTGCTCCTTCAGTTTCTAATATTTTCCTTCAGTCCAGAGCAACCTGTCCTTGAGTGCCTGGTAGGATTTATCACAACACTCAATTATCTATGCTCCCGTGGGGTGACCTAACTCCATGGTGGTGTTGTGACCTTTTCACACATCGCCCCATTCAAAATGGGGACCCCCTAATTTTTGCTCCATTCTGGTCTTTTGGCTTTGGTTTTGTCTCTCTCTCTTTCGGTCTCTCTCTTCTGCTGTTTGCTTTCCGGGGATGTGCCCGTTTGTGAGCTTAAACGTGAGATTTTGGCCAAGTCTGGGAATTAGGGTTTTGAATTTTCTGGGCAGATTAATGTCAAATGGAGTGAGTAAATTGGAATTTGAGCCTCATCTTGCAATCAATATGCTTCCAGCAGGTTCCTAGCTAAATTTCATCGAATTCTGACAACTTACTATTTTTAGTAAGTGTTCAATTCAGGGCATTCTCTCAACATTACTGAAGCCCCGATCATTACACTGCATCTAGGACATGTCAGGCTGGTCGTCTGCAAATTTTGAGCTGAAACGGACAACTTTCTATTTTTAGCAAGTTCAGCTTCCGAAGCAAATTTTAGGGTTTATATGCAAAGTTTTTCAATGCATGTCTGGAGACTCTTTCTAGGTTTTCTGAAACCTACGCGGTGATATAACATGCAAAATGAGCCGATGACTTTCAGTATTCAGCCTTCAGAGGCTATTTGTAGAGTTTATATGCAAATTTTTTCAATGCATGTCTGGACATTCTTTGTGGTTTTTTCGAAAGCTTCGCAGTGGTATAACATGCAAACCAAGGTCATGACTTTTTCAGGAGCCGTCTTCAGAGGCTATTTTTAGGGTTTGCATGCAAGGCTTTTTAGCGCATGTCGAGTGATTTTTTATGGGTTTTTCAAGAGATACGCAGTGATGTGACATGCAAAGCGAGATGATCAATTTTCAGAGACTTACTATTTTTAGCAGGTCCATTCTAGCAGCTGCCCAGCACATCAGTACCACAAACAGAGCAAAGTGCAATAGAAATGGGGTCAAACGGAGGTCATTTGATCGACATGCAAGTCAAATTAGGGTTTCCAGCTTCGAGACCCAAAATGAGGGGTAAAATGCCAGAATTTTCAAAAACCGGTGTATCCCACTACGATCAATATCTTTCAAGCTATCCACCAGTAAAATTTGAAGGCAATCGGAGCACTTACTATTTATAGTAAGGTGTTCCAGAAACAGGCTAAAAATATTAAATCAGCAGCAGGCGCTAGTGTGAACGGGCAAGTCTACCGATGAGGGTCACGACATTCAAATTTCAAGTTAAACAGAGTTGTGGAGGTCATGAAATCAAGCAGTTGCTATAAATAGTAAACCACCTTCAGAAACATGCCATAAATAGCTGGTCAACTCGAAGTGGCAGTGTGAACAAATCAATTAAGTCATGAGGATCCTGTGGTTAAAATTTCAAATCAATCTGAGCTTCAAAAGTATGAAAACCTAGAACTTACTATATATAGTAAGGCATGAGCTGGCAGATGAGAAAAATGCCTGAGTCTGAAAAACATCCTACTTGACCCCTCAAATGCGCCCTCAACCCAACTGGCAAGAGGATGAAAGTTTTCAAATGGAGTTAAATCCTACTTCACCCCCTAAATGCGCCCATGACTGGCAGGAAGCTGATTGAAAATTTTCTAAGTCTGGAAAAAATCCTGCAGGACCCTTCAAATGCGCCCTTAGCTCAAGCAGATGATAGAAAATTTTTAAGTGTTTGCTAAGTCCACCTCCTACCCTCAAATGCGCCCTCTTGAGCAAGCAAGTGATAGAATAAAATCCAAGTCTGGAGATAAGTCCACCCCCACCTCGAAAATGCACCCACTTCAAATCAAGTTGATGGAGTAAATTCTAAGTGTCAAAATATCCTTCACCACCTCCAAAATGTGCCCTCAAGGTGATGGAAGCTAAAAAATTTCTAAGGCAAAGAGATAAGTCCACCTCCACCCTTCAAATGCGCCCTCATGCTAAGAAGGTGTTAAAAATTCTAAGTCAAGGAGTTGATACCCTCCTCATACCCCTAAATGCGCCCATGCAAGAAGAAGAGTCAAGGCAAGTCAAAGGCATTGTGCATGTGATAGAGAATATTCCTAGTGTTAAATCCTTCACCACCCTTTGAATATGCCTCTACATGCAAGGTGAAGACAAGTTTAAGTGTTGACTTCCTGCTAGACCCTTTGAATGTGCCCATGTTAGAGATAAGAGTGGGAAAAGTGACTAGGGCGTTGGAAAATCCACCTCAATGTGCTAAATGCGCCCAAGTCTAAGGTGGCTAAGAAAAGTTTCTAAGTGTTAATTCCTCCTACCAATGTCAAATGCGCCCAAAGGTGTTGGCTCTTTGAAAAATGCTAAGTATTGAAACTCCACCTCCTCTAGAGAAATACACCTAAACTTGAGGGAGGTGATGGAATTTATTGAGGCATGTATGCAAATGGCAAGTGATGAAGTTCAAAATGCACCCAGCTGGAGGAGGATGAATTTGAATTTTTTTTTAATTGTCAAGGCAGAGCAAAGAGAATACGCCCAGATATGAAGATTTTCATGGAAAAATATTTTTCTAAGGTTTAAAATTCAAAAAAATTAAATGTACCCCTTCGTTTGTAGACCCATGAATTTGATGTTTTCTGAAGGGAAGTTTCTTCTGGGTATCGAACATCTTCGACAAGGAATGGATTTTAAGGTCTTCCAAACTTCGCCAAGGCCTTCAAGATGGAAATTTTTCATGAACACCTAATTGATGAATTTTCTAAGGGGGAAATTTAAAAAATTTCTAAGGCAAGGAATAAATGATGTTTTTGAAGATAAAATGCCTTGCATGATGAATTTGAAGTTGATTGCCTAGGTGAATTTGTTTAAATTCTTCGTGAAGATAATTTTCTCGGGTCAGAGATGAGTAAAATCAAGGTTGTCAACGCCTCAGCCGGAAAAAAGAATTTCTTGAAGAAGATGCAATTGAAGCTAACACTTTCAAAAGATGATTTTAAAAATGCATCTCTTAAATACGCCCTTGAGGAGGATGAAATTTGTCTAAGGCATTGAAATATGATGCACAGGTGTTATCCCAGCCTACAGATGTTGAAAAATCATGAAGAAAGTAAATTTGGCTAGAGAAAAACGATGAACCCTATCAAATCAGGAGATCACTTAGACCTTGGAGTTAAAGTATGAAAATAAGGTAAGGTGAGTTTATATTATGAAGTATTTTGATGCTCTTCTCCTTGCTTGTTTTGGAGGGTGAACACCGAGGCCAGGGCATGACGACTTGGGGAGATGAAGCGAATACTTGGAGAAAATGGCTAAGTGTTGAGACTTAGTATGTGCCCTACTCAAGTGGCAAAGAAGAAATGTTTTCAAAGCTCAGGATGGAGAAAAAAATGGAAACCCAAGCGTTAATGGTCACCATCAAGTACTTCAAGGTTGAAGAAAAACATCAAGGAGGAAAATCATCGTCGAGCAAGGGAAAGAAGTTGTCGCCTTGGAGTCAGATCGAAAACATGCTTGCCATACCCTTTCAAGAAGTTGAAGCAATGATGATCAAACTCATCCAATTTGCAGTCAGAAAGAAGAACAGTGTGAATGCGTTTACAAACGGGAATCTTCTAGAGGATGGTGGACATTAATTGTTCATTTATTACTCCACTCCTCTTTTTATGGTTAGAGCTGAGGTGGCACAATTTGGGCCATCCATCTAATTGTAATCCAGACCGTCCATTGGACTTGGCCAGCTATATAAAGGGGCATCCCCCCTCATTTGTATCTCATTAGCTTAGAGATCAGACTAGAGAGTAGAGCAGAGGGATAGCTTAGCTTGTTAGCATACTATAGTTTGAAGGAGAAGGAAAGTTTTCCCTTGAAAACTTTGTAAGAGAGTGTTGTGAAAAACTATCATAATAAAAAGAAGCTTTCATTGATGGTGAATTCATCTTTGTTATGATCGGCTAGCTAGGTTTCTTCATCCCTTCCACTTCAAGAAGTAACTTAATTTAGAGTAGTTTTCATTTTCATGCAAGTGGATGTTAGCTGTGGATTTGTGGTGTTAGTCAAGGCAGCTTCATTTTGATCCATACCACTAGCGGCTTGCTGACGGCAAGTTTGCCTTGTGTGGTCAACTAGAAAACATTGTAAATTTAACTTTAATTGTGATTCATGTGTTTGTATGCGTTGTTCTAATGGTACTTACATTGTTGAGTTGTAATTTGAAAACCTCTCATCACTCCCTTGAAGATTGCACCGACTTTGTGTAAGTTGTCCAACGTGAGGCGGAGCAAAGTCTAGTTGAAGTCTGTTGAGATTGATCCCACGTCCCGTCCTTAAATAGAACATAAACTTCTTAGACCCTGCACTCATTTAAATTTAGTTCATTTTTGGTTAGTATTAGGAAACTTGTGCTTACCTGCCAAATCATTTGAACCACATGAAGCCCTTAATCTGCTGTCCGCTGTCAACTGCCGAACAATTGTGTAAGTCCCCTTGAAATACCAGCAAAAACACATCAAGCCAACTGAGGGTATTCTATTGCACTGAGGGAACCTTGGAGTTGAAAGCACGAAGTCTCTCGCAATCTTAACGTGCTGAATACTTTGATCAAGAGAGAATAGGGTAGCCGTTGGCGACTTTATTCTGTGTTGGTGCGGTCACGAAAATCACATCAACAGGTGGTGATCACATAATTTTCTGGAACAACCTCATCTCGATCACACTCAATTCTTGGCACAACCACATGAAGGGTGCGAGAGCCATCCTCATTTGTTGAAATCTTTGAAAACTTCCTAGCTCTCTTCTTTGTTGGAGGTGCACTAATCCTACTCAAGAATTCCTCCATCTCAACTGTTGGATCGGTTTCTTAAACGAGGCTCCTCCTCATCCTATCTCCGAGCCAATCCGGTACTACTTGCTGTAAATCTGAAATAATAAATGGCCGCTCATTCCTTGCTTCTTCTTCACGAACCTCCTCTCTAACTTCATCCTGATGAGGCTCACCAACTTCTACAGGCTGAGTATCTCCTGAACCTTGGGCTTCTTGTCCTATAACCGTGTCATCCTCTAATGCTGCCTCAATCTCATGCTGGAAGCGTGTATCTGTGGCCGTTTTTTCATCTTCCTCCTGCTAGTTATCTTTGATAGGTGCGTTGACACTTTGGCCAACAGACTCCCTTCGAGGTGGCTGATTTGCCTCGTGTAATTCTTGTTCTTTATTCAACATATTCCTCTGATCAGCAAACAATGAAACCTCTCGTATACTTGGAGAATGAGTCTCCAATGGCGTAGGTAATGCCACCTCAACTCTCAGAGGCTCTAGCTGGACTGGCTCTTTCCTTCATGACTCTGGAGCTCAAGTAACCTGCTTCTTCTTTGTAGCAGTTGGCGTCCTATGATCTCCCATCAAATTATAAGAGGAATTGACTTGCTCTTAAGCCTATTCACATGCCTCTCAACCCATCCTCTGGTGAATTTCAGGATTGGTATGCAAAGTGTGTCCAAATCCGCAATCTCCGGCTCCGACCAATCTGGAAGTGGGAGTGGTGTATCCCTCACTATCTCATAATTTGGATGAAGAACATTCATATCTTCGTCTATCTGGTCCAGCACTGAAACAATCTCGCACTTCCTAATCATGCCCAAAGGTAATCTTGAAAACATCCTTCTCCTTACCTCAGCCTCATCCAACACACTAGCCCATAAAACTTCAATATTTTCCTTATGTCTGAACTCCTCCAACAGTATCCATCTGATATTCCTGTGGGGATCATAATACTATCTGCTGGTGTGGTAAGAGGGGTGGAAAAACTGAAGCTCATTTTCAACTTCCTTGGCTGTCTGCAATGAAGGACACACTTCATCTAAATTTCCCATGATGATCGGGAAGTCAAGTCCTCCTTCTTTTTCTTCAGAATCTTATCATAGGCAATGAGTTGCCTAGATATTTCTAACATCAAGATCCTATTCGTAGGGTATCTGGGCAGCCTATATGGATATGATGAAAACCCCTGCAGCCTGATATAAGTAAATTTCGAAAATTGGATAAACCAACATCTGTACCTTTCTATCAACTCCTAAGCCTCCTTTGATATCCTATGATGGGTTCTTTGCTGAAGTGACCTCGTTATGTGCATGGTGAAGGCGTCATTGACTCTCTTGTAGTGAGATGTGCTCGCCAAGTGTAGCTGCGGACAAGCCTCATGAATCTTGAACTACTGAGAGCCGCACCCAATCGGCTCCTTGTATGATATCCCTCTGTATTTTGTCATACGAGCCAACATGTAGATAATGTATGAGCCCATATAGAATGTTTTCATTCTCCTCAAACTCCGGAGTTGTTCATGCAAATTATCACTGATCATTACTGCCCAGTCAATAAACTCCTTGCCTTCCAGCACAAGGTTGATGTAGTAAAACATCCAAGGCTCAAAGATAAACGCCTGGGGACATGTTGTGACCTTTTTCACACATCGGCCCATTGCAAATGGGGAGCCCCTAATTTTTGCATCGTTTCGAACTTTTGGCTTGATTTTTGCTTGTTTTCCTATTGTCTCTCTCTCTCTCTGTCTTTTTTGCTGCCTGCTTTCCGGGGATGTGTCTGTCAGTGGATTTAAACGTGAAATTTGGCCAAGTCTGAAAATTAGGGTATGTACTTTCCTAGTCAATCCAAGGTCAAACGAAGTGAATAAATTGAAAATTGAGATTAACATTGATGTCAGTATGCTTCCTGAACACTCTCAGCTAAATTTCATCAAATTCCAGTCACTTACTATTTTTAGTAAGTGTGTAATTCCAGGCATTCCTTCAGCATTTTTGAAGTTTTAACAGTCGCACTGCATTCAAAACACATCGGGCTGCTCACTGGCAAAATTTGAGCTGAAACAGACATTATTTTTAGCAGTTCAGCTTCCAGAGCATATTTTAGGGCCTATATGCAGAGTTTTTCAACGAATGTCTGGAGATTCCTTCTGAGTTTTTGGAGACCTTCGCGATGATGTAACATGCAAAGCGAGGTGATAACTTGCCTTCAAAGGCTACTTTTAAGGTTTTCATGTCAGGGTTTTCTTTGCATGTTTGATGATTCCTTGTGGGTTTTTCAAGAGCTTCGGGATGATGTGACATGCAAAGTGGGATAATCACTCCTTCAGCAACTTGCTATTTTTAGCGGATGCATTCCGGCAGCCGCCTCCCAACACTTCAAAATCACAAACTGATCGCAATACAATGGAAACAAGGACAAACGGAGGTCATTTGATATGCATGCAAGATCAATTAGGGTTTCCAGCTTCGAGACCCAAAATGAGGGGTAAAAAGTCAGAATTTCCAAAAACCGGTGTAAACCACTGCGATCAGCATCTTTCAAGCTATCCGCTGGTAAAATTTGAAGGCAAACGGAACACTTACTATTTATAGTAAGTCATTTCAGAAATTGGCTAAAAATAGTAAGTCAGCAGCAGGCGCCAGTGTTAATGGGCAGGTCACCCGATGAGGAGCACGCCATTCGAATTTCAAGTCAAACGGAGTTGTGGAGGTCTCAGAAGCAGGCCGTTACTATAAATAGTAAATCACCTTTAGAAATATGCTATTTTTAGCAGGTCAGCTCAGGATGGCAGTATGAACAGGTTGACAAGGTCATAAGTCTCCTGTGTTTAAAATTTCAAATTGATCTGAGCTTCAAAAGTGTGGAAATCAGAAGACTTACTATAAATAGCAGGACACGGAGAAGCTGGCAGAAGGAAAGAAAAATCCTAAGGCATGAGTCTTGTCCTGCAGCTACCCCAAAATGCACCCTCCTCACAGGCATGAGGTGAAAATTTTTCTAAGTGTGAGTTTCATCCTACAAGACCTAGGAAATGCGCCCATCTTCAGCTGGAAATAGAGAAAAATGTTTAAGTGTTGGTAAAATCCTCCTCCACCTTCAAAATGCGCCCATGAAGAAATAAGATGATGGAAAATATTCTAAGTCATTGTTGAATACTCCTACCACCTCCAAATGCGCCATACTTGATCAAGGTGTTGAAAATTTTCTAAGTGTTGAGGTTTCATCCTCCTCATATGCTAAAATGCGCCCACTTCAAGGAGGTTGGTATAAAAATTCTAAGTGTTGGAGATATCCACCTGCCCCCCCCCCCCTAAATGCACCCATGTCTAGCAAAGTCAAAAGGTCAAAGATGCTTTATCCTTCACCCTATGCCAAATGTACCCAAATCAAGGCATGTGAAGACAAAAGTTAAGGCATTGGAGTTATTCTTTCCACATGTGCTAAATGCGCCAAGCTATGAGATGGTGTGAAAAATAAGATATTCTCTTCTAAGTGCTAAATGCGCCAATTGCAAGGTGAGGTAAATAAAGAGTGAATATGCTAGGCGTGGAAATGTTCATCCTCCTCAAAGTATAAAATGCGCCCAAGGCAATGGAGAATTTTTTCTGAGTAGATAAATTTTCTTCACAGGAAAAACGATGGAAGTTGAATAAAATTTTCTAAGGCACAAAAAAAATAAGAAAATTTCTTCCTTAGGAAAATCATGCCTAGACTTGGAGGTATGAAATTTTCCTAAAACGTGAATGAGGTTGCCAGTAAAGGAGTCAGATAATGCCAGCTGCACACGGTCAATGAGAAATTTCAAGTTAGAGCAAAGAAATACTCACAGGGATGAGGAACTTGAATAAATTTGTTGAAAATTATTTTTCTAAGATTCAAGAAAAATTAAATGACCCCGTTCATTGTGTACCCATGAATTCAATGCGTTTTGAGGGAAATTTTCTTCTGGGTATTGAAGATCTTCGACAAGGAATTGATTTGAAAGTCTTCCACACTTTGCCAAGGCCTTCAGGATGGAGATTTTTGGTGGGCACGGGATTGATGAAATTTCTAAGGGAAAAATTTAAGAAATTCTCTAAGGCAAGGAATAAAATGTGTTGTTGACATAAAATTGCCTTGGCGGATGAATTTGAAGTTGGGCACCTAGATAATTTTTTATCAAATTCCTAATGAAAACAATTTTCTCGAGCCAGAGTGAACGCCTCGGCCTGTGGAATGAAAATGGAAGCTCAAGTCTCCAGATGCGCCCTAAAGAGGATGAATGATAATGTGAGAATATTCTAAGGCAAGAGGAATTTAAAGGCAAAAGTTGTGCTGGAGGAAAATGACGAACCCTATCAGATGATGAGATCACTCAAACCTCAAAGTTAAAGCATGAAAATCAAGTAAGTAAAGTGAATTTATATTATGAAGTGTTATGATGCTCTTCTCCTTGCTTGTTTTGCAGGAGGAACGTAGAGACTAAACGGTGGTGACTTGGGGAGATTAAGCGAATACTTGGAGAAAATGGCTAAGTGTTGAGACCTCATATGTAGCCAGCTCAAGTGACAATGAAGAAATGTTTTCAAAACTCAAGATGGAGAAAAGAATGGAAACCCAAACAATTCAAAGTTGAAGAACAACATCAAGGAGGAAAATCATCGTCGAGCAGGAAAAAGAAAGTTGTAGGCTTGATGTTCAAGAATTTGAAGCAGTGGCGACCAAATTCATCCGGCTTACAGTCAGGAAGAAAATCAAGAATAGTGCGAACGCGTTTCAAAGTTGGAATCTTCTAGAAGATGGTGGCCATTAATTGCTTATTTATTGCCCCACTCCTCTTTGTGGCGGTTTTTAGGGTGAATCTTGTTTAGGGCTGAGGTGGCACAATCTGGGCCATCCAGCCGATTGTAATCTGAGCCGTCCATTGGACTTGGCCAGCTATATAAAGGGGCATCCCCTCTCATTTGTAATCAATTAGAAATTAGATTAGACAGTAGACATAGAGTAGAGGGACAACTTAGAAGTAGCTTAGTATAGATTGATAGTGTAGTTGAAGAAGAAGGAAAGTTTTCCTTTGAAAACTTTTGCAAGAAATTGTTGTGTAAAACTTTCATAATAAAAGATCTTTTCATTGATGGTGAAATTCGTCTTTGTTATGGATAGCTAGCAAGGTTTCTTCATCCCTTCTACTTCAAGTAGCGTAGAGTAGCGTAATTTCATTTTTATGCAAGTAGATGTTAGCTGCGGAATGTGGTGTTTGATCTAAGCAAGCTTTGCTTATCCATACCACTAGCGGGCTCATTGATGGTGTGTTCGCCTTGTGTGGTCAACTAGAAACGTTGTGGGCCTAACTTCAATCATCGTTTGAATGATGGTATGCGTCGTTGTGATGGTATCTTCATGTCAAATTGTGGTTTGAACACCTTTAGTCATCTCCCCTGAAGATTGCACCAACTCCGTGGAAGCTGTCCGAGGCGAGGCAAAGCGAAGTTTGGTTGAAGTTTGCTGAAGTTGAGCTCCATATCCCACACTTAGAATAGATTTAGACTCTCTAAACCCTGCACCATTTGCATTCAGTACTTTCTGGTTAGAATAGGAAACCTGTGCTTCACTGATAAATCTGTCGAATTGTGAAAACCCCTTCCCCTGCTGTTGAACAAATTCGTAAGTCCCCTTGAAATACCAGCAAATCACATCTAGCCAACTGAGACTATTCACATTAAAGGAACCTTGGAGTTGAACGCACGAACTCTCTCGCAATCTTAGCGTGTTGGATACTTTGATCAAGAGAGAATGGATAGCCGTTGGCGGCTTTATTCTGTGTTGGTGCGGTCACAAAAAACACATCAACAGGACATCCTCCGACTCTGCTGAGCATCATAATCAAATCACAATATTCCTGCTTCAAATCATCTGAGATTATCTACTTCGGCAACTTCGTGCGAGTGGGCTTGGGCTTGTTCATCCAACAGGAGTTTATCATATCAACACATCTTTCAAATGTCGAAGCATACATACATTCAGCTTGTTCTCTTGTTTTGTAGATCATCTTCTCATGTGAGGGAATTCCAAATGCTTCGCCAATAGCTGCAGGTGTGAGGTTGGCGAACAACTTGCCATCCGGTGAAGTGATAGTCCTTTGCTCTGGGTTGTAACAGTTAGCACACTCCACGATCAACTCCGGACACTGAATTGTTGGCGGAAAACCAACAACTGCATAAAGTCCACTTCTGACAATATTGTGCAAAGTGATTGATGGACGATGGCCTCTGATTCCCATCATTCTGCTTTTGAAAGCTTCCATATTGAAAGAGCCTAAATTTGTGTCACTCAACTTGCCCAGCTTCAAAGAGAATTTTGACTCCAACAGGAATGACTTGCTCAACTTCTTGATCACAGCTTGTCTGGACGCATTTGCCTTGTTGGATTCAGCATTATTCTCCTTTCCAGTTGCTCTTACTTCAACCATTTTGCAAAAACAAAGGATAGTCATTAGAACTTTAACTTAGAAAAATAAAATCACATCGGGGCTGCCAAGAGACTTTCGAAAATGAGAAGCTTTAGCACTAAATTTCAACTTCAAACCTCAACACCTCTTGCAACAACTCCAAATTCTCAACACTTAGAAGATTTACTTGCAGCAATACACTCTCTAGCACTTAGAAGAAATTTGACCCAAGCTTACTTCAGCAACTTCTTAACTTCGAATTTATTCCTCCTCAAAGCTCAACTTCAAACTTCTCTCAACACCTAGAGCCCAAGTTCAAATTTCTTCACCCTCAATTTTTCTCACACTACAATCTTCTTCACCTCAGAGCATCAAAGTCGACCTTGCTAGTTGATGGAGAAAATAACAAAACTTCACAGCTCATATAGCCAAGTCGAATTCTAGAAGAAGCTAATTTTAGCTGAGTTATTAAATTTCCACTACTCCACTGCAAGATTTGAATTTCCCTCCTCAAGCAGCTGTAACACTTGGCATCTGGCGTCTGGAATATTTGACCTTCTAGATTTTCAAAAGATTCATCTCATGGTATGGGCGCATTTTACTTCACCAGCATTTCTAAATCATCTTTTGAAAATATTAAATTCAACTGCACTCCCTTAAGAGATTCGTTTCACCAACTGAGGGATTGACACTTTGATTTTATCCATCTCTGGCTTGGGAAGATTATTTTCATGAAAAATTTGATCAAAAATTATCTAGGCATTTGACTTCAATTTCACCAGTCAAGGCATTTTATTTCTAACAACAATTTTTCCTTCTTAGTAAAATTTTAATTCTCCTTAGGAAATTTCATTATTCAGGCGCCCATCAAACAATCTTCATCTTAAAATCCTTGGCAAGGTGTGGAAAATTTTAAAATCAATCCCTTGTCGAAGATATACAGTACCCAGAAGAAAATTCCACTCAGAAAATGCAAAATTCATGTGTCTACAAATGAAGGGGTTCATTTAATTTTTGAATTTTATACCTTAGAAAAAAAAATATTTCATCATCAAAGTTCATCTTCACTCTTCCTTTGTGGATGTATTTTTTTCTCTTGCTTTGCCTTGGACAATTTTATTCAACTTCATGAAGTTGGCGCATTTTGACTCCTTCTCTACTAGTTCACATATGCCTCAAAAAAATTTATCATCCCTTCCCAAGGTTGGGCGTATTTCTCTAGGGGAGGATAAATTTCAACACTTAGAAAAAATTTCATCATCAACATGAGCATGGGCGCATATAAGAGGGTCTAGAGGAATTTATGATGCCTTAGAAATTTTCTTGTTTCTCCTCCAAGTTGGACGCATATCTCTAGATGAGGGGGAATTTTCCCATACTTAGCATGTTTTCAACTTACCCAACTCCACCTTGGGCACATATGAGGGGTGGAGGAGGAAAATCTTATACTTAGAAACTTTTTCTCACCTTGACTTGATGAGGGCGCATTTAAGGGGGCTAGGAGGAATTAACAATACTTAGAACATTTTTTAAAAGCCACCACCTTCAACAACTTTGGGCGCATATCAAGGGGGGAGGAGGAACTTTTACCACTTAGCAACTTTTTTCCCTAGCCACCAGCCAACTTGGGCACATTTGGGACCCTCTACAGGAATTTTTTACTTAGAAAATTTTCTAGTTCCATATCCATCAAGGGTGCATCTAGGGGGTCCTGCAGGAATTTTCCAACACTTAATAACTCTTCCTTCATGCCTCTTGGAGTTGGGCGCATTTGAGGGGTGGAGGAGGAACTTCTACGCCTTAGAAAATTTTCCTCACCTCCCTTCATGACAGGGCGCATTTCATGTGTTGAGGAGGAAGTTTCAAACACTTAGCAACTTTCCAAGCCAACCATCCAACATGGGCGCATTTCAGGGGGTGAGCAGGAACTTGTCATGACTTCGAATTTTTTTTTCAATCTAGCTTCTAGCATGGGCGCATTTAGGCTAGGCAACAGGAATTTCTCACTTAAAAACTTTTACATCCTTCAGCCAGCTTCACCTTGGGCGCATTTCAAGGGTCATGGAGGAATTTTCTCATATTTAGACATTTTAAAGCTTCCTTCTTGATGATGGCGCATTTGGAGGCTAGAGCAGGAATTTCAAGACTTAGTCACTTTTCTGGCTTGCTTGCCCCTTGTTTACTATATTTAGTAAGCCATCTGTTTTCACACTTCTGTAGCTTGCATTAACTTGAAATTTACACCATAGGATCCTCATGATCTAATTGACCCGTTCACATTGCCATCTTGTGTCGACCCGCTATTTATAGCTTGTTTCTGGAGGTGATTTACTATTTATAGTAACTGCTTGGTTTCAAGACTTCTGCAACTCTGTTTAACTTGAAATCTGACTGACATGATCCTCATGGGTTGACTGGCCTGTTCACACTGGTGCCTCGCGTTGACCTACTATTTATAGCCTGTTTCAACAGTGACTTACTATAAATAGTAAGTGCTTGGATTGCCTTCAAATTTTACCAGTGGAATCCTTGAAAGATACTGATCGTAGTGGGATACATCGGTTTTCAGAGATTCTGGCATTTGACCCCTCATTTTACGCCCTGAAGCTCGAAACCCTAATCTAACTTGCATGTTCATCAAATGATCTCCGTTTGACCCCGTTTCTGCTGCATTTTGCTCTGTTTGTGACATTGAAGTGCTGGTCAACTGCCGAAGTGATCCTACTAAAAATAGTAATGTTGATGTGTTTTTCGTGACCGCACCAACGCAGAATAAAGTCGCCAACGGCTACCCTATTCTCTCTTGATCAAAGTATTCCGCACGCTAAGATTGCAAGAAAGTTCGTGCGTTCAACCCCAAGGTTCCTTTAATGCGAATAGGCTCAGTTGGCTCAATGTGATTTGCCGGTATTTCAAGGGGACTTACGGAATTGTTCAATAGCAGAGGAAGGGGTTTTCTCCATTCAACAGATTTATCAATGAAGCACGGGTTTCCTATTCTAACCAGAAAGTACTGAATTTAAAGTGGCTGCAGGGTTAAGAAAGCTCTAATCTACTCTAAGGCGTAGGACATGGCGATCAATTCTCACAAGCTTCAACCAAGCTCTTTTTGCCTCACTTCGGACAGCTTCCACCTGGTGCAATCTTCAAAGAAGTAGCTCAAGGTGTTCAGATCACAACTTAGCATGAAAATACCATCACAACGACGCATATAAACATACAAATCATGATCGTTAAATACATGATATTCCAGTTGACAAGGCGCATTCACCATCAGCACTAGTGGTATGGATAGACGAAGTTTGCTCAAATTGAAGACCACATTCCACAATTACTATCTAACTTGCATGAAATGAAACTTATTCTACTTTAAGTCACTACTGAATCAAAAGGACGAAGAAACCTTGCTAGCTACTCACAACAAAAGACAAAGTTCATCATCAATGAAAATTCTTTTTATTGGGAGAGTGTTGTACCCAAAACCAAAATTTTTTGCTTCACTAAGGCATTTTGCTTAATTGAGTCTTAATCTTGTTAAAGTGATGTCAGAAGGTCGTTTTTGGGCTTTTCAAATATGGAGTTGGTGTCAGTGTCATGTCAGTCTGTTACTGAAAAAATTTAAGAAAAGTGAAAATTTGAAGGAAAATCATTAAAATTCTCTCTGAAGAGGGGAGCACATTCTCAAAAGGGCGTCCTATCTTTTAGGGGCTCAGATACTGTTTTTAGGGTTTGTCACCTCCAGCAGACATTTGTCCAGCATCACGTCAGCTTCGCAGCGGGCTATTAAGTTTGTCAAACGGACCTGTTTTGAGCAAGTTGTGGAAGATATAGCACAAAACGAGGCGAAAGCAAGAATTGGCTAACACTGGAGAAAAGCACAGCTTTTCAGAAAGGCGCCCATCTTTTTGAGGTGCCAAATGTAGGTTTTTGACTAAATGCCATCCAAGATGTTTATCTCATATTTGTTCGAACTTCGCGACGCATCCGTCAGTGGGTGAATCTAAGTTGCTGAAGCACGTGAACCTGAGGTCGAACGTAGGGTCAAATCTTAGTCAAAATATCAGAGAAAAAAGCAAAAGAGCACATTTTGAGAAAGGCGCCTAAGCTTTTCAAGCCTTTAATGCCTTCTTTTTGATGATATCAGATGTTCGATGTGTCCGTGTTACGTTCAGCTTTCCGTTGCCTGTCTCCGTCAGATCAGAGGATGTTTTAGCAGCTTGCAGTCGGAGTTTTTATATTATTTTTGTCATTTCCAGAAATGGCCGTCTGGAGGGAAAAGAGCAGCTTTTGAAAAAGGCGCCCTTGATTTTCACCCCTCAGATGATGTTTTCTGGAGAAGTGTTCCTTTGCAGCTGTCATGCAGAATGAAGTTAGCTCCGCAGTGAAACTGTGATCCAGTCCTGAAAGTTGATAAATCAGAAGTTATGAAAGATTTTATTTTTCCCTTCGTACGAGATGGAGGTCAAAATTTGACGAAGTCTGAGAAAAAGCGCAGCTTTTCAAAAAGGTGCTTGGATTTTTGAGCCTTCAGATGTTAGTTTTATGATGTTCAGTCTCAAGGTATCTTTTGATCAGTTTTTGCTTAGCTCTGCGATGCACCTATCAGCGAGCCAATCGGTGGAGTCATTCAGCCAATGTCAGAGGATGAACAGAGGTCCTGAAGAGGTTTTAAGTCTAAATTTTCATGAAATTTGGCTAAGTCTGGAATTCGCCTTAAGAGGTCAAAGTTGAATTTTCGAAAGAGGGTTGAATGGACGCCTTCACTAGAGTTCTGACTGCAGTTAGACTAAACGTTTTCTGGGTTGTCATCTACAGTTCGTATATTGGCATGTTGAGTGATCTTTCAGTTCGCATGTCGAGTTAACTAGTTTGCATGTTCAGTTAACAATCTTGCATGTTGAGTTAACTTGATTGCATGTTCACTTAACTGAGGATTATTCTTGAAAATCAACTTGAGTTCACACGCATGGCGAATTTGGTTGCAATTGTGAAGTTTTTGTGAAGATGGCGCTTCATTGAATGTCAACTGGAGTTCTGAAAAGGGACGCCATTTTTAGATTAAATTATGAATCATAAATTTTGTGAAGTTGACGCATTCACTTCTTGAATGTCAACTTAAGTTCCAAAAGGGATGTTATTTTTAGAATTGAAGCATAAGTGTGAAATTGGCAAATTCATTTCAACAAAGATTGTCAACTGGAGTTCTGAAAGGGACGCTTTAGTTCTAAATTGAATTTAAAGCAAGTGTGAAAGATGGCGAATTCAATGAAGATTGCTAACTGAAGTCAAAGTCACATGAAGTTGTTAACTGAAGACTGAAAAGGGAAACCCTAATGCATGGCGATTTATTTAGCATATTTGAGTTTTAGTTAACTGGAATGAGGTCCAATCACAAGCCAAGCGCACTTTTCATAGAATTCATGCCTTATGCGAATTTCATAGATGAAAATCTATTTAACCAAGCCTTGGCGTCCATTATTTCATCATCTTTAGCTTCGAAGTTCATATTCTTCTTGAGCGACCAGCAAGCTAAAGGTGCTACAGGTGTCAGAATTCAATGTTCTTCGTAGCAACGAGTTCAGATTGTTCGAAGGAAGAAGATTCCAGACTTTATTTTCACTTTGCATGCAGGTTTCATCAAGTTCTACAAAAGAGATTGGCGGATTTTTCAGAAACAGACAAGCAAAACTTTCTATCTTCTGTCTTATTTCTTCTATTTCTCACCTTAGGTACTTTCTTCGCATGTCAAAGAAATTCAGCGTATTTTCAGAGTTTGATCATCTGGGTTTGCATACTTTAGCATTTGCAGCAAAACCCACGTCTTAGATTTTTTTCAAGAAAATTGCCCCGTAGTCTTCATTCTGAAGCTCTGTGCTTTTTTCCGAGAATTTCTTTGCATGTGGGCTTAAATCACATCTTTTTTAAAATCACATCATCTGGGTTTGTTCAAAATTTCGTTGTGCATAAAACCCATGTTCCAGATTTTCTCATGAAAAATTGCCCCGGGAAGCTCTAAAAACCCCTGCAGTTCTCAACTGAAAAGTCTTTGCATGTTACGCTAAACGGCGTTTTTTTCACAATTTTGACGTTGTGGGTTGTCTTAAAATCATTTTCCGGACAAAACCCATGTCTCAGAATTTTTGGTGAAAATTATCCTCCGACAGGGTATTTTTAGCCTCACCAGGAGCCATTTTAGCTTTCCAGAGAAAGTTGTCAAAAGATAGCCGTGTTCACAGTCAACGGGCAAGTTTTTCAGAAGGCAGTTCAACTAGACTGAATTCAAGACCAAATCGGTCTTAATTTGGGTTTTCATCAGAGCAACTGACAATGAAGCGTTAAGTTGCAAAAGGAACAGAGATCACTTCATTTACGAAGCCGCCAAAGTCACTCAAATCCCATGCCATTATCTTCATGAAGATGGTACCTACGCTGATCTCGAGGTTGTGCAAACTAAGTTCTAGAAGCATGCTCGTAATATCTTGATGGAGATTCTAGATCACATTTCAATAATTTCAGCTAATTTCAAGAAAGCGGCTGAAGATATCAAAGAATGCATGCAGGAGAGTGACGGAGTACTGAAGAAACAGATTATTGTTTTGGACAGCATCAAAGTGAGAGAAGACAAAGAGATTGATGAGTTCTTGGTCAAAGTGTTAGATCGAGATGACGTGGAGTGATCTGCCAGTTGGAACCTGCAGTTAATTTCGAGGGTTGAGTCATGAGCAGCAGTTAACTCGACTTTCAGTCTTGAGTTTACTTGCTGACTTAACACATGCTTATCTCATTCTTGGAATTATCATTACAGGAGTTAGGGTTAGGGTTTCCAGTTAACTGAAGGTAGTGTCCAGTTAACTTTGCTTTAAATAAGGACGTGCATGCTTGCACATGGTCCATTTAGGTTAGATGTACCAGTTAACTGATGGTAGCTTTCCAGTTAACTGTATAGTTTACTTCATTAGGGTTTGGCAGCAAATCTTGCATGCATTGCAAGACTGTAGATGACTCAAGGTGATTTTAGGGTTACCTACACCTTGATGTATATAAATAAGAGCTTTTGCTCATTTGTAAATAACTTTTTCTTGAGAGAGAAATATATGCTGGCCTACCTTGCCCTCAATATTGCTCTTTTGGTATTTGTTCATGTGTCTTCGCTATTACGATTAATTGTTATGCCACATAGGGTTTCATGCAATTGTAATGGTGGATTCTTTCCATAGTTTAGATAAATCTGTCTTGTGAATCTTTTTATCATTATAATCGAGTGGTATGCCACATAGGGTTTCATGAGATTGTGATGATAAATCCATTTTGAGAAGTCTTTACTATTTTGATCAAGTGTTATGCCACATAGGGTTTCATAAGGTCGTCATGGTAAATTCTTCCCTTAGTTTAGATAAATCTGTTTTGTGAATCTTTTATCATTTCAATCGAGTGTTATGCCACATAGGGTTTCATAAGATTGAGATGATAAATCTGTTTTGCGAGTCTTTACTATTATGATCAAGTGTTATGCCACATAGGGTTTCATAAGATTGTCATGGTAAATTCTTAAATCTGTTTTGTGCCCAATAAACTTGTCTAGATTGAGCTGATAGATGCGCCACCTTGCCTTCAAGTAGAGAATCTAAACTCGTTTATCGTCCGATAGTCAAACCCTGTTCCATTTCCTCATGCTCTGTTTTCTTGAGGAAATTGGATAGATTTAAAGTAGATAGCTTAGTTGTAGTTAATGATCTACGAAACCAGAAAATCGCTGCAACATTCTTGGTTTTCTTAACCTTGTGCCTCTTCCAGCTGAGAACAAAAAGATAGGACTTAGATTACTTTTCTTTTCCATGCATTCCAGCACAACAAGGGAGCTTCCCCTCCTAATTTGAAGAGCACTCATTGCGTAGTGTACATAGCTGTCCGTACAAACCTGCACTCCAGAGGTGTTAGATTTTACGCCAACATGTTCACAACAATTTCTTACAAAGTTTTAAGGAAAAACTTTCCTTCTTCTTCAACTACTCTATCAATCTATACTAAGCTACTTCTAAGTTGTCCCTCTACTCTAACTTCTACTCTAATTCTACTGTCTCATCTACTAAAGTACAAATGAGGGGGCATGCCCCTTTATATAGCTGGCCAAGTCCAACGGACGGCTCAAATTATAATCGGCTGGATGGCCCAGATTGTGCCACCTCAGCCCTAAACAAGATTTTCCCTAAAAACCGCCATAATGGAGAGTGGGGCAATAAATGAGCCATTAATGTCCACCATCCTTCTAGAAGATTCCAACCTTGAAACGCGTTCACACTGTTCTTGATTTTCTTCTTGACGTTGTTCTTCAACTTTGCTCGAGCGTCTATTCTTTTCTCCATCTTGAGTTTTGAAAACATTTCTTCTCTGTCACTAAGTCTCAACACTTAGCCATTTTCTTGCAACTTTTCTTCCTTCAAGGTTGAAATGTCATCTTGAATCACTTAAGTCATCACCGCTTGGTCTTGACATTCCTCCTGCAAAACAAGTAAGGAGAAGAGCATTAGAACACTCCATAATATAAATTCAACTTACTTACCTGATTTTCATGCTCTAACTTCCATGCGTTCATCGTCTTCACTAGCCAACTTTGCGTTCAAATTCTTCATGCCTTAGCCAAATTTCCAACCCATCTTGTATTTCGCTCGGGCATACTTCACTCTGATATTTCGTCCAACTCAGGCTCGAGAAAAATGCTTTCATTAGGAAGTTGATCAAAAATTATCTAGGTGCCCAACTTCAAATTCATCTTCCAAGGCGCTCTATCTTGAAAAACATTATTTATTCGGTGCCTTAGAAAAATTTTAAATTTCTCTTAGGAAAACTCATCGATCTTGTGCCCATCAAAAATCTTCACCTCGGAATTCCTGGCAAGCTGTGGAAGACCTTAAAATCCTCTCCTTGTCGAAGATCTTAAATACCCAGAAGAAAATTTTCCTCAGAACGCATCAAATTCACGGGTATACAACGAACGGGTTCATTTAATTTTTGAATTTTGAACCTTAGAAAAATATTCTCTCATCAAATTTATTTCATTTCTTCATCCTCCTAAGAATTTTGTTGCTCCGACTCAAAAATTTCTATCAATCCTGTGAAGCTGGCATCCGGCAATTTTATTCATGTCTCAGGGGAATTTCATCACTCCAAGTCCAAGCGCAATTTTCCTCTAGAGAGGTGAAACTTTGATAACACTTAGAAAAACATATTTAAAATCACTTGGCACTTTGAATTTTTATTCAACTTCAATCATTTGCCTGCGGTGGAAAATTTTTATCAATTTGCTTGGAAAAAATTATAATGCTTGGAGTGCATATCATATTTGAATTCCAACGCCCAACATGTTTTTATTTTATTCACCACCTTATGCCTTGGGAGCACTTGATACTTTATGAGGAATATATATTTTTTAAGTTCCAACGCCTTACAATTATTCTTCCACATTCCCCTCTCCTTAGGCGCATTTGGCATCATGGACTTTAAATTATCACAACTTAGAGAAATTTCCAAGTGGCTCTCCTCTTTTTAAGGCGTAAAAGGTAGGCTCAACTTCAAGTTTTGAATACTTAGAATATTTTGGAAGTTACCCTTTTTGCTAAAGCACAAATAGCATGATCTACTTTGAGTTTCAATGCCTTAGCCGTTTTTGAAGTCATCTTTCAAAGTTAAGGCGCATATACCACCTTCAACTTTAGTTTCCCACACTTAGCAATTTTTTGAAGTTTTGTTTTTACTCCAAGTTCCTTGGGTGCATTCCACCCCTCTTACTTTGAGTTTTGGTGCCTTAGAAGAATTTTCCAGCCTTGAAAACTTTTCAAACTCCCTCATTTCAAGCTAAGGCGCAAATTATACCATGAACTTCCAATTTTGAATACTTAAACAATTTTCTAACCTCCTCCAGGCAAAGGCGCATTTCCCCCTCTGAGGTTCCAATTTGCAACACTTAGAGAATTTCCTAGTCATCCTTCCAAGCTTGGGCGCATTTTAGAGGGTGCACTTCAAATTTAAAACACTTAGAAACTTTTCCATCACTCTCCACAAGTCTAGGTGCATTTCATACCTTGCACTTCCATTTTGAACATTCACACAATTCTTTCAAACACTTTACCTCCAATGGCGCATTCAAAAGTCTCTACTTTCATTTCTTCACACTTAGTAAAATTTTCTAGCCCTCCTCAAACTGGGCGCATTTGAACCCCTATGCTTTCACTTTTAACGACTTGGTCAAAATTCTCCCCATTCATCTAACTTGGGCGCATATAAGGTGTTGAGGTTCTAATTTTGAACATTTGAAATTTCTTTTGCCAATTCTTCACCTAAGGCACATTCAAGAGGTCATGCTTTCAATTTTGAAATACTTAGTAAATTCTCCAACTCCCTCCACTAGTCAAGGGCGCATTTAAGAGGTGGAACTTCTAGTTGCCAAGACTTAGAATATTTTCACCTTCATCTTCTCTTCAGGGGCGCATTTGGAGGGTCCTTCAAATTTTCTTGCCTTAGAAAATTTATCACCAGCTAAGTGAGTCAGGGCACATATGACCTCTGGAGCTTCAAATTTTGAGGAGTTAAAAAAAATTTCATCAAGCTTTAACCTCAAGGGCGCATTTTGAGTCCTGAGCTTCAAATTTGAAGGACTTAGAAATTTTCAAAACCTCCTCTTCAACCTCGAGGGTGCATTCAAGATGTTTAGAAAATTTTCATCAACCCTCAGCTTTTAAAGGCGTTTTTCACTGGCTGGACTTGAAAATTTATCAATTTTAGTGAATTTCATGCTCCTTGCCAAATTTGGGGTGATTCGTTTATGCTGACGCCTGGCTTGCCCTAATTTGCTATTTTTAGAAAGTCCCTCAAATTTTGCATTTTAAGCTGATTTTAACTCCAGAAAGCTTGATTTTGCCTTGTCTCAAACCTCGTGATGCGATTGAGCTACTGGCGCCTGGTGCTAACATGCCTTTACTATTTTTAGCAACTTACTAAAAATAGCAACTGCACAAAATGAGTTCAAACTTCGCGTGCTGTTTGCCTAAAGAGTGTTGATCATGACTAGATGCTACCTTTGCATGATTGTCGTGTTCCATCCTTGATTTTAGGAAACCCTAATTTCTCTGCCCAAACCTGCTAAAAATAGTAAGTGCCTGATTTTCCATCCTCTGCAACTCCATTTGATCTGAAATTCGTGCCATAGGGTCTTCATCACTTGCTTGACCTGTACCTGCTGATGCCTCGTGTTGACCTGCTATTTATAGCACGTTTCTGGAGGTGGCTTACTATTTATAGCAGCTGCTTGCTTCTGAGACCTCCACAACTCCGTTTGACTTGAAATTCGAATGACGTGCTCCTCACCACGTGACCCGCCTGTTGACGTTGGCACCTGCTGCTGATTTGCTATTTTTAGCCTGTTTCCAAAATGACTTACTATAAATAGTAAGTGCTCCATTTGTCTTCAAATTTTACCAGCAGATAGCTTAAAGGATGCTGATCGCGGTGGTTTACACCGGTTTTCAAAAATTCTGACTTTTTACGCCTCTTTTTGGGTCCCGAAGCTGGAAACCCTAATTTGTCCTGCATGCATATCAAATGATCTTCGTTTGTCCTCGTTTCTGTTGCATTGTGATCAGTTTGTGATTCTAAAGTGCTGGGAGGCGGCTGCCGGGATGCACCTGCTAAAAATAGTAAGTTCCCAAATGGGTGGTTATCTCCATTTGCATGTCACACCACTGCGTAGGTCTCGAAAAACCCATAAAAAATATGCCGGCATGCAAAGAAAACCCTGACATGCAAACCCTAAAAATGGCCTCGAAAGACTGAATTCTGAAAGTCGTTATCTCACTTTGCATGTCACACCATCGCGAAGGTCTTCAAAAACCCAAAAGGAATCTCCAGACATGCATTGAAAATCTCTACATATAAGCCCTGAAATTTGCTCTTGAAGCTAAACTGCTAAAAATAGTAAGTTGTCTGTTTCAGTTCAAATTTTGCACGCGGGCAGCTTGATGTGTTCTAGATGCAGTGTGACTGTCGAAACTTCAAGAAATGTTGAAGGATTGCCTGTAATTGCACACTTACTAAAAATAGTAAGTACTCAGAATCTGATGAAATTTCAGTGAAAACCTACTGAAAGCATACTAATTGCAACGTTAGTCTCAAATCTCAACTTATTTACCTTGCTTGATCTCAGACTGACTAGGAAAGTACAAACCCTAATTTTCAAACCTGGCCAATTTCACGTTTAAACTCACTGGTGGGCACGTCCCCCAAAAAGGCGGACAGTAGAAAAGAGAGACAACAACAAAACGACCGAAAAGCAAAGCCAAAATTAGGGGGTCCCCATTTGCAATGGGGCAATGTGTGAAAAAGGTCACAACAAGTAAGTGTCTAAAGAAGTGACCAATCAGCTGTCGGATGTGTTTGCATGTCACATAGCTTGAGAGATCTCACAAAACCCAGAAAAACTTAGCAAACTGGATTGCATGCGGGCACTGGCTAAAAATAGTAAGTTCTTGAAAAGTGATCAATTTTGCCTGCATGTTACCTTGCTGCATAACTCTTGAAAAACCCATGATGAATATGCTGACATGCACTGAAAAGTCCTGCATGAAAACCCTAAAAATAGCCTCCGAAGACAACTCTTGAAAAGGTCCTGATCCTAGTTTGCATGTTACATCACTACGAAACTTCTGAAAAACCCACAAAGAATATCTAGACATGCATTGAAGACTCCAACATGCAAACCCTAAAAATAGCCTCCGAAGTGAAGACTGTTGAAAGTTATCATCTCATCTTGCATGTTATACCATTGCGTAGTGTTGTGACATTTTTCACACATCGCCCCATTGCAAATGGGGACCCCCCTAATTTTGGCTTTGCTTTTGGTTTGGTGTTGGTTTGTTTTTGCTGTTGTCTCTCTCTCGTTCTGTCTATCTTTCTGGATTGTGCCCGTCATTGAGCTTAAACATGAAGAATTGGCCAAGTCTGAAAATTAGGGTTTTGAGCTTCCTTGCCAGTTTGAGGTCGAACAAAGTGAATTAATTGAAAATTGAACTTAACGTTGTTGTCAGTATGTTTCCAGCAGGCTCTCAGCAGATTTTCATCAGATTCCAAGGTACTTACTATTTTTAGTAAGTGTGAAATTCAAGGCAATTTGTCAGCTATTTTGAGATTCCGACAGTCACACAGCATTCAGAGTACATCAAGCCGCTCGCATGCGAAATTTGAGCGAAAACAGACAACTTACTATTTTTAGCAGTCCGGCTTCTGACACGAATTTCAGGGCTCAAATGCAGAGTTTTTCTTTGCATGTTGGCATATTCATACGGTTTTTCGAGACCTTCGCGATGATATAACATGCAAAATGAGGCGACAACTTTCGTAGTCTTAGAGGCTATTTTAGGGTTTGCATGTGTCATGGATGATTCACGATGGGTTTTGAGAGCTTCGCAATGGTGTGACATGCAAACGGAGATGATCACTCAAGAAAGAACTATTTTACTGTGTCGGCTATTTCCGTTAGTTCGAATCACGAGCTGACGCGTGCCACGAAACGAGAGAAACGAGATCATTTGATATGCATGCGAGCGAATTAGGGTTTCGGTAGCCTAAAAAGAGGCATAAAAGGTCGGAATTTAAAATCCTGTAAACCACCACGATCAGCATTCTTCATAGGTAAAATTTCAAGTCAAATCGGAGCACTTACTATTTATAGTAAGTCAATTTGGAACTGGATAAAAATAGTAAATCAACTGCATGCGTTGGTGTCGGCAGTAAGGCCACGTGGTGAGGAGTGCCTCACTAAAATTTCAAGTTGATCGGAGCAATGGAGCTAACAGAAACAAGAGGTTACTATTTATAGTAAACCACCTCCGGAAACGAGCTAAAAATAGCAGGGTGACCAAAAGTGGCAGTGTCGACAGGACAACGAGGTTATGATGATGCAGTAAGCAAAATTTCAAGTCGTTCCGGGCTTCAGAAGTGCAAAATTGAGAAGGCTTACTATAAATAGCAGGGCACGTAAGCTGGCGAAAAATGAGGAAAAAATTCTAAGTCTGGAGCTTCATCCAGTTGCTATGGCAAAATGTGCCCAGCTAGTAAGGAGGCATAAAAATTTCTAAGTGTGAGTTCATCCTTCACACAGGCCAAAATTCGCCCAAGGAGAAGAAAGTCAAAGAAAAGTCAATGAGTTTTATCCTGCAGGTAGGCCAAAATGCACCCAAGGGAAGCTCAAGAAGGTTGAAAAAAAAAATTCTAAGGCATGAAAGATATCCTCCTCACCCCTCTAAATGCGCCTATCCTTCTCATGCATCAAAATGCGCCCAAAACACAAAGAAGTCAAAGTGGTCAAATGTTTTCATCCTCCTCCTGGGTAGAAATGCGCCCAAAAGGCAAATGGTCAAAGTGGTCAAAGCTTTTTATCCACCAACAAGGCCAAAATGCGCCCAAGATAGAAGAGAGTCAACAAGTCAACATATTTCATCCACCAGCTAGGCTAAAATGCGCCCAAATGGAGTCAAGTGAAGACAAAACAGAGAAGTTGAAGGGTCATCCTTCTTGCATGTCAAATGCGCCCAAGTTGAGATGTAAAAAGTGACTAAAGGAGGTAAGTAAGGTGAAAAATATTGCATGGACGTGGTGAAAAGTGGTGAAAGGCATTATCCTCCATCAAGCTCAAATGCGCCTAAGGGGATGTGTTAGAGAATATTGTAGGATGTGTTGCCTAGGCGTGATTTTTGAATTTCCTCTCCTAGCCTCATATGCGCCAAGGGTGATGGGAGTTATAAGGTGTTAGAAAATTTTTCCTAAGGCGTGGTGAAGGGATATGTGGTAAGGCGTGATTTTTAAATCACCTCTTCAAGTGTTATGCGCCTAGAGTGTTGAGGGTGGAAATGAAGTGCTAAGGCGTGATTTTCCTCAAATATGAGATGAGTGATGGGAATTTTTCTAAGGCATTGGAGCTTCAAAAATATTTTTCAAGTGTGAAGTAAAATGCGAAGCGGTGGCTAGAAAAATAAAATGTGCCAGGCACCTCTATGAATAAAATTTTCTAAGTGAAGTTGATATTTTCACGGCAAATTTTCTAAGTGCAGGATGATTTAAAATTTTCTAAGGCACAAATATTTCCTCTAGAAAATACGCCTAGACTCTGAGGTGATGGAATTTTCCTGAAGTGTGAGCAGAGTTGCCAGAGATGAAGTCGGTGAATGCCAGCTCCACAAGATTTTCCAAGTCAGAACAAAATTCTTAGAGGGGATCGAAGAACGAGAATAAATTTGATGAAAGAATATTTTCTAAGGTTCAAAATTCAAGAAAATTAAATGAACCCGTTCGTTGGGTACCCATGGATTCGACGCGTTCTGGAGGAAATTCTCTTCTGGGTATCAAAGATTGTCGATGAGGAATGGATTTTAAGGTCTTCCACAGCTTGTCGAGGTTTCTGGGATGAATATTTTAAATGGGCACCAGGTTGATGAATTTCCTAAGGGAAATTTGAAAATTTTCTAAGGCAAAATGAAGAAAATGTGTTTTCAAGGTGAAATTCTCCGGACGATGAATTTGAAAGAAATTGCCTAGGTGAATTTGCTCAAATTCTTCGTGGGGATAGTTTTCTTGAGCCAGAGGTGGATGAAATCAAAGTTGCCAGAGCTCCAGCAGGTGAAATGCATTTCTCAAAGATGATACACCCTTGAAGAGGATGGGTTGAAAATTTGGCTAAGGCATGAAGAATTTGAACGCGAAGTTGGCTAAGGAAAAACGATGAGCCCTTGAAGATCAAAGTGCGAAAATCAGGTAAGTAAGTTAAGATTATATTATGAAATGTCCTAATACTCTTCTCCTTGCTTGTTTTGCAGGAGGAACGTCGAGGCCAGAGCACGATGACTTGAAGTGGTGAAGTGCGATGATATTACAAGGATGATAAAGTTATGAATTTCGCATGAAGGAAGAAAAAGTTGCAAGAAATTGGCTAAGTGTTAGCTCAAGTGAGAAAGAAGTTGAAGAGCAACGTCAAGAAAGAAGATCAAGGACAGTGGGAACGTGTCTACAAGCGGAATCTTCTAGAGGACTGATTGTGGGCATTTATTGCCTTTGCTATTTTTGGGAGTGAGTGGGAATCCTTGATTCATTTAATGTACCACTCCCAATTCTGGCAGTTTTTAGGGTTAGGGCTGAGGTGGCACAATTTTAGCCACTCTATTGATTGTAACCCTAGCCGTCTTTTGGGACTTGGCTAGCTATATAAAGGGGAAGTCCCCCTCATTTGTAACTCAGTAGACAATAGAATTAGAGTAGAAGTCGGAGTAGAGAGACAACTAGGTGATAGCTTAGGAGTAACTTAGTATAGATTGATAGTGTAGTTTGAAGAAGAGGGAAAGTTTTCCCTTTGAAAACTTTGTAAGAAATTGTTGTGAACACTCTCTCAATAAAAGAGTTTTTCATTGATGGTGAACTTCGTCTTTGTTGTGAGTAGCTAGCAAGGTTTCTTCGTCCTTCTGATTCAAGTAGTGACTTAAAGTAGAATAAGTTTCATTTCATGCAAGTAGCGGTTAGCTGTGGAATGTGGTGTTTGATCTAAGCAACTTCATCTATCCATACCACTAGTGTATTCGCTGATGGTGAATGCGCCTTGCGTGGTCAACTGGAATATTATGTACTTAACTTCAATCACAGTTTGAAAAATGGTATGCGTCGTTGTGATGGTATCTTTATGTCAAGTGGTGGTTTGAACATCTTTAGTCATCTCCCTTGAAGATTGCACCGACTCCGTGGAAGCTGTCCGATGCGAGGCAAAGCGAAGTCCGGTTAGAAGTTTGCTGAAGTTGAGCCCCGTATCTCACGCCTTAGAGTAGATTAGAATCTTCTTAACCCTACCCCATTTCAATCAGTACTTTTCGGTTAGAATAGGAAACCCGAATTCCTTTCTCCGCTGCTGAACAATTCCGTAAGTCCCCTTGAAATACCAGCAAATCACATCGAGCCAAACTGAGCCTATCCGCACTGAAAGAACCTTGGAGTTGAACGCATGAACTTTCTTGCAATCTTAGCATGCGGAATACTTTGATCAAGAGAGAATAGGGTAGCCGTTGGCGACTTTATTCTGCGTTGGTGCGGTCATGAAAAACACATCAACACGTAGGTCTCGAAAAACCTAGAAATATTCTCTAAACATGCACTAAAAATGTTACATCCCGATTGTATAGCTATTAGGCTATTAGAGTTGAATAAGGATTGTGTGTTTGTAAAGACAATTTTATGAATGAATAAAGATGTGAATCACCTTGTTTTCAATATGAGTTTTGATCATCTCATTCTTATGTTATTATTTTGATATTAATCATGATGAAATATGTGCATAATGAGATTTATATGTGATGTTTTTATATTTTGTGAAATTTATATGTATTGCTAATTTTGTGAGCAATTGACTGCCGTGAGTTTATAATTGTGAATGCAGGAATGAGATCCAATCCTCTAGGCAGAGGGGAAATATCACTTGGGAGAGGGGTATTGGTCGTTTAACCGGTAAAGTTAATCAGTTGAGCATACACACACATTATGAACGATACATAGAGGAACAGGTCAGATAAGTTAGTCATCCATAGGCTTAGGAGTATGATTTACTTCCTTATGCTTTATATGATGTGATTGAATGTTAATCTGACTTTACTGAGAATCCCTGTGAATGAACGTAATAGAAAGAATGTGATAAAAGTCGAATGGGTACGTATATACATGTATACACTGTATACACATATCTAAATGTATAGACATATCAACACATATGTACGTTAAGCAAATGGATATGCCCGTACATATGTATCGACATGTATATACGCATACATATGTATATACATAGAGTACATGTAAACATGTTTACACGTACACATTCTGCCTGATACCTTGATAAATGATATTCAAGTATTATTGTCTAGAAAGATTTAAATATATATTTATACATATATGTATATTAATAAGGTGATTATTATATATATATATATATATATAAATATCAATACATAAAGAATATATAAATAATAATATATATTTGTATATTTTATTAATAAAATGTATTAATATTAAAATTAATATTTATTTATATATAAATACGTTTATATACAAATAAATATTAATGTTTAAAATTATACATTTATAAGTAAAATATACAAATATAAATTATTAAAATTTAAATAAAAACCATTTCAAAGTTTAAAGAATAAAATAGAAGTTATTAAAACAATTTCAAATTAAAAGAATGAAATTCGCATTTTATTTTAAAGTGTTAAAAATTGAAGAAGGAAATTCGTGGTTTGTAAAAAATGGAAGTTTAAATATTTAAAAGATTACCATATGAAATATTTAACTTGTACATTTGAAAAGAGGCGAAATACTTTTAAGGAAACTTTTGGAAAAATTCGAATTATAGCAAATGAATGAAAATAAAGAAAAGAGGAAACTCTCCCGTGGAAATGGCGGAGGTCCCTGCACAGCTGGGAATGAAAGAAGACAAATTCAAGGCTCAAAAACCAGAAAATAGCAACAAACTACTGAGCTGTGTCGATTTGGAACTTGACCTAGAACGCAGCAAAAATATCATGGAGAATTCTTACGCCTGGCAAGCAAAACGTGGCTGTAGATTTCGTTTTTATTGCAAGTTGAAATATTCTTCGAATTGCTGGCTGAATAGAAGTCGAATCATCAAGGAAGAACATGACTAAGGGTTTGGATGAATGGCAAGTAACATTTTGACTGAGTAAACATTGAAATCTGTCAATATACATGCCCAGAAATGGGGAAACTGTTTTAACTGCGGCCTATAAATACTTCACAAACTTTCATTCAAAGGCACTTCGGATTTTCTCTTCATTGACGTTTTTAGGGAGCTTATACACTGCAAATTTTGAGAGCCAATATTGTGAGTCTGTGTTAGTTATCTATTTCAAGTGTTTCAGAGAGTGCTGAGTATTCTCATTTATAAATTACTGTGAGATAACAATAATATTCTTTATTTGGAGAATTTCTGAGAGAGGATACTGTTGGCTGAGATCAACAATAGAAGATTGCTAGTGGAGTATTACTGGAAAGGAGCTGATACAGGCATGTTACTGAATTAAAGTTTAAAACTTTAAGTTATTTTTCTTTACTATCTTGTATTTGCTGTCTGTGTTGAACTGAAAATAATGAATTGTTTTAGTAGTCATTTGTTGTTGATAATCTTTTAATGCATAATGGTCTAAAGGGATTTCATTTTATGCATGGGGAAAGATTTGGGAATGACAATGTAGCTAAAGGAGATAGCTTAAATGCAATTCGTTATATACATTTTACCTAAAGAAGATTTAATTGGAATTTGGGATTTTGAATAGAAGGAATTCAATGGGGTTAAGAATGATTTAGTAGAAAATTGGGGGTTTTGAAAAGAAAGGATTCTTTTTGATTATATGCATTAGTAGGAAATTATATGCATTGCACTACAAGACTGTCTTTTGTGTGTGTTGATTGATTGGTAGTAACAAATGGTTATGCAACTGTTTGAAGTTCTAAACTTGTATGATCTCCGTATATGGAGAATACGTAGAATATGTAATAAATTCTAGGAACGAAATGATGTTAAAACAAAGTGTAATCCTAGCTTGTGTTATTAGGTTAACATTAGGAAGCTCTCTCCTAGGATAAAGAATTCCAGAAACAGGAGATAGGATAGCAAACACTTGCTTAAAGATTCATTTCTAGTAAACTGTTTGAGGTAGGTAGTCTGGGGTAAACTAAACCCACTGAAGGACACGGCCTACGCATAGAGTAAGGTAGCCCGAAGGCAAATCGGCCCTGAGTAGTGTAAGTGATAGATGATTTATCAGTCGTTTACTGAATCAAACACTATGGCCATAGTAATGTAATGTACCTACATCCTCTTAGTTTAGGAAGATGATTACATTGTCAGTTCACAGTGATCCAAGACACATATACTAGGTTGGGATTGTAAGACACAAGAATCTAGTAATGTAGGACACGACACTATGCTCAGTTGGTTAACGGAATCGGTCACTCAACCAATCTCTTCGACGAAGGGAGGGCCATTCATTGAAAAATGAATGTGCGGGGGACCGCATTATTAGTCCGTGGTTGGCGGAAAAGCACCCGAGTGATATTTCTCCTCCACAACCTGACAACCGAAGAACCAAGATTTGCAAGGGAAGAACCTGGACCGTCTTACTTCTATTTGTGCAAAAGCTTTTAAAGCTGTGTATGTATTTCTTATACTCTTATACTCTGTTATTCATTGAAAAGTTAAAGTTATTTAAATTGGGAAAAGTTTTGAAATCATAGTTATATGTTGTACTTTATTTCGAAAAGAAAAGAAAAATTTTGTTATGCTGTTGTTTACTCGTTTACTATGGTTAGAAGTTGTAAAAGATAGAAATTTATTTTACGTAGATGTCGGGTCGTTACAAAAAAACTTCGCATGCAAACCCTAAAATCTGCTCCTGAAAGTGATACTTGCTACAAATAGAAAGTTGTCAGATCTAGCTCAAATTTTGAAGACAAGCAGTTTGACGTGCTCTGGATACAGTGTAATGGTTAGAATTTCAAAAGTTCTAAGAAAATGCCTTAAATTGAACACTTACTAAAAATAGTAAGTTATCAGAATTCAATGAAATTTTGTTGGGAACCTGCTGGAAGCTTACTGAATGTAGTGCCAAGCTTAGATTTCAATTCGCTCACTCGATTTGACTTCAAACTGACTAGAAGATTCAAAACCCTAATTCTTAGACTTAGCTAAATTTCAAGTGTAAGCTCAAAGACGGGCACATCCCCGGAAAGGCAGATAGCAAAAAGAGACAGAAAGAGAGAGAGAGAGACAAAACCAAAGCCAAAAGACCAAGAACGGAGAAAAAATTAGGGTGTCCCCAGTTTAAATGGGGTGATGTGTAAAAAGGTCACAACAATACCTCAACAACATGAGTGGAGCACTGGAGAAGCCGTAGACTCTGATGTAGGTGAAGGTAGGAAACTATATGAACCAATCTGCCCACTCCACCATTGTTGCCCTAGCAGTTGATGAAATGCATACGTGCAACTCATTATCCAAGTCTCGCACTGTATACGTCAAGAAAGCCTCGTTTACCCTCTTGTAATGATGTGATGACTCTATGAACTCCAGCTAAGTGTAGTAATTGTAGACGTACTGTACATTCAAAGACCCCACAGTGTTCAACCCTCTGAATTTTCCTTAGAAGGCCACTAGGTAGACAAGGTACCATGTGGAACTCATGAATTTGGAAGTATTCAGTTATTTGTTGATGGAGGCTATCACTGATTAAGGTTGACCAATCATAGAATTATGTCTTTTTCATGATATGAGGTATAACATAGAACATCCAAGGCTGGAATTTTGTAGCATCCTCTTGACCAGTGATCCGGTTGAGTAGGGTGATCATTATAGCAATTTCATCTTTGAATTCCCCTCGCCCGATGTTCTTTGGCAGTCTTATGTTTTTCTTTCATCCACTTTTGTGCAACTTTCTTGCTATATTTCTCCTTGTGCATGTCCCATACCCTTTCACATTCTTCCTTGGAGATAGTTACACTTTCAGGCCAAGGTGGTATTGAGAAGCATTTTTCAATCATGTCTGGCTTCAGGTTGCAAATCACTCTACCATCTGCCGACTGAATCTCCCGAGTCGTCGAATTATAATGCTTGATGCAAGCAATTACAAACTCCAAAATCTGCACTGAAATAGGAATGGATGTTATTGCAAGTAGTCTAGAGTGACCAAGGTGCCTGACTGCAATGTTGTTTGCATCTTCCAATGCTCACAAGTTCAATATTGGTTTTATATGGTGCAAGTCAGTCTCAATTGTTTTTATGAAGTCATGATATAGTGTTGATTTGGTCTTGAACTCGAGGGGAGTGCACTCCATACTGAAAACCTTGAAGATTGACTGTAAACTCACCTATATTCAGACAAGTATTGCACAACTTTCTAAATTTAGCTTGCTAGTTTTTCTTCTTTAAATGAACGAATTTTTTTCAAAAAATTTCTGAGATATGGGTTTTGTTCAAAATTTCGTTACAAAAAGACCCAAATCACCCGTTTTTGAAAATTTTGAGTGTAGATTGAAAAAGCAACAAACCCTAATTTCTTCAGATTTTCTTGAAAAAAGCTGGCACCTGGGTTTTGTTCAGAAGCACATTTTGGATGAACCTAGTTGATTAGATGTTGAAAACACTGAAGGCTGATTAAAAAAGAAGCAAACCTTAGAATTTGAAATTTTTCCTAAAAAAGTGTGATCTGGGTTTTGTTCAGAAGTATGTTTTAGAAGGACCCAGATGATCAAATCTCGAAAATTTGATGATTCCTTGGACATGCATGAAAAAACAGCTGCTACAACTTGAAAAATTTCTTCAAAAATTGTTTAGAATCATGAACTGAGATGACCCAGATCGCTAAAAATTGAAAATCTTGACCTCCTTCAAAGAATCTCTGGATGAGAAAAGTATGAAAAAGCAGGCTCCTTTGTGTGCTAGTCTGAAAATTATGAAGAAATTTGAAAAATCAGCAAGCTTTGGCTCTTGAATCTTGAAAAGAAAAATTCTTTATGTTTTCTCTTCTCTCCCTTGGACTCCACCTGCAAGAATTATGAAGAAATGGAAGGCAAAGACATCTTAAATAAGTTTTAGGCTTGATAAAATCTACTTTCTTTTGCTTTAAGTCCTTCAAACCCTATCCTAAGCTTGTGCATTGAACTTAGACATTTTTCTTCTTCATGAAATTTTGAAAATTTAAAAAATTCGGCTAAGGCATGACTTCTTGGGCGCCCTTCTTGGCTGGAGGCACCTATCTTCCTTGGACTTAGTCATTTTCTTGACAATTTCAACTTTTCCTTGACTTTGAAACCCCAGTTTGAATTTGATTTTTGGCCTCCAGATTGATCCTACAGATGAGCTGAATGGTTCATCACGAAGCTTGATCGAATCTAGCGAGATTGTTCTGGAGGAAACTTTGGCTAAAAACTTCATTTTGACCTTCAAATATCATGGGCACTCATCTCCTTTTAGGGCGCCCAACTTTCCCAATGTTAACCATTTTTAAGTTCGCCAAGTTTTGCTTGTTTCCCTTCAATCTTCTGATGACTTCTTGATTCCGAGAGCTAGATTGATTCGATTGACTGACTGTCAGATTCACTAGATAGCCTAACTGATTCTGAAGGGGGTCTCCTGGGAGCTGCATCTCCTGAAAGTTGAATTTTGGGGGTCAAAAGCTTGGGCGCCCCTGGCTAGCAGGGGCACCCAACTCCTCCAAAGTTAGTTTATTTTCTGTGTTTTTCACCTTTCTTTTGACTTTTTGTCATTTTGCTCATGTTTTTCCCTCTGTTCCGCCTTCGATATCTAATGACTGCCAACTCTAACGAATGTGCTAATGGTTTCATTAGAGAGCTGCTTCAAAATTGAAGAAGTCATGATGGAGGCTTCATCTACAAATTCATCCATTTAGGCCCTGAAAAGTTTGGGTGCCTATCTCCTTCTGGGGTGCCCAACTCCTCCAGTCTTAGCCATTTTGCTTGATTTTCATTCTTCAAACTTGAACCTTCATGTTATACCTTCAGCTTGATCTAGATTTGCTAGTGATAGACAAGTTTGATGATCTGACGAAGACATCCACTGTGAAGATGACAGAATCTTGAAGAGATTGAGCACATTTGCAAACCCTAATTGTTGGATTAGGTATTTCAAAAGGATGGGTGCCCCTGGCCACTTGGGGCACCCAGAGTTCCCAGACTTAGAATATTTTCTATTATTTTCATGGTTTGCTTTTTGTCTCTTGGTTGTGACCTCTCTATTTGACCTTGAATTATGGATGATAGGTTGATCTGATGACTGTGCTACCAGACTCACTGCAAAGCTGAGGAGATTCTGAGCAAGATTGTCTGGGAGCACAAACCCTAATTTCATCATTTGATGCCTTGAAAAGCTAGGCGCCTATCTCCTTCTAGGGCGTCCATGGATGGTAGAGTTAGTTTTTATTTTGCAATTTTCACCTTCCACCTTCGTTGGATGTGCTTGCCTTTTCCTTGCTCACTGGAGATGAAAAATTTTCTAAGGCATGGAGGTTTAGGCGCCTAGACTAAGCTGGGGCACCTAGAGTCTCCAGTGTTAAACAAAATTTTGCATTTTTTAACTTTCACGGCTTCCTTTCTCCATTTTTCGATCTACGTGCACGTCCATCATTTCTCATCTTTTGTTCAGTGCTTGAATGTTTGAATCTGACGCCTGGCAACTGACTGACCTCCATTATTGGAGCTCTTGAAATGCTTTTTGAAATTAAAAAAAAAGCAGAATAGACCCACTAGGGCAAAACTGATCGTTTTGTGATTTTGACTGCACCAGCCTGATGAGAAAGTATTTTTGACCAATCAAAATTAGTTTGAACCCTAACAGCTAGACTTTCTACTTTTAGAAAATTTTGCCAACATCCGTTTCGAAAGAAACCCAAAAAAAGTTATATTTTTAGAAAGTTTCAAAAAATAGCAATTTTCTTAAAAAGTAGGGCCGAAAAATCGAGATCTGGGTTTTGTAGACTTGGTCGGTTTGAGCAAACCCAGATCGTCAGATTTTGAAAATTTCAAGGTTTTGACCCTCATGTAAGACATGCAAAACCCCAATTTTGACCTTTTTTGACAGTTTTGACAAGACTTTTACTCATTTCTTCAAAATGCCTAAGTGTAGCAAAAATTTTAATTTGGGGTACAACAAGCCAATAGGGCAACATCTTTTACCTTTTAGTGCTGCCATCTTCACGAAGGTGTACCAAGATGACTCATGTCCTATAGAGGATTCTCGCCCACTTTCCTTTGCTTGTTTTCATCAAGCCCACCTATTGATGACTTAACAATTTTTGGACCAATAGTGCAAGGGAAAAGGTTTGTTAGTTCTGCAATTTTTCTCGTTGTGGCATGATGGCATGTGGATCCTGTTGATGTGATTTTCGTGATTGCACCACACAGAATGAAGTTGCCAATGACTACCCTATTCTCTCTTGATCAAAGTATTCCACACACTAAGATTGCAAGAAAGTTCATGCGTTCAACTCCAAGGTTCCTTTATGCAACGGATAGTCTCAGTTGGCTTGATGTGATTTGCTGGTATTTCAAGGGGACTTACGCAATTGTTCAACATCGGACAACAAACAGCAGATTAAAGGGTTTCACGTGGTTCGAATGATTTGGCAGGTAAGTGCAAGTTTCCTAACACTTACCAGAAATGAACTGAATTTAAATGTGTGTAGGGATAGCAGATGCTATAATTCTACTCTAAGGTGTGGGACATGGTGATCAATTCTCGCAAACTTCAACCGAGCTTTGCTTTGCCTCGCTTCGGACAGCTTCCACAAAACCGGTGCAATCTTTAGAGGAGTAATCAAAGGTATTCAAATCACGATTCAGCATGAAGACACCATCACAACGGCGCATGCCAACATATAAACCATAATCAAAGTTAAGTTCACAAAGTTCCAGTTGACCACGCAAGGCGAACCCACCGTCAACGAGCTCACTAGTGGTATGGATAAGCGAAGTTCAGTTCAAATCGAGCACCGTATTCCACAATTACTAAGTACTTGTATGAAATGAAATCTACTTTACTTTAAGCTATTTCAAGATTATACATGAATTGGAAGGACAAAGAAGCCTCACTAGCTACTCATAACAAAGAAGAGATCACCATCAATGAAAACTCTTTTATTATGAAAGTGTTCACAACAACTTCTTACAAAGTATTCAAAAGGAAGACTTTCCTTCCTTTTCAATCTAAGCTAAACTATCAAACTATGCTACCTTCTATTCTATCAATCTCTCTCTATTCCTTCTCTGCCATTCTAACTTCTAATCTAATGAGGTACAAATGAGGGGGGATGCCCCTTTATATAGCTGACCAAGTCCAGTGGACGGCTCAGATTACAATCAGATGGATGGCCCAAATTGTGCCACCTCAACCCTAACCCTAAAAAGAGGAGTGGAGTAATAAATGAACAATTAATGTCCACCATCCTCTTGAAGATTCTTGTCCATAGACACGTTCGCATTGTTCTTATTCCTCTTCTTGACTGCAAACTCGATGAGTTTGATCGTCACTGCTTCAACTCCTTGAATGGATATGGCGGGAACGTTCTCGATCTAACTTCAAGCCTACAACCTCTTTCTCCTGCTCGACGATGATTTTCCTCCTTGATGTTGTTCTTCAACTTTGAAGTACTTGATGGTGACCATTAACACCTGGGTTTCCATCTTTCCCTCCATCCTGAGCTTTGAAAACATTTCTTCTTTGCCGCTTGAGTTGGGCACATACTAGGTCTCAACACTTAGCTATTTATTCCAAGTACTCACTTCATCTCCCCAAGTCATCATGCTTTGGCCTCGGTGTTCACCCTGCAAAACAAGCAAGGAGAAGAGCATCATAACACTTCATAATATAAACTCACCTTACTTACCTGATTTTCATGCTTTAACTTCCAAGGTCTAAGTGATCTCCGAATCTGATAGCGTTCATCATTTTTCTCTAGCCAACTTTGCTTTCTTCATGTTTTCTCAACATCTATAGGCTGGGGCATATAACACCTGTGCATCATACTTCAATGCCTTAGACAAATTTCATCCTCCTCAAGGGCGTATTTAAGAGATGCATTTTTAAAATCATCTTTTGAAAGTGTTAACTTCAACTGCATCTTGTTGTGACCTTTTCACACATCGCCCCATCTAAAATGGGGACCCCTAAATTTTTGCTCCATTTTGGTCTTTTGGCTTTGCTTTTTGTCTTTCTCTCTCGTTCTGCTTCTGTTCCGCTTTCTGATTTTCTGGGGACGCTCCCGTCAGCAAGCTTGAACGTAAGGTTCGACCAGGTCTGAAATTAGGGTTTCACGTTTTTAGGACATATTGAGATCAAATTGAGTTGGTTTGTCAGCTTTTGAGCCTAGCAGAGTTATTACCATGTTTTCAGCAAGCATCCCCTAAATTTTCACTGAATTCTGCCATCTTTCTATTTTTAGTAAGTGTCAGTTTAGGGTTGATTTTCTTAAGATTTTCACATTTGGATAACTTCATTGTATTCCGAGCACTTCAGATTCACTTTTGACAAATTTTGAGCAGAAACTGACAACCTGCTATTTTTAGCAGTTCCGCCTTCGGAGGCAATTTTCAGGGCTTAAACGCAGAGTTTTTCAACGCATGTCCGGAGATTCCTTGTGGGTTTTTCGAGACCTTCGCAGTGATGTGACATGCAAAGTATGATGATGACTTTCAGCATTCGGCCTTCGGAGGCTGATATTAGGGTTTGCATGCAGACATTTTCAGCGCATGTCGGCATTTTCTTTCTGGGTTTTCCAAGAGCTTCGCGACAGTGTAACATGCAAATGGAGCTGACCACTTTTCAGAAACTTACTATTTTTAGCCAGTGCGTGCATGTTGAAGATTTTTCTGGGTTTTTCTGGGTTTTTCAAGATTTTTCGGGCAGTATGACATGCAAAATCATCCGGCAGCCGGTTGATCACTTTTCAGGCCGCTTTCTATTTTTAGCAGGTGTCACTTGGGCAGCAGCTCGACGCTTCGGAACTACAAACTGACTATCATGCAACTGAAACGAGGTCAAACGGAGCTCATCTGAGCAACATGCACAAAATTAGGGTTTCAAGCTTCAGTGCTAAAAATGAGGAGTCAGAGGTCAAAATGTTCAAAACTGAAGTACCCATCACGATCGGCATCCTTTCGAGAGTCTGCTGGCAAAATTTGAAGGCAATCAGAGTACCTGCTATTTTTAGTAGGTGTTCCAGGCGCAGGCTATAAATAGAAAGTTGATCTCGGCATCAGCATACACAGGAAAGTTCACCACCGAAGGGCACACTGTCCAGATTTCAAAGCAAACGGAGCTAAGGAAGCCTCAGAAGCCAACACTTACTACAAATAGTAAGTCACTTCAGCAGCAGCTATAATTGGCAGGTTGGCACCAAATCTCAGCGAGCACAGGTCAAACATGTGATGAGGGGGACACTGTCCAAATTTCAAAGCAAACAGAGCTACAGAGAATCAAGAATCAAGCAGTTGCTATTTTTAGCAAGTCAAGACCGGAAATTAGGGTTTCCTAAAATCAAGGGCGGAACCCGACAGTCACGCAGGAGCAGCATCCGATGGCGATCACCATGTTTTGGGCATTCAACACGCAGAGTTTGAAGACTTTCTGAGCAGTTTCTATTTTTAGCAGGTTGCTAAAAATAGCAGGTACAAACAGACATCAGGCGCTGACAGCACAAGCTAGTCAAAATTCAGAGCAAAGTGAAAATTGGGCTTTCAAGAGTCAGAATCCAGTCAACGGTGCGAAATTTCAGGAACTTTCTAAAAATAGAAAGTCAGGGCGAGTTAGGGTCGACCACGGAGAATCAACTCAAATCTGGCAACAGGCGTAAAATTTGCTAAAATGGATAAAATTTCGAGTCCAGTAATGAAACTCGCTTTCAAGAGGCGGAAAAATGGCTAAGTCTGGGAAACTTGAGCGTAGACAGGGTGAAATGCGCCCAAGATCATGGAAAGAGGTTGAAGATAGAATTTTTTTTTTTTTTCACTAAGTGTCGGAAATTGGACGGAGACCCCAGCAAATGCGCCCTTGGAGGTAACTTGAAATTTGGCTAAGGCAAAAAAAAATAAAAAAAAAATTAAAAGCTCAGGGGGTTATATGCGCCTCTTGACAAAAACTGAAAGTTGATGGTCTTAAATGCGCCTAAGTTGAAAATGGAAGCATCACCTATCAAATGCGCCCAAGTCTAAAATGAAACCTTGATAGGTGAAATGCGCCCAGTGTCAAACTGAAAGTTGCACCCACCATATGCGCCCCCTCTTGGAATTAAAAGTTGAATATGTGAAATGCGCCCCTGGGTGTTAGAAAAAAAAAAATTAAGTGTTGGAAATTGAACGTTGAGACCCCTATATGCGCCCATCACAAAAAAAAATGAATGTTGCACTAGCAAAATGCGCCTCAGTGCCAAAAGTGAAAGCTCCAGCATTGATATGCGCCTGGCATTAAAAGTGAAAGTTGGGCATGTCATTTGGGCCCCTCTCAAGAATAGAACCTCCTTGTGCTATTTGCGCCCTGAATGCTTGACTAGTGATTTGCGCCTCTACCTGGGAAATTACGAAATTTGACTAAGTTAAAATGAAAGCTTACTATGCCATATGCGCCTAGGCATAAACTGGAAGTCAGAGGTCTCAAAAGCGCCCCAAGTCTAAAGTGAGAGCTTGATAGGCAATATGCGCCTGGAGTCATTAAAATGAAAGTTGGATGATTGATATGCGCCCAGGGACAAATTAGAAGCTAGATGTATCAAGTGCGCCTATAGCCAAGTGAAATGTGATGAGTTAAAACGCGTCCCTAGCCAAAACTAGACGGAGACCCTTGCATTTGCGCCCAGAACATAAAGTGAAACCTCCCTATCTCAAACGTGCTCCTCTTACTGGAAGTTGATGGTCTAATATGCGCCAAGTGTTGAAACTGAAAGCAGGCTGGGTGATATGCGCCCATGAGTGAAATTGAAAGTTGGATGTACAAAGTGCGCCCAAGCTAAAAGTAAAAGGTGGAGGTCCCAAATGCGCCTAAGTTCAACACTCCAAATGCGCCTCTGAGCTTGTGAAGATCTGGAAATTCGCCTAAATATCAAAACTCGAACCTCCACCTCTCATGTGCGCCAATGGTCAAACTGAAAGCTTGATGGCTAAAATGCGCCCCCTGGAGTTTTGGAAATCGAAAGTTGATAGTATGAAAGGCGCCTTGGTTGGAGAAGGAGGACGTTGATAAAGGTTTAAATGATGAAATCTGAAGATGTTAAAGGCGCCCAGGCCAAAACTCAACGCTCACCTAGCTATTTGCGCCCAAGGTAAAAAAAAATTGAAAACTGAAAGCACCATAGTCTCAATGCGCCCCCTCACAAAAAAAAAACTGAAAGCTTACCTATCTAAATGCGCCCTGGATGATAAATGACACATTGGCGTGGGAATTAAAATTGGGAGTAGATTATGCTATATGCGCCTCATTTTTGCAGGAAACGGCTAAGTTGAAAGTTGATCATACAAAATGCGCCCCAAAGCATAAACTAAAAGCTCATCATCCAATATGCGCCTAGAGAGGAGGGGACATAACAAAAAAACGTCTAAGTCATTAAAAGTCGAAAGTGCCAACTATGATATGCGCTTGGAAGTTGCTTGCCTTCTATGCGCCTAGGTAAGAAATAAATTAAAAAGGCGTTCAAAATAAAAAAGGAAAACGATTCAACATTTCAAGCAATAATTTTTGGAATTATTAAAAGGCATCAAGAAGAAATAAATTAAAAGGGGCGTTTAAATTTTTCAAAAAAGCAAGCAAATTAAAAGGCGTTTGAAGTAAAAAGAAAATCAAGTGGAGATTAAAATTTTAAATTTTTTGACTTCAAAGGCACTTGAAATTTTCTCAGCACGATTAAATCGAAAGGCATTTGGAAGAAATTAAAATTTCTCTTAGCAAGACGGAGAAATTTAATTTAATTTAATTAATTAATTATTTTCCTAAGTCTAATGTTAAATTCCCCCTTCGATTTTGACCCATGCAATTTTAAAATTTCGGACGATTTAACAAGGGGAATTTGTTTTGGAAGTTAATTACGGACGGAAAATAAAATTATGCCTAGCCAGTTTCGGCAATTGATATCAAATTTTTAAAATGCGTTGAAAAAATAAATTAAAACTGGCAATTAAATTAAAATTTTAATTAATTAAAAGTGCCATTTTAAAATGCAGTCGAGATAACTTCAAATCGATGTAAAAATGATTTTCTCGAAATCACTAGAGGTAACTGGCAGTCGGGAGGGAATTTTAAATTTAAATCGAGGAAAGAATCTCCCCGAATAGCAAATTGTCATAATAACTGCCAGACGACGGAATATTCCCTTTTAATTTTAGCAAACGCGTCAGTCATGATGAAGGGAATAAAAGGCATCTGCTAAAATTAGCGCCAGCCTTTTGCTATAAAACTTCGAAGATTTTCATTATCGTCTCACAAGATTCGAAGTTGAGATTTATGCTGGCAAATTGAGTTGTGAGATTTAATTCGAGAAGTTGCTGAAAGTTCGATTTTTGAAGTTTGAGATTGAAGTTGCTGAAAGTTCGATTGTTGGAGTTGCTGAGATTCGAGATTGCAAGTTGCGAAGTGCTTCGAAGTAAAAGGGTTTAGCATTTTCTTTTTCTTCACGTTATCGAGGTATGTCTTCGAAGTTGCTGAAGCTTTTTATTTTGCTGAAAGTCGAATATGCTTTGAAGTTAAAAGTTGAAATGCTGAAATCGTTTATTTATGCTGAGAGTTCAAATGCTGAGATTGTTTGAATGCGAAGTTGTTTGAACTTTAAATTTTCTGAAATTGCTGAATGTTCGAATCGAATTGAATTTAAATTGTAAAGCCTTCAAAATTGCTGTTTTATAATTTTCGAAGTGCTGATTTTCGATTACTTTTCGAAGTTGCTGTTGTATAACTTCGAAAAGCTGATTTCAATTTGTCGAAGCTTGCTGATTTTAACTTGTCCGCTTAAAACTTCTCGGATTTATTTTCTTCGAAGTTGCTGATGTATAACTGTCGAAGAGTTGATTTCTGACTTGGTAATTTATAATTCGATGGCTTGCTGATTTTAAATTCGAAATTGCTGATTTTAAATATTGCTGAAACTTAACACGCTTTTTCGAAGTTGAAATTGATAGAGTAAATTTCTCGTGAGAAGTTAAGTTATTTATTCTGGCTGCGAGTTGCTGGAGGTTGAAGTTTTAATCTTGAGAAGTCAAAGTTGGCTGCTAACGCTACTAACTTGTATTTATTTTTGCAGCCAACTCAACCGCCAGCCGCCTCACGTGATTGTTGTTTTTAAAAGTTGGAGTAATATTCGCTTTTGTTTTGCAGATGGCTGACGCTGCTGGAACTAGCAAGGCCGGAACTAAGGCTGCAAACAATGAAGCTAACGCCTCCAGGCAGGCGATCATCAAGGGCCTAAAGAAGTCCTTCATCCCAGAGTCAAAGATCATCTCGAAGTATGGCAATTTGACGGACACCAACCTCGGGTCCTTCAACCTCGAGACGTTCATACGCCGAATGTACGGGCAAGGTGGCAACCTTCCAACAGAGGCATCACAGAATATTGTGAAGAGTGGGTTGTACAATGCAGCAGGCTTCCAACCGGCAGTTCGATGTCCCGAGTTGATTCTTGAGTGCGCCAACTTCTATAATTCTGAGGATCGAACTATCACCTCTCCTGATGGTTTGATCATGGCTAATCTCGCTCCAGATGCGATTGGCGAGGCATTTGGAATCCTCGCTACAGACAACATGATGTATAAGTCCAAGGCCAAGGCGGATAAGATGTACGCCACAACCTTCGAGAAGTGCATGAAGAGAATAAACACCACATGGATGCGCAAGCCAAAGCCACCGGCTGCTAGGCTACCAAAGCAAATAATATCAGAGGAGCTGAAGCAAGAGTATTGCGACACCATTATGTTGCTCAGCAGAATCAATGGTAGCCCGCAGTCTTTCATATTCGAGCCATGGATGTTCTTTTACATCAGTGTGGTGCTCGAAGGGGACGAGCAAGTGAACTGGGCGAAGATGATAAGTGACAACATCGATGAGCAGTTCCGGAACCTCAGAAGAACAAAGACATTTTATATGAGCTCATACGTCATCTATATGTTGGCTCGAATGACCAAGTACAGGGGATTGGCGTACCAGGAGCCAATTGGCTGCGGCTACAATCAGTTTAAGATCCACCAGTCGTGCAGACAATTGCATCTTACTCACACTGGTGACTTTCAAAGAGTGAATGACGCCTTTACCATGTACATCACGAGAACACTTCAGCAAAGGCTACAGCAGAGGATCTCCGAGGAGGCACAGGCGTTGATCGAAGAATACGGGTGTTGGTTCATCCAATTCCCAAAATTTACCTACTTGAGGTTGCCAGGGTACGATTCGTATGTGTACAAGCTACCGAGGTACCCCACTAACAGGATGATCCTACTTGAGTTGTCTAGGCAGTTGGTGGCCTACGACAAGATTATAAGGCGTAAGAAGAAGGGAGGTCTTCATTTTCCCATTGTGTTGGGAAATTCACTCGAGGAGTGCCCGACTTTGCAAGCAGCCAAAGAGGCTGAGAATGAGCTAAAGTTCTACAAGCTGACTCTTCATACGAGCCGACAGAATTTTGATCCTAAGGGGATGATTGGAACAGTACAAGGAGAAGAATTTAAACACAAGGCTCACCTGGAGGACTTTTGGGCAAATGCTGGAAGCGAGGACGAAATCAGAAAAAGGACGTTTTCAAGGCTGCCCCTAAAGCTAATCAGGGAGTGTGAGGTGATTAAGGTGCCGGATCAACTGGAGGAAGATACTAGGGTCACCCATCCAGATTTTGAAGCAGTGAAGAACACGCCAATACCACCTATAGATTGGGCCGAGCCGGAGATTGTGGATCTAGACACCTTGTCTATCCCAGTCATGACATTCACTAGAGCTTGGGTGGATGAGCGTGTCAACAGATTAAGGAGGTCAGTCGCTCTCACATATGACCTCATGGGTGATGGAAGGCCACCGGTGGTAGCAAAAAGGAAGAAGCAGCTCACACGAGGTCCGGAACCAAAAAGAAGAGAGCCCGTTCAGCCAGAACCTCAGGGATCGGAAGACACGTCCTCAACTCAATTGGTGTCTCACGCTTCCAGTGTACGTGAAGTGTCATTATTTGCTAGTCAGAGAGCTAAAAGAAATGAAGAGCTGGAGGATGGAGAAATTAACCAGCCAATGCCCAAGGAGGTAGATACTCAAAGTGTGAATGATCCCGAGGCTGCCAGTAAGCGAGATGAAGGGGAAGACACGGACATGGACACCCACTTCGATTATTCTTTCGGAGAGGAAGATGCTGGGACACATGAAGGAAGTGATCAAGAGGTCGAGATAATTGAGCCTCCAACAGATATTGCTCGGGAGGAAGTTCGAGAAGTAGAAGCAACTGAGGAGCAGCCTCTGATTGTTTATGATATTCAGCGAAATTGGCTTTCACAGGCGATCCGAAGGGACCAGGATGATGACGCCAACCTAGCAATTGAAATGGAAGAACTCTTGAATAGAACAAGCAAGTCGCCAAAGCGGAAGAGGGCGAGAAAATATACAAGGATAGAAACCAATGAGGCAGGTTCCCGTAGCCTTCACATCGCTGCCCCAAGAGAAGATCACGACTTGAGTGATGCGATGCCAGAGAAATACACAATCACCACTGTTGAGTTGGGACGCCCTTCAGGGGCACAAGTGGTGGAAGAGGCTGAAAGCTCATTTCAAGCATTAAAAGATAGGCTGGTAAAGAAAGAAGGAAAATATAAGAGGTTGAAGAAAGAGCACAGAGCATTGGTTGAGTATGTGCAAAATCTCGCACATCCTGTTGCTCAAGGTAATCCAGCAGCAGAGCTTCCACCAGAGGTGCCACGTGAGCCGATCAGCGGCTTGGAAGAAGTGAAGAGGGCTGTGCGAGAAGGGGATAAGTGGGTGAATGGTGTCCGCGTTGAGGCAGAAAAGTTCATGGCAGATCTCGCCTCAGCATTCCAAAACGCTTCCGGTATTCTTTCACGTTTAGATGATATTGAGCAGACTTGGGGAGATACCCACATCTTCCAAGACAATACTATCCCACGTCTGGCTGTTTTGATGCGTGTTCCCACGCAAACTCTGGTGAATGAAGGGGTAATTCAGGCTGGTGACAGATATGACTTCCGTGGATGGCATTCAGCAGCGTTCACAGGGAAGGGTTTCTTTGATACTGCAGCAATAGAGTCTTCCAGGATCAGAAAGGCCATGAGGAATATTCGTGAGAGTATTCTCAACACTTTGGAGTCGGTATTTGCAAAAAGGCTCGCACATGAAGAGGTAGATGCAGAAGGATTAAGGGCAAGATTGCAGCCATTCTTCTCTGAGATGAGGACATTTTCCCAGCTAGATTTTGAAAACATCTCCACGTTTTCAACAATCATTCAGAGCACGCAGGATTCCATCGAGACTTGGGGAAAATCTTGCGAGAAGCATGAGCAGATGGTGTCCATCTTGGAGTATCAGTTGAATCTCACTCCATCAATTTCAGAAGAAGAGGTCGACGCAGTGTTGGCAAGATTCATAGCGTACGCGGTCAGAGAGAAGAGCAAAGGAATCCGGGTCATGGACGAGAATCTTCTAGAAGGTTAGTGGGCATTAATTGCTCATACTGGTCAAAGGAGGAATCTGCTATTTTTAGGAGCATTTATGACGCCACTCCACCTTCTGGCGGTTTTTAGGGCAAACTCGTCTAGGGCTGAGGTGGCTCAATCTGAGCCCTCCGTTGTAATTTGATCTGGGCCGTCGATTCAAACAGGCCAGCTATATAAGGGGGAGTCCCCCTCATTTGTACTCTAGTAGTCATAGAATCAGAGAATAGAGAGCAATTGTTGAAGCAGAATAGAGAGTAGAAGCTTTTAAGTTAGAGTAGTTTTTCATTTGCATTGTTGAAAGAAGGGGAATTCTCCCTTAGAGAATTTTGTAAGAGATTGTCACAAAAGACTATTCTTAATAAAGCTTTTCATTGATGGTGAATTTCAACTTTGTTTCGAATAGTTCGTGAGGTTTCTTATTCCTTTGACTTCAATTAGGAAGCTTAATTTCATGCTTGTAGTTAGATATGGATGTTTATGCTTAATATAAGTGAATTTCTTTTATCCATACCACTAACGTTCTTGCTGATGGTAAGTTCGTCTTGTGTGGTCAACTGGACTTTCAGTACTTAACTTCAATCAAGATTCATGAGTAGTTATGCATCGTTGTGATGGTAGTTGCTCTATTGAATCGTGATTTGAACATCATTTCCACCCTTTGAAGATTGCACTTACCTTGTTGACGCTGTCCAATAGGAGGCTAAACAATGTTTGTCGAGATTCATTTAGGTTGAACGTAATATCCATTTGCATTTAGATTAGAAGTTAGATTTTAGAAATCTCTGCAACCATTCAATTCTGCATAATCCTGGTTAGTTTTAGGAAACTTGCACGCTAAAGCTAAATCATTCACAAAAAAAATCCCCTTCAAAAGCACACATTGGTTGTCACTACACGTCTTGTGAACAACTACGTAAGTCCCCTCGTGAGTACACAGCATACACACATCAACCAAACTGAGCCTCTTCGCATTTAAAGAACCTTGGAGTTGAAGGCGTGATCTCACTCGCAATCTTAGCACGTCGAATACTTTGTTCAAGAGAGAATAGGGGATCCATTTGGAAACTTTGTTCTACCTGGTTGGTGAGGTCACAAAAATCACATCAACACATCTTCTTCAAGAAATTTATTTCACCAGCTGAGGTGTTGACAACTTTGATTTTATTCATCTTTGGCTCAAGAAGACTATCTTCACGAAGAATTTGAGCAAATTCACCTAGGCAATCAACTTCAAATTCATCATCCAAGGTATTTTATCTTCAAAAACATCATTTATTCCTTGCCTTAATAAAATTTTAAATTTCCCCCTTAGAAAATTCATCAATCAGGTGTTCATGAAAAATCTCCATCTTGAAGGCCTTGGCAAAGTGTGGAAGCCTTTAAAATCACTTCCTTGTCGAAGACGTTCGATACCCAGAAGAAAATTCCCTTCAGAAAGCATCAAATCCGTGGGTCTACAAACGAAGGGGTATGTTTAATTTTTTGAATTTTAACCTTAGAAAAATATTCTATTCAAAATTTATTCTTCATTCCTCATCTCTGGGCGTATTTTCTTGCTTGGCCTTGAAAATCTTCTTCGATCTTATGGAGCTGGAGTATTCTGACTCATCAACTGCCAATTTTATCCATGTCTCAAAAAAATTTCATCACCTTACAAGCTTGGGCGTATTTTCTCTAGAGGTGAAATTTTAATACTTAGAAAATTTTTGACATCTCATCACCAGCATGGGCGCATATAGGGGGTCAAGGAGGAAATTTTGCATTTTGCTTTAAATATTTCTCTCCATTCATCCTTCTCCAATCATGGCGCATATAGCATATCAAGGTGGAATTTTCACTTAGCACGCCTTAGCTACTTTTACTCTACCCACCTTCGCCTTGCACTTTGGGCGCATTTAGCATGTTTAGAAGGATTTACCCACACCTTGGTAACCTTTTTCATCCATCTTCACCTTGCACTTTGGCCGCATTTTGCATGTGGTGAAGGAACTTTGACTTCAACACCCTTTTGACTTGCCTTGACTCCACTTCTAGCATGGGCGCATTTTGAGGGTGGTGAAGGATTTAACTTTTTCCTTAGACAATTTTCTCACCCTCTTTCTCTTCTTGGGTGCATTTAGGAGTATCAGGAGGATAAACTTCAACACTTAGAAACTTTTTCATCCTATTTCTCCTTGAGGGCGCATTTTGAGGGTGGAGGAGGATGTTTTCATGCCTTAGAAACTTTTTTCCATCCCCTAGCAACTTGAAGATGGGCGCATTTAGGGGTAGGAGGTGGAATTAACTCCAACTTAGAAATTTTTTCCTTCACATGCTGGAGATGAGGGCGCATTTAGAGACCCCTGCAGGACTTTACACTTAGAAATTTTCTATGGCTTCAAGGAAAGTTGGCCGCATTTAGGGGGTGGTGAAGGATATTTTCAACGCTTACAATTTCTCTATGGCTTCAAGGCAAGTTGAGCGCATTTTGGGGTAGGAGGTAGAATTAAATCCAGAATTAGAAATTTTATCATCTTCACTTCCTTCCTTGGGCGCATTTAGGGGGTCCAGGTGGATGAACTTTAGACTTGGAAAATTTTCAACCTTCACCAGCTATGGGCGCATTTCAGGGGTCAAGCAGGATGTTCTTCAGACTTAGGCGTTTTTCATTCCTTCTGCCAGCTCACTCTTGATTTACTATATTTAGTAAGTATTTTGATTTTCAATTTTTCACCCTTCTAAAGCTTGGATTGATCTGGAATTTTAAGCACAGGACCTTCATGACCTAAGTGATCTGTTCACACTGCCATCTCGAGCTGACTTGCTATTTATAGCATGTTTCTGAAGGTGTTTTACTATTTATAGTAACTACTCAGTTTCATGATTTCCCCCACTCCGTTTGACTTGAAATTTGAATGGCGTGACCCTCATCGGTAGACTTGCCCGTTCACACTGGCACCTATTGCTGACTTACTATTTATAGTATGTTTCTGAAGGGGCTTACTATAAATAGTAAGTGCTCTAATTGCCTTCAAATTTTACCAGTGGATAGCTTGAAAGATACTGATCGCAGTGGGATACACCGGTTTTCAAAAATTCTGGCATTTGACCCCTCATTTTGGGTCCCGAAGCTGGAAACCCTAATTTGACTTGCATGTTGATCAAATGACCTCCATTTGACTCCGTTTCTGTTGCACTTCGCCCTGTTTGTGATACTGATGTGTCAGGTAGCTGCCGGAATGGACTTGCTAAAAATAGCAAGTCTCTGAAAAGTGATCATCTCGCCTTGCATGTCACATCACTACGTAGCTCTTGAAAAACCCATAAAGAATAACCTGGCATGTGTTGAAAAGCCCTGCATGCAAACCCTAAAAAGAGCCTCTGAAGATGGCTCCTGAAAAAGTCTTGATCCTGGTTTGCATGTTATACCACTGAGAAGCTTTCGAAAAACCCACAAAGAATGTCCAAACATGCGTAGAAAATTTCAACATGCAAACCCTAAAAATAGCCTCCGAAGGCTGAGTTATGAAAGTTATCATCTCTCTTTGCATGCTATATCACTACGTAGGTTTCAGAAAACCCAGAAGTAATCTCCAGACATGCACTGAAAAACTTTGCATATGAACCCTAAAAACAACTCCTGAAGGTGAACTTGCTAAAAATAGAAAGTTGTCAGTTCTGGCTCAAATTTTGCTAACGAGTAGTTTGATGTGCTCTGGATGCAGTGTAACGATAGGAACTTCAAGAGTGCTGAGAGAACGCCCCGAATTGAACACTTACTAAAAATAGTAAGTTGTCGGAATTCACTGAAATTTTGTTGGGGACTTGCTGGAAGCATGCTGACTGCAATGCCAAACTCAAATTCCAATTTACTTACTCCATTTGACTTCAAACTGGCCAAAAGATAGCAAACCCTAATTCTCAGACTTAGCCAAAATTTCACATTTAAGCTCAAAGACGGGCACATCCCTGAAAAGGCAGACAGCAGAAAGAGAGACAGAGAGAGAGACAAAACCAAAGCCAAAAGACAAGGAATAGAGCAAAAATTAGGGGGTCCCCATTTTGAATGGGGTGATGTGTGAAAAGGTCACAACATCTAGCATCCCCATGGGAAAGTGTTTAAAAACACTTTAAGAAATGAACCTTAGCTAGTCTTTCTCGAACCATCATACGGAAAGGATACTTCCTCAAAAGGGGAGAAGAATCTGATATTGAATCAAAACACCTTCATCCAAGATCTTGTGAGTGTGTGCATATTTGTTCCATCTCTAAACCATCTTGACTTCCACAATCAGCCACGACAAATTATATAAGTGTCTTAACTTCAAAAGCATCCTGGACATTGTCTCGCTGCCAGTCAGACGTCCATAGCCCCGACGAGGTTGTCGCTACAATTCTCACGAATATTGCTCCACTTCCAGCCGGGCATCCATAGCCTCGGTGGAGTTACTCGTGTGTTCCCAAACCAATATTTCATAATATTTTTCATTTTTTATTTATTTCTTTTATCCTTTTCTCAGATATTTCTTTTTAGCACATTTTCTTTTTCTTTTGATTCTCCATCAATTCCTCAATTGGTTGGTAGGCAATGAAGCCTCCAATGGGTTTGAGAATTGTAGTGGCGCTGAAGCAAGATGTAAGATTTTCACTTGCCATAAACTTTCCCAAGAAACCAAAAAGACTCAGAGTGGAGATAGGTAGGGCATTTAAGATCTTTAGACTCATGTGTTAAGACACAATAATGGGTTAACCTCCCGAGACGAGCTTATTCTCAAACTGGATGATGACAAGAGGAAAACAGCCTTGGCTTTTCAAAATTTGCACAAGTTCCAGTGGAAAGAAACCACGTGAAAATAAAACCATCATCACCCCCTTCGCAACGGGAAAACCCAAAAAATCCTTGCCCACTCCAAACCAAAACCACTTTAGTGGACAACTCAAGGGATGAAAACACCAAACCAAAAACCCAGAGGGTAACAAACCAAAAACCAAAACGGAACAAACCAAAAAGAAAATGAGAAAGCAAAACCTAATCTAACTAAGTTATAAAGTAGGTCCCAGGAGGGAACCTAGGATTGGAAATAACGCTTGAGGAATTTCCCATTGACGGGCAATGGGATATCCTCTCATGTTTGTGTCTGTAAAATGCATTATCTCCCAGGATCTCAGAAGCTTGACAAGGGCCCAACCACAATTTGTCGATCCGTCTGTTCATAACCCCTTGATGCTTGGCCAAACTTTCCAAAGCTTCATCCCTTTTCTCCTCCTAGTGCATCAACTAGGACAATCTAGTTTGAACCCGGCCTTCTCTCTTATTGACTTCTCCACATTCTTCCTCTAAAGTGACTTGTTGAATCATCTTTGGGACTTGCTCCGAGGAGATGTTACTCATGGCACCTGTACTCTCTGAATGGAAAACTTCGTGAATTCTATATGAATTGGGTAACGACAAGTCTTCGATGGAGGCATCTTCTGTCTCTTGCTTTACACCTTTTAATACAGAATCTCTGAACATCCCTTCATTCTCATTCCCACTTGAATTGTTTTCAATCAATACTTCGGTGGAGGCAGGCATATCTTCTAAAAAATTTTCTCCATTCGAGCTCTGCAACATGAGGACTTCTTGCTTAACGGGTTTATATGAACCCAAATCAGTTTCTACGAATAAAATTTCACTGTTTTCACCACACTTTGTGATCATTAATCTGAGTCGCGGTGTACTTTCAATTTTTATCTGATTTGGAATGCCTCACCAAGGCAACCACATGTGGGAGAAGTCAGTCGCGATGTATCCATTCAACTTCCTTGACCAGTCCCTGCTCAATAGCATGCCATAACCATCAGGTATATCCACAACTGATATGTGAATGCGACTCTGAATTCTGGGATCCGCTGCCAGCTGCATATGGATATTATTCAACTCTCCTACAACTGGAACCTCAGTCTTATCCAATTGAGTCACCTTCTTGTTGGTCTGGAGCGGAATTAAACCCAACGTCTAACATACTTTTAAAGGCATGACATTACTTGATGCACCGGAATCTATCAAACAATTGTGCAGTAGCTTTCCAAAAATCCTAACTGAAACAAGAAATGGGGCTGGCTCATCCTTCCGCTGATAAAATACTACTGGCTTTTTCCTTTCATCTGCTAAAGCATTCTTCTTTTCATCTTTCATATTCAATTGAGATTGATTATCTGGGACAACCTATTTTAGATTCTTCTTTTGTTCTGTGAGAATATCTGGCTGAGCTCTCTCCTTAATCTCCACCTCTGGCTTCTTAGAAGTGTTTGAAGAACCTTGTACCATACCTACAAAGTTTTGAGGTTGCTGCGGAGCCTCCCAAGTGTTAAATGGCGTGTAAGGGACCTCTTCTACCACATTCATGTCCTGTGCGGGACGAGACTGGGTGACAACAGGAGGATTTCTTGGTGCACTGGTTGCTTCTTGGGACGTACTTCTCATAACAGGCATTTCATTCAAACATCTTAGAATGGTCTCCCTTCTGAAATCTTCATTAGCTCATGTAGGGGAAGACTAAATTTCACCCTTCTGAATTCTTCTAGTACATAAGAGCTAAATGTTTTCACATCTTCTCTAGGAAGACTCTCCTTTTGTTCTCGCTCAACTTGATGAATGGGTTGCTGAGTAGCTTGTTGTCCACTTCCGCCTTGTGTTGCATTATGTCGTCTGTACTCTAGAGAATCACTTGGTAAACTTGGATTATTGCTTGCATTGGGATGCAGCGGAGTTGTAAATTATTTGGAGGTACTGATGATGTCAGAGGTTCGTGCTGTTGGTGGTAATTCCTCTGATATACTTTAGGGGCTCCTCCACCAGTTGATTGGAAGGCTTGTACCTCTCTTACTCCTACTAAAACGCTATTGTTGAGAGGGGGAAAAATATAACCATCTCTATGAAGAGACTTTTCTGGTGATGCATATGTGGCGTGAACTTCTGACGGTATTTGAAACCCTGGCATCCCCACAGGACCGTTCGCTGAAGCTGATGGAAACTTGTGATCAAATGGTGGGGGCGTGTAACTCTGAAACTCAGGCGGGAAATTGCAATCTTCTATTATCAACGCCTAATCATATATGGGTGCCAGGACTAATTCATATCCTGTAATTGGAGGGTTCTCTATGGCCTCTGCATTCCTTGCTTCAGTCTTGAGAATACCAGCCACAACTTGGAATTCGTGACACTAAAGCTCAGAGTGTTGGTTCGTGTTATGTAACCTACACCATCCTAATGAGGCAGTTTCGGCCATATAAACTCTATCTGTAGGACGGTTTTCAAGAGGTGGTGGATTGTCCAATGGTGACGGAACACCTCCGTTGTTGGGCCCTGTATTCCAGGACCTCTTTTGAAATCCTTGATTGTTATTTCTATACCCATGACTTTTTTCATGAATGTATCCTTGATGGGTATCTTGATGACTTTGAGGATTATTTTGATATCCTCGGTTAGCACCTTGGTGTGCCTAATAATTTCGTTGCATAGTTTGTGTCTGATTAGTTTAATTTCTGAGGTAAGTCACCTCAGTTGACAACCTCTTCACTTGTTCTATTAAATCTTTTATTTCATCTTTCTCCTCTTGAGTTTTCACTGGGGACACTGTGTTTTGGAGATAAACAGGCTGCGTTGCTTGAGTCTGGGACAAAGGCATCCTAGGATGGAGAACTAACTGACTTGACGATGCTTGCACTTGATAGGCTAGTTGTGGAATTGCATTTAGCGTCGGAACTTGTTGATTCCATGTTGAGCCGAGTGTTGGTACTTGATTGTTTGTTGTGACCAAGCCAGTATATAGTGAGGGTCCAATTATATTTGTCCTAAACCTTGACTTACTTCAATACTTTTAGCGTAAGCTTGATTCATGTTTTCTGGAGTGGGGTGAGATTTCACAAACATTGCAGTCAAAGGATCAAGTGCTGAATAATAGTTTTCTCGAGCATCAGCAACAACATAAGGAGCACGTAACCTTGTGAGGGACTTTTGGAACCTGTTGTTGAATGCATGGATGGGCTCTTTGTCCTGTCTTCCCACTTCTACAAAATGACGATAAAGCTCTACAGGGGTGATTGGTATACCAAACTTTTCAATGAAGGCTTCCTTAATCTGCTCCCATGATCTTATAGACCCCACTAGTAGGTGAATGAACCAAAAATGAGCCTCTTCTCCCAAAGAATGTGGAAATAGGCGGCAAGCCACATCTGCATACCCAATCTGCCTATTGCGTAGGTGACCTTCAAACATCTTGATATGGTCCTCGGTCGTGCAGTTAACATCATTGACAATGAACTTGGTACAAAAAATTTCAAGATTTTTTGGCATGTCATGGTAATCAGGAAACTCTAGTGGAGACGGGTTGGTAACCAACAATGTAGCACCATTTGGAGCCGGTTGACCTCCTGATTGAGCCATTGCTTGAACTAGTTGTCGCCGTTGATAAACAATAACTTGGGTTGGCTATTGTACAGTAGCCTGAACTTGTCTCGGTTGAGCAAACCTCAAAGCACTAGGTGGATTTTTGAATAAGCTTGAAATTTCTTCTCCGCTTTCTTCGCTTGACTGAACCTCTTTGTTTGATGAAACTGCTTCGCTTGATATAACTTCTTTGTTTGATCGGGCTTCTTTCTCCTTCCTTGATCTCATAGGTAGCTCTAATTTCACAAAATCTTTAAATGAACTGGGCGTAGACCTCAAGATTCTCTTAAGCTTGTCTAGCGAAAACGAACTGATTATTAGTTCCCTTATTTTAGTTCATAAATTTATTATGGCCTTATGTTATATTAGAGTGAAAAGTAAATTTATGGTTTATTTCTATTAGAAAGTGTATTCAAATATGTGGGTCATTGGAAAAGCAAATTTGTGTCATAAGAAAGCCATTGGAGTTGCAAAGAATATTGTTGTAGGAGTTACGAAGAATAGATGAGGGAAATATAAAACATCTTAGGTATCATAAGGAATTAGAAATAAATGAGGGAGTTAGAAAACCTCTTACATGTCATAGAGAGTGACAAAACAATTTGAGGTAATTAGAAATTAGCTTAGGTGTAGAAAGGGGTTAAAGGAATTTGGCTATAATCAAGCAATTACAAACATCTATTATATTGCATGGAAAAGAAGTCATAAAAAGGCTTTAAGCCTAGGAAGAAAAAAATTCCTTTAAGATCTTGTGATGGTTGTGTGTGGATTGTTAAGGGAGACTAGTCCTTGGCCAAGTGTAGTGGTCATGCTACCCGTGGAGGTAATTTAGCTTGAATTGGTGACCATAAGTTTAGCTCCTATAGAGCATTATCTTTAGATAACATAGACAACAGCACTAGAAGCCAACTATGGAAGTCCAAGAATCACCCTTAGATTACCATATAAGATGTCACTTTGGGGATTCAAACTTAGGTCTCCACAATGAGAACCCGGCGATTTAACCAATTGAGCTCAACCCCTTTGACTAATCTAACTTTATACAATAGCATTGCCTATATATGATAATAATCTAATATGTAGTGCAACATTATCTTGAGGATAAATGTCGGCTTTGGTTTAATAGACCATCTTTATTGATATATTTTATATTTATAAACAATACATTTCTTTCTTTTGTCTATTATGAATGATTTCAAAAAAGAATATAAGAAACATTCAATTGGCTTCTCTTACCCCAAGACATATTTTTGTGATTATTTGATCAAAAGTTAATCAACACATGTTAACAAATTATAAAATTGGACTATGGATTAAAAATTATGTATTCTTGCACCTAAAGAAATATACTACAATCTATTAGTCAAGCTCCAAGGATAACACTAATGAGGCCAATCGCATGCATTAGATTACTAAGTTTCTTATTAGTTATTGTGGTCATTCAAAATAGGCCAATTTTCAAGAGGTAAATTGTAAGAGACCAGGTGTCTCTCAACCCGAACACTGCCCAATAATACTGAGTTTTTTTGTTTGTTTTGTGTATTTTTATTTTTTGGTTGTTTTTTGCAATAAAAGGGCAAATTGTGATTTTGCAAAGAAATGACTGGAAAAATAATATAAAATACCAGATGCATAAAAGTTACATAATATAGATCAAATCTCGATGCCAGATAGTTTATTAATCATTTTGAATGATTACAACTGCGATTACTCAACATGCAAAGGGAAAAGACAAAAACATTTATTGTGAAAACCTGGTTATTGCAGCTGCCATAAAATGATGAAGGAAGGTACGACCAGCTTCAAAACTGATGTCTCCAGCCTCAGAAACGATGCTAAAGACTCCAGTGATCTAGGCACCCACACTAAAGAAACTGGAAGACCAAAAAGCAAGGCGTATTCTCCAGTAAAGAAAGTACGGCCTTTGCTGCTGCAAATGAACGGCCCAACTAGCAGCATTAAATAAAGTACGGTCCTTGAAGAATGTGCCAAAACATAGGAACAAGAATGAATAAATCGCCTTATTGCTTAGATGAATGATCTCTGTGAAACCCTTGTCTGAATCCACCTCAGTAAGCTCGAATGCAACCTCTGGATGAAGTTACCCTGTTGACAATCTTCAACTGATATTTCACAGTCTCAGTATGTCAGATTCTGAAGAGGGAACGTTCTTCAAAACCTGTTGATCTACAGAAACCCTGGTTTCTCAAACCCCAATGCTCTCAGAGAGAAATGATCACAAATTCGAATAATCAACATAATGAGTTCGATTTTCCCTTGAGGAAATAAATAGCCTCTCTCAAAAAGTCGACCCTTCTCAAAAATCAGCTTAATAACATTTAATAATATAACTTCGCCTCTTTTTGACTTAGGCAATAATATTAAAACAATGGCATCCCTTTTTATTATAATAACAATTCTCCTTTATTATAAAATATTAAATACTTTATAATGTGCCATTAATAATTAATATTTTAATATATCATTAAAGTGACTTTATAACATAAAGTCAAAATAATAATCATTTAATTATTATTAAATGCTCTATTATTCTCCATCTGCTCATCAAACTATCAAACTGGGTCGAAACTGAACTGACCAGCTAAATCGAGTGCCCTACTAAAAATAGCAACTCCTGTCTGCCTGACTTACTATAAATAGTAAGTACCTCTAAATCACTCTGTGAGTGTCTGCAGAAGCCCAAACCTGAATCAACTGCTGGAGTGATGTTCCCAACGCTGGATAACTGCCTCAAATGATCCTCTAAACACTTATGCCAGCCTACAAGGATCTGAATAATAGGCTAACCTTTGACACAACGGTACTGCCTAGGAAGGGGACATTACATAAATTTTCCTTGTAAGATTGTAAGAGTCTATTGATGTGTTTTTCGTGACCGCACCAACGCAGAATAAAGTCGCCAACGGCTACCCTATTCTCTCTTGATCAAAGTATCCAGCATGCTAAGATTGCAAGAAAGTTCATGCGTTCAACTCCAAGGTTCTTTCAGTGCGAATAGGCTCAGTTGGATCAATGTGATTTGCTAGTATTTCAAGGGGACTTACGGAATTGTTCAGCAGCAGCGGAAAGGGGGTTTTCATAATTTGACAGATTTATCAATGAAGCGTGGGTTTCCTATTCTAACCAGAAAGTACTAAATTGAAATAGTTGCAAGGTTAAGAAGATTCTAATCTACTCTAAGGCGTGGGATATGGAGCTCAACTTCAACAAACTTCAACCAAACTTCGTTTTGCCTCGCCTTGGACAGCTTCCACGGAGTCGGTGCAATCTTTAGAGGAGTAGTTCAAGGTGTTCAAATCACAACTTAGCATGAAAATACCATCACAACGACGCATATAGACATACAAATCATGATCGAAGTGAAGCACATGATATTCCAGTTGACCACACAATGCGAACTCACCATCAGCGAGCCCACTAGTGGTATGGATAGACGAAGTTTTGCTCAAATTGAAGACTACATTCCACAATTACTATCTACTGCTTGCATGAAATGAAACTTATTCTACTTTAAGTCACTACTTGAATCAGAAGGATGAAGAAACCTTGCTAGCTACTCACAACAAAAGACGAAATTCATCATCAATGAAAATTATTTTTATTGGGAGAGTGTTCACAACAATTTCTTACAAAGTTTTAAGGAAAAACTTTCCTTCTTCTTCAACTACTCTATCAATCTATACTAAGCTACTTCTAATTTGTCTCTCTTTTCTAACTTCTACTCTAATTCTACTTCTAATCAGATACAAATGAGGGGGACTCCCCTTTATATAGTTTGCCAAGTCCAACGGACGGCTCAGATTACAATCGGCTGGATGGCCCAGATTGTGCCACCTCATCCCTAAACAAGATTCGCCCTAAAAACCGCCATAATGGAGAGTGGGGCAATAAATGAGCAATTAATGGCCACCATCTTCTAGAAGATTCCCGTTTGTAGATGCATTCACACTGCTCTCGATCTTCTTCTTGACGTTCTTCAACTTTGAATTGCTTGGGTTTCCACTTTTCTTCCATCCTGAGCTTTGAAAATATTTCTTCTTTGTCACTTGAGTTGGGCACATACTAAGTATCAACACTTAGTCATTTTCTCCAAGTATTCGCTTCATCTCTTTAAGTCACCACCATTTAGCCTCGACGTTCCACCTGCAAAACAAGCAAGGAGAAGGGTATTATAACACTTCGTAATATAAATTCACTTTACTTACCAGGATTTTCATGTTTTGATCTCCAAGGGTTCATTGTTTTTTTTTTTTTCTTAGCCAACTTTGCTTTCTTCATGATTTTCCAACATCTTGACTTCAACTGTATCCCCTTTACTTTTCCAGCTGAGGTGTTCACAATTTTGATCTCATTCATCTCTGGCTTAGGATAATTATCTTCACAAAGAACTAGGCAGTTCCTTTCAAATTCATCGTCCGGAGTATTTTACCTTGAAAACACATTTTCTTCACTTTGCCTTAGAAAATTTTCAAATTTTCCCTTAGGAAAACTCATCAATTTGGTGCCCATCAAAAATCTTTATCCTAAAAGATTCGACGAAGTGCGAAAGGCTTTAAAATCAACTCCCTGTTGAGGATCCTCAATACCCAGAAGAAAATTTTCTTCAGAACGCGTCAAATTCATGGGTGCACAACGAACGGGTTCATTTTTAATTTCTTTAAAATCTCAACTTAGGAAGATAATTTTATCCAAGGTTTTATTCAATTCCTTTGAGTTGGGCGTAATTTTCAATTTTCCATTCATCCCAACCTTCAACACGTAAAATATTCTCAACCTTGATCTTGAAGGCGCAATTGTTCTTGTGGACTTCAAATTTTATTTTCCTAGAAAATTTTCTTACTCAAACTCAGTGGTAAGGCGCATATGAAGTGCTTGACTTTGAAAATTACATGCCTTAGCCGTTTTTTCAACATCCAACTAGTTAAGGCGCATTTGATAGCTTATACTTTTAGTTTCTTACTTAGAAAATTTCCAAATCTCATCTCCTTAAGGCGCATTTCAATCTTCCTCCTTCAAGGCGCATATAGAGGGTGGAGCCATGAGTTTCAAACACTTAGAATGTTCCAAATCCCCCTTCTTCCTAAGGCGCATTCAAGCTTTAAATTTCAAAATTATCCTCAACATCCCTGGGCGCATTCCACAATTCTTCCATACTAAGGCGCATATGCTAGGTTCTCCTTAGAGTTTCATATATTTGGAAAATTATTCAAGTGTCTAAGGCGCGTTTGACAGGTTGAAGTTTGAGTTTTCATGACTTAGAATAATTTCCATCATTTTCCACCAAGTTTAGGCATATTCATTATTTGTCTTAACTTAGCCTTGGCGGACTTTTATTTGTCTCCATGCCTATTTTGTCTTTATGCTAGTCATCTTAAGTCCGCACCAAGCATCTCTCCTTTATGCGCTCTAGATGAATTTTCCTTAGAAATTTTAGTTCACACGTTTTTGTCCTCTTTTGCATGGATTCAACACCTTGACGCCTGGTCCTCCCCTGCTATTTAATGCCTTTGAATATTCTTCAAGTCTTCTTCCTCTTCTAGGCGCATTTGGGGTGTTGGACTTTCATTTTAAAACATTTTCAGCCTCCAAAGCAAGGCGCACTTGGAGGGACCTGCTTTCATTTTAAATGACTCAGAATATTTTTTTTTTTAAATTCCTCTTCTCTTTCCAGGCGCATATGGAGGGTGGAGCATCAAATTTCAACTACTTAGAAATCTTCAACTCATCCTCTTTGTTGGGCGCAAATCCATGGGGTGGAATTCCTTTCTTAAGCTGGGCGCATTTGAGAGGGAGAACTTTCAGTTTTCAAACGTTTTCTTATCCTCCCAGGCGCATATGATAGGTTAATCTTTCATCCTTGAAGCGCATATCATAGGTTCCTCTTCAAATTTACGACTTAGAAGCTCTTCTCATGTTGCTTCTAGCCATCTTAGGCGCATTTGGCAGGGGTGACTTTCAGCTTTGGACACTTAGAATACTTTTAAATACATCCTTCTCAAAGTTGGGCGCAAGTGGGGCATTGAGCTTTAAATTTTAATACTCCAAGTTTAAGGGCGCAAATAGGATAGGGAGCTTTTAATATTCATAACTTAGTCAAAAGGGGGCGCAAATCTCATGTCTAGCTTTCAATTTTTTGACTCTAAGCTCAGGGGGGCAAATAGCATGGGGAGCAACAAATTTCAACACTTAGTAAAATTTTCTCAATTTATTTCCATGAGGGGCGCATTTAGGGTGGGTTACTTCAAATTTCTAATACTTAGAATATTTCTCCAAGCTCTTCTTCCCTCAAGGCACATTTGAGTGGGGTAACTTCAAATTTCTATGCCTTAGTCAATTTCCAAGTTTCTTCTTTATGGAGGTTTCATTTTTGACACTTAGGCAAAATTCGAAGTTCTTTCAAAGAGGGGCGCATTTCACCCATGGTGCTTTCAATTTTTTGACTCTAAGAACCTCTTTTAACCTCCTCCAACTTCAAGGCACATTCAAGGTGGCCTCCTTCAAATTCAAACACTTAGATATTTTCATTCAAGTTTTCCAAACAAAGCAAGGCGCGTTTGGGTCTTTGAGCTTTCAATTTCCAGACTTAGAAAAAAAAAATTCAAGCCACCTCTCAAGCTAGGGCGCATTTAGGACCCCCTACTTCCAATTTTTGATACTTAGAAAATTTTGAAGCTCCACATGCAAGTTTAGGCGCATTTTGGGGCTTGAGCTTCAAATTTTGATAACTTAAAGAAAATTTCATCGAGCTTCAAAGTCCACTCTCCAAGTTAGAACTTCAAGGGCACCATTGGAGGGGGGGTATGCTTTCATTCTTCAAACACTTCAAGAATTTTGATCTGTCTTCAGCCTTTTAAAGCAAGTTTTGATGCTAGACCTGAAAAAAAAATCAAACTTGGTGAATTTCTTGTCCTTTGCCAGATTTAGGGTGCCCTTCTCCTGCTAACCCTAATTCGCCCTGGCTTTCTATTTTTAGAAAGTTCCTTGAATTTCATGCTTTGAATTGACTTTTGACTCCAGAAAGCTTGATTTTCGCCAGGTTTAGAACTTCGTGGTGTGATCGTGCTGTTGGGGCCTGATGCTTGTCTACACCTGCTATTTTTAGCAACCTGCTAAAAATAGCAATTGCTCAAAAAGTCTTCAAATTTCATGTACAGATTGCCTGAAGTGTGGTGATCATAGCTGGATGTTGCTTTTGCACGACTGTCTTGTTCCGCCCTTGATTTTAGGAAACCCTAATTTCTCTGCCCATACCTGCTAAAAATAGCAAGTGCCTGATTTTGGAGACTTCCTTAGCTCCGTTCTCTGCAACTCTGTTTGTCTTGAAATTCGCGCCAAGGGGTCCTCATCACTTGTTTGACCTGCTCAAACTGAGACTTGATGTTGACCTGCTATTTATAGCTGCTTCTGAAGTGACTTACTATTTATAGTAAGTGCTTGATTTTGAGACTTCCTTAGCTCCGTTTGAGTTGAAATTTGAATAGCGTGCTCTTTGTTGGTGAACTTGCCTGTCTGCGCTGGCGCCCGAGATTGACTTTCTATTTATAGCATGCGCCAGGAATGCCTTACTAAAAATAGTAAGTGCTCCGATCGTCTTCAAATTTTTCCAGCAGACTCCCTGAAGGATGCTGATCATGGTGGATACTTCAGTTTTGGGGTATTTTGACGTCTGATTCCTCATTTTTAGTCCTCCAGCTCGAAACCCTAATTTTCCTGCATGTTCTTCAAATGAGCTCCGTTTGACCTCGTCTCTGTTGCATGTCGATTAGTTCGTGGTTCTAGAGTGTCGAGCAGCTGCCAGAGTGGTACCTGCTAAAAATAGAAAGTAGCTGAGAAAGTGACCAACCGGTCATCAGATGATTTTGCATGTCACACTGCCCGAAAAATCTCGAAAAACCCAGAAAAACCCAAAAAAATCTTCAACATGCAAGCACTGGCTAAAAATAGCAAGTTTCAGAAAAGTGACCGGTTCTGCTCGCATGTTACATCGTTGCGAAGCTCTTGAAAAACCCAGAAGGAATATGCCGACATGCACTAAGAAAATCTGCATGCAAACCCTAATATCGGCCTCTAAAAGCTAAGCGCTAAAAGTTGTCCTGCTTTGCATGTCATATCACAGCGAAGGTCTCTGAAAACCCAAAAGGAATCTCCAGACATGCGTTGAAAAACTCTGCATCTAAGCCCTGAAAATTGCCTCTGAAAGCAGAACTGCTAAAAATAGCAAGTTGTCCGTTTTAGTTCAAATTTAACCTGTGAGTAGCCTGATGTGCTCTGGACGCAGTGTGACTGTCGGAATCTCAAAAATGCTAAAGGATTGCCTGTAATTGCACACTTACTAAAAATAGTAAGTAGTCAAAATTTGATGAAATTTCTGTGAAAACCTGCTGGAAGCATACTGACATCAATGTTAGTCTCAAATCTCAATTCACTCACTTCATTCGACCTCAAATTGGCAAGTAAGTTCAAAACCCTAATTTCTAGACTTAGCCAAAATCTTACATTTAAGCTCACAGACGGGCACATCCCCAAAGAGACAGACAGTAGAAAAGAGAGACAACAACAAAAACGACCAAAAAGCAAGGCCAAAATTAGGGGGTCCCCATTTGCAATGGGGCGATGTGTGAAAAAGGTCACAACAGAGTCCAATATCGATAGTGTACCATCTAGTATCACCTCAATGGTTACCATCCATTGGTTCAATTCATTAGTTTTTCCTCAATATTGTTTTAGTGGTTATTGTCCATTCACTCAATCTATTACATACTTCCTACTTAATTGTAGTAAGTACAATAAAGAAAAAATAACTCACTCTATCCTAATTCATGATGGTCAATCCCTCAAAATTTATTGTCTAAAGGCCCATTTGTTAGACAAATACCTCCCCATCTTACATTAGTGGAGTGCCTAAAGTCCCTCTTGTTGGTTGAGAACATAGATACCCGAAAGAGCCTTGACCTATGGGTCAACTTCTCTCCCAAGGCCTCCTTCATCAAGAGAGGGTCCTTTGGATCCTTTATCTCCTTTGTAAATCAAATTCCTAAAGGACCCCAACCTTCACTTTGAGTGCTCTACCATTGATTAAGCCCTTTTCCAAAAGGGGCATAATTGTCCTTGAACTATCAGTTGAATGCTCTCTTATTGGTCAAGCCTTAATACAGAAAGGGCATTAATTCCCCAAAGGCCATACACAGGGTATTTCATAACAAAGTAAGTCTATTTCTATTAAGCATGGAAAAAATGGTTCTAGATAGGAGTTGAGATTTATTTGTCTTATTGATTTCTCCACCAAATGAGGATATAAAAACAAGAGCTTCATCAGGATTCCTCATTTAGATAAAGCAAATAATGGACTGCAAGTTAAGAAGGAAACTAAAATAGGAATAAGGGATTCCAATGGACAATAATTTTTCTTATAAATCTTTGGTTGGTTTCAGAATTTTACTGTCACAGAAAAGCACAATCCATGCATATGCACATATTCTATAGGGGACAAGTATCATGATTGTGTCAAATCATTCTAGAATTTTCATTTCAAAACCAATCAAATAAGCCCATAAAATATAGAGAATGAACATTGAAAATAAAATTGTAAATACTGCACAATAAGATCACTAACACGCACTCATTTGTGCTTCATTATTCTTTAGTTAAATGAATATTCTAGCATTTCAGAAATTTATACTAGAGACATTTAGGAGGACTTGCCTGAAGATTAAGTGCTTTTAGCCGAGGATCAATTGGTAGAAGAGGGCATTTGGGATATTTATCCTCCAGATACTATTCAAATGAAACCAATATTAGCCATTTTGATGAAGCTGAATCTATGATGTACATATGCGTGTAAGCGTGTTTTGGATTTCATTAGTGCAAAATTCTCCTAAATCAGATAACCATGCATCATTGTTGAAAAGTCGGCAATATAATGCAGAGTTACTAACCAATATAATAGCAAGAGAATCAGAAATAGTTATGTCACCATCGACCAATGCTGGAACATAATTGAGGGGATTCAGCTTTGTATACTCTGCACCAAGCATAAAACAGCATAACTCTTCGAACATATAGAAATTCTCCCAAGAAACTCTAAATTTTTTTATTTTGTACTAACAAGCCACCTAAAAATTATGAGCTAAATTACCTTCAGTAAGCTGCTCCCCTTCTGCCAGATTTACTGGTTTGTACTCATATGGTATCCCTGAAGGGTAATCAACTTATCATAATATTATATAGTGAATTTGCTAATTTTTATTATTATGATTTGTAACTAAGAAATAACAAGTGAAAAGACCAATCTGCAGATGAGAATTCATAAACTAATGCTAATAAGTACATGGTTTTTTATCATGAATTCTTCTCACCCAACCTTTGACATTTAAAGCAATTCTGACCCGCCAAGAACAAGAACTCCGCCAGGAAGAAAAAAGTTTCAATCTTTCAGTAGAAGATTCACATCCAGATTTTCCCTGTGTACATAAAGTAATTTTAGGTGAACATAAAGATAAAAGTAAAACCATACTTATAGTACCAAAAAGGCATGAACCCTCATGTTTCTTACTACAGCATTTGCCTTTATCCATTCAAAAACATTTGTTATTGTTATTCTATACCACAAAGAAATTTTAAGGGAATTTCTGATCCTGAAAGTGGACACAAAATCTTTAAAGATGTGAGAATAGGGAAATTTCTGTTCCAAATTAATAGAAGATAAACTATCTTTCATAAGAAAGCAAACATGGTCCTAAATTTCTGTGACTTTTAATAGTTGAGGTAGAGAGAGTATTTGCGGTCCCATAAAGCATTGGGTTCTGTGGATTTTAATTAGAATCATTGTGTTTAATTGTAATATAGTATCTGGAATCATTGTTTTATGGATAACAAGCCTCAACTGTATGCAGTAACAACAAAATAACAATAAAATCTCATCCAATATGCATAATGAACTAAAAACAACCAAGTACTGCCCAAACCAGAATTATCAGCATGCATGAAGAGAACTAGTTGAATGTAGATCTAAATCTGCATTATGCAAGAGCTAATGAAAACAAAATAAAAGAAGCAACCAGACTTATGACTGAATTTGCTTGCCTAGGCCTAGTGAGTTCAAGATAAGTAAAAATGATAAGTCTCATAACCAATTCAATTCTATAATGTTACCTAAAAGTTACAGCGGGAAATATTTCAAGTTGAAGACAAAATAAGAACTGCATTAATTAATCAGTTAATACTGTTAAAGCATAAAAAAAGAGCAGCATAGTAGCACACTCTACCGTTTGTCACATAGACAAGCCTTAAACACTACAACATGATTAAAAAGATGCTGAAAATTAAAAAATGATATAATCTATTCTACAAAAATCACAGATACATTAGTTCTAGCAACCACTAAGCCAAAACTGTGACAAGATGCAATTTATTGTCTAAGGTACCCATAAAAGCTGATATGTTTTCAAGTGATGGAATATCTCATTCAACACTATTACCTTCCTCCTACTTCTCTCTTTTTATATTTACCAATTTCAGATGCACAATTACATTCTTCCAGGGCAATGGAGTCATCCTTGTACCTTACAACTGTGAATAACCCCTCTCCACTAACGACCAACCTATGTGTCTTTGCTATGGACTAATCTTCTATTGGGAATATTTTGAGATATACCCCACACTTTCCAATTGGTCAGAACCCCCTCTAACTTACATTTTGGTCTATGGATGCCATAGTTATTTCATGTATTAACCAATTTTTCTTAATAAACCTTTTGTTTTCCTCTTACAAATTATGCTTTTGTGATCATATAGCTTCTCTCTTCATTATTGGAAAATTACTATACTCAATATGGGAGTGAATCTCATGTGCCTTGTTAATAATATTATTTAATTATTAGCTCTAAATTATAGAGCCTATTTGTTGGGAACTTAATCCCTAATACAATTGACCAATAGAATGGGATACTGGAACACCTAAAGATTATATGATCAAATTTATTATATTTGTTGCATAGTTCAATTAAGCAACATTGAAGGAAGCACATGAAAGAGTGAATAAATTACTAGAAACATATGATGCATAGATTTACATGGGGAACCCTTTCATAAAAAAATCCACAAACAAAGGGATAGTAACAATTGTAGTGATAAGAAATATTACATCCAATATAAAGAGTCTTTTGAAGAGTATCTCAATATATAAACTACAGCATACAAGCTCCAACCAAGACTGCGCACCTTCAAAATACGACACATCAAACCAACATCCAACCATGTTTCATTTGTATGAATAGATAAATATAAACACTAAAACATTCTCATGGAATACCAACCATCTCAACCATCTAATTGCCACAAAGAACACCAATAGTTACACAACCATCTCATGACCATACCATGACATCAACATATCACACATTATAGCATATATGAATTATTTGCATAGATAATCACTACACATAGTAATTTGCTACCTCTCATACTTGGTCAAAGGCTATTAACCACCTTCACTTGAATCGTACACATCATCTTGGACTATTGTAAGATTTCACTGAAAAGCCACCCAATAATGCAAATGAATGAAGAAAAGAAAATCTAGAAATCAGAAATGAGCAAGAATAAACTATATTCTACTCAAGAGAATGCAAAGCATGCATGAAAATGAGATACCCATATGAGAGTGATGAGTGGGTATATAATAGTATTTACAACCCAAGAGACTAAAAACATGTAATGTCCCCATTTTAGCCCTATGCTCTTCAGTGACTATTAGCCTATTTCTGGAAGCTCGTAGGCTAATTAGAAGTGGAAATTAGGGTTTCCAATTTTGTAGGAGGTTTCCAATGAGTTTTTGAAGGTTTGCATGCAAGAGTTTGTTAGTGAGTTTTGTGGAGCTTTTTGGGTTTTTGGAGAGCTTCAAGATGTGGTAACATGCATCATACGAAAATGACATGCATTTCTATCTAATACTTTGCATGCAAGAAAGGTTTATGGGTTTTTATGGGTTTTTCTGGGTTTTTCTGGGTTTTTAGAGAACTCTAGTAAGGTATAACATGCATCTGATTTTGTCAACCTTTTCAGACACTTACTATTTTTAGTAAGTCATGATAATTGCTCAATTGATGTTCAAATGAAAATTTTCAAACACTTACTATTTATATCAGTTTCCTATTTTTGGTAAGTTTTATTTATGGCAGTGTCATCTTAGTAGCAACATAGTCATTTCAGTCCATTATTCTATTTTTGGTAGTGAGGCAATTCAATTTGGGGTGTTGGCTTCTTCTTTCCTCTTGGAGCTAAGTTTTAATAACTTGGTCATTTTTCAATGTTGCTTTTTGGTCCTCGTGCCTAGGTGATCAACTTCAAGTTGTTTTAAATGAGGGGCTTCTTAAGTGGACGTCCAAGTTGAGGATATTAATATTTTTTAAAGTGGGTTTAATTGCTACTTTATTTAAGATGCTCAGATGAGGAATAAAGTGTTTAATTAATAATTCATTTCTTTCATGAAAGGTGGTGGCCCTTTTGGAAGATGAAATGGTTCAACTTCTTCTTGGAAGTTACAAATGTGTTTTGAATGCCAATGAAGAATCTATTTATTGATGCCTATCCAGGTTCATTCATATCTTTTGGAAATTATGATAATGTTATGCTACTGAATTGAATTCAAAGCTGCTTAAAGGAACGCATACCTCTTAGCCCAATCCATACCAGTCTTCATACTTGAAAAGATAGTACCTAGTTGGCCTACTAAAGACCATGCTTCACTCAAGAGTGTAGATAGAGCTCAATTTCAGAATTATTACAAGCAAATTGCTAATGTATAGTTTGTTTGTACCACTGCTAATTTGTATGGCTGAAGTGAACTTCTGCTCGTACCTTCGCCACTAATTTTTGTTTGGTTCTGGCTACTGTCTCATGCTTCTTCATTGTGTATGGCGCCCATTTTCACTAAGTTTTAGATTTTATTGCTGAGGATCTAATTTTTAAGAGGTTAACCCTTCCTAGAGGCTGTACCATCTATTGTTGGCTACATTGGGATTCGTGTCAAAAATTGGGGCAATTTTAAGGGTATCTTCCTACTGCTACTTGGATGCCTTGATATCTTCTTCAGTTGCATTGAATTTCATGTCAATCGGAATCCAATTGACCAAGTTGTGAGCATTTTGGGGAATCTCTATCTTGCTGGTTTGGTATTTTGTATTTATTGTTCCAGATCAGACTTAATTATTTTTTTCTATACTACTGATTTGAGCCTAATTTCCATATCATTCACATGTTGTATCAGTTAGAGGTCATTCTCTAATTCATTGTAGCTTTTGGAAGTATATCTTTATGTTTTGTGCAGCTGAAACTTCATATTTGTAAAGCTGAATTAGTAGTACTAATAGCTGTTATTTAAATCTACACTTTATATTTTGTATTTACTCCCACTGAAGAAGTGGTTGAGTCATTGTTTTACTTTCAACACTTAATTTTTAGATTTCCCCCGTTGAATAAGTGGAAGTGTGGATTCATGGCCGGCTTGTTGCCTTGTTAATCGTTAATATTTTCACTCCCATTGAATAAGTGATTGAATTTATAATTTCCTTTCATTCCATGGTTGGCTCACCACATATGTTCAGTTGTAATTACATTCCAATTTGCTAATGATCCTCGGCACTAGAAGCTATCACCTTGCCCTCATTGGGATCTTGGTGATCAAAAGGTGAAGGGTTACTATTCTTGCTAATTTATATTTGGAGCTAACACCAATCAGTGATGAATTGTGCTGATATTTTCCAAAAAAAACAAAGGGGGATATTACAAAATACAACCAATATGGGATAATAAAAAAACCCTAAGTAAACTTAGCCAAGTGTGAAAAGGACCTAAGTGGAGAACTAGCTAGGAAATGAACTAGTTAGATAAAGTACCTTTTTCACACTAACACCTCCCCTTAAGTGAAACTTAGAGGAAATATAGACAAAGACGCAAAGATGGGTCTCGACTACAAGGCTTGATGAGGTACCCATATACAAAATATCTCCTCAAAAAGAAAAGAGAAAACCCAATGGGAAAAGCATCCCACCATGAGTGGATGAAGCAAGAAGGGCTAAGTGACTCCCCCTAAATAAATTTCTTGCACCCCAAGAGAGACTGAAAATGAAAATAATTTCTCTCAATAAAGGGTTTGGTGAAGATATTTTCAACATACTCTATTGTAGAACAATAGCGCAAATCAATGACCTACTCCTAAATCAACTCCCTGAGAAACTTCATGTGGATCTCGATGTGTTTGTTCTATTGATGATGGATTGGATTCTTCAAGATCTAGATGGCACTCTAGTTGTCACAAAAGATGATTGATGGCTTCTAAAAAGTAATGCCAAGTTCAATGAGGATTTTTTGAAGCCAAATAGCCTTAATGGTTGCATTGACAACCCCCTAATACTCAACCTCAATTGAAGAAAGAGCAATGGCATGTTGCTTCTTTCTTTGCCAACAAATGGGACCAAAACCAACGTGAAAATTGTAGCCAAATGTGGACTTACGATCATCAAGATCACCAACCTAGTCAGAGTTTGTGTATCCAATCAAATCCAAACTTGCGCCTACTATATAATGAATCTTGTATTTATGAGTGCCTTGGATATAGTGTAGAATACATTTGGTTTATTTCCAGTGGAGCTCTTATGGCTCCATAATGAAGTGTGAAACAATGCCAACTGCAAATGAGATGTCAAGGTGAGTATTAGTCATGTAGATGAGGCTACCAATGAGCCAACAATACAAGGTGGTATCAACCTGTGGTGTGGAACACTTCGCCTCAAGCTTGACTCGAGATAGAAAGGGAATAGGTGTAAGCTTACAATTAGCCATATGAAACTAAGCTAGAAGATCGTAAGCATACTTGGGCTATACAAGAGAGATCTCGAAAGAGGTTTGAGTGATCTGGACCCCAATAAAATAATGTAAAAAGCCCAAGTTAGTCATGGCAAAGCAATGTTGACACTCACAATGAAGGATAATGTGCTCCCTATGACAATCAAGTCATCAAGATAGAGAACCAAGAAAAGAAGAGCATCCTTCTATCTCAATGTATAGACATTTGAATCTTAATGGAATCTAGAGAACCCAATTGGGAGAAGAAAGAAGTCCATCTTGGCATACCAAGCTCATGGGGCCTACTTGAGTCCATAGAGAGACTTCCTCAATCAAAAAACCAATAAAGAATCCTAAACAAATCCCTGTGGTTGCTCCATGTAAATCTCCTCCTATAGATCCCTATGAAGAAATGCACTCTTCACATCCATCTAATGTACAACCCAACCATGAGTTATAGCAATAGAAATTATCAAGCGAATGGAGTTCATTTTTGCAATAGGGGAAAAGGTCTCAATTTAGTCAACACCTAGCACATGTGAGAAACCTTTGGCCACAAGTCATGTTTTGTATTTGTCAACTAATCCATCCACTGCAAATTTGGTTCGATAGATCCACTTACACTAAACCAATTTTCTTCCCTTAGGAAGTGGAACAAGATCCCTAGTTTTGTTCACAATCAAGGAGTTGTACTCTTCCTCCATTGTTGAATCCCACTTAGCAATACGTAATGATTCATGAAATAACTATGGATCTAAAGTTGTGGCAATGTAGGAATGCAAAATGGCTTGTTGTTTTGATCGAGTCCTCCAATTATTTGAAGAATCCCCAACAAGAATTCATGTAGACTCAAGTGTTTGAAAAACCTAATGAGGCATGGCAAGGGATGGAGGAGGAGAATCCAAATTTTGCGAAGAGGAAGATGAAACCTCATGATCAACTCTACGAGTAGAGGAAGTTTGAGTAAAATCCTCTAAGTCATTGTCAACTAAATCCACTGTGGAGGAAGGAATATGGGAGGATGAGCTAGGAGAGCTTTCCTCAAAATGTACACTACGCTCAATGAAGAGCTCATGTGTCTCAAGATCCATTAGATGATATCCTTTGACACCATCAGGGTAACCAACAAATATGCAATGTCTAATCTGAGGTTCTAAGTCCATACGCTTCTCTAAAAGAATGTGTGCCCATGCTAGGGAGCCAAAAAGTTTCCTACCACACTAAGCTTCAAAGGGATTGATTCCCTTCAATGTCTTATCCAAAACTCTATTTTGTATGTGAGCAACGTAGTTAATAGCTTTCGCCCAGTATTCAAGTGCAAGGGAGCATTCGTGGATCATGCAAAAAACCATTTATTTTAAGGGCCTATTTTTCCTCTCGACGACACCATTTTTTTGTGGTGCGTAGGCAACAGTGTGTTGAAGATCAATCCCTTCAAGAGTGCAAAATTTCTGAAAGCAATGGTTCACATATTCTACACAATTATCTAAGTAGAGAATTTTGACACACTTGCTAGATTGCTTTTCAAATTGAGCCTTCAATTCTTGAAATCTCTCAAAAAATTCTCCTTTATGTCGAAGAAAGTAGACCCATGTAAATCTAGAATAGTCATCAATAAAGGTGAGCAAATAACAAGCCAGTGCTAAAGGACAATGTTGGAAGAGGAGCTGCCAAGTCATTGTGAACTAGCTCAAGGACTTCTAACACCCTCCAAGCCTTCCCTTTGTCAAACTTGTCCTTAGGATGCTTTTACAAGGAACAACCCAAACAAATCCCATCTGAAAAATTGATCCTAGGAAGACTTGTGACCATATCTTGCATGTTGAGTTGTTGAAGATAGCAGTAATTGACATGGAAAAATCACTCATGCCATAGTTTTCTCATAGATTTTGAATGGGTGAGCATTACTATAGAATGTGTATCAAGTACATAGTACTCCTTATTGGTTGCTTGTTGAGAATTACAAACAATAAATATATCCAGATTCATAGAGATAATACAATAATAAATATATCATTATAGACAATAATCATGATAGAGCATACCACAATATTTATTAAAACATAAGATTGCTATATTCTTAGAAGCAAATGTATTAACTGCTGATTCTGCTCTTATCTACTGAGTGCAGGTAATTAATTCTGATCTGCTCCTATTGCCTTGATGTTTGGTTTGTTTTCAATATTCAGAAGATATTACTCATCACTGCAGATGTATTTCTGAATATCATTCCTTGCTGTTTTTTATCTCTTTTTAATATTCAGAAGATATTGATTGCTTGAATGTAACTATGTTTTTGGCATTTGCAAGTGATTCAATGATGTTCTTTGCAAATGATTTGACTTCCCTCATATATCCTCGTGTAGATCTCTTAACAAAAAGACACGACTTTTGTTTAATAATAAGTGCAGCTGTTTTGTGTTATCCTCCAGCGGTGTCTTTAATTACATCCTAATCGCTGCCTATTACAAACTCACTCACTGCTGTTCATTATCAATTACTGCCTTATATTCTGTCGCTGCTTTTATTAATTCTTTTCTATTTCAAATCTACCACTATTTATTTTAGTCGCCACCTTCTATAAATGCTCCTTATATTAATCGATGTCCTTTTATTTAACGACTAAACAGTTATCATACTATTGGCTATCGCTTGCTAGATGAATCGGACGATTGTAAGGGGTAGTTTCAGGGGACAGATTCTGACAATCAAGTCTGATATGGAATATCCTGTCCCCTTTGTGTGTTGTGTTGTTTAGGCAATGTTAATATACTTATTTATATTAGTTTTATATATATTTTTTATAGTATTATATTATAATAATTATAATTATAATAATATTAAAGTGTTAATATTTATTTTGTTATTTTTTCTATTTTATTTTTTTGATACAACAGGAGTGTCCCCGCGACCTAGCCCAGTGGCCCAGCAGTCCGTATCTTGGGTACCTGGGGCGAGCTTGCAGGTGAGATCCCTTGCCCGCAAGAAGTCCCACCTCTTAAACCCGGGAGCAGAGTCAAACCCGAGACCAATGGGGAGCAAAACCACTGCCTAAGCCAACTCTACTACCCATTATTTTATTTATTTATTTGCATTTCAACGTTTGGTTTTTCTATATTTTAGTGTTACAATTTGGAGGGCATGACAATGAATCCAACCCTTAAAAAAAAATTGCCGGATCCACAAACCAGATTGACAAACCCAAACCAAGATCCATACCAAATTCGGTAACTTAGAAAGGTCCTTGACCAAAGTTATTTAATTAGATAAACCAATCCAGAATTTAGGTATTTCTCATTTAGTGATATGATAAAGAATGTGAGTGAAATTGCATATGCAAATATGGCAAAGCAAAATACGCTAATTCATAAGTGAATGGATATTTTATTTTCTTCAAAATTGTAATTTGATCAAAAGAGAGCATTTTTAAGGACCTTCCAAGATGAACCAAAGGGTTACAAATCTGGATTCATATCCATTTATTGGTATTGAAGTTGCTTATCATCTTACTCTTAAACATCATAGCTATCTTGGATCGATCGAATACTAGTGTGTTCTATCTTGTGCACCATTGGAATGCAATTATTACTGTTGCATCTTTGTTGATTATTCTAATTCGCCAGTTATTGGACCGGTTGTTGTGATCTCTAAACATCTCTGTTTGTTGCTAAATTCTGTTTAAATCCGGGTGGCTTTCTAGCTGTACCATAGCTGGCCAACTCGTTTATAGATATCTTATGTTCTCATTTGAGTTAAAATGGTTTTCTTTACTTGAAATAAGCCATCCAGTAGCAAAACCTGTTTCATTGTGAAGGAAGAGGAACCGAGATCTTGATTTGTTAAACCTCATTTCATAAACCCAAAGTATGCGGAATAAAATGTGGATTAGAATCATTATTTATTAAGTTATTTGTGAAAACCCTGTTTGCGGTATAAAAGTTGGTTAGGATCATTCCTAGTTTGCAAAATGTGACAAATTAATAGCGTTATAGTCAGCACACAAAAAAAGCCTAATTAAAAGTGCAAAAATACCACCCCTTTCCTACATAATGCTCTACCATATCAGTTTTTCACACTTCAAGTGAAGAAAGTTGGTCATGTTTCCCATCAAGTTTCAGCCTCCCTTTTTCTTCCTTGTTTACACACACCAATCACAAGCCAATATCAGATTACACTACTTATCTATTAAAGCAATTGAGACACATTGAGGTACGCCCATGAGGATGGGATTTCATTGGATAAGATCATAATAGTCTTCCGTGGGCATTGGTGCTTACTAACAAGATCTTGAACTAAGCCTACTATGAGAAGCTCCTCTGCCAAGAGGTCCTCATCTAGAAACCTAGGATGCGGGAAACTGAGAAGTAGCAGATTTGTAAAACCATTTCTGAATCATTCAAGGGGTTGTGATGTAACAGTAAATGGGTGCATTCGCATGAGGGTTACACAGGTTCAAATTCCCATACCACAAAAAGGCATCCATCATCTAGAGGACATGTCAAAAGGTCAAATACTGAAATTTGGGAGGTTATGAAGTATTAAAAATAACCTAAATTCAAACCGCAAACCACGATAAGGCATCAAGTAAACAAGATAAAAAGTTAAAATGGCCAGTTTGCTAATATTGGGAGGGAGATCTTGATCATTATTCTGCATTCCTCGACCTAGTGGGTTTACTTTCCTTTTAAAGATGCCGCTGTCAAGTTATATAACTCGGAACTCCAGTTCTCTCAAATCAAATCTCAATTGTCATCAGGATGTCACTAAATCAAACTAGGGCTGGACTCCTCATAAAATCCAACAGGATTGCACTTGCAATGTATGTTCTGTGAGCTTACAAGTGTCCCGCTCTGCTAACCTTCAGAACAGTATCTTTTAAAGAAAATTCGATAAAGGAAATTTCCATTCTATTCGTGAGGTGAGTTTTAGTTAGATACACAAAGTCACCTTAAAACTTTGCAATGGAAATACAACTTAGTTACTTAAATTCTAATTTCTATTACTGCAAAACTAAAGCCCTCCATGAAGCCAAGCCATTGAAACTCATCAGATAGCTTAAATTCCCACCATCACTATACACTCTCAGAACAACAAATATCATATTTAAAACAAAATATACTGCCTTTAGAGCCTCCCCAAGAAAGCAATCAAATCTATGTATCATCCCGAATAACATGAAAGTTGGTAGTTAGAGATGATAGAGTTACCTGAGAAGATGTCATCGCTTGTACGCAAACAATGGTGGGTATGAGATCGAAATAGCGAAGTTGTTACATAGCAGTACTCGTCAGCCTCCGACGTGAAAGTCAACGAATATATTATTAAGTGATATTATCAAGATAAGTTCTGTGACCTCTTCACACCTGTGTTAAAAAAATTAAAACTGTGTCCGTCCTGTATATTTTATGGTGGTTTATCATAAAGCTTGTCTCACGCCGCTGTGCCGGAAAATTGTCTGTAAACCAGGATTTCTCTGATGGGAATTTTGTTTTTTTTAAAAGGTTGGAAAGAGTGGATAACTCAAATCAATATTAAAAAAAATACCGCCTACTTATAAAATAATACAGATATTTTAGTAATTGAAACAACTGATGCAATTAATAATAATCCCATAAACCATTCGGTCAACTGAATATAAGTAAAATCATTTCATACATTTCGTACTTGAAAGGGTAGAGAAGAATATGCTGTTCAGACATAAATATAAGGGAAATGAATATTATATACATATGTAACGTGCCTAACAAAATTAAAAGTCAGTAGGATTTAGGGGTACGTGTGCTTTTAATTAAATTAAATTTAAATTATATGTTTTTAAATTCTGATTAATTATTTTATTATGATGGATAGACACTATCATAGTAATTAATATTTGATTTTAATAAAAAATATATATAGGCATAATTGAGGCATAGCTAGATAATACTATGAGCTATTTTTAGTAGTAGTAGTTGACTTATTAGTTGTATAAGCAATTGATTTTATTGAGTAAGCACCAGTTTAGACATAGATATCAATGGTTCTAGGAAAATTCATCACAAGCAATTCACTGTAATGTCCCCATTTTGGCCATACGCTCTTCGTTTGGTTTTAGCCTATTTCCGGAAATCCATAGGCTACTCAGATGTGCAAATTTAGGGTTTCCACTTTCATTAAGTCTTGCTTCCAACTCAGTTCTATTTTCTGTTGGTTTTGAGGTAAACTTACTATTTTTGGCAATGGCTATTTTTAGTAAGTCTAATTTTGGCAGTGGCATCATCAGCAGTTCAATTCAAGTCATTTTGTTATCCATCAATTTCAGTTTGGCTTTGGGTTTGGTTTTCTTCATGAGTTGAGTTTATACTTAGTCAAATTTCATGTTTCTCAGTTGTACCCCACGCCTAGGAGTAATAACTTCATGTTGTTTTAACAGAGGGGCCATTAAGGGGGTCAATTGTGCATTTAATGATTTATTAAATACTTTATTGTTGCAAAGTGAAGTTGGATGCCTAAAGGAGGTTGACTAATATTTTATTATTTCAAAAAAAAAGGCAAAAAGGTGGCGTCCCTTTTGGAAGTTGAAGTGATTCAACTTCTTGGAATTTGAAGAGTTCTTGTTGCTTCATTTGCCAACTAAAGCTTATATATTGTTGCTGTTTGAAGAGCTGATTATCCAATGTTTATGCTAATGTTATGCTGTCAAAATGACAACTTGTTTAATACTTCGAGGGATGCTTACCTCCTAGTTCCAATCCAATTTCGTGTTTGAAAGACAACACCTAGTTGGTCTTATTGCTGCTTCTCAATCAGACTAGCAGATTGTGCTTCAAAGTTGGTGAATTTTGGTGAGAATTTCAGTTTTAATGTTGCTGGTGTATACACAGCTGAAGGTGTTTTTCATTTACAGCTTTTGATGTGAATTTATTTTGGTTATGGGTATTTGATCCTTGCAATTCTATGCTAATGGCGACCATATTTGGAGAATTTCATAATTTAATTCCAAGTATTTGATTTTTAGCAAGAGAAATCGCCCCTCTTGAGGGCCGTACCATCTTGAGAGTGCATTGGGATTCGTGCAAAATAATATCTTGAGTTTTGATGCAGTTTTGTGGTTTGAGTTTGGGCGCCTATCCTCCAAAGAGACTTTGCATTTCGTTTCATTCAATTCAAAGGTATATTGAAAGAGTTATGAGCATTTCATTGTTTTACAGGTGGCTGGTTTACAGTTTCAGTTTGCTGGTTTTTATTATCAGACTTCAATAAGTTCAGAATTTGGCTTCAATTTCAGTCTTTGAGAGTTATATAAACTAGCTAAATTCATCCTTCACATATTTGCATTCATTCTTCTATTGTAACACTTGTAATTTGCAGTTTTTCTTAATTGTAAGGTTGAGAATTAGTAGTACTAATCCAACCATTTATTTACTGCATTTACTTGTGATCTTTAATGCAAATATCATAACCCTTGGATGGTTTACCGCCAGTGTGGAGGAATCTGATTTGTATTTACTTTCTATCACCCACTGTTAAGTGGAGAATTCCCACTGTTTAGTGGATGCCCGCCGCAGCGGAGGAATTAGTCTGGATTATGTTGTTTTCTTCCCCCCACTGTTTAAGTGGTTGAGCGGATTTCTTCATGGCTGGTTATCCGCCTATTTGTTTCAGTTTTCAATTAATAACTCTGTCATATGTTAGCACCTCGCCCTCAGTGGGATCTTGAGTGCACATTCTTGATGTTGAGTTTGTTTCATTTCAAGTACTGTTCTTTAATTTCTCCGCCATATGACAACACCTATCCTTCCTTGGGATTGAGTGTGCATTCTTGGCGTTGAGTTCTTTCAAGCTTGGATTTCAGTTTTGATGCTAATTCTAATCCATTGGCGTAGTGTTGGCTTGTGTTATGATAATTCAAGAAAAAAATTGGCGCATATTTTATTCACCATCATTCATCGTGGTGGAAATTCACCACCAGCAATTCATCGGGTGAATATACTGTATTAATATTTTTGAAAATTTTGATTTTATTTTATTTTTTATACAAGGGTGTCCCTGCGACCCACCCAACAGCCCAACAACCCGTATCTTGGGTACCTGAGGTGAGCTAGGGCGAGACTAGTCCCCTACAGGTGAGATCCCCCGACCGCAAGAAGTCCCACCTCTTAAACCCAGGAGTAGAGTCAACCTCGAAACCAATGGGGAGCAAACCCATTGCCCAAGCCAACTCTGTTAGGAAACTTTGATTTTATTAAAAATATTAATGCAATTAATTTTCCACTCGGGGAAAATTCACCGCAAATAAAATTCACTGCCAACAATTCACCAGGCAAAAAATTAACTGCATATATATTTCAAAAACTTTGATTTTATTAAAAATATTAATGCGGTTAATAATTTTCTGCTGGGGGTGAATCCACTCTGAATTGTTAACGGTGAATTTTCCATCGATGAATTGCTAGTAATGAATTTGTCGTATGCAGAACACTATTAGCAATTGTTTAAGCACGATAAGCATAACATGCATATCCATACCCATAGCTAGCAACATAACCAGTAGCGTACCTTCTAGCTTATCCAAAAAATTAGAACCTAGTTCTAGAGCCAATCTTAGTTCGACTTCCAAGCCCATCACTGGGAGCGCAGCCAAATCCAGTCATATACAGTAGTAGCGCTAGTAGCAAAAACTAGATACAACAATCGACTCAATGGATTCAAATGATACAATTGTTGAAATTGCTCATGTTGAGGAAGCAACACCCTATATCTCACCTTGGTAGCTATAGCAGATCCTACAAAACTAGTAGAAATACCAATAGTTTACCTAGCAGTAGCACCAATAGCAACTACCATAGTTGGTATGAAATAATGGTGTATGTCTAGTAGCATAAGTGGATCTAGTACCTATAGAAGAACCAACAACATAGGCAAAGGCATGTAACCAAATCCATAAGCAGATTCAATAGCATATTAACCAACAACATTAAAGAAAGCATCATAACGAGAAGCAAGGGTTGCATCATATATAGAAGCAAAGACAGCTAGAGCATAGGAAAATGTAGCTAAAGAACTAGCAATAGCTTATGATTTTGATTGTGTTGTAGACACTTAAAAATGACCTAGGCCTGCAATCTCTATTTTTACCATTTTTGTCCTAGCATAATTATGACCATTAATTATGTCCTTGGTCCACATTCGACTATTAATTAAATAATTCATAATTGTTTAATTAATTCATGTCCTTTTATTCTTAATGAGTATTAAATAAATAAATTCTATTTATTTATTAAATATGTCATTAATTGTCTAAGTCTTCCCCTAATTAAATAAATTTCATCATTTATTTAATTACCTTTCATCATTTATTTCTTCCTGATTATTAAAATAAATAAATTTTATTTATTTATTTAATGTCACTAATCCTCATAATTAAATGAATTTATTAATTTATTCAATTATTAATCTTATCTTCTAAATTAAATAATTATCTTCAATTATTTAATTGCTAAATTTAACATTTCTCTCATTTTAAATAAATTAATTATTTAAAATGATTTCACATTCTTAACTGACAGTTCATTTTAGTAAATAATCTGAAAATTGGTTATTTATTATCTCACAAAATCCATATTTTGAGTTGATTTAATTCAAATTGGTAACTTTCTTCCAAAAATCAAGTAATTGAGCAAATTATTGATTTTCCAATCTACTTTTCAGTCCAACTCTTATCTTGATTTTTTTGAATCTTACAAATCAAGCAATCTTTATCTTCTTGATTTTCAAAAAAAAAATTAATCTTTTTGACTAATTATCACATTTATTCTCGATCACCAATTCGATTTTCTCAAATGACATCTTAACCACTCATTTAATAATTTTCCCTAACCCTAATTAGGGATTTTCACATGAAATCTTGACCTCTGATTTTAGGCTTTGTCAGCTTTTAATCTCGTTTGTCTGCTCAAAATTGTGTTTTCTATAAAATGTCAATTTTGCTCACAATTTAGACCCCACTTCATTATTATAGACATTCATGCTTTGATTTAACATGCACTTAGCTTATTTAATTTGATTATTGTCATTTGTCATAGTCATAGGCATAGTCATTGTTTGTCATTTTCAAACCCTTCAAAGCTTGTTTAGGACATTGTCATAGTCAAAGATTGTTCACACATTCGATATGAGGGAAACAATCAACAAGTTAGAAGGTGCTATGGAGGTGAATCATAGAGGCTTCAACGAATATCTGGTATAATCATTCGTATTATTTGCTTTCATTGGGATTTATAGTTCTTTGGGTTTATTATTTATGCTCTCATTTGCTAACCTACCTGAAAAATAACCCATTGATACATGTGTTATTGATCCAATGGATTTTGTTGAGTAAGTATTAGTTATGTACCCAGCGACAGAGACAAAGGTAGCTTAAGAACCATCTGGATAATCAAAACTACTTGACTCAATAGATCATACCCCCTTGATGTATATGAAATAGAAGTAGAGCTTGTAGACTTTGTTTCTTAAGTAGTAGCATCACCATCAATAGATTAACTTGATGATCCAATCTATGATGATCCACTTCAAATCCATAAGCATTAAATCTAGTATCTTAACTATATTGAGAACCAAAAGAATACATAGCATCAAAAGTAAGAGCAAGGGTAGTTGCATATGTAGATTAAGTGGATCTAGTAGCACTATAATTGCAGAGATCAATGAAGCAATTGGCTCAATCAATTAAGCAAACAATCAAGAACAAGTAGATATACTTATAATTCCCTCCCACTCAACCTAGTTATTTAGCTTGATCTAGTAGATTTAATCATTGACCAAGCAGCAATAGCAACAACATTTATTGATGTGTACAATTCATAAGAGGATTACACAATTTAATTGCATGCCCACAAGTGGGTAAGGGGAGATAGATTATGGTAGCTTATTTAATAGTTTATGTGTTTGTAGCAAAGTAAGCATAGCTATACCTATGAGCTTATCTAGCAACTTCAAGGTGTGTCGGAGGACATTACAGTCCCAAAGCTAGTTGTTTACCCAATCCCAGTAGTAGCAACAATACCAGCTTAAGCCATTGATATACTAGGATAAGCAATCAATTAAGTCGTTGATGGTGACATGTGGATAGAAGATCCAAAGCTAGCAATAGTATGACCAATTATATCACTAGCATAAGTAGCATAGAAAGCAAAGGTAGAGGCATGGTAAGTAACACCTATAACTTACCTTTCCACCAGTAGTATATCCAATAGCTATATATAAGCAAGGGTTACAAAACAAGTATTAGAAGTTGGTCCAATAGATGATCCTATAGATTATGTTATTCATCTAATAAATCTAGAAGCTCAAGAACCATTAGAAGCACTAAAGTTGCTTTGGTAGTAGCATACATAGTAGCTTGCATCGATCTAAGTGATCAAATGGATTATGTGGATTATCCAAAAGTAGGTTAAGCTATGCTAGAGTTTAAGCACATGTTTAAGAGTCTTAACTAGATCAAGATCCATACCCATATCCATAGTGATATCCATATCTAGTAGCTTAAGAACAAGCTAGTTGATCCAGTAGACCCAAAAATAGATCAAATCTAGTGGAATAAGCACTAGTTTACCTAGTTTAACTTGATCCATTCAAAGAAGCAAGGGTTGCATATCCACCACCATAATCATCAGTAGAACCAATGGATGTAGCAATATACCTTCTAGATTATGATCTTCATAGTATGAATGATTTAGACACTCGTGATCTAGCAATAGAAGCATCGGTAGAAACAATAGATTAAGTGATTAGCTTGTTGATTTTTCTATTGAAGCAACACCTAAAGGACTAACAACATATCATGTTGATTCATACATAGTAGTAGATTAAGCACACATTTAAGCATAGGTTGATCTAGTCATTGATGGAGCATAAGCAAAGGTAAAGTTTGCTAGAGCACAGACTTAAGAGGTAGTAGCTAGAGCATAAGCAAAGACTAAGCCAATAGCAACATTAGAGCTAGTTTACCTTGTTGAAGTACACACATTTTTAACCTATTGATCTAATTGTTTACCTTGAACCACCAACAATAGCACATATTGAAGCACTGCCACTTGTTCAAGTAGCTTACCCACTACCAGCTACATCAAATACAAAGTTTGAAGTTAAATCAAGTGACTAAGCTATTGAGTAGGCACTATTAGTAAAGCTAGTGACAGGCATAAGCATATCTATAAGAAAGGGTAGCATATCCATCAACAACCCCTATACTAGTTTCATATCCTCCTGTTAAAGATCAAAATCCAAAAGCAACACATAAATATCCAACACCAATAGTAGAATATCCAATTCCAGCACCAACAATAGCATAGTCTATTGTATACCTTCATCTAGTCAAAGAAGTAGCACCTATTGCACTTGCTTAAGAACTAGTAACAATAGCATTATAAGCATCAATAGAAAAGGCTAGAGATGTAGGAGCAATAGGGATATCTACTAGTAACGAAGCTAGTTATTCCATAAGAAAGGGTAGCAATAGATACTATTGATTAAGTTGGTCCAATGGTTGTTCCAAGTCCAATACCAACATCAGGAGCACTACCATCAATTGACTAAGATTCACTAGATCTTCTAGATCAAATCAATACCCATTTCCAAGACAAGCAACATCTAAGGCATGGATAACATCTTATATAGTGGATCTAGTAGTTAAACCAATCAAAGTAGTAGCAACCCCCTTTTGTAGTTATAATAGTTTAGTTGTGGAGGGTTTTTTTACATTTCAAGCTCCAAATTGAGATCCACCATTAGTTTACCCATATACATATATGTGTGTATGTGTATATATATACATACACATGCGTATATGTATATGTATATGTATATGTATATGTATATGTATATGTGTGTGTATATGTGTATATATATGTATATACATAATTTTATATTTATTTTAAATATATGTTTGACTACATGTATATGTTGATAAATAGTATTTAATCTTGTGTACACTTAGATTTTTTTAATTTTCTATCTATCTGTAAACACATATTCATACATATTAAGTTTTACTTTATCCTTACATTCACACTTCTACACAATTTCCCTATCAGTATATTCATCACATTTACCTATGCTCCTTGATCTAACTATTAACCTACACCAAGACACTATGAGACCCCACCTTTATTCATACATATTAAGTTTTAATTTATCCTTACATTCACACTTATACACAATTTGCCTATTAGTATATTCATCACATTTACTTATGCTCCTTGATCTAACTATTTACCTACACCAAGACACTGTGAGACCCCACCTTCTGTGAACCTGTTGACTCTATGTTTTTTAGTGATATTATGACTCTTGTTTGATGTTTTTCATGTGTTTCTGTGATTGCACATTATATAGGAGTTTTATGAATGATAGTTTCATACACATAGATGATGTTCTTATATCTTTATGGTTTGTCTTGGTTATCATGGTTTATTGATTATATGATAGATTTCAATAATTTATTGCTAGTGGTAGTGATATAGTGATTATTTGATGATTACATTATGTGGATATGTGAGTAGATGTTATTGAGATGACATTTGATAAGTCAATTGTTCACTTATGATGGTTTATTTCATTAAACAATTTCTATGTGATCTCATGGATGATTATCATAGCTAAGAAATATTGAAAAATAATAATTGTTTTGAAGTATTATGTTGATATATGTTAGATGCTTTGGCTATTATTAAATATTATCTCTTATGATATACTAACACTTTTGGTTGAGTGAGGAGATGAAATTTTCCAATGGAACTTGGGGTCACATAGCTACTTCATTTTTGTTATTATTTTTGCAATTACCAATCTTATCTCATATGGAGAAATTAAGATCATGTGTTGTATTGTTGTGATTGTGTCATTTATATGGATTAATGTGTTTTTAGGCCATTTAATTGTGTGAAAGTTTTATTTTTATTATCCTTGTGAATTATCTCATAGTATTTTCCTTTTTGTGATTTATGTGGTTCTTATGTGAATTAAATTAAGTTTTTAGACTCTTAAATTGACCATAGGTGCTAGATATAGGGGTAAGGAGTTTATTAAACCATAGAAATATCTTTTTAAGTTTTTATAACCATTTTAACATTTTCATTTATAAAGGGTGGCAAAAGTGGGAGTAGTTGGCGGTTTGGTTGGTTACAAGAGGTAGTTTCTCCTTTTTTATTTATGTTTTCTTCTTGGGTAGAGGGTTTTTTTTTTTCTGCTTTCCATTTATTGCAATTTTCTAATTTTGAGAAACAAGGGTTTTGGAAGAGAGAAGATGGAGGAAGAGATTGAGAGCTTGGGGAAGAGAAAAGTTAGAGAAATGTGGATCAAGGCTTCACCTATCTTGGTTGAAAGCATGGAGGTAAGTTTATGATCCATTTTTACATTGTGATAGTGTTGATTGTGGCTTTATAAAAACAATATGGCTGCTGATTTTTTTAATTTTTTTATTTAATTTTTAATGTTGAAAACCCTTTTGTGTATAGCTACTTTGTGTATTGATATTTTTGAGTATGAGGTTATATTAAGTGTGGATATTCCCCATTTAAATTAAAAGCCTAATGAATATGGGCATAAAACAAAATCTGAAATATAATATTATTTGGGATTTTGAAAGCCTCATGAATATGGTCATGATATAAAATATGAATTTTAGTGTGATTTGGGGCTTTGAGAGTTTGATGGAGATGTGCATAATTGAAAAGAAGTGTTGTGTATGTGAATTCTATTTGCATTGAGATAGTAATATAAAAGTATTGAATTGAGATTATTTATTTTGTTATAATGAGGTATGAAAATGTTATTGTGAACTAAATTAGTATATTATGAGAGATGGATTTAAAAATTGTACACTTTGATGTTTTCTCACTTGAGTAATTCGTTGTTTTGAAATAGAGAGAAACTTTATTTTAATAATTATTTCTAATGGGTCAACTAGATTGGTCTTATTTCTAGATATGTCATACAAATATATGTATAGAAAAACCCTTTAAAATTTATCTCCTAATTTTGTGTCAATCATTCTATGTGATTAAATACATAGGACAATTTTATGACTGTTTAATGTTTGTGAAAGAGGGTGTCAATGTTTTGATAATAAATTTCAATTGTTTATTTGGGTTCGTACAAGTTTTTTATAATGTTGTTTTAAGACTAATAATTAAAAAACCCTTTAAATTTTATATTTCAATATCATGTTTACCATTTTTTAGGATTAAATCTATAAAATTGTTTTGTAACAATTTATTGTTGACATAGAGGACAATAGTGTGTCATAAAAGAGTTATTAATCAATTGGAAATAACTCTTTTATGACACAAGTCCCTTAACTTGACTCAAACACCCTCTTTAAGGCTTGTAGCCCTCAATAACCAAACAATGGAGTTATCTTTTAGAGAAGGTCGTACAATGTCCTATTAAACACCATAAAGGTTCACCATAGACTCCTAAACACCATATCAAAAGATCACATAGGGTTTCTTTGTCCCAACATCAAGTTTCGATAGACTACCCTACTTCTAGGCTACTTAATTAGCCCTAATTTACAAAGGAACTACCCTCTAAAAATTTGACAAACACCCAAAACCCCTTGAAAGTCATGAATTGTGACTCAAAACCATAGAATCTTGCACCAATTTGTAGATTTAGACCTTCTAATTCCCTGCACCAAGAAACCCTCTTTTGACATGCCAAACACTTAGGGTCTAATGAATCTCCCATATCCCATGTTCACAAAACACAACCAATGACTCAAAAAATTTCTATTGGGTCTGTACAGACTCATAAAAACTTCACAAGTCCAATTCCCTCAACAACTCATCAAAACCCTCCATTAGTATCTCACTTTCACATGAAAAACCCAGTTACGAGCCCTAGGGCTTCTTCCATTCGCTCAAAACTTATTCCCTTGGCCTTAAAAACCTTAAAAAAATCAATCCCTACATAAAATAGATCAATCCACCAAGTTACAGGGGCTGGCAGTAGGTAGATTGATCAATTCATGATTTTAAACTTCAATCAAAACCCTTATTCTGTGTAACAGGGCAGTTTCTGGAAAGTAATGAAATCTCCAACAAATTTCAATGAAAGACTCTCAAATTGGATTCAATTGAGAGCTAAGATATGCCTCTATGAAAGAAAAATTAAATCAGATCATTTACAAGACTGTACAGGCCATACAAAATGAACAAAGTTCAGAAAACCATAAAATAAAAGAGAAAAACATTGTTTCTTGATTTGATTTCCATAATACAAACTTCAACAACTCTTGGTCAAGCCTTTGGAAGATTTTAATACATTTTCAAATCATTTTCTAACTTTCCAACGTCTACAACCACTATTTGAATTCCAAGACTCTTCAAATTCCCTAAGAGTTGCAATTTGACAATTTTTGTTTTTGACACCATTTACAACTTTATTTTTGCAACTTTCATATATTTGACACCTATGACACTAAACCCATATAATTACATATTAAATGGTCTTGATAGACCTTATTTAGCTTAATAGACTCAAAATATCTCCATACTAACCACTTAAGAACCATTCCTAATGACTCATTATGAAAGAAGTTGGTCTTATTGACCTTATTAAAACAAAAACTCATCACATCTAAAGCTTGCTCAATATCAACCTAGATTGACCATTGTTGACCAAAGGTACTCCTACACCATCTTCATAGGAGTTTACTTGAGTGAACATTGTAATTCTAGATTTTACACAAAACCTATATCAATATGCTCTTGTGAATATCCTCTAATCATGTTTTCAATCAAAATACTTGTTGAGTTATAGGTCTAGTTACTTATATTGATATTCTCTATTATAGATTCTTCTTTGGTTTATTGTTCTTAGCTTGTAAATTACAAGCCATTACGAATGATGGTATCGCCCTCATTTCTCCTATTGATGTTTAATATTTTTCATAATCATTTTATATGGTTATTTTTTGGATTGGATTATGTGCTAACTTGATTCTATTTTCTTGAGCCATGTGTAAAACATAAAAAATGAATAATAATTATGTGTTCAAATGCATCTTCTATTCTTTAAGTTACTTATCATTTATAGTCTCATACCAAGTTCCATCCTAGTTCAACTTGAGTGAGAATATCTATAAAACCAAGTCATTGAAATCTACATTGTTAATAAGAATTAATTTGTTAGCTTGATGTCATATTTTTAGGAGATGTAATATCTTTATGTATGAGTAGTATACAATTATTATGCACTAAAGGTTTGTATAAAATTACTATAATCTAGGATATAGATTTGCTCATTATGATGAAATAATTGTATCTAATAAAGTTACAAGATTACATTATAACTTTATGGTAGAATTGATAATTGAAGGATTTGTTATCTTAATCCAATTATGGATATCCCATATTAATCTTTATATAGTTCTACAATTATCAATTCTCGTATTAATCTTTATCAATTATCAATTATCTTAATCCAAAGTTTGATTATTGTATATACTCATATTTACCTAATATTGAAAAAATGAAAAAGTGTAGTAGACATCAATATCCATAAGTTCATCACATGAAGATACCTACAATATCAATATAGTAGACATCAATATCCATAAATTCATGACAAGAAGATACCTACAATATCAATGTATATTATACTTTAGTGTATGACTTTAAAAAAGTTGTTGATAGAAAATAATGAGAAATTTATTAGTATATTTTTCACATCATATCTAAATATTATAATTAGATAACATAAAAACTTATTATAACTCTTGCTTTGCTCCTTGGTTTAGAATTAAAGCTTGTAAAATGAGTGGTAGTTTAATAGGGAGTTACCTTTTTTAGTATTGATTAGTTAGCTGTATAACTTATAGTTGACTACTCTATTATTTTGGTGCTTATTTAAGTGACACAAATGTGTGTTTATCTATTTGTTATGTGTTATCATTTATTTCTAAATTATTGTAAAGAAACTTGGTGGTTGTGTTTTTGTGTAGTAATGCAAAAAGTGGGCATGAAAGACACTTTCATAGTTGCAAACTTATCCCCTTCCATTTTAAAATTTAAATTTGGCTAATTGGCCCCATTCACCCTTTCATATTGAGACAAATAAACATATGTTTGACACAATTCTTAACATCGTGTGCTAATATGTAAAGATATTCAATGTATTTATTCTAATCATCTCTTAATTATTTGAAATAATGTATCTTATATAATTAGAAGCAATTAATAATAACACATTTTTTATTTGGTGCACTAAAAGGAATACAAAATCTACATAGTAGGCCCCTTGTCTATTGTTTCTAATCCTTGTTCACTTCCTAGGGGTCAATATACGAGAACTTGTCTCCTTGAGATGAATTGGCAGTCCTTAAGGTATTCCTAAACACCATCAAGTCCCTAGATCTTTAGGAAGATTAGTGCAATCACTTATCAATCAAGTGATAAATGTAGTTAAGTGCCACTATGTGTAGATATGATATGAACTCAAAGTATAAACCCACAATTGTGACTTCATCCTAGATAAATGCACATGTCCTCTAACAAAGAACAAATTAAACTATAATGAAATAATTTGCATAAAGAGGAATATAATATAAAATATTCTACAAATACTTGATAATAACTGAGAATGACAAGACACTTTGAGGAGGAAAACTTCAAAATATCTCCAATGAGAACATAATTCATAATATGATGATAATTGAATTACCTCTAGCTCCTATATATACCTAATTATCCCTTGGATGCCACCTAGGCTAACCTATACACTTAACTATAACCCTTAGGATGACCTAAATACCTATATATGATTATATAATGATTATGTACAACTCATTTAAGAGTTAAGGTAGCCACAAGATAACTAATCATAACCCAATAAACATTAGGGTTAGGGGCATAAAATCAACAAAAACACCAAGGAATTTTATTAACAAAGATGCTTGTTTCTAGATCAAACATCAAACAAATTCAAAAATATTTAACAAATGTAATCATTCTTCAAGCATAGAGCTAAGTAACGTATCCTTTCCATTTACATTTCTAGAATAATTTGCACATTTATCATAATCATCCTCTTCCACCATAATTAGTTAATCTAGGTTAATTTATACTTATTTAGTTGCATTTATTTAATTAGTCTACATTAATCCTAAGGATGCCTTATTTTTCTTTACAATTTGGTGAACTTGTCTAATCCTACAACTCAACCTTTTAGGGTTTTATATTAGATTATATTTTTCATATGTAAACTGTATTCTACGTCTTTGTGATTCGTTGACATATTTCATCCTTAGGGTTTGGTTTTTTTTATTTATACTTCCTATCTATTACCCACTCTATCCAATCCTATATTTATTTTAAGGTTTTTATTTTTCTATTTTATTTTATATATGATATAAAACTGATATGTTTTATAAATTTGAATCTAAGTGTGAATTTGAGCTTCATATTTATAAATTTTATTTGTGCCAATAAGTGTTTGTTCAAACCCTAATATGGCTACTCATTATGATGACAGTGATATCTTTGGTGGTGGTTATATTGAGAACAACTTAATTAGGTGACCAAGTGGATTATGATCATGATATACATGTGGCCAAACAAGAGGTTCAACTTACACATTGATTTTTGATAGAAGAATTATAACAAGCTCAATCTCATCATCAATTGGCTAGTATGATACATTAGTAGATTATTCTCTTGGCACAGTTTTTTTTGTAATATTTTAGATCCTTAATGGGTCTTTATAATGGTGTATTCAACTTAATATCTCCTTCTAACCCCACTCCTACCAATTTCATTACTACCACTACCATCAACCCTATTGTTATCCCTACTACTTCCATTATTCCTAGCTAATTCCCTTTTCACTTACCCAAAAATTATACTCCAATTTTTATTATTTCCACTAGTACCTTCATCCCTTCTATCTTTCCATACATATCTACCCCTACTATTTCCATAACTTCTGCTCTTGCACATTCCATCCATGCAACCCATATCATCTTTCCATTATAAACCATAACCTACACTTCTTGTATTATGTCTAATACATTTTACTCTATGTCCATGCATCGTATTTCCCAATCCCTCTACACCTATTTCACTATATATCATACCCCTAATAACACTATTGTTAATACTACCATCTTGGATATACTTGCAAAAGAGAAAGTAAATCTAGAGAAATAACTTAAGGATAACAAGAAGAATACTATTGCATACGTGAGGCCCAACCCTATATGTGGTCCTATTGTGACCTTTTTATAAGTCCACTTATGTTATATTAATGAATTATTTGATATTTTGATTAATATTGTTTAAATATAATATAGCATTAGAAATATTGATGGATAAAATGATTAAATCTCTAAGTTTCATTATCTTAGAGTAGTATGATGGAGTGAGTGTGTATGAAATTGAGAGAACTATATATTTGTTTTGAATTTAGTTTAAGAGAACAGCAATGATTGTGCTAAACTACATACTTAATGTTTTAATTTTTCCATGAATTAGTTAAGGGATGATTGTAGTAAATGTGTCTTACTAAATGTGTTTTGGCAACTCATTAGGAAAGTGTGAGAAGTATATGAAATTTAGATTTCTTACAAGTATTAGAAGATAAGTAGATTTAAACCAATATGAGCAAAATAATGAAATGTATTTTAGCATAAGTGATTCACTAATGTGTTTTATGTTTTTTGGAAAGGGGTAAAATTTGGGAATGAAACATGACCCTTCTAGATCGTGAAGAAATTCAAAAGGGATAAATTCCTAACATTGTCGATGGTCATGGCCACTATCTCTGGACAAGGAAAGATAAAGAAATAGCAAAGGAAAAAGGTGAATGATGACAAGGTCAATTTGTCTAGAAAGATGGAGCTCAAAGATAATTTTGAAGATTTTGTTGAAGACCTAGTGAAGGCATGCAGCCTGATTAAGGATACTTAATCCTAAGCTCTTGTTTCGCTTTTTATTACTTGTTGCCATGAATTTTTTTTTGCTATTCTATAAGATTTTTAGTTGGTATAGGTCATAGGTGCCTAGACTATTATATTTCTAGTTTTATTTCTATTATGAACTCTAGTTATTGGTTGGATAGTCTTTTAAGGTTATGCTATTATAACCTATTTTTATGGATGGATATTAAGATGAATTGGTTAGATCTCTTAGGGATTATGGATAGGTTTATAAAGTTTGATGTGGTGGGTATAGGCTAATGTGTTTTAGTTGATTGGGGTTGGGGGGGAAGTGGTTCTATTTATGTTCAGCTTCCTTTGTTGTGTTGTTTTGTCATGCTTTTGTTCTCTTGACTGATGTTCTTCTATAAGGGTCAAGGCCCTTTCCCTACATAATCAATCAATAACATTGTTGATGGTTAACTAAGACAACTCTAATTGACAAGGGTACTTAAGGTAATCTAACAAGGTAAGTTATGTGAATTTGTTATTTAGTTGCATAATGATATTTGGTAATAAATGATTATTTAAGGATCCAATAAAAAGTGCAACACCTTGGAATAATTAACGTTAGGATTTCATTATTGTTAAAGATAGATTTGAACTCTTATTCTACATTGAAGAAGATAAAGAGTATACATATGGATATATTTCTATTCACTGACCTATTTTATTGAATCTTATTAAAAATAGGAGCAGGTAACTTTTAGGAATTTTGGAGCATGTTAAGAAAATGTATGAAATAAATGCCAATAGGAAGAAGGGAGAATCAATTCAAACCCTTGTCAATACATCAATTGGTTGAATTTATCGATGTGACCATGTGTGATGAAAAGTAATTAGATGTGGAGTTAACATTAAGGGTCAAATGAGTATTGTGGTGGTGGTTTAATGGTTTTGAATTTCTAAAATAGGACCTTAGAATCTAGGAAGTATTTTGAGAGCTAAGGTCTATGATTAATGTGTAATGGGGATATATGTGTGAGTTGTGTTTGTGCTTTAATTAGTTGTGCAGTCATGTCAATTAAGTTGCAAATGGTGTGTAAAAAGGTAATTTTCGGATGCAAGTTTGGATGTGATTTTATAAGGGTCAAAAAGGTCATAAATTGGTTATTTATTACATTTTTAAGGCTCTGGGTATAGTACCTATGAATTAGGGGATTGTTTTTTACCATACCTTTGCCCATACCTTATTAATGACTTCTCTTAAATGACTTGTAAGAGAGGTGGAAAATTTTGGGATGCGAGGATGGACTTGACTCATCCCCATCCCCATTTTCTCTTCCCTCTCATTTATAAGAAGGGACTTGGGAAAAAGGAGTGTGCATGTGCACAATGCCTCTTTATTGAAGGAGAGGACTTGGTGGGCAATTTGGGGTACTGTGAGGAAATTTAGATTGGATGAGATGATAAAAAATGCCACCATCTCATCCAATGGTGTGGGTTCTTGGACTCTTTAAAAGCCCTTGTGTTATTTGGAAAGGGGGTTCTCTCTCTCTTTCTTTTTGAGAGGACTTAGTCTTTTATTTTGGAGAGAGTTTTTTTTAGTTCATTTTCCTTTTGGTTTTATTTTTTTCATACTTGTGATTTTGGTAAAAGAAGAAAAGCTTTAGAACTATGGGAGAAAGGGAGAGTGATGGATTCAAAAGAGAGCAGCTTGGAGGAGGCTACATAGCTACTATGATGTAGAAAGATGAGTCCTTCCTTTATTTTCTTTGTAGTTGATGTAATGAGTGATATGAAAGTTTTATGAGTGATATGAAGGTTTTATGAGTGATATGAAGGTTTTTTGAGTTGGGGATGGTTCTTTGAAAATGGTTGTGTGTGTAAATATTTAAATAAGTTATTTTTCATTCTTTTGTTGTGTATTAAATTATGAAACTGATAGAGTTGATATGGTGTTTATACTTTCTATGTTTGAGTTAATTTAAAAAGATTTGGTGTTGGGTTTCAACCTATGTCTGTGGGTTTCATATGGTTCTCTTAGCTCAGGGGATGGCTAGGGTCTTACAATGGCCTCATGATGCCATGTTGGTAAGGTGGAGAGATTCACTTCTCCTTTTAGTTTGCATCTCTTATGGATATTTGAAAGATATTGGAGTTCATTTTTTGTTGCTTTCATATTGAAGACTATGTTGTAATATGAAAACGAAGGAGTAATATATTTATTTTTCACTTTGTTTAAAGATAATATGAAAAGTGTTCTAGCTTTATGGACTAAATTCTTGTTTAAATAAATGGTATAAAATAAAATGATGACGAAGTGTTCCATGCATTTCCTTTGTATAAATGAAAATAATGTATTCCTCTTAAAGTTGTAAGGAGAGAAAGTTGAAGGTATAAAAATGTATTATAACTAATTATAGTTGGAGTAGTTCAAACAAATGATTATTCATGGGTTGCCTAATTTGTAATTTCATACTTGGTATGTTCAAACACGAAGAAATAAGTTTAAATCTACACCAATATAGTATTAAACACTTGCAATTTGTATTTGTCTAAATACATGCAACTACTTATAAAAAAGAATTAGTCAATTTGAGATGATTCATAAATAAATTTATTTACAAACCTTAGACTAAGGAGATTATTTAATTTTGTTCAAAAATAAAGAAAAATTTCACAAATACATACATGTATACATATGTTTTACTTCAAAAATATATATATAATTTCATAAAATATATATGCGAAATATATATTTTATATATCTATATAAAAGAAGAGATTAAATAAACATTTGATATATATAACATATATATACATTTCAATCTTTATGTATTATTGTAGAGGAGGGGGGCCGACTGCTCAGGACCCCAGGTCACGAGAGGGTCTAGAACAATCAACACCCTCGATCTACCTCATGCTAAGGGGTTGTATAAGATGAGTTTGATGTTTAAGGGGGTGAAAAGGAAGGGAAACTAATTTGTCACTTTCCTTCTATCAACCTGAGAGTTTAGGAAGTCAGGTCAGCAGGTTTCTAGAGCCTAGACTATAACTTAGGCAGCTCATTGCTAGAGGACTCCAATGCGGGGAACAAACAATAGCACAGTGTGCTAGCGTCTCGGTCAAGCACTGGCATCCGTACAGATAGAGAACATAAAGTGTAGTCTAAGGAGCTAAAGAAACCTACTAATGACCCAAAAAGTATAGTCTAATACAATAACATAAACAAAAAATGACCAGACTACTGAAATAACAAGAAGAATACTTTAACTTGAAAGATAAATTGATTGAGAACACAATAACTAGCGAGAGTAGTAGAAATCCAACTTACGCTTGGTCCAGCCTCCTGCAAGCTCCACATGAATGAAGTACGTACACACACAGTAACAAAAAAATGTTGGGGATGTGTATAGAGGATTGTCACAATCAATCCCCGCTTTGGTGTTTCCACCTCCACAGACAACCAGAATAGCCACAATAGAGAAAGTATGATAGAGAAAGAAGTAGAAGTAATATACGTTGTGCTAACAACAATATGCTACGAAAACAATACAATGATGCTAAATGAATGGATATCACCTCCCAACAAGATGCTCTCAAGGCATGCAAAGGAAGGTGTGAGCTCACAAGCTTGTGAATGCCAACATTGCCACAACAACGAGAGGAGTAAAACCAGTGGAGTGTCAACTTCAAGCTTCAAAGATGGTGAAAAATGTTGTGAATGAAGTGTGTACAAGTGAGTGTGATCAAGAAGATGTGAAGAAGATGAATGAGATGACTGAATAGGTCATTTGAAGATGAAATTGGAGGCAAAAAAGTTGTTTGAGGTTGGTCAAGGGAACAGGAGCATTACACTTCATTGACAATAGAGAATTGTAGCGCCTCTACAGATTCCAAGGGCAAGAACTTGTTAGGACAATAGCGCGTCATGCTAGCGTCCCCAACAAAATATCCTCTACCGACACTAAAAATAGCTACCAAGTGGATGGGAAGTGAATGAGGGATGTGGACTAGCATCATTGGATTAAATTTGTCTAAGGTAAGAGATACGTAAATGAGGAATTTGCGACGAGTGCAAATTCACACCATTACAATTATATCATATAAATATTATATATTTATATTTAATATTTTTAAACGATGAACATATATTAAAAATTTAAATTGGTAAATTAAATTTAAGTAAAAATAAATATAAAAAAAACAAAGTGTGAAAGGGGAGGGCAACAAACAAGACAAGCATGTCGTCGACCCTTCCCACATAAGTTGAAGGCTTGGGGAACTATGACTCCCATGGGGGCCATGACCCCCATGGGAGATGGCGGCCTCCCATTATAGGGGCAAGGCTAGGAGGGGGGATTAAACCCCTCCCCAAAAAATATTAAGCAAAAAAAAAAATGAGACATATTCAATTAACAAATAATTTTTTCTATGCTCAGGGGCATGGTAGGAACAACCCCCCACCCTCTAAGCATTATTTAATAAATTTTAAAAAAAAATCATACCATTGTGTATAGCAGTGATTAAAAAAAGTGAAATAAAATGCAATAAACAATGTCTAATGTAAACACAATAGTAGCAAAATGAATAAGTAAATAAAAAGTAAGTAATGTAATAGTCATAAATAAACAGAGGCATGAGGAAGGATTGAGAATCTCTACACAGTCAATGACATGTCTATTTGTCAATTGAAATATAAATATATCTAACAAAAGATGCATATTATTATGGAACAAAATCAAACTGCTCTATATACATATTTATGCAGACATACATATGTGAATATACAAAAATGAGCCACCACTTATTAAAATAAATAAACCCTATATGAAACTTGCAAAACAAAAATAGAAATACGAAGAATGAACAAACACTTTCAAAAATCTTGAGAATCTCCCTCCTTTCTAATCTCTTTCAAACTTGTAAACACAAATGGAGTAAAAAATGAAGAAAACAAGTCTTAAAGAGAAATCCATAAAGATTAGGCTTTCTTATGATTGCCCTAAAATATAAGGTTGAGAATCAATCTCATCCAATGGATGAGATTGAATGCTCAACATATTACCTTTTTGGCTTAATCTAAAATCTGGTTTTAATTAAACTAATGGTGATTAAGTCCATGGTGGGGGGCTATGAGTTAGAACCCTTCAATAAGTTACAACTTAAATATTTAAGTGAACCCTTACAACCTTGTATTAGCATTTTATATTAACCCTTAAAATATCAAGTGGAGATTTAAAATCTTATTAAATGGAAAAGAGAGAGTTGCTTTACATTTATTTTATTGTAACTTAAATAACCATGCATGGATTAATTTTTAGGCAAATTATAAATATGTGGAATAAATTATTTTAAAATTATTTTATTCAATTGATGAAACTTAAATACAAAAAATTATGGTGAATGGTTTAAATATTGGATAAAATATTGTTAAAAAGAATATTATCCAACGATTATTTAAAATGGGTTTTGACAAATTATTTCACCTTGTTTAAATATGTCCCAACTAGACAAAAGGGGTTTACCAATTGAAATAAGTGATTGTTATTGCCAATTAAAAATCAAAAGCTTCATTAAAATTATTCATAATAATAAATTGGCATAAGTGATAAATTTATAAATAAGGATTTTTAAGGGGATTTAAATTAAAGATCAAATGAGAAAATTTAATAAAATGACCTTAGGATTTAGAATTAATTTAAGTGATGTTTAATGGATCAAATATGATTCCTTGAATGTGCATAAAGCTAAAAGGTCTACTTAAGCACTAGAACTTTGCAAAATTAATTATTTAATTAAATGAAAATGGGTTAAATGTTATCAAATTATTCTAGTTTGATTTAGCCCCATGATATAAAAAATTAAAGAAGGTGAAAATTATTACAATTATAAAGTAAATCAATTGTCTAAATGGGGTTAAGAAAGAGGCCTTATTCAAGTGAACTAAATGTAATATTAAGATAGTTAAGTTGATAGTCTAAATAGTTTGGTAAATGTGTAAGTGTGTACTAGCAATATTTTATCAAATGGAAAGTGTCAAAATGAAGCAAGGTCCATTTAAAAATAAGGTCATTAGAAGGAATGTGTTACCTTACCTCAAGATGTGCATCAAACTATATCTTAAATTAATTAATACAAAATTTATTAGTTAAAGGTGAAAGTAAACTTAAAGATTTGTTCTTTAATGACTCAAATGTGTAACGTGATCCTAGGTTATTATTTAAGAAAAATGGAAATGAAGAGTCTTGAAATCAATCATGTAGGGTTTAGTTCCCCTATTATGGGGGTTATTAAGTAATGTTAAACCTAATTAAATCTAGGCAATTTTCATGATGTAGCCCTACCTCAGGAAAGGGGATGAGGAGGTATCTATATATTTAATGTTGTAAATTAGTACTACTTGAGTAATGGCATTATTGATATCAATATCTCTTTGTGACATTTGGAAACCAAGCACCAAAAACATATCATCAACATCTTAAGTGCTTCCTCATCACTACCAAACCTACTAAAATATAGCAACTCAACCATACATCCATAAATAAAAGCTTATCAAAGTGACACTATAGGTTGACACCAATAGGTTACTAATGATAACATAATGTAACTTATCAAAGCATCATTAGAGACAACACCAACTCATCCTTGCAATAAACTCCTCATACAGTTGACATCAATGACAACACCAAAGCTTCTTGACATCAATGACAACACCAACTACACATACTTGTAACAATCTCCCCTTTTCTCATTGATGACAACACATGATGTGAAAAACCATCAACAAAAAAAACAACTTTGATCCTCAATACTATGCTCCATACCGACTCATTATCTCTTTCTCTAATTTCTCCCCCTTGCACAATTAACTCATTACTCTCTCTCTCACACACATGAATCTCTCCCCTTTTCTCAACTGAACATTACTCTCTCTCCTCCTCAAATATTTTTCACATTACTCTCTCCCCCTTTGACATCAATGGTAAAGGAAAAATTATTTGCATCATTCATTCTCCTCCTTTGACATTAATCATATTGCTCTATAAATTTCTTTCCTTTACTTCTTTGCATACTCTCCCTTAGGAGCAAACACCAAACTGCATCAATTAGCAACCACTGCACAATGACAACACTCATTCATCCTAATTGCAACTACCAAATATTCCACTACCAACTCCCCCTGAAAGGTAGCCACCAACATTAGTCTAGACCAAAAAATAAATCTTGAGATCCACTAGACTGATGCATTTCCTTATGCATCTAGTTCAAAGGAGGCACAATAACCCCTGAATTCTCTCAGAGATACTAAAAATTATCCTTAAGAAGAGCCTTAGTAAATATATCAACAACACGATCCTTTGTAGGCACATATTCAAGTTTCACTTCATTGTCTACAACCTTCTCTCTGAAAAAGTGATACTGGATTGAGATATGTTTTGTCCTTGAATGCATTACTGGATTCTTTGAAATATTAATAGAACTTGCATTATCATAGAAGATAGATATTGTTTCATCATACACCACTTTGATATCCTTCAATGTTTGCCTCATCCACAAAACTTGTGTGTAACAAGATGCTATTGCAATATATTATACCTCTATAGTAGATAAAGACATTGAATCTTTTTTCTTACTTAGCCATGACACTAATTTGCATCCAAGAAATAATGTGCCACCAGTAAACATAGATTCACTTATTCTTCAACAACTTTCCTTCTTGTCAATACACCTTTGTTCTTATCACCAATGATCTATTCTTTAGAATTAATTCTTCTGCACATTCTTAAGAGTTTTAGGAACCTTTTCTAGAGCTTCTTCCTCTTCAATATGTACCTCTTTTTCCTTAGCTTTTTCTTCTTCACTGCAAGTAGACTCATCCAATTCATATCCATCTATTATCATTGAATTATTTTGTAGGTATTCATCAACCTTGACACTTGCACTCTCAACAATCTTTCTTAGCCTCTTGTTGTAGCACCAGTAACCTTTTATTTTAGTATAATATCAAAGGAGATACCTTCATCAAACCTTGCATCATACTTTCCTAAGTTTTCTTCATCTCCTTTGATATAGCATTTTCTTCCAAACACTTTGAAGTATTTGACAGTAGGAATCCATCCATACTATAGCTCATAAGGAGTCTTTGCATTGTTTGCTCTTGCTTGCACTCTATTAAGTATGTAAACAACAATATGAATTGATTCTCTCCAGTAGACTTCCAGTATATTTTCTTCTTTCATCATTGTTCTTGTAGCTTCTTGAATAGTCTTGTTCTTTCTTTGAACCACTCCACTCTACTGAGGAGTTCTAGGGGTAGATAAATGACCCTTTATTCCATGATTCTCACAAAATATGTTAAACTCATTGGAGGTGAACTCTCCACATCTTTCAAACCTCAAACATTTGATTTTCATATCCATTTCATTCTCAACCACAACTTTGAATGCTTTAAACTTATCTAGGGCTTCTGATTTTTCTTTGAGAAAAGTAACCCATGTCTTTCTAGAATAATCATCAATCAATAGCATGAAATACCTGTCACCTTGAAGACTTCTTACTCCAGTAGGACCACAAATATTTGTATGCACCAATTCCAATAGTCCAATAGAATATTGTTCTTTGACTTTGAAACTTCTTCTTGCTTGCTTTCCAACTTGACATTCCTTACAAACAACATTGATAGGCTTTATAATATTTGGTAGATCTCTCACAGCTTGAACTGAACTTATCCTTACTAGACTATCAAAATTGATGTGAGACATTCTTCTATACCATGGAAAACTCTCATTGATCTGAGTCATGAAGCAGTAACCATCAACACCTTTGAGTTGATAGACATTTCCATCTTTCCTTCTTCTAGCAACAATTACAATTTTGGATCCTTTTCTGATCTCACATCCATCATCCTAAAACATAAGATTGTATCCTTTGCTACACATTTTTCCAACACTTAAGAAGTTATATCTTAAACCCTTAACATAGTAAACATCAATAGTATTATGCTTGCCATCAAGATTGATTGAACCTTTTACACATATCTTAGCAGATGTATCATCACCAAATCTAACAAGCCCTCTTTCATATTTTTCAAGTTTAACAAACTTACTCTTATCATCGATCATATGATTAGAGCATCCATTGTCAATGATCCAGTAGTTCTTATCTTGTCTAGCATGAAAAGCAGACACCAAAGTTCCTTCAGTTTTAGTGCTTGCTTCTAGAGCCCTTTCCTTCACACATCTCTCAGAGTTAGAAAAATTAGTTTCATATTTTAAAGCAATGAACAAGTATTCACCATCCTCATCATCTCCATAATCATGTTCATCATCAAATATACTTGCATCTTCTCTAACATAATAACTTTTCTTAATCATATTACCTTTGTTCTCCCTATTTTTGTTATTCAAATCTTTGTTTCACACCAAAGTGCGCTTGCTTCCAGAGCCCTTTCCTTCACACATCTTTGTTTCACACCAAATTTCCTTCGGTTTTAGTGCCTGTTTCCAAATTAGTTTCATCTTTTAAAGCCATGAACACGCATTCACCATCCTCATCATCTCCATAATCAGGTTCATCGTCAAATATACTTGCATCTTCTCTGACATAATAACTTTTCTTAACCATCTTACCTTTGTTCTCCCTATTTTTTTATTCAAATATTTGTTTGGACATCTTGAAGCATAATGACCTATCTTTCCACAACTAAAAAATTTGAAAGGAAAATTACCACTATAATTTCTAGTACCCTTTTTCATTGTTAGGTGTGAAACTAAGAATCCATCCAATACCCTTTCACTTTGAAAATTCTTCTTGCTTGCTTTTCAACTTGGCATTTCTTACATAAAAAATTGATAGGATTTATAATATTTGGTACATCTCTCACAACTTGAACTGAACTTATCCTTACTAGACTATCAAAATTGATGTGACACATTCTTCTATGCCATAGCCAACTCTCATTGATATGAGTCATGAAGTAGTAACCTATCCTTCACACATCTTTCTTTCACACCAAAGTGACTTTAGTTTTAGTGCTTGTTTCCGAATTAGTTTTATCTTTTAAATCCATGAACAAGCATTCACCATCCTCATCATCTCCATAATTAGGTTCATCATCAAATATACTTTCATCTTCTCTAACATAATAAATTTTCTTAATCATCTTACCTTTGTTCTCCCTATTTTTGTTATTCAAATCTTTGTTTGGACATCTTGAAGCATAATGACCTATCTTTCCACAACTAAATTTTTTGAAATGCAACTTACCACTATAATTTCTACTACCCTTTTTCATTTTTCTCACAAAGTTAGCTTCTACATCATCAAGATCCTCTTGATCTGATTCCACAATCTTCTCTAATTTTCCAACCTTAAAATTAGTCTCAACTTTTGTACTACTTGTACCAAATTATCTCCTTTCAAAATTAGTTAAAGAACCATACAATTGATCTCTGGTATATTGATTCAAATTTTATAATTCTTCAATAGTAGAAACCTTATGACTATAAGCTTTAGGAAGAGTTCTAAGTACCTTCTTTACCACTTCGTCTTCTTTCAGTTCTCTACCAAGACCTCTAATGCCATTGACAACTCCATCCACCTTCTACAAGTATCTTATGATGTTTTAATCTTTAGACATTCACAAGGTCTCAAACATGATCTTCAAATTTTGCATCTTATCTTGCTTGATCTTATCATCTCCTTCATAAATGTTTTTTTAACTTCACCCAAATTTCTCTAGCAATTTTCAGATTCATAACTTTCACCAATTCAAAATTAGCAAGACCACTTAAGAGAGCATACCTTACTTTACCATTGTTTTCATAGGACTTGATCTCATCATCATTGCTTGGACCATTGGTAAGAATAGTATATCCTCTTTCAACAGACCTCCAGATCTCAAATCCAAGAGAAACCAAAACACCTTCCATCCTTGTCTTCCAAAATGCATAGTTTGATCCATTAAATATAGGAACATATTTCTTGTGCACCATCCCAGATAAACCTCAAGTGGTTAAGCTTTATTCCAAGAATGAAAAAGGAAAATTAGGTGTGAAACTAATTTGATAGTAGGAATCTATCCATACTATAGCTCATAAGGAGTCTTTGCACTATTTTCTCTTGCTTGCACTCTATTAAGTATGTAAACAACAATATGAATTGATTCTCTCCAGTAGATGTCCAGTAGATTTTCTTCTTTCATCATTGTTCTTGTAGCTTCTTGAATGCCCTTATACTTTCCAATGCCCTTTGACTTTAAAACTTATTCTTGCTTTCTTTCCAACTTGACATTCCTTACAGACAACATTGATAGGCTTTATAATATTTGGTAGATCTCTCACAACTTGAACTGAACTTATCCTTACTAGACTATCAAAATTGATGTGACACATTCTTCTATGCCATAGCCAACTCTCATTGATCCGAGTCATGAAGTAGTAACCTATCCTTCACACATCTTTCTTTCACACTAAAGTGCCTTCAGTTTTAGTGCTTGTTTCTGAAATAGTTTCATCTTTTAAAGCCATGAACAAGCATTCACCATCCTCATCATCTCCATGATCAGGTTCATCATCCAATATACTTTCATCTTTTCTAACATAATAACTTTTCTTAATCATCTTACCTTTGTTCTCCCTATTTTTGTTAATCAAATCTTTGTTTGGACATCTTGAAGCATAATGACCTATGTTTCCACAACTAAAACATTTGAAAGAAAACTTACCACTATAATTTCTAGTACCCTTTTTCATTCTTCTCACAAAGTTAGCTTCTACATCATCAAAATCCTCTTGATCTAATTCCACAATCTTCTCTAATTTTCCAACCTTAAAAGTAGTCTCAACTTTTGTACTACTTGTACCAAATTATCTCCTTTCAAAATTAGTTAAAGAACCATACAATTTATCTTTGCTATATTAATTCAAATTTTATAATTCTTCAATAGCAAAAACTTTATGACTATAAGCTTTAGGAAGAGTTCCAAGTACCTTCTTTACCACTTCATCTTCTTTCAGTTCTCTACCAAGACCTCTAATGTCATTGACAACTTCATCCACCTTCTACAAGTAGCTTGTGATGTTTAATGCTTATTTATTCACAAGGTCTCTAACATGATCTTTAAATTTTGCATCTTATCTTGCTTGATCTTATCATCTCCTTCATAAATGTTTTTTAACTTCACCCAAATTTCTATAGCAGTTTTTAGATTCATAACTTTCACCAATTCAAAATTAGCAAGACCACTTAAGAGAGAATACCTTACTTTACCATTTTTTTCATAGTCCTTGATCTCATCATCATTTCTTGGACCATTTGTAAGAATAGTATATCCTCTTTCAACAAACCTCTAGATCTCAAATCCAAGAGAAACCAGAACACCTTCCATCCTTGTCTTCCAGAATGTATAGTTTGATCCATCATTTGAATATAGGAACATATTTATTGTGCGACATCCCAAATCTACCTCAAGTGGTTAAGCTTTCTTCCAAGGAACCTCGCTTTGATACCAATTGGTGAATGCACAAGACAACTGAGAGGGGGGGTGAATCAGTTGTACCTTAAAACTTCAAAACTTTACAAAAATTTAGATCCATATTGATCTAATTAAACCTTAATTTGTTAAAGTGATTTATCATGAAAGAAAATAATAGAAACAAAACCAAATCAACACCATACACAAAGAAACATTATATTTACATGGAAAACCCAAGATGGGAAAACCATGGTGAAGATTAACTCGTAATATAAAGTAATAGCAACACGAAATACAATAGGGCTCACTATCAGAGGCTCACTTCCCATAAGAAAGAAAGGCTCACTGCCAAAATAGAAAAGAATATAAAGAAGAATGTTATAATGAGAAATCCATCTAAAAAAATGGAAAATTCCACCATAGCATCACCAATACCTTTGCATTCATTCTAAAGAATTTTAGAAACCTTCTGCTCATTGCATTTAGTAATCTAACACATGAAAGCTCGCACTGCACTTCACAAATTTGAACCCTAAAAATTTTCAATTCACATCATCTTCATCTATCTTATCATCCAACCATAACTCAACTCATATTTATACCATCTTCAACCTTGAACACATTCTCCAATGTTGGCTATGCACCTCAAACATGCAAATTCAAATTAGGTTGACACCAAAACATTCCTATAGTGGAAAGGAATGAAGGTAGACCACAAAACACCTTAGCTAGGACCTAAATCCACTCATAGATACCATGCCATTCTTCCAAAAACATTAAATCAACCTCACAAGTAGTGTAAACACCCAAAGTCGACCGAACCTGTGTTAACATCATTAAAAATTAAGTACACACTTCCTCAAATCTAAAGATGACTCACAAACACCACATAACATTTGAACACAATCTAGAATATTCCACAAATGCCTTGAAATCTAACAAGTTCCTTTGCAATAACTTTCACTTGAAGAATGTACACACCCAGTACATTTAGACAACTCTACCATACATTGTAACTCAAGAAACTAACTTCTAAGGCACCAAACCTCAAAAAAATTCATCTAAAGAAATGTTGGATTATGTGCCTCAATTCTTACTGACAAGAAACTCCTTGAAGGAAAATTCGGTGTGACATCACGAATGTCTGGCCGACTAACTGTTCTGAAGTTCTAAAATGATCATATCGGCGTGACAAGGTTGATGTCTTGCCGACAAGACTATCGTTGTGACTTTCGGCATTCGACATGACCTTTTGGTGAATGGAGATCCTTGGGCGACAGTTTTGATCTTATCGGGTTAACTCACGAGTGTTGAGGAGAAGTCCCAGCGAATGGTGAAAGTCTCTCCAATGATATTTTGGTTATTGACGAAACTCAAGGCTCTCGGGATAAAGTCTTGGCGATCTGTAGAATGTCTCGCTGATGTCAGGTTAACATAAAGGTTATCGCGGTAACTCAATAGCTTCGATAAGATGTCCTAGTGACATTAAAATGTCTTGCCGATGATGTAATGCATTCGGTATAGGTCTTTCCAAATGGTAGTCGTCAGTGTGACTTAGGACTTCGGTATGAAGTCCTGGCGAAGGTGAGTAGTCTCGCCGACTATTGGGAATTTCGGTATGACTTCTTCGGCCGTTGTAACATCTTGGCGAAGGGCTTAAGTCTTTCCAACTCGGTAAGACTTAGGGAACTCAGAGAAGGTCTTGGCGAAGACGAAGGGTCTTGCCGATAGGTGAAAGACTTTGGGGTAGCACAAGGTTGTGAACAGAAGGTCTTAGCGAAGACGTAGTGTCTTGTTGATGGAATGTCTGATCACTATGACTTATGCATTTGATATGATTCTCGCCGATAAGGGAAACCTTTGCTGATAGGATCAAATTGGATATCGATGGTTTCGTTATGTCATGTAACTATTGTTATAGCATCTTGTCGACTCGTGGAAGCTATAGCGATATCGATAGAGAAAATTTGTGGCATCGGGGAGACACTGTGAGTGTCTCACCGATATGCCAACAAAGTTGAACATTGTTGACCATGTGATCATCCTGTGTGGCATCCTATTGGTCCAATCAGAGGAAGGAGTTTTTTCAAACTGAAGTCGATTGTTTTTTGTAACTGTTGGAGCGCTGGAAAAAACAACATGCAGGGAAAAATCAAGACTCGAATGGAAACTGTCTATTGTTGGTATTGGTGGATAAGGATGCACAAAATATTTAAAGCAGATTGATTTTTTTTTGTATGTGATGAACAGAGCGAGAGAATCAAGTTGTGAAGAGAGAGCATTGTCTGTAACTGGTTGAACAGTGAGAATAAGCTACTATGACTAACACCAGAAAGTTGTCTTTCTGATTGTATGTAATTTTGTTACTATAATACAAAGAGATACAACTTGGTGTGGTGGGTTTTTTCCCAAAAGGGTTTCCCACATAAAATCTGTTGTTTGATTTGTCTTTGTGTATTTGCTCTATTTTTGTTATTCCTTCATGTGTCTTAATTGGACTATAGTTAGAAAATTAAAAGTACTATCTGCTTACTCCCTTGTGGTTTTGACGTTAGGAAAGTTGTTTCTGCACCTCTACTTTCCTTACAAGTGGTATCAGAGCCTGGCCAGTTGTGTTGTCCTTGTGAGTGGGTTGGGTTTTTTGTGTTAAATCCTTTTCAGTGGGAGTCTGGTAGAGGTCTGTTAATTTAATTACAGATTGAGATGGCAAGCACATCCAATAGGATGGAAATAGAGAAATTCAATGGTAGCAATTTTGAGCTATGGAAACTCAAAATGGAAGATATGTTAGTTGATCGAGATCTTTGGACTGTTGTGTCTGGAACAATGCCTCAAGGCATGAAGCAAGAGGATTGGGACCTGGCAGATAGAAAGTCTAAGGGGCTGATAAGGCTCTGTTTGGTAGACTCTATTCTTTTGAACGTGCATGAAGAAAAGACTGCCTCTTCCTTGTGGAAAATACTTGCATTCATTTATCAGGGAAAGTCCTTGGTGAACAAGCTATTCTTGAGGAAGAAGTTGTACTCTTTGAGGATGTAGGAAGGAGGGTTTGTTGCTGATCACTTAAATGATTTCAACATGCTGATTGCTCAGCTGACATTTGTTGGTGTAAAGTTTGAAGATGAATATCATTGCATGTTGTTGCTGTGTTCTCTGCCTGATTCTTGGGATCATTTGGTGATGGATATAGGGAGTACAACATCCACATTCAAAATGGAAGATGTTGTTGCTTCTCTGTTATCAGAAGAAATGAGAAGAAAATATTTTGAGATGGCAAAGGAGGCTTTGGCTGTCAGAGGTAGAAGGGCAAGAAGAAGGACAAGAAGTCCAGATCGAAATCAGAAGGGAGATCAAAGTCTCCTGGCAAGAAGTCAAAGGTGAAGTGTTGGAACTGTGGGAAACCTGGTCATGTCCGAAAGGATTGCAAGGAGGAGAAAAAGAAGAACTCTTTTGGAAATGATTCTTCTCATAGTGATGCAGACGCCTTCATTGCAACTTTGGCTACACGGGCATCAAATGATGTCTGGCTGATTGATTTTGGAGCATCTTTCCACATGACATCTCATAGAGAATGGTTCATGAAGTATGAAGAATACAATGGTGGAAAGGTGTACTTGGAAAGTGATTCATCTTTAGAAATTATTGGTCGTGGAAGAGTCAAAATTCAATTCCCTAATGGAAGAGTAAAGTGAATCAATGATGTGATGCATATACTAGGTTTGGCTCGAAATCTACTTTCTGTAAGTAAGTTGAATGATATCAGAGTGTAGGTCACGTTCTCGGGAAATGGCTGCAAGATGACTAGAGGCTCTATGGTGCTGGCTAGGGGTGCTCGAATTGGTACTCTATACAAGCTGGATGCACAAGCTATTCAATGCAATAGTGTCTCTGCAAAGTCACTTAAGGCTACTCATGAAGAAAAGAAGGAAAACGTTCTTGATGGTGTAAAATCCATGGAGATTAAACTTCCAGTAGAGAAGACTATGCTCTGGCATCATAGGCTTGGCCACATTGGTGAGAAAGGTCTAAAAACCTTGAAAAATAAAAACCTAGTAGAAGGGCTTGAAGATTGTAACCTTGAATTTGATTTCTATGAATATTGCATATATGGAAAGCAACACCATGTTTCATTTTATTCTAGTCCTCACAAAACTTCTAGTTTACTTGATTATATACATTATGATGTGTTTGGTCTAGTGAATGTTCCTTCTTTGTCTAAATCAAGATATTATGTGTTGTTTATTGATGATTATTCAAGAAGAGCATTTGTATATTTTTTGAAAAGTAAATCAGAAGTGTTCAGTCGGTTTAAGGAATTTAAAAACCTTGTAGAAAATCAAACTGGTAGAAAAATAAAATGTTTAAGGACTGACAATGGCGGTGAGTTATGTTCAGATGAATTTGAAAGGTACTGTAAAGATCATGGGATCAAAAGACATAAGACTACACATTATACTCCACAACAAAATGGAGTTGCTGAAAGGTTCAATAGGACAATAATGGAAAGAGCACAAAGTATGCTGAGCAGTGCTAGCTTGGAGGAGAAGTTATGGGCTGAAGCAGTCTTTACAACATGTTACTTGGTAAATCGCTCTCCTAACTCTGCTCTTGATGAGAAGACACCTTTGGAAGCATGGTATGGAAAGAAGCCCTCTCTTAGACATATCCGTGTCTTTGGCTGTGAGGCATATGCATATGTGCCATTTGAAAAAAGATCCAAGTTGGAAAAAAAAGTTGTAAAGTGTATATTTATAGGCTATAGTGCTGGCATAAAAGGATACAAGCTTTGGAACCCTGAGACTGAGAAGGTTTTGCACAACAAAAGTGTTATCTTTCATGAGTTGAAACCTTCTACTTTGGATCTATAGTCAGAGAAGAAATCAAAAAATGAAAAGGATGTAGCAACAATTCCTCAGACACCAGATAAAGAGGAATTGAAAAATCAAAATGTACTTGATACTGAGGAGAGATCAAGCAGTTCTGAAAGTTCTGAAGATGATGAAGAACCACCTCAGCCTCAGCCTGTGAGGAGGTTAAATCATGAAAGAAAGCAACCTGAAAGGTATGGGTTTTCTTTAATTGAGTCTACGTGCCTATGCTTTAATTTCTCTAGCACTGATGAACCTAGGACTGTGAAAGAGGCATTTAAAATGTATGATTCAAACTCTTGGTTGGAAGCCATGAATGAAGAAATGGCATCATTAGAAAAGAATGACACTTGGATTTTGGTTCCATTGCCTAAAGGCAGAAAATATGTAGGCTGCAAATGGATATTCAAAAAGAAAATTGGTTTGAATGGCAGTGTAGAAAAATATAAAGCAAGGCTGGTTGCAAAAGGTTATTCCCAGGTAGAGGGAATTGACTATGGAGAAATATTTTCTCCTGTAGCTAAGCTGACATCTATTAGATTTCTTTTGTCACTTGCATCAACATATGATTTAGAGATTGAACAGATGGATGTGAAAACAACGTTTCTTCATGGTGATCTTGAAGAAGAAATTTATATGTCCCAGCCAGAGCACTTTGTGGTAAAAGGTAAGGAAAGACTGGTTTGCAAGTTGAAGAAATATTTGTATGGTTTAAAACAGTCTCCTAGAATGTGGTACCAAAAGTTTGACACATTTTTTTTGTCATTGGGATTTGTAAGATCAAAATGTGATCACTGTGTGTATTACAAAGTTGAAAGTGATCAAATACTTATTATTGCTCTATATGTTGATGACATGTTGTTTATAGGCAATAGTAAGCTAATGATTTCTAATCTTAAGTCTTAGTTGTCTGTAAAGTTTGAAATAAAAGATCTTGGTGCAGCAGGGTACATTCTAGGAATGGAAATAACTAGGGATAGAAAGAATAGAAAGCTTTGGCTCAGTCAGAGTAAATATGTCATGACTGTTCTAGAGATATTTTGTATGACTAAATGCAAGCAGCTAGTTGTTCCAATTACACAAGGAACAAAGCTATCTATTGAGGATTGTCCAAAATCTTCTTCTGAGATGGAGGACATGACCAGTGTGCCTTATGTAAGTGCAGTTGGTAGTCTCATGTATGCTATGGTCTGTACAAGGCCAAACATTGCCCAAGCAGTGGGAGTTCTTAGTCGTTTTATGGAAAATCCTGGAAGAACACATTGGGATGCTGTGAAGAGAGTGTTTAGATATCTGAAGGGCACTTCAAACTATGCTTTGTGTTACCATGGTAACTTGGTTGAATCATAGAAGACTCTCAACATTCAAGGTTATGTGGATTTTGATTGGGCAGGGGACATTGACAGCAGAAGATCCACCAGTGGATATATTTTCATGATGAATGGTGGTGTAGTGAGTTGGATGAGCAAGCAACAGGCTGTAGTTTCTTTGTCTACTACAGAGGCAGAATACATGGTAGCCACACATGCCTGTAAAGAAGCAATCTAGTTAAAATGTTTTTGTTCTAACATTGGCTTTAATGCATAAAATATTACTATCTACTGTGATAGCCAAAGTGTTGTATGTTTGGAAAAGAATCCTACTTTCCATGCCAGGACGAAACATATAGATGTACAATATCATTTTGTACGAGATATGGTGGAGGATGGGAGGGTCTCTTTGGAGAAAGTGGATACTCTGGAGAATATTGCAGATGCATTGACGAAGCCTATGAGCACAAACAATTTTAGTTGGTGTGCCAGTTCAATGGGCCTCTTGGCCCATGAATCTCAATATTTTTATGTTGCTCTGGAGGTGTCAGTAAGATCTTCCTCAAGCGGGAGCTTGTTGGAATCTATGCCTCAATTCTTGCTAACAAGAAAATCCTTGAAGGAAAAGTCAGTGTGACATCACGGATGTCTGGCCAACTAACTGTTCTGAAGTTCTAAAATGATCATATCGGCGTGACAGGGTTGATGTCTTGCCGACAAGACTATCGTTGCGACTTTCGGCATTCAACATGACCTTTTGGTGAATGAAGATCCTTGGGCAACAGTTTTGAACTTATCGGGTTAACTCACAAGTGTCGAGGAGAAGTCCCAGCGAATGGTGAAAGTCTCTCTGATGACATTTTGGTCATTGGAAAAACTCAAGGCTCTCAAGATAAAGTCTTGGCAATCTGCAGAATGTCTCGCCGATGTCGGGTTAACATAAAGGTTATTGGGGTAACTCAATAGCTTCGATAAGATGTCCTAGCGACATTAAAATGTCTTGCCGATGATGTAATGTGTTCGGTATAGGTCTTGTCGAATGGTAGTTGTCGGTGTGACTTAGGACTTTAGTATGAAGTCTTGGTGAAGGTGAGTAGTCTCGTTGACTACTGGGCGTTTCGGTATGACTTCTTCAGCTATTGTAACGTCTTGGCGAAGGGCTTAAGTCTTGCCGACTCGGTAAGACTTAGGGAGCTCGGAGAAGGTCTTGGCGAAGACGAAGGGTCTTGCCGATAGGTGAAAGACTTTGAGGTAGCACAAGGTTGTCAGCAGAAGGTCTTAGCGAAGACGTAGTGTCTTGCCGATGGAATGTTTGATCACTATGACTTATGCATTTGATATGAGTCTCGCCGATAAGGGAAACCTTTGTCGATAGGATCAAATTGGATATTGATGGTTTCGTTATGTCATGTAACTGTTGTTATAACATCTTTCCGACTCGTGGAAGCTATAGCGATACTGATAGAGAAACTTTGTGGCATCGGGGAGACACTGTGAGTGTCTCACCGATATGCCAACAAAGTTGAACGCCATTGACTGTGTGATCATCCTGTGTGGCATCCTGCTGGTCCAATCAGAGGAAGGAGTTTTTTCAAACTGAAGTCGATTGTTTTTTGTAACTGTTGGAGCGTTGGAAAAAATAGCATGCAGGGAAAAATCAAGACTCCAATGGAAACTGTCTATGGTTGGAATTGGCGGATAAGGATGCACAAAAGATTTAAAGCAGATTGATTATGTTTTGTATGTGATGAACAGAGCGAGAGAATTGAGTTGTGAAGAGAGAGCATTGTCTGTAACTAGTTGAATAGTGAGAATAAGCTACCGTGACTAACACTAGAAAGTTGTCTTTTTGATTGTATAGTAATTTTGTTACTGTAATACAAAGAGATATAGCTTGGTGTGGTGGGTTTTTTCCCGAAAGGGTTTCCCACATAAAATATTTTGTTTGATTTTTCTTTGTGTATTTGCTCTATTTTTGTTATTCCTTCATGCGTGTCTTAATTGGACTATAGTTAGAAAATTAAAAGTACTGTCTGCTCACTCCCCTATGGTTTTGACATTAGGAAATTTTTTTCCGCACCTCTACTTTCCTTACAAGAAAGATATACACACTATCAACACCCTTTCAGATTTGCAAGACCTGAAACCACTCTGTGGAGAAATATAGAGCAAGAATATTTCTCCTAGACACCTCTGCAATATACAATTCACACACTAGTTAACACACCTTCCTCTACACAACGATCCAACACACCAAATTCTGCATGTAACACCTTTGAACACCTTTAATCAACATATGTGAACTACATAACAAAACCCTCAACCCAAAAGAATTGTGGAGCAAAACAAAAACACTACTCTACAACACATTGTTTCCTCTTTTTATTCAATTTTCTCAAAAGTACTTGGAAACCAAGCACCAAAAACATATTATCAACATCTTCAATACTTCCTCATCACCACCACATCTACTACAACATAGAACCTCGACTATACATCCATAAATAAAAGCTTATCAAAGAAACACTAGAGGTTGACACTAGTAGCTTACTATTGACAACATAATGTAACTAATCAAAGCATCATCAAAGACAACACCAACTCATCCTTGTAACAAACTCCTTCTCATACAATTGACATCAATGAAAAACCAAAGCTTATTGAAATCAATGAAAACACCAACTACACATACTTGCAACATAAGGTAATGGTGCAGGTTTGGTGTTAGTACCCCCAAGTTGTGAGAAGTACAATTTTTCTTTAAAACTAATGTTCCCATGCATAAATAACATGACAAAACATGAGGCCCTATTTTTAGGGTTGATTATTATTCATAAGCATGGGGTTAGATTCCTAAAAATATATGGAGTTTCTAAACTTATTGTACAACAAGTTTAAGGCATATATGCAACCAATAGAGGAAACTTAGAATGTACAAAAATGTTTTTTGGGATACCATGGAGATGTATGATACCATTGGTATTGAATGACTAGATAGAAGTGAGAATATGGAGGTTGGCGCTCTTTTTGTTGTTGCATCAAGGTATAATTTAATTGTAAATGTAGTGTAGAAAAATGTACTCCTTTACATTTTCACACTATGTTTGGGTCCCTTAATTTAATTGGACTTAATTAAGCTTCTAATGACCTAAATTATGCATGAACCTAAGCCTCATTATTCCCATTTTCTAAAAGGGGAACCAACATTAAAAAAATGCTAATGTTGTTTTAAACGTGCCTTAGAAATTATGTGTCCTGGATTTAGATCCTCCTTAAGTGCCAAGACCCAATTTTTAATATGTTTTTGGTAGAATTTTAATGATTCAAATTCAATTTCAAATGTCAGCTTATGGAATCTAATTTTTAGGAAATTAAATAAACACCTATAAATACATAGTTATTTTATGAAAGAAACATTAAGATTTAACAAGCAACTTTCACAAGATAATGTATTAATGTCAAGAGCATTGAAGAGAAAATTTATCAAGCATCCACAACAACATTCAAGATGATATCATCATGTCAAAGTTATGTGTGTTCATGTTATGTATTAGAGCTAACATTGTGATGCTAGTTTCAAGCATTCAAGCAAGCATTCAACCATCAAATCAAGCAATCATTCAACCCAATTCAAGCAATATCCAATCCTTAGAGATATGTGTTGGAATTCATTCCTCTAAGGGAAACCATTGAAGGCTTGGTGAGTTGTGACATATCCTTTGTTCAATCATCAATCCTTATCTTTTATCATCAAGGTTTAATTACCAAAATGGGGTTTGACCAAGGCAAACCCCTATTCACCCAAAAACAAACACTTTACCTCTATTTGTGTATGTAGATTTCTAGGTGAAGAAGGATTGAAGATTGATCAAAAGTGCAATTTTACAAACTTTTCAAAGTTGTCATCAAAGCTGTCAAGCTAAAGAGACTCATTTGTAGAATTTATTTTTGACTTTATGACAGTGGAATCTAGTGGAATCAAGAGTGTAGATCCAAGTCTAGAGGATTGTGAAATAAAATTTTGGATCCTTGTACAAAGACCTGTTCGCCCTAGGGTGAATTTGTCCTAGTAAGAGACTCAACAACCATTTTTGGTGATAGGTACACATTAGCCTGACCTTCTTTGACCTATATAAAATTGTTGTTTATGTTTGTTCTATCCTTTAAATATGCATTTCAAGTTTTATATCATACAATTGAGTGCATTAAGTATTTTATTTTTATCTCCACAAACTACATTTCAGTCATATTTTCCATTTTCTATCTTAAAGGAAACATTAGATCCTCTAATAGGGTTGACTCACGTAAAGGTTGAAAATCAATCCTACCTTTGGGAGATCCCTTTTCCTAATGAAATTAGAAGAAAGATAGGTGCATCACCTTCCTTTTATTCCATTTTGATAATACCCTATTTTTTGCATTTCATTTTGGTGAACCTATTTTTATTTATTTCATTCTGCTGAACTCAACATTCTTGCACTATAAGCTTTCTGTGGACAATGATTTTGGATCGCCCAATTGCTTTAAGCTCCTTCTAGGGGTTTTCACCTAAAAGGAGAAAGAATGGGGTCCAAAATGAAAATTTCTACACTCAAGATTAATGTAAATGAGATGTAATATGTCTAATTATGATGTAATGATGCACTGATCTGAAAAGAAAATGATTTATTGATGCTAAACCTAAGAAATGCAAAGTTTTGGAAAATACACTATGATATGCCAAAAACACCTAAAAATGAAAGTACATGATGAAATAATTGAACAAAGTTGGAGAGGTGCACTTGGATTCTAAATTTTGATGTGGAGAGATTTTGGAATCTTGAAAAATTGACTGAAAATGTTGACTGAGACACTTATGCCAAGTTGGGCGACTTAGTCCTAGTTTTAAGGAAAACTTGCCAGAATTTGAATCTTCCAAATGTGTATCCAAAAATGCACAAACAACTTTTTAGGCCAGGAAATGGGAATAATTCACCACTGATGGTGACTTAGTCCACCTACAGATTTCAAGAATCTTGAGACAAGATCCTGTAGCTTCAAGTCTGCACTTGCTTTTTCTGACAGGTGTCTGATATTGATTTTGCTAAAAACGGGCTAGAAAGAGTCTCCAAGCTTGAATTAGGTCTTTGCTGACTTGAATAGCTTTGATGAATTATTGACCACTTTTCAACACCTATTTCTTTGACAAATTTTCCTACAAAGTCTGCAAACACACAAGCAAAGAGGGAAAAATGGTTAAGGGTTAGAGTATAGGGGTTTGCCTTGGTCAAACCCCACTTTGGTAATCAAACCCTATTGAATGAAATGAAATGGAAAGAGAATGATAAATAAACAACATGAAATGTCCTAAACTTACCAAACCCTTGGTGTAGGAATATGAAGATATGCAATGAAGTGCTCCAATGGATGACTTGATTATGCCTAAATTGCTTGAATGCTTGAAGGATTGAATGCTTAATGAGTGAAAGAGATTAGGAGATTGTAGGAGATGAAAAAAGAGGGAAAAAAACCCTTATTTTTACTTTTTCTTACTAAATTTCCTAAAAATAACACATCACAGGCTAACCTTAAGGGTTAGAGAATGAAATCCTGCCAGAAATTTGTAATAATTTTTATTTTTGTGCCTAAAAGGACTAAGTCACCCCTATTGGCGACTTAGTCCCACTTAAGCAAATTAAGTGGGTGTCGAGGATTAAAGTGCATTAAATGTTGTTTAATGGGAATACCCCTAGAAACACACTTAAGGGGGGACGTAAAGTGTATTAAAGGGTCATTTAAACACAAGAAAGGGTTGAATTAGTGATGACAAGTCTAGAAAAGCGTGAAAGTGGGTTACAACACTTTGAAATAAGACTTGATAAATGATAAAAGGGGATATTTAGGTGAATTATATTAAGAAGAGTCTAGAAAATTGTGAAAATGTGTTACAACACTTCACAACACTTTTACAAGACATCGTAAAGTCTTAATGATTCACAAGGGTCCAAGACTTAACATGAATGTGTTGGTCACATTACAAGATTAAAATCTAGGAAAAATCAAGCCAAAGTCCATAAGAGGGACTCAAGTGAGCATAAAAATGTCAACTATACATTTTTTGGCGACACATTAAGCCCCCACTTTAGTGAGAGGATGAACTTGCTTAGAACTCTCACTAAAGTAGCCCAACATGCGCATCAAGAGGGATCCAAATGCACACATGTTGGTAAGATGAGACAACAATAATCAAGAGGGATGATCAAGCCCCCAGGATCATAATCTTATGGAAGACCAAACACAAGCACAAAGTAACACACATGAAAATGATTGAAATAAATGAAAGCTTCGATCATTTTTCCAGCCCGTTGTGGATTAGATCTAGGCTATTTTTTTGGAAAAAGAATCGTGTACTCACTCTAGGGTGACAAAAATCATGGTTGTTTTCCAGGTGAGAAGGCCCTAGTATACTCACTCTAGGGCCACAGAACTTCTGGTTGTCCTCGGGGTGAGAAATCCCAAAAGGTGGCTATGGGGAAATTCGTGCCTTAGAATGAGCTTCTCACTCAACCATATCAAAGTTATACCTCCTGATAACTTTAATAAGGCACCATAAAGAACAATGTCATTTCATGCTTCATGAGACAAGAAAAGTTTTGTATGCTTAGAACTCATGAACAAATGAAATGGTACCACATGCATGCAAGCTGTGTTATGCAAGGTGGCCATATAACAAAATACAACATGCAGAAAATGTTCAAAGGAGTCTCGCTTAGTTCATGCAAGGTATATAACTTAGGGAACATTGTATCTAATGTCTTCAAGAGAGGACCAATCAAATAATAGAATATTCACAACTTAGGGGATGCAGTGTGTCACATTAGGCCACCACGAGGAATTTAATATGCTAAGATAGATCATGCTTATGAAGGACATCACACCCAATGTCATCCACAAAGTGACAAATGCATCATGTGAAGAAACAAGGCTGCATTATGAACCAGAAAAAAGGAAAAATGCAAAATGAATAATTCCAATGTATGCCCCCACTTTAAAGAAATTTCTACACACCGTTCTGTGAGCAATTAATTTAAAGTAGAAAATGAAAAATGCAAAAAGAAAACAAGACATGAGAGCCAACTTGAAAATCCCCTATGCCAAGTCATATGTTTTCAAGTAAGGCTATGTCATGTAAGAGAAAAGGAAAAGAGAAAAGGATGGGGTTTCCCCCAAAAGGAACACACAAAACACATAAGGGATCTATGGATTTGGGGTTAGTATGTTCGCTACTGCAATGTTTTTATGAAAGAGCTCAGAATTGTCATCATTCCACAAATACACATAGAATTGGAAGAATGACACAAAGAGGGCGAAAACAAAAGAAAAAAAATAAAGTCCATTTTTGGTCAACATGGAAGAGACATTGCGGTCTCAACGCTTTGCATCATCCCCAAAAGGAAAAAAAAAACAAAAACAAAGAATTGTTGGGTCAACATGGAAGAGACATAGGGCGCCTTAATGCTTTGTGTCATCCCCAAAAGGAAAATACAAAACAAAAGTGAAAAAGAAAGTAAAAGGACCTTTTGGGTCAACATGGAAGAGACATTGCGGTCTCAACACTTTGTGTCATCCCCAAAAGGAAAACACAAAATAAAAAAAGAAAAGGGAAATGTACGACATCTAGAAAAATAGAGGTACAAATAGAGGAAATGCACAAAGAGAGAGAGAACATCAAATGTCACATTAGGGGGGAACATGATACACACACATAGAAAAGAAGAAAACACAAATAAAAGAAAAATATAAAAGGCTAGCGAGTTGAATGAAAATCAACCATATAATAGGTCATCCTCCTCCCAATCATGTTCAGTGTATTGCGAGGGTGGTTGACTATCCAATGGGGGAATTGCAAGTGTCAAACTAGGGGAAGTTCCAAGTTCTTATCTTGGTGTGGGAGATTTATCATTTAAGCTCATGGAAAAGGAAAATAAAGAATTCAAATCATTATGCACCTATTTATCTATTTTAGAGATCTCCTCATCATCATCATCATCCAAATTTATCATGATGGGGGGACGGATGGAAATTTCCAATGAAGGGTGTATCAGGAGTCGAGGCTGTTGTATTTGATCATTTTTTTGTGATGGTTGTAACGTACTATCTTGTGGTGGGTCAGGAGGAGGAGGGTGATTAGGTATTACTTCTGTCAAAGGTGGAGGTTGATTTTCTTTGTTGTTTTTAGTTTTCAATTGATGGGAAAGGAGACAACGTTGACGCCTACACTCCCTAGCACCGCGGTTTCTTTTGATTCTATTTTGAAGTTGTGTAGGTGTAAGAGAAAATTGATCCACCATAGACTCCTTTTCTTGCTGGGGGGAGGAACCAAAGGAGATGGGTCAATCAATTTCTCTTTTTCTTTATACACTTGTTTAAGTCGCAGAGGCATGATGAGGTTGGTTTCAGTATCTCTTGGACGTTTAGAGGAAGAGGGTGAAGTGTTTAGTGTTTTTTTCTTGGTAGGTTGTAATGTTTGTTTAGGTTCGGATTCAAGTTGAAGCATTGTCTCATCTAGGATAGGAGGTTGGAAAGTGGATAGGGACATATTACGAAGAGACTATTCAACTATTTTTTTGGCTTTGAATTTTTGATAGTCAATGAAAAGGAAGTCCTTGCGAGGGGTGTTGGGTTCCATAGGTTCGGGCCAAAAGGCTTCCAAGGAAAAGTTAACTTTAGAGGACAATGGATTAAAGTCACTATGGTGTATGGTATATATCTCATTTCCAAGTTGAAACTTCAAACATTTGTGAATGACTAAAGGAATAACTTTCATCGAGCGAAGCCAAGGATGACCTAGCCATAGCTGAAACTGATCAGATTGTGGAATAATAGAGAATGTTACATCCAATGTTTTAGGTCCTATCTATAATGGGAGCATGGTCGATTTAATCATAGGGAACGTAAAACCATTATGTGTTTTAATCCATGTTGTTGGTTTGTCATAATCATCTTGATAGAGATCATGTAATACTAAAAATTCTTCCGTGATCACATTCTCACCACAGGCGGAATCTATTAATATCCCATTGGTGGGCTTATCATAGATGCAACCAACTATGTAAAGAGGACCATTGGGAAGTTTTTTAAGTATATCTTTAGGAGAAAAAGATATCATGAGATTTGGTAGTTGGGCCCTTACGAGGGATAACATCTATTGTTCCCATCATTTCATCCATAGGATTAATATGGGTGACATTTGGAGTGATATCGTGTTGTTCATCAATGGTATCAACGTTCATCACATTAGTGTTTGAAGGTTCATTGGCTGTGACAAATGAAACATTGTGTTTAGGCATGGGGTTGGTAAATATTTGCAAATCTTGTTTAGGAGGGCAACATACTTATTTCCCTATTCATTGACATCCACAATGGATAGACGACCAAAATTAATGAGGTCTTGTACTAAATGTTTGAGATGCTTACATTGTTCGCTATCATGTCCATTTTGGCAATGAAAATGACAATAAGCATTGGGTTTAAAGGTGGGAGGTAAAGGCTTGGTTGGTTCAAGTGGTTTAATGGTAGGTAAAGCAATCATTTGTTGTTGTAGCAATTAATTCATTGTATTATGCAGGGTATTAGGAAAATGGGTGAACTGTCTCTTCGGGTCCCCATAGGTAAAGGGTATGGCTGCTTTAGTGGCTGCCACCTGGTTATTAATAGGTGGAGTTGGTTGTGGAGGTGGGGGATTGAATTGTAAAGACCCTTTATTTTGTTTTCTAAAGTTTTGTGAGTTATTTTGGTTTCTTTGTTCAGAATTCTTAGCTTGGTTAGAAGTGGGCTTTGCATCATGACTACTAATAAAATTGTGATAGTCACAAAGGGCTATGCATAAATGCATGAAAGAAGGAAATTTCATTATAGTAAATTTATCCTAAATGTGAGTTTTCAAGTTTTCAATAAACATATTTTGGAGATGCGAATCAGGAACCTTGATATCTATTTGAGCATACAATGATTGATAGAGTGAAATGAAATCAGTTACTTTTTCATCCACATTTTGTTTACATCTCATCAAATCAGCCATTTTCTTTTTGGGAGTCGTATGCACTTGAAAATGACTTATAAAGGCATCAAAAAATTCATTAAATGAATGGATTGAATGATTGGGTAAAGAGGAAAACCACTCCAAGGTAGTATCCTTTAAAGTCTTAGTAAACAATTTAGCTAACAGTTTATTGTCCAGGAAAAATTCACTGCATAAGGCACGGTATAAGCATTGACATGATGAGTAGAGTCTCCTTTGCCTCCATACTTCTCAAACCTAGGCATCTCAATTCCTTGTGGCATCGGGGTTCTTAAGATTTCCAAAGATAATGGACTACTACGGACATAGTAGGTAGGTGGCGCATTTTGGTTTTGGTTTATGGTAGATATTTGTTGTTGCATGGAGGAAAAAGTGTGGAAGAGTTGTGTTGTGAGGGGATTGGTATAAGTGGTATGAGGTGGAAGAGAGAATGGTGATGGAGTGTATGTGGTGGTAGGACAAGTAAAGGGAACACTAAGAGGGGTAAAGGTGGTGGAGGATGGAATATTCAATGCCACAAAAGAACTAGGAATGCTAGTTTGAATAGCAAAGGAAGGATTCACATGACTAACTTGTTGCATAGTTGTTGTAACTTGAGGAGTGGTATAGGTTGGTATGGATGCAATGGTTGAAGGAGGAGAAATGTGGGATCCTCCTTGGCTAACCAAATTGTTTGTTGGTTGAGATGTGCTAGGGGCATGTTTTTGATATATCTCAACAATGTGTTTCATAATATCTAAGCCCTCATCACTTTCAAGCAATCGATGGATGTTATCTATATCAGGAATGGTAGTGGTTGAAATGTTTTCAGGACACAAGTTATGTTGAAGATGTACTAAATCCTCATGAATGTTAACTACTTTGTCTTGCGGAAGGGAACTAGTCTGTGTGTCAACATGCATGTTATTGGAAGGTAAAGGGGTACTAGTGACCTAGTATCCATGCCTAATACACCATTTTCAATACCAAGAGTAGGAGCTCGTGATAACCCAAGGTCCACAATGAAAGTGTTATCACAGGAAGCCATGAATCTAGAACTTCGTCTCACCAAAGTATTATCAATATGGCACCAAAAATTCATACAAATACCACAAGAGATGGGGTGGATGCAAATGCAATGCAATCTAGGAATAATAAAATGCCAATAACAAAAAATTTATAAACTGAAATAGTAATGCAATATCAAAAAACAGAAATGCAGAAATTTCCCAAAAAATAGCAGAAATTATAGTGCAAAATGTGTAGAAGGACTAAGTCACCCAGTGTGGTGAATTAGTCCCAGTGATGATTTTTTTGAGATTTTTCAAAAATTTTGAATGTAATTTTATGTCTTTTGGATGCACAAATGCAAGTACAGTATGAAAATGTAGAATTTTTATTGTTTTCAATGTAAAAATGATGCAAAAATGCAAGCTATTTGAGCTTTTCACTAATGCAAATTTTAAAACCCTAGGATGCAATTTAAACAATGCAATACCTAATGCAATGCTAATGCAAAGGAAACATAGGATGCACTTGAAATTAGAAGTAAATATGATCACAAGTCAGGTTCACCAAAATGTGGACAATGATTTTGATCGCCCGATTGCTTTAAGCTCCTTCTAGGGTTTTTCACCTAAAAGGAGAAAGAATGGGGTCCAAAATGCAAATGTCTACACTTAAGATTAATGAAAATGAGATTTAATATGTTTAATTATGATTTACTAATGCATTGATCTAAAAAGAAAATGATTTATTGATGCTAAACCAAAGAAATGCAAAGTGCTGGAAAACACACTATGATATGCCAAAAACACCTAAAAACGCAAATAAATGATGAAATAACTAAACAGAGTTGGAGAGGTGCACCTAGAATCTGAAATATGATGTGGAGAGATTCTGGAATCTTGAAAAAATGACTAAAAATGTTGACTGGGACACTTACGCCAAGCTGGGCGACTTAGTCCCAGTTTCGGGAAAGACTTATTGGAACATGAATTTTCCAAATGGGTATCCAAAAATGCAGAAACCACTTTTCAAGCCTGGAAGTGGAACTAATTATCCACTAGTGGCAACTTAGCCCACCTACAAATTTCAAGAATCTCGGGACAAGATCTTGTAACTTCAAGTCTGCTCTTGCTTTTCTGATAGGCATCTGATCTTGATTTTGTAGAAAATAGGCTAGAAAGAGTCTCCAAGCTTGAATTAGGTCTTTATTGACTTGAATAGATTTTATGACTTATTGACCACTTTTCAACACCTATTTCTTTGAAAAAATTTCCTACAAATTCTACAAACACACATGCAAAGAGGGAAAAATGGTTAAGGGTTAGAGTATAGGGGTTTGCCTTGGTCAAACCCCACTTTGGTAATCAAACCCTATGAAATGAAATGAAATGGAAAGAGAATGATAAATAAAAAACATGCAATGTCATAAACTTACCAAACCCTTGATGTAGTAATCTGAAGATATGCAATGAAGTGCTCCAATGGATGACTTGATTATGCCTAAATTGCTTGAATGCTTGAAGGATTGAATGCTTAATGAGCGCAAGAGATTAGGAGATTGTAGGAGATGAAAAATGAGGGAAAAAACCCTTACTTATACTTTTTCTTACTAAATTTCTCGAAAATAACACATCACAGGCCGACCTCAAGGGTTAGAGAATGAAATCTCGCTAGAAATTTGTAATAATTTTGATTTTTGTGCCAAAAAGGACTAAGTCACCCCTATTGGCGACTTAGCCCCACTTAAGAAAATTAAGTGGGTGTTGGGGATTAAAGTGCATTAGATGTTGTTTAATGAGAATACCCTCAGAAACACACTTAAGGGGGGTCAAAAACTGTATTAAAGGGTCATTTAAATATAAGAAAGGGTTGAATTAGTGATGACAAGTCTAGAAAAGCATGAAAGTGGGTTACAACACTTTACAACACTTTGAAATAAGACTTGATAAGTGATATAAAAGGGATATTTAGGTGAATTATATTACGAAGAGTCTAGAAAAGTGTGAAAATGTGTTACAACACATCACAACACTTTTACAAGGCATCATAAAGTCTCAATGATTCACAAGGGTCCAAGACTTAACATGAATGTGTTGGTCACATTACAACATTAAAATGTAGGCAAAATAAAGCCAAAGTCCATAAGAGGGACTCAAGTGAGCATGAAAATGTCAACTATACGGGTATGTGCAGGATCATCATGGAAAAAACAGGCCCTTAAGTGGCAAAAAAATTAGAAAAATCAGTGTTAGGAAACTTGATGTAAAAATTTGAATAAGTTATCTATATTATTTCAAAAATATGTAAGAATAGAATCTGTAGAAAATTGAATGTAGTTTCTTAACTGCTAGGTTTATTTATAAATAAATAAAATTTATTTGGTGAAAATTTGAAATTTCAATGCAAGAGTACTTAAATTTTGGGAAAAAATAAGAAGTAGGTGTCTGTCTGACCACCCTAACCATAATAAAATTATAATATTTTTTTATAAGATTTTATATGTAAGTAGATGACTCATGTTGGATGTGATGCATATTTTTTTGTAATTTTTTTCCAAGTAAATAATTAATTATGATTTTTTTATTACAAATTTTAAAAAATATAAAAACTCATATGTCTAACCACCTTAACTTGGTCAAAACTTCATGAAATTTAACTTTTATTTTTTTAATCCTATAGTATGTGAAGCATAGATTGTGACGCATGTTTTGGATTCAAAAAATGTGATACTGTTTGAAATTTATAGATGTTTTTCAATCAACCTATTGATCAGGACTTTAGTCATAATTCTAATAGAAAATAAACAATAATTACTTATTAAATTCAAATTAAAGCATAATTTATATTGGTGGAAAGATGAGAATCTCCTCTAAAAACCCTTTTCGTTTCATCAATTTTGGATAAAAATAAAGTCGTCAGCCACATACCCTACAAATATCCACAATATTGCCACTTTTTGGCCCCTCATGATCCTGCACATACCCATACATTTTTTGGTGATATACTTTATGATTTGGAGATCCTTCAAACCCTAGATCTAGGATTTTACATTAGTTTGCATTGCATCTCATTTAGGGTTTTCAAAATTGCATTAGTTTGTATTTCATTTAGGGTTTTAAAATTGCATTATGCATTGTTTAAAACTTTGAAAATTCAAAAATTTACATACATATTGCATTCATTTAACATAATATTCTACATATTAGTTTTTTTCATTCATTTATATCAGAAAAATTCCAACAAAATTGTAGCTAAAAAGTTGTCATTTTGCTTGTTGTTTGTCATCAGGTTGCACTTGCATTTCATCATAAATTTTTGGAAATTTGTAACTAAAAGTGTTTGTTTAAAACCTAAATCAAAGACCTTAAATATGAACTCAGAAACCCATATTTTAATTTTTATAACCCTTGTGCAAGGATCCAGTCATCCTAGGTTGAATATGTCCTTATATAGGCTATTTTCTAAATTTTTGGGCATAAATCTATGTCTGCTTGCTTTGCATATTGTTGTTTTCAGATATCAATTTTAGTTTCTGGAGTTACAATTTTTTGAAATTGTTTACATTCAAGTTAATTAGTCAAAACAAGTGCTTTGTTCAAACATAAAATTGGTATTCAAAAGACATCATTTTCAGTTTCTTGCATTCAAAAATAAAAAAATTATTACATGTCATCTATGAAAATTGCAATATCCTTTTACATACTTGTATTGTACTTCCTATTTCTAAGTTTTTTCTACATTTTTTTAGTGCTTTTTTCCATTTGGGTAAACCCACAAAAGTGGTTTACAATTCCTATGAGGAAGGAAAAGTTGCAAAAAATGACCCTATGCAAAACATTTTGGTTTTTGGGGGTTCAAATGAACTTTTGGTTCAAGCAAACCCAAAGGGGGTTCGCTAGAACCCTAGTTCAAGAAAACCCACTAAATGCAGGGTCCCACCATTCCCGGGAGAAAACAAAAAGAGAACCTTTGTGGAAAGGGTGTTCACTCGAACCAAGGTTCTAACAAACCCCCTTTTCCCACCTTCTCACCCTTTGGCACCAAAAAACTCTAGAATTTTTCCCTTCGAAGCTCAAGTTGAGGATGAAAATGGAGAAGACTTCATAGACCCAATTGGATGAAGGTAGTCCTCAGAACATGCTATCCAACGAATATAATTTTAATATGTTTTGGTTTTATTATGTATTTGTTTTTTAAGTTTTATTAAACATAATTTTTTCACCGAAAATCAAGCTCTCTATTCTACACATGTGGAAAAATAGTAGATTATCAAAAAAAAAAATGAGTGCACCAGATATTGAAGTCCTTGATCCAACAAAAAAAATTGAATTTTGATACATATAAAAAAAGTTTTCGCCTATGTCTGAATTGTAATTGGTTTGACCTCGAAACTTTATTAAGGAAAAAATATTCAATTAAACACTAGGAAACCAATTAGAAGCACTAGATATCGTAGTTACAAATCTAAATTTGAAAAAAAAATGAATTTTATCCTTCATAGAAAAAAAATTATGTTGTATACGATGAGCGTCACTCCTTAAAAATGTTATTTACTAAAAAAACTAGTTTTTGAAGGAGATGGAAAAAGAAGTGCAATCTGATTCTAAATTTTTTGAAAAAAATGTATTTAGAATCTACAAACAAAATTTCACAAATCACTAGTTTGTATCATCTTCAAATTCCTCACAGTTTAGCCGCTATAGGTGCCTGACAGTGAAGATTTAGTTATAAAAAAATATTTCAATGTCCAGTTTGGCCAAAAATTGTAAACTAGTATTCTAGGATCACCCATTTTGGATACACTTTTGGTTTGGTGAACTTGTATGATTATTAGAACTTGGTGTCCTATTGCTAATACTTCAGTGAGACATAGTTCGAGACTCATGGCATCCCATGTCGGTACATCCGTTGTGGAGCTTGGGATTTCTAACTCTTTCACTCATAGTGTTAACACTAGTCAACTCGTGTTGGAATCCATACCTAAAATAACATGCACTATGACCTCCAATCCCATTGATGTTGAAACCATTGTTGCTCATGTTCTTCAAGAAAACTTGCAAAAAATGGACAAAGCCTTAGAAAAACTTCAAAACCTTGCAAGTACTAAATATATTGTCAATACCACGATTCCTATCATAGATAACATGAGGGGAATTCTTGATAATGAATTGGGAATAGAAATTGTGCAAAGCTTGGCTCATATTATTGATGATCATGTTCCTTTAATGGCTAATTGTGCTCAAAATTTGAGATACACTCAAAGTCAAGGTGGAAATCAGGTTCCCCCCTACAACTATGGCCTCTATTCCTACATACACTCATTCAACTATTACTGCAACAAGACAACCAAATAGAAACATCAATCCAAATTTGGGTAAGTCCATTGGGAATCCTTTTAGCTTTGTGAACTCAAACATCATATCTCCTAACCCGTCACCTCTCACAAACTTGCAATTCACTTGTCCTCCTAACACATATACACCTTCACCTTATTCACCTCCATCTCAAAACACAACCAATGATTCCATCATTAACCAAAATTTTAAAAATGTGTCATCCCTCCAACAAAAAAGTTCCATAAATCAAACCAAAACCAAAATGGCCTACCTTCACAATATGTCAAAAACAACCCATTGTCATTGGAGATACTAAAAGCATAAATTCCACAAGGCATAGAGATTCCTAGATTTGAAAAATATGGTGGTAAAGGAGATCCTAGCAACCATGTCTCAACATACACAACCTCATGTAGTGAATTCATTTTTTAGGACAAGCTCTTGGCTAAGCTTTTTCCTAGATAATTGAAAGACAACCTTTGAATGGTTTTTCACCCTACCGAACAATTCAATTCGTTCATTCAATGAAATTGTTGATGCTTTCCTCAACTATTTCCAAGTGCACATTGGTCCCAAGATGGTTGTACCATATTTAATGAAATGTAAACAAAACAAAGTTGAAAAGGTCACTGATTTCATAACACGTTATCAATTACTTTACTCACAAATCAACATTAAGATTCCTGATGCCAATCTTAAAAGTATGTTCATTGAAAACTTGCAAAATAATATTCAAGATAATATTTGGATGATGAGATTCCCTTCACTCACTTGTGCATGACCCTCTGTGACTATCAGAATTCGGTTAGTCATTGTGAAGTGAAAATTTCCTCCAACTGTCCTTAAAAATCTAAACTCATGCCTCATAACAATTTCCAACCATTCAAGAAACAAAACAAGGGATTTATACAAATAAATATGCCTCAAACAAATCAACAAGTTCAATCTCAAGTGTCTGCTATAAAGACAACAAATCCATATCAATTCAGGGACATGAATAGACAATTTACTCCATTACTCGATACCCTTCATTCCATCATGTTGCAACTCATGGGTAAGAACTTAATTACCTTACCTCCTACTAGAAACCTTGATCCTACCAAGGCTTTACCCCTGAATTGTGATCCAATTGCCTTTTTCCATTACCATTGACAAAATGGACATGATACAAAACAATGTATGTATCTTAAAAATATTATGCAAGATCTCATTGATTCTAATCACATTCAGATTGGTGGTGTTAACGATCAAGGAAATAAGACTATTGCCCCACCTAACCAAAATTTTCAAATCTTTACCGATCTAATGTCAAATCATAATATCTCATTTGTTAAAGCTAGTGACACCAAGAATGATGTGATGAATGCTGATAACACACAAAATACAATTGATGATGATAAGAGTGATAATGAATACGATATAGATGCGATGATTGGATTCATTGAAATTCAACCTTGTAAGGGCCAAACCAAAATCTCTCTTGATATTGATTTCTCATGAAATGACATAATTAAACATGCACCTGATGGTCCTCTTCACATAGCCAAAAGTATCAATGACAAGCCTACTAATGGGATATTAATTGATCCTATGTGTGTAGAGAATGTGATCACAGAGGAATTCTTGTTTGTGCATGAACTTTATCAATACTTTTATGAATAATTAAAAGCATGGATCAAAACACATAATGGTTTTGCTTGCCCTACGATAGGTTCGATTAGTCTCCCCTTAAAACTTGGATCGAAGCAATTAAATGTCTCATTCTCCATTATCTTGTCGTTGAACCAATTCTGTGTGAAGCTAGGTTATCCATAGCTATGCTCCATGGATTTCATCCCGTAGGTAGTTCATAAATGTTTAAAATTTCCATTTGGCAACGAAATTTTCATTGTGCATCATAGCGGCTTTAATCTTGTGTCTTCTTGTGGAAATTTCTCATTGGATTTATTTTGGCCTAAACCTATGGAACCTATTAAGCCTCATGAGGACTTCTTTTTCAAATTTTATCAAAAGTTTAAGGAAAAGCGTATAGTTGAATTATCTCTTAGCAATATACCTCAACCCATGCTTGAGCCTCCTATCATTGATGAAATCATGATTGAACCCAAAGCTATTCCAAGTAACCAAGACAAATCTATGACAAGTCCACCTATTTCCTATAAGAGACAAAGAGATAACCATACAATTCTTTTTGTGCCTCCTAAGATCAAACAAATTTATAAACCCAAAGAGAAAGTGGTTGACCAACCCTTGATGGTTGCTTCTATTCCTCCCTTGCAGGAAGAAAAGAAACCTATGGTTGATAAACCTACTCCTACATAATCACAACTTGAAAACCATGCAAAAAGAAACTAAAATGCTAACAAGAATAGGCATAGATGTCATGGTATTGCTCATAAGTTAAAATAAGAGAACAAAGAAGCAAATCAAGATCAAAACCTAATTCAAACAAAGCATTATGATTCTCCACCTTCACCACAATAACCAAAACATGAAACCTCTATGAACATTATCATTAGGCCTCCTGTTGTGATTAACTTGGATAATGATGATGTGAAAATGCTAAGATTGATGAGGAAGTGCATAATGATCTAATTTTTTTATTTTCCTCTTCTATGAGTTTAGAAGATAACAACTGTGATGATCCTCCTAACAAGAGTGCATCATAATGTGTTGAACCTAGCAATTTTACTTTTACGACAATGATGAACAAGATTGGGATGTAGATGACTTGATTTAGGTCGACTTGTATGTGTCATACTAGTCTTTTCTTTGTCTTCTTTTGTTCTTTTTGTGATTGCATGTGCATAATGTGATCCCCCGTACTGTGCTTCTTGGTGTGTCTTTATGTTTGTGAGCCTACTTTGGATGACCCTTTTCACTCTGTTGGTGCAAGGATTCAAAGGAAGTGAATCTGTTGTAGCATTATTCTATTTGTATCTTCATTCTTCTATCTGTTGTAACCATTATATTTTATGCTTTCCTTTTGGGGATGATGCAAAGCATTGAGAAGTTTAGGTCTCTTCCATGTTGACCCAAAAGGATTTCCTTTGTTTTCTCTCTCTATGTGTCATTCTTCCTTTATGTGTCATTCTTCCTTTGTGCTCATTGTTCCATGAGTTATTTGGGGAATGATGACGATTCTAATCTCGATTATATCATTATAACAAAGACATACACTGACCCCAAATGGATGGATACCTTATGTGTTATCTTAGGATTGCATATAGGGGGAAACCTTTTTCATGACATAGATTCATTTGGAAATATATGTTTGGAATAGGGATTTCCAAATAAGTTCTCTTGTCTCTTTCATCTATTGGATTTTATCATATTCTACTTTAAAGTAATTGCTCACATCATGGTGTTTAGCAATCTCTTTAAAGTGAGGGGTATTATTCCTCCCACTTGTTTCTTGCTTGATGTCGTGACCTCTTGTTCAAAGTGTGGTCTTCTTATTTCATGTGATGTTTCTTCTTGTTGGTTGCATTGGGATTAATTTCCTTCAAGAGTGCGATCTTTCTTGGCAATTGGAATTCCTCTTAGTGGTAATGCTATGGCTTGCATTGCCTAAGGTGTGAATCTTTTATCTCTCAACTAGTCCTCTCTTGATGGTGACATTGAGTGTGATGTTCCCTATAGTGAGACCTTTCATGAACTAAGCAAAACCCCTTTGACTATCTTAAACAAAAACTTTTGGCTACTAAGCATAACACAACTTGCTATCCTTGTGATTGTCGTATGAGTACACACCTGGTGTATATCGTACTGCACTAGACCATTGTGCATTTCTCATATAGTGTATATCAGATTGCACTATCCATGTGAGTGTATTTTGGTTAAACAACCTAGGCTTGATGCATATCATTTGGACAAATAGTCGAAGCTTGATCCGTTTTTGTTTTTGGTTTTTGCATTAATTTTGACATTGTATGATGTCGTATCTTGTGTTGTTGTTGCATTCGTATGTTTCTTTGTGCCTTTATTAGTTTTCCATGGGATTTTTGATCTTGGGGGCTTGATCATCCTCTTTGATCTTTGTCATCTCATCTTTCCACCAAGTGTACAACTAGACCTCTCTTGGCTTATTTGTCTACTTTAGTGTGAGTTTGAGTGTAGGGCTCATACTCTCACTAAAGTGGGGGATAAATGTAGTGTAGAAAAATATACTCCTTTACATTTTCACACTATGTTTGGGTCCCCTAATTTAACTGGACTTAATTAAACTTCTAATGACCTAAATTATGCATTCCTAAGCCTTATTATTCCCATTTTCCGAAAGGGGAACCAACATTAAACAAATGCTAACATTGTTTTAAACACCTTAGAACTTTTGTGTCTTGGATTTAGGTCCCATGACCCATTGCGAATGGGTCCTCCTTAAGTGCCAAGATCCAATTTTTAATATTTTTTGGCAGCATTTTAATGATTCAATTTCAAATATCAAATGTCAGCTTATAGAATCTAATTTTTACAAAATTAGATAAACACCTATAAATGCATAATTATTTTATAAAAGAAACATTAAGATTTAAGAGGCAAATTTCACAAGAGAAAACATTATTTTCAAGAGCATTGAAGAGAAAATTTATCAAGCATCTACAACAACATTAAAGATCATATCATCACATGTCAAAGTTATGTGTGTTCATGTTATGTTTTGGAGATAACATTATGATTTAGGTTTCAAGAATTCAAGCAAGTATTCAAGCATCAAATCAAGCCAATTCAAGAAAGATCCAATCCTTAGAGAGATGTGTTGGATTTTAGTCCTCTAAGGGAAGCCATTGAAGGTTTGGTGAGTTGTGACATAGCCTTTTCTCATTCATCAATCCTTATCATTTTTCATTATCTTTTATCATCAAGGTTTAATTACCAAAACAAGGTTTGACCAAAGCAAACTCCTATTCACCCAAAAATAAACATTTTTCTCTCTCTTTGTGTATGCAGATTTGTAGGTGAAGAAGGATTGAAGATTGATCAAAAGTGCAATTTTACAAAGTTGTCAAAGTTGTCATCAAAGTTGTCAAGCCATGAAAAATCATTTATAAAATTATTTTTTGGCTTTCTGACAGTGGAATCTAGTGGAATCGGGAGTGCAGATCTAAGACTAGAGGATTGTGAAATCAAATTTTGGAGCCCTATACAGAGACCCATTCTCCCTAGGATGAATATTTCCTAGTAGGACACTTAACAACCATTTTTGGTGACAACTACACATCATTCTGCCCTTCTCTAATTTGCTGATTTTTTTGTTCTTGTTTGTGCTATCCTTTAAAATATGTATTTGAAGTTTTATATCATACAATTGTGTGAATTAAGTTTTTTATTTTTATCTCCCCAAACTATATTTTAGTCATATTTGTCATTTTTTGTCATAAAGGAAACAAAATATCCTCTAATAGGGTTGACTCATCTAAAGGTTAAAAGTCAATCCTACCTTTGGGATATCTCTTTTCCTAATGAAATTATAAGAAAGATAGGTGCATCACCTTCCTTTTATTCCATTTTGATAATCCCCTATTTTTCTTTGTTTTAGTAAATATTAGTTTTAGTAGTAGAGCATCGAAGTCTTAGCAATACAAACCATACTAGATAACATATGCAGTTGGCACCTGTATTTAATGACAATCAACAAATCTACAGGTTCTTAAATAGTATAGATGAGTTTGATAGTCAAATCATTGATTAACAACCAATGGTCGAGGTAGAGGACATAAAAGAAACCTTATTTGGGAATGAAGTGATACAACTTAAGACTAATACTATTCTCAAAGGATTGGTTTCCTTAGAAAAATATTTGATAGTGGAGAACACTGCAAAAAATAAATCAACTCATGAACATGATTTCAAAGGAGTGAATTTGGGGACAATTGAAAAACCTAAAATGGTTTACATTAGTAAGAAGTTGAAACCTAATGAGAAACAAATGTTGATATCCATGTTTCATAAATTTAATAAATGTTTTATTTGGTCATGTGATGATCTACTAGCATATAGGGAGGATTTAATTCAACATATGACCCCCCTTTAGCTCGATGCTAAATCATTTAGGAAAAAAAGGCCTATCAGTCTTACCTTGGCACCTCAAACACTTATCAAATTGAAGGAAGATGGAATCATCGCTATTAGACATTCTAAGTGGGTGTCTAACATTGTTCTTGTGAGAAAAAATTTGGGGAAACAAGGTTATGTGTTGAATTTAGAAACCTCAATCTCAAATCCCTTAAGGATAACTACCCCCTTCCAAGCATGGACCATTTGTTATAGCAGGTAAGTAGGTCATAATTAATGTCCACGATGGATGAATTTTTAGGCTACAACCAAGTGGATGTGAAATAATTAGAACAACAAAAAATGACATTCACCACTCCATGGGGCACATATATGTACACAAGGATATTGTTTGGTTTGAAAATTGTAGGTTTAACATTTTAGAGAGCAATGGATGCAATTTTTTCTAGTCTTATTAACTGGATCATGGTAATTTAATAAGATGACCTAAGTAATTTTTCAAAGAAAAGGGGTGAACATTGTAAACATATAGAGTTAATTTTTAAAATATGTTTAGAGCATGGGATCTCTTTAATTCCCAAAAAGTGCAAGTTTGGTATTGATGAAGGTAAACTTCTAGGACACATTGTGTCAAAGGATGGGGTAAGGATAGACCTTGGAATAGTTAAGGCTATAAGCATTATCCCTTAACCTGTATTTTTCAAAGGAATTCAATCCTTCTTTGGGAAAACCAACTTTGTTTTGAGACTTGTTCCTAACTTTTTCGAGAAGACCAAAGCCTTATAAAAATGATCAAGAAGGGATAATCGATTGAATGGAGTGTAGAACCAGTTGAAGCGTTTAGGGATATGAATTGAGAAATTTATTAAACCCTTGTATTAGTAATCCCAAATTATTCTAAACCCGTCCAACTATTATTTTTTTCTTCATTTTAATTACTATTGTTGTATTATTGCAAAAGAATAAAGATGAATATGAACAACCAATAACTTTATTTAGTAAAGCACTACAAGCAACATAATTGTGTAGTGTCAAAATTTTTCACCCTTGATAATTTCACACTATGTTTTGTCCCCCTTAATTTATTGGACCTAATTGAGCACCTAATTTCCTAATTATGCATTCCAAGGCCTATTTTTACCATTTTTTGAGAGATTGCAACCATTGAACAAATGCAATCAATTAATGTTTTTCCCCCAATACATTGTGTCCTTGAAAATAGGGATAGGACTCATATGCCCATGGGCATATGGGTCCCCTTGTTATGTGGAGGACTATTTTTTAATATGTTGGTGTCGACAATTTAACATTCAATTTCAAATTTCAAATGTCAGCTTTTGGGATTTATTTTTCAAGAAATTAGCACAATTGCATATAAATACCTAGTCTTTTCATCATTTGAAATCTATCTAGCAATAACAAGCATTCGTGAGAAAATACTATTGTGAAGAGCAATTTTTTTAGAGATTTATTGCAGCAACTCAAGATCCTAACATCATGTCAAATTCTATGTGTGTTCATGCTGTCATTGTTTTGTGAAGGCTAACACTTTTGTAGGTCTCTAAAGCATTCAAGTATTCAAGCAAGTAATATACAAGTCCTTGAGGATATGTGTATGACTTCACTTCTTCAAGGAAGCCATTGAAGGGAGGTGAGTTGTAATACTTAGTGATTTCATCAGTCCTTCCTTTCAATTATCCATTTATCATTGACATTTCTATTATGGAAGTGGAAACACTTACACGGGGTTTGACTGAGGCAAGCCCCTAAATGGCCCAACATTTTTCCTCTATTTGAATGTGCAGTTATAGGTTTTAAGAGTATTGAAGAAATATTGGAGACAAGTTGTTCATTATTGCATTCAAATCCCTACATCTTGTCAAGCCACAAAAAATCACCTATAGAATTATTCGATAGCATTTCAAAAACTTTGGAAATGGAAATTAGAAGCTCAAATATGTCATTGGAGGACTCGAAAAGTAGAGCAAGACACCCTATTAGAGACCCATAGGTGTCTCAGTTCTCTTATTCATATCAGAACCAACTTTTTAGGATAGGTACACAATCTCTTGCACTTTTTAGATCTATCTGCAAATTGTTGTTTCAATTTGTTATTTATTGGGATCTTACATGTTATGTATTAAGTCACATAGTCTAATTAGGTTAATCAAGGAAAAAAATTCCAATCCATTTCCAATCCCTCAAAGGAGATCTAGGTTTGATTGTCTCACATTCATGGTTGATAGTCAATTTATTCACCTTGTTGATCTCCCTCTTTAATGAAACATAGTAAAAGGCTCCTTGAAATCCTAGGTTCTTTACATTTAGGACCTAGAACCCTCTTTTTATTTGTTTCATTTTGGTGGACTTGACATGTTAACATCATAAAATTTATGAAATTGGAAGTCTTTCAAACCCTAGATCTAGGCTTTTCCTTACATTGTCTTGCATTTCTCATTTTGGGTTTCATAGTTGCATCATAAAAATTCATAAAAATTCAAAAATATTACATTCATATTGTATTGTAGCTTGCATTAGGGTGTGTTTCATTCATTTTGACAAGATTTTCATCCAAAATTACACTCATAATTGTCACTTTTTGTTTACACATTATCACACATTTACATTGGAAAATTATGGAAAAACAATCACTGTCAAACCTATTTGTAGATAGAAATAGCAACCTTAAACAACTTAAAGATTCAATTTTTTCAGTTTTCAAATCCCCTATTAAGGACTCAGACACCCTTGGGAAACTTTGTCCTTATATAGTTGAAACAACAAACTTCTTCACACTTGTTTGTCTTTGTCTGCTCAGCTTGTATGTATTTGTAGATCTTTGTTTGGAATCCATAATTACATGTTTTTAGGCATTTTGCATATAGTTCATAAAGGTGAAAGAAAGTGCATTGTTTGTGTTTCAAAATTGTATCAAAATCATCATTTACAGGTATTTGCATCTTAGCATTAGTCAATTTTATTACATTTCAGATCTAAAAAATTGTATCCAAATTTATTTAAATATATTCAAGATTTTTGTATACTTGCATTTTGCATCAAATTGGCATAAATTAAGCAAAGTTTGGAAATTATTTACTATTACAACTATTTGCAAGTAGGATCAGAATCCTGAAGCAGTGTGATACACATTTAGATTTTGAATTTTTAGAACCCCTGACTAGGACTCAAACTCCCTTGGGTGCCTTTCTCCTACTATTCTTGGCCAAACAAAATTTTTACCAGAGCTTTGTTGTTATGTTTCCTATTTCCTTTTGTTATTTGGTTTCTGTTTCTGAGTGTTTGTTGTGCTTATTTAAAAATTTGGTGTTAATCTTGGGTACACTTGTTGTTGTGAAACTTGCATGAGTTTCAAAACCTAGTGTCCTATTTCTAATACTTCAATGAGACTAGTTCTAGAATTATGACATCCCACACTTTTGTTACACCCATTGTGGATCCTGAGCCTTCTAACTCTTTCATGAAAAGTTTTGTCAATACTCAACCCATTTTGGACTCTACCCTTGATGCTACCATACTAATGACAACCTTATAGACACCTATCTTTATTAGATGTTGAGACTATGGTTTCCCATGTCCTCGAAGAAAAACTAAAAAAATTGGGAAAGACTTAGAAGGAATTCAATACTATATGAGTACTAAATCTCTAGCTCGTCTTGTGGTCCCTATGATAGATAACATGAGTAAATTAATTATTAATTCTCATGGATTAGAGGTTTTGTGTGGCCTAACTCATATGATTGATGCAATCATCCCTACTACATCTAGTTGTGTTCAAGCATTGATAAACATTAAAAATCAAGGAGGAAATCAAGTATCCCTCCCTACATTTGTAGCCTCTATTCCCACATACCCAAATCCAACTATTGCTTCAATGATAAAAAATAATTTTTATAGCTCCAACATTAGGTATTTCCACTCAAAATACTTATGGTTTTGGATCTCCCCATGTCACACCTCAAGTTTCATCCCCTCTCATAAATTTGCAACATAGTAGCCCACCAAGCACATACACAATCCCACCATATTCACCTCATTCCCAAAACATATCAAGCAATGATTCCATCATAAACCAACTTTTGGAAAATGTGATATCACTTCAACAACAAATCTCAATGTTGAACCAAAGCCAAAATGGACAACCATCACAATATGTCAAAAGGAACCCATTATCACTTGAAATATTGAAAGAACAAATGCCACAAAACATATAAATACCTTGGTTTAAAAAGTACAATGGTAAGGGAGACCATAGCAACCATATATCGGAATATACAACCTTGTGAAGTGACTTCATTTTTGAGGATAAAATCATGGATAAACTCTTTCCTAGGTAATTGAAGGACATGGCTTTGTTCATTTCCGAATAATTTAGTCTACTCATTCAATGGGATTGTTGATGCATTCCTCATCATTTCCAAGTAAAAATTGGTCCTAAGATTAACATAAATAATTTAATGTAATGCAAAAAAAGGAAAATGAAAAGGTCACACATTTCATAAGGTGCTATCAGTTGCTTTATTCACAAATCAATCTTACTCTCCCTGATGTGGATGTCTGAAGAGTATTCATTGAAAACTTGCAATCAAACATAAGGGATATAATATTATTAATGAAATTTCCATTCTTCATACATTTGTGTACAACCCTTTGTTATTATTAGAATTCAATTAGTCAATATGAAGAGATATCTTAATTGACTCATACTAAGAAGTTTGAATCTGTACCTCATAACAACTATCAACCATTCAAAAAGAAAAACAATAATTTTATCAAGTTGCATACACCTCAAATAACCAACCACATTAAACCTCAAGTTGCTATCATAAGTTCAACTCCATACCAATTTAGACCAAAATATATAATTTAGCCCATTACCTAACTCTCTCTATTCGATCCTTTTGCAACTTTTGAGTAAGAATTTAATTTGAGTGCTTCCTATTAGATCTGTGGACACAACCAAACCTTTACGTCCAAATTACAATCCAAATTCCTTTTGCTAGTATTACTGCACAAGTGGACATGATACATAATGATGCATGTGTCTTAAACATCAAGTTCAAGACCTTATTGATTCTAATCACATCTAGTTGGGTGGTGTTAATGGTCAAGGGAATGAGTCTGTTGCCCTGCCTAACCAAAATCTAATTTTTTTTACCAACCCGATGCCTAATCATTCATCCCACTTTGTGCAAGCTTGTGATGTTAAGAATGATGTGATGAATATTGATAAGATTGATGACATGAGTGATGATAATAGTAATGATAAGAGTGATAATAAGGATGGTCTACAAGATATGGTCACTCTCATATATGTTGAACCTCGTAAGGGCCAAACCATTATGTTATTTGAGATTGCTTTCACCCATACTAACACACCTAGACATGCACCCGATGGTCCTCTCTACATTGTTGGCCATATCAATGACAAAATTGTACAAGGAAGACCCATTAATCCTGTGTGTGTAGGGAATGTGATCATTGAGGAATTCTTGTTTGTACAAGATCTTTATCAAGATTCTTATGAACAATCAAAAGCATGGTTTAAAATTCATGATGGTTTTGCTCACCCTACAATATCTTTGATCACTCTCCCTCTTAAAGTTGGTCCAAAACAATTAGATGTATCATTCTCCATCATCCCGACAACAGACCAATTCCATGTGAAGCTAGGCTATCCATGGCTATGCTCCATGAATGTTGTCCCATCGGTTATTCACAAGTGCATAAAGTTTCCCTTTGAAAATGAGATATTTATAGTGCATCATAGTGGGTTTAATCCTTTGTCTTCTTGTGGTTATTTTTCATTAGATTTATTTTGGCCTCAACCTATGGAACCTATAAAGCCTCATGAAGATTTCTTTTTCAAGTCATACCAAAAGTTCAAGGAAAAGTGCATAATAGAGTTATCTCTTAGCAGTATTCTTGAGAATGATAGGTTCATGGTTGTTCCTCCTAATCCAATAGTTGTGGATGAACCTATGTCTGAAACAAAAGCTCTTCTGAGTAACCAAGGTAAGTATGTTGCAGTTCCTCCACCCATATCCTATAAAAGACCAAGAGACAATCAAATAATTCCTTTTGTGCCACCAAAGATATATATTTTTTGTATAAACCTAAAGAGATGGTGGTTTCTGAACCCTTGGTGGTTCCTTCAGTTCCTCTCTTAAGGGAAGAAAAGAAACAAATGATTGAGAAACCCACTCTTACCCCATAAAAAATTGAAAACCATGCAAGAAGAAACCAAAATGCTAAAGAGTGCAAGTGTAGATATCGTGCTATTGCTTGCCAATTGGAAGAAATAATAAAAAAATGCATGATAATCCAACACCTATGGAAACAACTCAAGAAGAAATAAAACTTTCAACAAAGCAAGACATGGAACCAAAACAAGAAGTGAAACAAGAAAATTCAACTATTATAATCATAAAACCTCCCATTGTGATTAACTTGGATGATGATGATGAAATTACTAAAATTTATGAGGAGGCGCATAATGAGCTTAATATTTTATTTTCAAAGAAAATAAACTTAGATGGGGGAAACCGTGACGATCCTCCTAATGAGAGTGACCCACCATGTGTTGAACCTAGAGATGCTCCTAGTATGGCACTAGTTGTTGTTCCTTTAGCTAGTTGTCCACCTTCACTATATGATGAGCAAGATTGGGGTGCAAATGACCCGCTTTAGGTTAGCTCGCATGTACGACACTCCTTCATGTTTGTTTCATATGTTCTTTGTTTGATTTCACATAATGTGATCTCCTGTGTTGTGTTTCTTGGCATGTCTTAGTGTTTATGAGTTTTCTTTGGATGAACCTTGTTACTTTGCTAGTGCAAGGATACAAAAGAAATAAACCTGTCATAACATTCTTCTATTTGTATCTTCATTCTTCTATATGCCATAAAATTTTTCTTTTCTTTGTGTCTTGTTTTTTATTTTTGGGGATGATACAAGGTGTTGAGACATTTAGGTCTCTTCCATCTTGACCCAAAAGTTTGTTGTATTCTCCCTCTATGTGTCATTCCTCCATTGTGTGCATTGTTCCACAAGTATTTGGGGAATGATGCTAGTTTTGATCTCTATTACATCATTGTAGAAAAGATGTATACTGACCCTAGATCTATGGATCCCTTTCATATACATATTTTGTCTTGTTTATGGCATTGCATTTGGGGGAAGCCCATTGTCATGAGGAAAATTTATTTGAAAAAATATCATTGGAATAAGGTTTTCTAATAGGCTCTCATGTCCTTATCATATAGCATTTATCATTTTGCTACTTTAAAGTAATTTCTCACATCATAGTGTTTAGAAATTTCTTTAAAGTGGGGGCACATATTGGTATTTTTTTCTTCACTTCATTCACGAGTGTTAGAATTAGTGATGCATTGACATTGAATTTTTTTTCTTCACTTTGTTCATGAGCATTAGACTTAGTGATGCGTTGACCTTGGCAGTTTTTGCTTCACTTTTTTCACAAGCGTTGAACTTAGTATAGTTTTGGCATAGCATCTTGATCATTTTGTGGCACCTTATTAGAGTTATTAGGGAGTATAACTCTTGATATGTTTGTTATGGGTACACACCTAGTGAAAAGTGATCCTCACTAGAACTTGTGTGTTTCTCATTTTTTTCCACCTTGTTATGGGTACACACCTAGTAGACCTAGTGTGTTTCTCATCCTTGTCTCGAGGGCTCACTTAGTGAAAAGTAGTCCTCACTAGCCTATGTTGCCTCCTTGTTTGTGATTCATTGAGCTATTCTATGGTGTGATTCATGAACACCTTTGGTGTGGATCCTAGCATAACACAACTTGTTAGTCCATACCCTCTTTTTGCATTTCATGTTAACATTATATGTTTGTGTATGTTCTCATGCTATATTTCATACATGTGTGTTCCTTTTGTGCCTATGTTGGTTTTCCATGGGATCTTGAATCCTAGGCACTTGATCACCTCCCTAGATTCATGGTCTTCCTATCTCTTCAACATTTGGACAATTGGACCCCTCTTGACATATATTTTCTACTTTAGTGTGAGTATGAGCATAAGTTCATACTCTCACTAAAGTGGGGGCTAAATGTAGCTTTAAAGATTGTAGCCCTTAACAATTTCACACTATGTCAAGTCCCCTTTACTTTATTGGACCTAATTTCCTAAATTATGCATTCCAAGGCCTAATTTTACTATTTTTCGAGAGATTGCAAGCATTGAACAAATGCAAGCAATTAATATTTTACCCCCAATACATTGTTTCCTAGAAAATAGGGCCAAGACCCATACACCCATGGGCGTATAGGTCCCCCTATTCTATCGAGGACCAATTTTTAATATGTCAGTGTCAACATTTTGACATCCAAAATTCAAATTTTAAATGTTGGCTTTTAGGATTTAATTTTTAGGAAATTAGCACAATTGCATATAAATACCTAGTCTTTTCATCATTTGAAATTTATCTAGCAATAACAATCATTCATGAGAAAATACTATTTTCAAGAGAAATTCAAGAGCAATATTTTCAGAGATCTATTACAATAATTCAAGATCCTAACATCATGTCAAATTCTATATGTGTTCATGTTATTATTTTATGAAGGCTAACACTTTTGTAGGTCTCCAAAGCATTCAAGTATTCAAGCAAGCAAGTTCCAATTCCTTGAGGAGATGTGTATGACTTCAATCCTTCAAGGAAGCCATTGAAGGGAGGTGAGTTGCAACACTTAGTGATTGCATCATTCCTTCCTTTCAATTATCCATTTATCATTGACATAATTGCCATTGTGGAAGTGGAAACACTTACACGGGGTTTGGTTGAGGCAAGCCCCTAAATGACCCAAAATTTTCCCTCTCTTTGAATTGTGTAGGTTATATGTTTGAAGAGGATTAAAGAAATATTGGAGACAAGTTGTTAATTATTGCATTTGAAGCCCTACTTCTTGTCAATCCACAAAAAATCACATACAAAATTATCTGACAACATTTCGACAACTTTGCAGATGGAAATCAAAAGCTCAGATTTGTCATCAGAGGACAAAAGCAAAGCAAGACACCCTATCAAAAACCCATACACCTCTAGGCATCCTAGTCCTTCTATTTATCTTAGATCCAAATTTTTAGGATAGGTACACAGTCTCCTGCACTTTTTAGATCTCCCAACAAGATATTATTTAGTCTGTTATTCATCGGGATCTTCCATGTTATGTATTAGGCCACATAGTCAAATTAGGTTAATCAAGGAAAACCGATTCCAATCCATTTCTAGTCCCTCAAAGAAGGAGATCAAAGTTTGATTAGCTCACCTTCATGGTTGATAGTCAATCTATTCAACTTGTTAATCTCCCTCTTTAATGAAACATAGGGAAAGGCTCCTTGCAATCCTATGTTCTTTGCATTTAGGACCTAGGACCCTCTTTTACTTTGTTTCAAATTGGAATATTCAACAATGGAAAATAATGCTTATGCTTTAGTTAGAGCTATTAATAATTTTAGGTTATACCTTGTGGTGTAAAAATAATTGCATATGTGCCACACTGAGCTATGAAGGATATCTTCATGTATCAAGAAGCCTTAGGTAAAAGGAGTCATTGGATAAACAAAATCCAAGAATATGGCATGGATATACATACCACTAATATTTTTAGAGGTCAAGGCTTGGCTAGGTTAATGTATAATTCCAACTTGGAAGAAAAAAAAGTTAATGAGGTAAACATTAGTGTTGCTATTGCATGTGCTTTGTGTGATGATCCATGGTAAAAGGATGTTTTTTCATTTGGTAAACATAAATTTTCCACCCTCCATGATTGAGAATCAAAGGATAACCCTCAATCTACAGTCACAAAGGTATATGTTGGCCCAAGGTGAGATGATGTGGAGAAATCATGAAGGAGTCTTTTTCAAATGCTTGAATAGCAAGCAGACTAGTGAAGTAACAAAGGAATGTCACCATGGTGTATGTGGTGGAAATTTCAAGGCCAAGACCATTGCACATAAAATCTTGAGGGAAGGTTTTTGGTGGCCTACATTGTTCAAGGATGTTGCACAGATGATAAGGAAGTGTGATGCTTGTCAAAGGTTTTCAAGTAAGCTAAAGTTTTTTGATGTGCTTCCCTTTTATGCCCTCATCAATTGAGGCACCTTTCTTGCAGTGAGGGTTCAGTTTCATTGGAGAGATACAAGAAAAATACAAAAATAAATATAAGTGGATTCTAGTGGCCACAAATTATTTTACTAAGTGGGTTGAGGCAATCCCAACCCAGAATGCAATGCCTATGGTGGTGATTGACTTCTTGATCAAAAACATTACAAATAGGCTTGGAGTTATTATTGTTGACAATGGTATGTGCTTCATGTCAAAGGATATGAAATATATGTGTTTTGAGTTTGGTATTGACCTGGTGCATACTTCCTCATACCACCTACAAAGTAATGGATAAGTTGTGTCCAATAATCAGAGCTTGATGAAGATCATAAAGAGGAATTTGGATCAAAATAAGGAGATGGGATGACAAGCTCAAATATACTCTTTGGGATGATAGAGTCATTGTTAAACAAGTTGTTGGATGTAGCCCTTTTGAGCTAGTGTACGGAGTAGAAGCTAGGATGGCTATCACTTTGAGGTTACCTATATATCAGTTGTTGTAGGACATGGATGATGACCACTATGATGCACTTTACCTTCAATTCATGGAGTTGATTGAGTTGGATGAGCAATGAAGAAAAAAACATGATAAAATAATTTAAATTAAGAAGATCATAAAGAATCTTCATGATAAGAGGGTGTCACTAAGGGAGTTCTAGGTTGGTGATTTGATTTTTCTATGGAATGCTAAGCTTGAGGATAAGGGAAAGCATGGAAAATTTGACCCCCTATGGCTTGGAACTTATGGGATAACTAAGAGGTATGGGTTTCAATTATATCATCTCATGGATCTAGAAATAGAATTGATAGAGCTGCCCGTGCATGGAAAACATTTGAAGCATTAAAATTTTCATAAGTAATGGAACTCAAAATTTTGATTGGTAATTCAATGCTAAATTTTCTATATTTTGATCATATTTTCAAGTAATATTGATTCTAGTTGGTCAAGATGATATTTTTTTTGTGTTTTGTGGTTTTCTTAAAGGTCTAAGATCTTTCTATGCTTGCAAGAGGCACACATCCCCAACAAAAGCCATTGTTAGGACTCTGAGTTGTAACAATTTCTTTGCTTGAGTCCCATGATGCCCCATGTGTTATCTTGGACTTTTAAACCCATTTTACTAACAGCCATGAGATATCTTATCTAGGTGGCCCTTTACAATTTTTTTTTGGCTTAGTTGGATAGAGAATACAAAATTATGCCTAGTTACTTTTAGAAGTTTTACAAATTCTCTAAGGGATACAAGTTATGCCTTTGTAGGTTTTTCCCTTCCAACTAGCCCAAGTGCATTTTAGTTAAGTTTTCCTACAAATATTCAATTTAGTTATCAATTATTACAAAAAGAAAAAAAAATAGTTCAAAAGTAACTAAGTATAGTTTTTGCGGGAACACAACACCGTACTGTACCTCCCCTTTCGTGCATAAATAACTAGTTCAGTTGGGTTTTCTTGCAAAATATTATTCCTTTAGCTTTGTAGGAACTCAATGACCAATTGAACTTCCTCTCTCCTTAGTTTACATGTTCATTTGCATTCCCTTGCAGGTCCAGTTGGTTTCCTTTTTTCCACTAAAAGTGTAATAGGGAGGAAACTTCCCACAAATGTTCTTTGTGGACTCTAGAAGCTTGCAAAGCTTCATTTCAATGTGCAAAAGTAATCCAAACATCCAAAATTTTGTGGTTTTACTTTGTGATTGTCTCCCACCTACTCATCTATCAAATTAAGATTTCGTTAATGTATCTTTCACTAACCATGGATTTAATTAGTAAATTTCATAAATGTGCTTGGGTGCCAAAAGTTTCAACATGCAAATTTTGATTTCAGCTACCACCATTACTGTAGAATGGTCACCCAATCATCCAAATGTAAATGCACAATCATTATATTTCAATTTTCATTGCCCATTTTTGGCAAGATTTGGCCTCCATTATGGATCTAGGTGCTACTACAGTTGCACAATTTAGGGTTCCATGAGAAAAGTATTTTATTGGGTTTTATTTCTCATTCAAAAAATGGGATGGTATAAGAAAAGTAGAGAAGAAGAATATTCAAAAGGGTTTTTTTTAGAAAATCAGTTGTAGAATAGTGGTAAGGAGGCAGGGAATATGTTTTGATTATAAAAGGAATATTGTAATCTCATTTTCAGTCTTATGTCTCCATTGATATGTATCTAAACTCAAAAGATGTATCGTTTTGAGATGTTTTCTTCAACACATTTGCTATTGTAAATGTAATAACCATTAGAGGAATGTGACAAGTTCTAAATATATTATAAATGTGTTGTTACTACTCTTTTGTGTGTTTTCATATGGGTTGGATAGTTTATTAATTTATTACTAAGTAGATAGGGCTATTTAAAGTGATATTTGTTGATACTTAGATAAGTAGACCAATTATAGTTGTCCTCCTTTCTTGCTATTCCCCCCTTATTTAATGTGACTCTGCTGCCTTGTAATATGCACTAGTCTCCTATATGTGTTCTAGTTACTATCACCTAAACAAAATCATAAAACTTATTTTTTTAGTTCCACTTTGTGTTGTTCATGATATCATAGTATGCAGGGAGTAAAGAAGACAATTTTTTGTGAATCATGGAACTCACCCCACTTTATATTCATGTCCAAGGTGTTCTATCAACTATATAAGGGTTAAAAATAGCTAGATTACTTAGTCTAGTGACAGTCTTAGGGGTTGATTAGGCAAGTTGGGTGTAGCTATCATTTAGTTTATTATTGATTATCATATGTGATTTCAATATTTGTTAAGGTATACCCCTAGGAACACCCTCCCAATTTTAAGTTGAGCTCAAAGTGTAGGAGATCAACCCACTCTCATTAAGTTATCTCTAAATCCTTCATTCTTCTGTTGAGGAATATATTTCACTTTTTGTTGACAACCTTGGCCTTGTAAGTGAAATTCTATTCTAGGAAGTGGAGCAATGATTTTGAGACCTAAGAGAACTTGCTTGTAGAGAGCTTGATGTTTTAGAGGTATTCATGGAGACTCTGCAAGTACATTGCAATATTTGTTTACAAGATAATATATTGAGTGTGGATATTTTTGGAGGCTAATTTTTTTCTTTTATGCGGTTTTTCACAAGGTACATCTTGTGTCATCTTGATGGTATGTTTTTTTATTTTTCTGCATTGTGGATTTTGAATACTTGTTTACACGATTTTCTCTCATGGGGTTATGTAGAACTAATTCTATATTATGGTTTTTTCAGTCATCTTATGGCCAATTACACATAATCCACATATCATAAAGATTCATAGATACTAGTAAAGTTGACCTAGTTATCTACCCCATGCATTGATAAATATAAACTTATACATTGAGTCCTATAGGTCTTGGGCATACGGAAAATTCATTGCCAACAATTCATCGATGGAAAATTCACCGCCAACAATTCACATGGGAAAATTCATCGCCATGACAAATTTATCGTGGGAAAATTCACCGCCAAGTAAAATTTACTGCCAGCAATTCATCGAAGAGGAAAATTAATCACATTAATATTTTTTAATATATATTTCAAAGAGTTTGAATTTTTTTTAAAAATAATTTTCACTTGTTACAATACAATTTTATTTTTTAAATATTTTTTTATGTTTATTTTGATATGAAAATTATGCACTAATTTTCATAAAAAGTTAAAAGAAAAATAAATTATTTACTTTAATTTCTACTTCAAATATTATTTTATTTTTCCATGTGTTTATTTATATATACAATTTTTTGTTTTTCGGTGTGTTCCTTTATTTTATACAATAAACATAAAAAAAATATTTTAAAAAATATATATTATACAATATTGTATAATGAAACAATGGAAAAAAAATATTTTATATAAAATATTATATATACAATTTTTTATTTTTCTATGTGTTTCTTTGCACAAATATTAAAAAATATATATTTTTCCATGTGTTTATTTATATTAAATTATTTTTTTTATTTTTTATTATCATAAATTTTCCATGTGTTTATTTATGATATTAAAATTATGTTAATCGATTTTTTTTTTATTATCATAAAATAAATTGAAATATATATATATATATATATATATATATATTATGACAAATCAAATTCTCTAAATTTAATACAATTAATTTTTTATTATCATAAATCAAATTATTCTTTTAAAAAAAAATCAATTTTTATGAAATGTATATTAAAAAACATTAATGGCAGTTAATTTTCCACCTCGGTGAATTGTTGGTCCGTGAATTTGTCATGGCAGTGAATTTTCTCACGATAAATTTGTCATGGGGTGAATTTTCCCACAATGAATTGTTGGCGATGAATTTTCCATCGGTGAATTGTGAGCGATGAATTTTCCTAGAACCAGGTCTTGAGGTCAAATTATCAACACACAAATAAAATTGAAATTATCCCACATTAGTTGGTTTCTATTCAAATACACATACATAAACAAATAACACTCAAAAAACAATCGATTACATTTACTTCATTCAATTACTACTAGACAACATATTATTAATTAAAAATAAATTAAACCTATACAATATTCAACTTCAGAGTACATATATTTTGGGTGCTAACCATCATAAAGCTTAGCACACCTTTATCCACCCAATAGATATAAAGGTAAAAAACCATAGCATATTTAGTAATACCTTATTTCTAGTTTCCACATTTGGCAAAGGCAAACATAAAGAATTCCATCCTAACTTAACACAAATCTATGAACATAAATAGAACAAGTAGATCCTCCATAAGAGAAAATGTTGTTCACACCATTATATCATATTAGTTTAATGTCATCATAATATATAAGTTAAGTTTTCAAAACTCATTTAAATAGCCATGTCATGGCCAAGTTTATCATACTGTTATTTCTTAGAAGAATAGTCCTCACTAACTTTAAAAGTTCATCCAGTAATGGAGTAGATTTTGGAAAGACAAAGACAACAAACCTTAGAGTAGATAAACTTGATGAAGAACAACTGTATTTCATTGGAGTCAAACCTATATAGTGGGGACATATTAATTGGAAGGTGAGATCACTATCATCTAAGCAAATTTAGCCTCATGTTGAAGCATACTGGAAAGGGAGAGATAATCAAGTTTAAGAATAACTCCAAATTCTAGAGAAATTCCCTAAGCCCTCCCCTATAGACTTGGGTTATAGGGGCATCCTTCACCCAAGGACTGCCTACATATCCACTTCTAAATGAGATTGAAAACCCATGTAGTTCTCTTTCCAAATCTCTCAAGGAACATACACTTGGGTTCCCAGACCCAAGGTTTCTTAAATATTCAAGTAACATTACTTTCATGGGAGTGAAATAGAAAGAACACTACAATAAGAAAACCAAATAAGGGTTTAATACCAAACAATATAATAACCACCATTTACCAATACCCATTTTAAGGCTGCAGTTTATAAGGTTTTATTGATTACTATTGAATATCTCAACAAAGTTCCTTCAAATGATTATCATTAATTAATAATGCCTAACAATAGTTGGAAAAAACCCAATTAAGTTCACCCTTAGATAACCTATGCTAAGGAACTTCAAGGGCACCAAGATCTCAATTTTAGATCTCTCCATGATCATGATTTGTAAATTAGTATAAATATGCTAGAACCTTATAGGTTTATCTCAATAACAAATAGATTAGGTTGATTACTTATTACCAAAAAAATCACATATTACTTAGCCATGGATATAGAAACACCATGAACAACATGCTTTAACCAAACTTACAAAATGAATTATCTTTGATTTATATATAACTACAAAATGTATTAATATAAATTCATACCACCATTTGATATGAGACAGTACCATCTAGCCCAACACATCATTTCTTAAAATTTATTATTTTTGTTAGGTCACATGTCTAACAAAATCCTCTTATTGTGCCTTGGCCAATACTTACAATAAACAAAATCCTCTTATTGTGCCTTGGCCAATTCTTACAATAAATATGAACATAGCAAAACTATAAGGGAATGAATGCCATTGGTTGAAATGGTAGGGAACTAATTAAAAAATTGCCGATGCTGAACACAAAGAGTAACCTGTCGTTGGCAGGTACTATGAGGTTTTATGGCTTGATGGTTGAAATGGTAGGGAACCAATTAAAAAATTGTCGATGCTGAACACAAAGAGTAACCTGTCGTTGGTAGGTACTATGAGGTTTTATGGCTTGAATTTATTATTAGAATAGTGAACAGTAGCTTGCAATAGAAATCTTTTGAACTTTATTGTGTCCTGATTGAGACCATTGCCTGGTCTTAAGACACACTATTCTAGTAAGGGTTAATTCTATATACTTGTTGATCTATGGAACGTGCTTGTCTACATTGATATTTATGTTTGAGAAATTGGTGGTATTAAAAATAGGAAGTTTGAAGGTGTGTTATAGAGAGGGGGGAGATAGTTTCTTTAATAGAAATAAAGTCTTATGGTCAATGTAATAAGATAAAAAACATAAAATGCAAATGTTCATATGAATAAGTTTGAAGGTGTGTTATAGAGAGAGGGGAGACAGTTTCTTTAATAGTAATAAAGTCTTATGGTCAATGTAATAAGATAAAAAAACATAAAATGCAAATGTTCATATGAATTTGATGTGAGATTAAGACTGCAATTAATGTGATTATGATCAAATATTATTTTGAATATTTTGCTATAACAATCTATTATTAAAATAATTTAGAATGGTGTTCATAAATACAAGTCCTACTCATATAACTCAAGACTTTTGAGATATAAGACAACGAGCAATTGTCATATTTAGAAAATCAAACTTAAGAAACTTAGAATAAATAGAATTTAAATTGAGAAAACAAGACCATATGTACAATCCTGTCCAAGGGACAAGACCAAGAATGTGGCCTAGTCCAAGAAGCTAGACTCCTAGAGGAATAGGCTAGTAATATTCTATTACAACATATTTACCATTTTAATGTATTTTTGTGGAAGGTTAACTAATGTACCAAACAAATCAAATTGAATTCTGAGGCTATAGATTTACAACATCCATACAATGCAACATAAAATGAATATATAAAAAAATATAGAGTATAGATTTATATTCTCATTCATGAACGATCAATAAATTAAAATAAATACACTAGTTATTTAAACTCTTCCAACTTGTATACCTTACATTTAGTTTCCTTCAAGATAATTGATCAATTCGTAAAAAAATGTATATGTTTGAGATCAAAAAATGTGTATGCATTTGATATCACAAAAAGTGTTATTCAAAATTGTTATTCATAATATATTATTTGCTAGTGACTTAGCTTTTGTCGCTTCATGGTTTTGTCTCTTATCTCTTAGAATTTTTGGTTAAGACTATGTCTTATATAAACTTTAAGATGTGACTTTTTCCGCCACTCTTTTTATTAATTAGCCGATAGGCTACATATAGTGTGAGATTTGAGCCTGAAACAAGTCTCTAGCTTGCAAACTACTAATGAGTCATTCGGAAAACAACTTTCGGCTGTCGTTTAATGGTAAACTAGTTGTCATTTAATGGTAAAAGCCTCTAAAATATCAAGTAAAAGCCTCCAAAATCTCACTTATCACATAAAAGCCAGATAAATATTGATTTGACAACTGGATGGGAACATTCTATTTCCATTTGCTATGTTTTTTGTCAATTTGATAGGGGAGAGGACCCAGTACTAGAGCATGTTTCAATAGATGTGATAGTAGTTGTTTATAAAATGCCCAATATTTTTATCAATATTGGACCAATAGTTGTGACTTTAAAGTTGTTAGTGTTGATGATGACTACCCATAATTAAACAAAATGTATTCATTTGATCTAAAAAGCAACCAATCATGTGATTCCACATCAGCACTCAATAAAACATGTTGTGAATGCACAAGTATTGGTCTCACTTTTTTTTTGGGCCTTTTGGACACCTTGACAAAAAGCATGCTGATGTGGCATCATATTTGATGATGTGGCCCTAAAACCTTAGTTATAAGCAGGGGACTTGCCAAGTAAGCTGCTGTAAAAAAATGAGAGTGATTTGAAATTTCCAGGTAGGATAATTAGAAGTGTGAAGTTAGGGTGCACAACTATTGGGTCCTCTCCCCTAGCAACTTTCTTTTTTCATTTGCATTGCTTTATGTTTTAAATGTGTATGCAAAATTTCATAATCAAATAATACTTAATTTCTTGAAGGAAAAAATCTAGATTTGTCTAAGTTTATTTCATTCCATTATTTAACACTTATTATTAATTGTTTAATCCAACCACATGCAACTAGAATTTGTAGCACATCCATGCACAAACACATACTCTCTAACATATTAACATACATATAATTTTCTATGGACGTAATCCTTGAACCTCCTTTAAATACAAGTGCTAGTAGTAATTTTTTTTATATAAAACAATATAAGATACTCATTCATCAAAATATAAGTAAAAAAAATAAAAACAATAATTAAAAAAAGCATCTGAAAACTAGCATAATAGGAAACAGTTACAGCTTCTTATCCTACAACACAAAAATTCTATCCTATAATCGATAATTTCTAGGGCTAACAGATACTTCCCATTACAAAGTTTTCAGGCTATCCTGGAAATCAAGATGGGTAAGGAAAAAACACTTCTAAGGGATAGACACTCGTTGTATGCTTTACAAAACTGCATAAAATTCTCTAAATTTGCAGTGATCATCTGCTTGTATATAGCTGCAGAAAAAATCTGAAAATTGCCTGAGAAACAAGAAGAGCATTAATTGGTTAATCAGTAAATGTTTATATATGGTGTATGTCTAATAGCCACTCAATATGTAAGACTTGGTTCCATCTGCTCTGTGGGTCTGCAAAAGTTCATCTGCAGGGTGAGGCTCTTTTATGTCTCCTACTTCTTCTTCATGTTCTTCATCACTACCATCTTCTGCATTCTCCATTAAAACCTCTTCCTTCTCAATATATGAAGCATTGCTCTCTGATCCAGAATAACTTGTAACTGACCACATACATATCATTCAAACCAATAGTTAGCTCATACACTTGCTTAGACACCCAGCCACAAGCATTAACTATATTATGCTTACAGTGGTGTGAAAAAAATGAATGACATTTACCAAAGAAGTTATGAGGTTGAGGCTGAAAATGTAAGACCAAGGAAGATCTGTATTGGATGAAAGGACCCAGTTTCCTTGCATCATGACAATGAAATAGGCAGGAAAAAATCACAAGTCCTAACAGAGGAACATTGGCCAAATTGTTTCTTCCCATCTTCCCAAAGCAACGCCAAGCACAAGATGGGGAAATGGGGAGGAGAAACTCCAAAGCAAATGAAAACAGTTTTAAGTAAAGCAAGCTTTTCAAGAATTTTATATTAGACAGAAACAAAGCTTTCAAATTATTTAAGCTCTATAAGATTATGAACCTTAATCATAAGGTTCACCTGTATTAGTGGATAATGAAGAGTGTCCAATAAAGAAGCAAGCTAAGCATGGAAGCTTAAGTTCTACAAGAATGGGCTTCATAATAAGGTTTATGATGTTAGAGTAGCTGAAATCAATGAATGCCATTCTAGTGTTTTATTTATTTATATAGAAGCAATGCATTCTAAGTTCTATTAGATTATTAAGCTTGATAAATGGGGTTTGTGAAGCTTGTGAGCAGCTGATAATCAACATGAATATTAAAGTTGTATGTATCATTACTATTCCAAAATGATTCTGACTTGGGCAAGGAATATGATAGCTATTTTTCTTATTAAATACTACTTATAACCCTGTCACGCGGGTTGGTGGTTCATGATCGCAGAATGGACATCATGACGATCTAATGATAATCCCACATTGCTTGCAGATGCTTATAATTATGAACTCTCGGCTATAATGTCTCATGATACTTGAGGCCAGGCCATGGAATAAAATGGTTATTATGGAACGGGGAGAGTGGCATTAGAGATTAGCTTGCTTTGCGTATGAATTTTTTGATGTTTTCATCTAGGTTGAAGCTTATTTTTATGGAGCATGTAGAGGAGTTGTTATAAGAACATGTAAACTAAAAACAGAAATGACGTGTTCTCGCCCAAAGCATTCAAATGTCTTTCAATAAAAAGAATTCTAGGAGTTATACTAGAGTATTTGTTTTCTTTCTCTAAGCTTTTGTCTTTTTAGGATAACATCATGCCTCATTCTTTAAGGTGTGGTTGTGTTTCTATGGTTAGAATCATGTTCTTAATGACCAAAAGTCTAGGTCTAGTCTCTTGTAACCTTGCTGAGTAATCAAAATGGTATGGTATGTTTGGATTGAGTGGTGTCATGGGCACCTTTAGGAGGTTATTCTAAGGAGTTTGTTTATAAAGACTTTCTCGATAATGATCAAGCCTTGTAAAATATATGAAATTTATTAGAGGTTGGAACCTTGGAAGGAATGTAAATTTGCCTAGGAGATCAACTTGTAATATCCTTATGAGTATATGAGTATAGTAATGGCACGTTTCTTAGACCTATGGTATATAGTATGACTCTTAGCTATGTGAGCAAACCTATTTCTTTTATAATTTTTTCTATGTTTTATCATGTGTTGTTTGCTTGTGTATTCATTCTTATGCAAGTGAATTGGAAAAGCATGAGTTAAACAAAAAAACACTAGCCTTTACTTGTTGCGGATGTTGCCTTGCACATTATTATTTGAAGGACAATATTGTAGGAGCAAGGGCATTGGAGATAGTGAAAATGTAAGAACTGAAATAGAAAAGGATGTTCAAGTGTGAAAGGGTTAACTCTATGGCCAAATCATAATAGTGTATCCCACTCTTGAGCTACACAAAAAAATAATTGAATTCTATGCTCAAGTATGAGCAATGACTCTCATGTCAACCCATATTAGAGAGGTCTTCATAATGAAAGGGTGCTTCTAGTGATAACCCTTATTTCTCCTATATAAGCGTGATGCCACTCATTTTTCCTATTTCAATTTATATGAACATTTAAGGGAAATATTTTTGTGCAAATGGTGTTTGTTATTATGAAATATGAGGGATACATATTCGAGTGATGTACCCAAAAGATCTCTGCTAGCTGTAGTTTATAATCCCAAAGTTGGTCCTATTGAGGTGACACAAGAAGGTATTTTGGATACAAGATTAGTTGTAGATTGGAATAAAATAAAATACAGACATTATAAATCAAAATTTAGAGTTCTTTATATTTATAGCATCAATAATCATTCAATACATTCCTTATATCTTCGTTATGGGTGATCCCACAATACTGGTTTACAATTTTTGGCCAAACTAGACATTGGACTGAATTGTTTTCACTAAATCTTCACTTTCGAGCACCTATAGCGGCTAACCCATGAGGAATTTGAAGATGATGCAAACTAGTGATTTGTGACATTTTGTCTGTAGATTCTAAATATATTTTTTCAAAAAATTTCGATTCAGATTGCACTTCTTTTTCCATCTCCTTTGAAAACTAGTTTTTAACAGTAAACACCATTTTTAAAGAGTGACATCACTGGCTAACACAACTTTTTTTCTATGAAGGATATAAAATTCTTTTTTTTTTCGAATTTAGATTCGTAACTACGATATCTAGTGCATGGGATTGGTTTCATAGCATTTCATTGAATATTTTTTTCTTAATTAAGTTTCAAAGTCAAACCTTTTACAATTTAAACATGATTCACTGACTAAAGCATAACTTTTTTTGTATGTATCAAAATTCAATTTTCTTTTTTTTTTGGATCAAGTACATCAATATCTAGTGCACTGATTTTTTCAATTTTTTTTTTGATAATCTGCTATTTTTCCACATGTGCAAAACATAGAGCTTGATTTTCGGTGAAAAACCTATGTTTAATCAAACTAAAAAATAAAATACATAATAAAACCAAAACATATTAAAATTATATTTGATGGATTTGTTTCAAGGATTACCATCATCCAGTTGAGTCTATGAAGTCTCCTCCATTTTCATCCTCAACCTGAGCTTCGAAGGGAAAATTTTTGTAGAAATTTGGTGCAAGAGGGCGAGAATGGCAAAAAAGGGGGGTTTGAATGGACCCAGGTTCGAGCAAACCCCCCCTTTTATTGAATTTTCCATTGTCTTCGTTATAAGAAAATGCCAAAAAAGTGGATCCCATCATTTAATAGGGTTCACTCAAACCAGGGTCCATTCGAACACCCTAGTTTATGCGAACCCCTAAAGAGATTTTTTTCTTTCATAGGAGCATTTTTGCAATTTTCCTTCCTCACTAGAATTGTAAACAAGTATTGTGGGATCACCCTTATAGTCTATGCTCTATACTTTCCCTTCCTCTCTCTTACTATCTGCTATTGGTGAATACAATTTTCTAAATACTTATAGTTACAATATGGGATGTAACCCTTAAATAGTATCCCTAGAGTACATGAACTATCTTCCTAAATTCATGTTCTAGAATATTCTTTTTGGTCAGATATTACATATCTTCAGACCGATGTCTATATATTATTTTTTGGCTAACATCATCCCATCGTCCAAACCTTGACTTTTCCTCAAGTCAATTTTGTCCAAATTTTTTCAATTGTAATGTTTTAGTATCGCTCCATTGATGTAACACTGTAGGATTGTGCCATCCAATGTCTTTAACTTTATTGCTTCAGAGTCTTAAATGTCATTGATTTTGTATGGTCCTAGCCAACGAACTTTGAGTTTTCCCTATTTTTTGAACTTACTATCGTATAATAGAGTGGTATCCCCAAGCTGAAATTTTTTGTCCTCAAGTTTCTTTCGTGCCAAGCTTTTCGCTTTTTGTATTTTGCCCACAAATGTGATTTGACCAACTATCTTTCTTCATCTATTTTTTCCAACTCTTCTAGCTTGTGTTTGATAGATTCTTCCTCGGTTAGCCTTAATGTGAGGGCCATCCGAAGGATGTTGACTATGAAGTTAATTGGTAAGTTAACTTCCATGCCATAGACCAGGTCAAAAGGTGTGTGTGATGTGGCTCTTTTATAGGTTGTTTAGAAAGCCCAAAGTACTATCAGTATCTTAATATCCCAATCAGTTCTATTTGCTTTTCACATTTTGGTTAGGGTGGTCCCAAGGATCTTATTCAATGCTTCACTCGCCCCATTTTCTTATGGGTTGTAGGGGGTGCTCCAATCATGTGTAACCATGACGTTTGCTAGTAACTAGTAAGTCCTTTATGGTTTTATTAATAAAGTGTTTACCTTGGTCACTTGTGATGATTAGAGGACATCCAAACCTAGTGATGATATTGTGATATAGGAATTCAGCAGTAGTATAAGCAGTACAATCTTTGGTTGGTTTGGCTTCTGCCACTTGGTTAGGTAGTCAACATTGATAATGATGAACCTTACTTTAGATAATTTTGTCGGAGGGTCAATAGGGCCAATAAAATCAATTTCCCACTTTTTGAAGGGGTTTTGTGCTAAGACCGGTTGGAGAGGCATTTCATCACATGTTGTGGGGTGTCCAATCCTTTTGCAAATATGACATTTCCTAACATACTCTTTGTTGTCCTTGTATATACTGGGCCACCATAATCCAGATAATAGAATCTTCCGAGCTGTAGCATCCCCACAGTTATGTCCACTAGCTATCCCCTCATGGGCTTCTTAAACAATCTACTTCCTTTTGTGCTCGTAGATGACTCTTCGGAGTACATCATTTTTCCTTTCTTGTATAGGGCTCCTTCAAGTAGAGTAAATGGTAATTATTTTCTTAGCAGTAGTTGTCTATCATGGGCAATCGTATTGGGAGGGTGTGTTTTAGTAGAAAGTAATTCAACAACATTATGCAATTCCTTTGGTACTGTTGTGATTCGGGAAAGTTATGTGCTAGGTAGGTCCTCCTCATTAACTTCATTAGGCTCCTCTCTTGTATCAATCTTGGATAAGTAGTCCAATCCTTGATTGTGTTTCCCTAGTTTGACCATTTTAGTAAAATTAAATTCTCAGAATAGTAAGATCCATCGACATATATGCCCTTGTATGATCGGTTTGTTTAGGATAAATTTTAGTGGTTCATGATCAGTGTAGAATGTAAATGGGGTAGCTAATAGATAGTGCCAGAATTTGTGTAGTGCATAAACCATTGCTAAGGTTTCCCACTCGATAGTGGTATAGTTTCTTTCTGCTTTGGATAATTTCCTACTGGCAAATGTTATTGTGTGATCCTTGTTTCTTATAGGTTTGGCTAATATTGCACTTATAGCTTTTCTAGATGTGTCTTTGTGAAAATGAAACATGAGAATGAGTGTGTTGACTATTTTATGCTCTAGGGTGTCGAATGATTGTTGGCATTGCTTTGTCCAGTCAATGGGTTTATTCATTTTTTAGTTTTTTAGTAATTCCTCTAAAGGTGCAACTATGGTAGCATATCCTTTAATGAACTTCCTATGATACCCGGTATCCCCAAGAAATGTTTTTACTTTTAAGCTTGTCTATGGTGGAGGAAAATTTAGGATTAATGCTATCTTCATGGGGTCTACCATCAAACCTTCCTTACAAATGATATGTCCTAATAGTGTGCAAAAGGGTATAGCAAAAATACATTTCTCCAGAATTGTTCAGAGTGCTTGAATATGATTCTTAACCAACCCATATACTATCCAATCATCCAAATATACCTCCAAAAAGTCATGGATGAAGTCATTAAAGGTGTTGACCATGATCTGACTGAAAACATCAAGGGAATTTTTGAGTCCAAATGACATTACAATGTACATGAAGGATCCCCATTCTATAGCAAATGTAGTTTTAGGTTTGTCTTCTTCTCTTATCTTGACTTGGTGATATCTGGAGAACCCATCAGTGAATGAGTAGAACTCCCTTCTGACAACTAACTCCAAGATTTCTTCTGTAAAGGCCATTGGGAATAGATCATGTATGTAGGCTTTCTTGAGTTCTCAAAAATCAACACATGGATATTTCCCTACTTATTTTGTATAATCATTGGGCTTACCCATTCATAATTTTCTACCGGTTTGATTATTTCGGCGACCAACATTTTGTCTAGCTTTGTTGTCAATCTAAAGTCAAATGGAGTGAATAAATTGAAAACTGAGGCTAACATTGTTGTCAGTGTGCTCCCAGCTAGTTTCCACTAAAGTTTTATCAAATTCTGGCAACATACTATTTTTAGTAAGTGTGTAGTTTAGGGTATTTTCTCAGCATTCTTGAGATTTCAATAGTCACGTTGCATTCAGAACATGTCAAGCTGCTCACTAGAAAAATTTGAGCTGAAACAGACAACTTACTATTTTTAGAAGTTCAGCTTCCAGAGCAAATTTTAGGGGTTATATGCAAAGTTTTGCAGCGCATGTCTGGGGATTCCTTTTGGGTTTTCAGAGACCTTCGCAATGATATAACATGCAAAGTGAGATAATGACTTTCAGAGTTCAACCTTCAGAGGCTATTTTTAGGGTTTGCATGTCAGGGTTTTCAACGCATGTCAGCATTTTCCTTATGGGTTTTTCGAAAGCTTCGCAATGGTGTAACATGCAAAGCAAGGTGATCAATATTCAAGGACTTACTATTTTTAGTAGGTGCATTCTGGTAGCTCTCTCCCAGCACGTTAGAAACACAAATAGGGTGAAGTGCAACAGAAACGAGGTCAAACGGAGGTCGTTTGATATGCATGCAAGTCAAATTAGGGTTTCCAGCTTTGGGACCCTAAATAAGGGGTAACACATCAGAATTTCTGAAAACCAGTGTATCCCACTGCGTTCAGCATCTTTCAAGCTATCCACTGGTAAAATTTGAAGGCAAATGGAGCACTTACTATTTATAGTAAGGCATTCCAGAAATTGGCTAAAAATATCACAAAGTTACTATCCCCCTTGAAGCCCCTTCAACCTCACTCAAAAAGTAATTTGCGCTAGGCCATATTTTCAAAACATCCTTGCAAAGGTCTCTTTTTTTGTTTTAGTTTCTTGAAGAAGCAAGATGTCCACTTTGTTGTCCAAAATATATGATTTGACCAGAAATTGTTTATAAGGGATAGTAAGGCCCATGATATTCCAAGAGAGAATCTTCATTAACAAAACAAATCTATGACAAAAATAGTAGGAGGCAGTTATGAAAACAACCAACATCACTTCTTTTTAGACTTTGGACCTATGATCGAATTTAAAATTTTTTGTCTACCTGAAGCCACATCACACACTTTAATTCCAAGAGAGAATCTTCATTAACAAAAAAAAATCTATGAAAAAAATAGTAGGAGGCAGTTATGAAAACAACCAACATCACTTCTTTTTAGACTTCGGACCCGTGATCGAATTTAAAGTTTTTTGTCTGCCTGAAGCCACATCACGCACTGTATCTTTATTTCTAGCTTCCTTTTGAGAAGGTCCTCCAACCTTATTTCCTCCTCCAAAATTTAGTTTCTTTTTCTTTTTTCGACTTGGTATTAGCTTTTGTCCAGTCATCTTCATCATCTCTATCACTAGGATGAGGAGGAAACCACAAAATAGCTAATGAGTCACTCAGACTCCCACCCTCTTTCTAAGAAAAGAAGGAAATGTCCCTCGAGGACTGAGAAGGCATAGTAGCAGGAATTTCCCCTTCCTCCATCCCTTCCACTTCTGTAGCACCAATATCAACCTTATCATGGGCCAATTTGGTGGACACCCTATGACCCATATCCAACTCCTCATTTGGTTTTTCATCAAGTGTCTCCTCATCTTCATTTGGCTTCATCCCTTGCTTTAGTCCAGGGGGAAGGAATCCTTCCCCTGAGACTCTTTCCTTACTTTCCTTACATACCAAGACCTATGAGACAACATGAGGCTCATGACAAGCAAAATCCCGGTCTAAGGAAGTTTCATCATTCCCTGGGGGAGGATTTATTTGGGAAAAAACACCATCCTGAACACTGACATCCTCAATTTGGGGGGCTTCATAAGTCTTAGGCTCGATAGAGGAATGATTGTCACTCTTAAACACATCTTGAGACCTCTTATTACATGAGTCAATAGGGTGGCCAAATTTCTTACAGGACTAGAAAAATGGTCTAGAGTTTTCATACTCAAGAGGTTGGGACCAGTTACCAAACTTTGACTTAACAAGCACTAAGGATGGTAGAATAGCATTAACAACTACATTAACACAAATATGAGAAAATACTAAGCGGGAATTTTCTTGGGTTATCCCGTCAACAACTAGAAGGATTCCAAAGGAGTTGGCAATTCCTTTTAATATTTCCAACTCCCAAAACTCTAGAGGTAGCCCAAGGAGGCGTACCCATGTAGGAGCCATAGCACCCAAGTCAACAAATGGGTCAAATCCTGGTTTCCATTTACACAAGGAGAGGAAATTCTTGAAGCCAACATCAAAAGCCCATGGTCCCCCCGTAAGAACCTTTAACATATCTTCGTAAACAACAAATGAAAAGAGGAAGATGCCTTTTTGGAATTGCACTAATTGAGACAGTTCCTTTTAAGTTCTAAATAGAAGCATCCTAGAGCCTTAACTGTTCAATATTTAGGTGGTATTCCAGGAATTTTCCAACCAATGATAGATTGAGTCCGTCCACAACCTTCATCATCAATGCTTCAGGGACATCAACTTTCCTACCAATAATTGAGCAAGAAAAAAACTCCATGTTCAGTCTACCCTTAGCCAACGAGCTGACACCCACCAGTTTATCCACAAAATAGGCTGGTTCTTCTTCAAAGAAGAAAGAGTCCAAACCAAAGGATGGGGACAGAGACATCTTTCCAAAAGTACCATTTGTCCTTACTACAAGAGAAGGCCTAGAGGTACGAGAGGGGGAACCAACATGGAGAACAACAACATTGGAAGTTGCAAATCCAGACACAACTCCAGACAAAGGGACAACATTCTTGGAAAGGGAGCCTTTTTGGGGCCTCTGCCTAGCCGACCCATGGGGCAGACAAGACAGAGTAGAAACAGTGGAAATTGAAAAAAAACTAGGTGGGAAAGTTGCATAGTAGAGTCGAAAATGTTTGTCTTTTTGAGTGGGTACTGATGACATGTTAGAAGAATAGGTGTTTTAGTATTTTATGTTTTTTAATCTAAAAGAATAGAAAAAGTGTTTAATATTTTTTGTTTTCCAAACTAAACACACATTGTTTTCAAATTCTAAATAAGATATATTCAATAATAAAATCAATTAACCAAGTAATTAGATTAAAGAATATATGTAATTAAATAAGAAGATATGCAACTGTAAGTTCTGTCAGGTTCACCAAATGTTTTATGTTAAAGGAGAAGGGTTATTTACACTAATGAATTGATCTAAGCCTGTAATGAAATAACTTGCATAATAGAAGAATATGATAGAAAATATGCTACAAATACTTGATAATAAAATGCCACTTCAAGGGGGCAACCTCCTAATCCACTTCTAGGGGGATACCTCCAATATTCTTCAATAAGAAGAAAATAATCCACATGATGACCAAATAAGACTCACAACCTTCTATATATACCTATTTATGCCTAAGATATCACCTAGGCTAACTTAGATAACCCTATATAAGCCCTAAGTCGACCCAACTAACTAAATAATAATATAATGATGATAACATGACTTAAATAAAAGTTAAGATAGCCACACATTGACTATTCATAACCTGATACACACTATAGGGGTAAGGGCATAACATTTCCATCCTCTCTACAAAAGCCTCCTCCTCCTCCTCCTCCTCCTCCTCCTCCTCCTCCTCCTTCTCTTCTTCTTCTTCCTTCCTCTTCTTCCTCTTCTTCTTCTTCTTCTTCTTCTTCTTCTCCTCTTCTTCTTCTTCTTCTTCTTCTTCTTCTCTTCTTCTTCTTCTTCTTCTTCTTCTTCTCTTCCTCTTCTTCTTCTTCTTTCTTCTCTTCTTCTTCCTCTTCTTCTCTTCTTCCTCTTCTTCCTCCTCTTCTCTCTTCTTCTTCTTCTTCTTCTTCTTCTTCCTCTTCTTCCTCCTCTTCTTCTTTTCCTCTTCCTCTTCTTCTTCTCTTCCTCTTCCTCTTCTTCCTCCTCTTCCTATCCTCCTCCTCCTCCTCCTCCTCCTCCTCCTCCTCCTCCTCCTCCTCCTCTTCTTCTTCTTCTTCTTCTTCTTCTTCTTCTTCTTCTTCTTTTCTTCTTATGTGCAAGATCATGGTGCCCAAAAAGTGGCAATATTATGTAGGGTATGTGGTGATTTTTTCACCCAAAATTAATGAAACAAAAAGGGGTTTTAGAGGAGATTCTCAACTTTCCAAAAATATAAATTATGATTTAATTTGAATTTAATAAATAATTATTATTCATTTTCTATTAGAATTATGACTAAAGTCCGATCGATAGGCTGATTGAAAAACATCTATAACTTTCAAATGGTATCATATTTTTTGAATCGAAACATGTGTCACATTCTATGCTTCACATAATATAGGATTAAAAAATAAAATTAAATTTCATGAAGTTTGACCAAGTTAGGTGGTCGACACGAGTTTTATATTTTCTAAAAGTTGTAATAAAAAATTCATAATTAATTATTTACTTGGAAAAAATTACAAAAAATATGCATCACATCCGACATGAGTCCTATACTTATATATAAAATATTAAAAAAAAAATATTATCATTTTATTATGGTTAGGGTGGTCAGCAGACACCTACTTCTTATTTTTTCCCTGAAATTTAAGTACTACTGCATTGAAATTTCAAATTTTCACCAAATAGATTTTATTTATTTTTAAATAAACCTAGTATTTTAGAAACTACATTCAATTATCTACAAATTATATTGTTACATATTTTTGAAATAATATAGATAACTTATTCAAATATTTACGTCAAGTTGCTTAACACTGATTTTTCTAAATTTTTTGCCACTTAAGGGCCTGTTTTGTGCACGATGATCCTGCACATATTCTTCTTCTTCTTCTTCTTCTTCTTCTCTTGTCTTTCTCTTGTTCTTTCTCTTTCTCCTTTTTACTCTCGCTTCTTATTCTACTGCTTCTTCTTCTTGTTCCTACTCTTGTCTTGCTCTTATTCTTGCTCTTGCTCTTTCTCTCTCTCTTTCTCTTTGCCTTTCTCTTTCCCTTAGTCTTGTTCTTGTTCTCACTCTTGTTCTTTCTCTTTCTCTTCCTCTTTCTCTTTTCCTTATTCTACTTCTTGTTTTTTTTCTTTTTCTTCTTTTTTGTGGCAAGTCCTAGGTTGTACAGGCTTAGAAAAATCTCCCAAAAATTTGGTGATTTGCTACCTTAAGAGAGTTTTTTTGGAAACCCTATTTTTTTTAATAAATCACTTATTTATGCTTCAAATTATCTAAAATTTTTACTATATTATTCTCTGGTTTATCTTCAAAAACCCACTAAAATTTGGAAACCAATTCCTCAAGATTTGCGAGATATACACCTTCCAAATAAATTGGGTAGAAACCCTAATTCTGCAATAATTCACTCAATTTTACTCTAATTCCTCTAAAATATGTATTGTAGATTCTTGAATATTATCTTCAAAAACCCTTTAAAAATTAGAGAAAAATCCACCAAAATTTGGGAGATATGGGTTTCACAAAATGACCTCCAAAATTGAAAAATATGCCTTGTCGTATCGATGCCAAGATCATGCTTTGATACCACTTGTAATGAAATAACTTGCACATTAAGAATATGATAGAAAATATTCTGCAAATACTTGATAATAAAATTCTACTTCTAGGGGGCAACTCCTAATCCACTTTGAGAGGGATACCTCCAATATTCTTCAATAAGAACACAATACTCCTCATGATGATCAAATAAGACTCACAACCTCCTATATATACCTATTTATGCCTAGGATATCTCCTAGGATAACTTGGATAACCCTATATAAGCCCTAATCCAAACCAACTAACTAAATAATAATATAATAATGATAACATGACTTAATTAAGAGTTAAGATAGCCACAAGCCGACTATTCATAACCTAATACACACTATAGGGGTAAGGGCATAACAAAGCCAATATTTTCACCCAAACATTAGAATACAAAATCAACCAAGAGGTGGTGCTTGACTATTGTCCTCGAGGAAGAGCCAAGCAGGTTGTTTGGGGTTTTGGTTCCTTTGTTCTAAGTGCAAGGATTTATGAGATATGCAATGAATTAGGTTAATTATGATTAAATTTACTAAATTTGATAGAATGTGGATGTTGTAGAATGAATGAATAGAAAAAAATTAAATTTTAAAAGACAACGTACAGAGGAACCTAGTACATAAAATTAGGGCTAACTATCAGGGATGCTAGTGCATTGTGCAAACATCTGCATGTTGCATTGTAGTCTATAAGGTGTAGAAAATTATGGTTTCTTTCCTATATGGATCCAATATAGTTTGTACGACTACAACAAAGAAAATCAAGAATTAGTGTGTGAGTATGCCTGAATAATTAAGATACCCTAATAATGAACTAGTAAGGAGAAGATATAGGGTTTTTAGGAGTCTCTAAATGAGTTGAGATGTCAAATCTTCCTTCCACAATAAAGACCTAAACACCTGTAAATTGAAAGAGGAAAAGGGTTGTGTTATATAGGGGCTTTCCTCATTCAAACCTCATGTTGGTGTTTCCACCTCCACAACAACAATGATGATGGTGACAATGATGATAGAGAGTGTGTGCTCACAATGAGTAGAGAAAAAAAAGTAACAATGATAATGATAACATGATAAATTTTACCATTCAAATATGAAACCCTTATTGGATTGATGTAGCCACACAAATCACACATAAGGAGGAAGAATATTGATCCGAATTATGAATATGGAGAAATACTTGGTGTGCAACCTAAAGTATTGTAGAGTTTTTTTATAACAAAAAATCAAACTCGTAAAGAGATGTATGTAGCTCCAAAAACCAATTAATTCACTTCCAAAAACTAAAGCTTACATATTTTGAGAAGAAGTCCAATAGTCACCACATTGTTTGGAATTCAAAAATGAATAGATGGAACAATAAAAAAATAAACTTTTCAAAAAAAACATGTATGTTTTCACTACCCCAACTTGATGAGGTCATAACTCCTAGCTCAATGATTTGAATTTGAACTTATTTACCCCGTTCAAAAGGTATCAAAGAGATCTAGTTCTATTCCCTTAAATCCAATGCCTTTGATTATTCAATTTTAGGGACCGGCGATAGTTTTGACCCTAAGTAATGCACCAAATACCTTCAAAAATGTGATTTACTAATGTAGACAATATCAAAAAATATATATTCTAGTATTTTTCATCCTTGCTTGTACCAACACCTCTAGAATTCTTTGGATCAAAAATAATTTGATGAGATCTTGCAAGTGTTAGTACACATGATAATGATAATAACAATAATAATGTACAAAGAACATCTAACAATGCTTGGAAAAACCTTTGCTATGATAAAAGGATAAAAATTCATAGCACTAAATCATAATTTGTAGTAGAATAACACTTTTAAGCTTAGAAAGGCCTTAGAAGACTTGGAAGTTACTAGAGATCTTATATATAGAGGAGAGGGAGAAGGTTTTGTTGTAAGGTGTGCACCCTTGGTCTCCTTGTGTTGTGCAGTGCAACGCTCGGGTTTGTGACATGGCTTAACCGCCTCTTGTGGATTCATGAACTCCAGTGACCTTGTATCGAGCATTAACAAGTCGATCTTTTGGTGCAATGACAACTGTTTGTGTAACAAATGGTATGGGAGCTTGGGTCATAGGTTTGAACCCTTTGCTTGTGCTGGGGAGGATTGTTAGAAGGTGTGTGCCCTTGGTCTCCTTGTGTTGTTCAGCGCAACGCTTGGGTTCATGACATGGCTTAATTTCCTCCCATGGATTCATTAACTCTAGCAGTTGTACCAGGCATTAACAGGTCGATCTTTTGGTGCAATGACAACTGTCTATGCAATAGTTTCCTATATAAGAAATTAAGCACATTCTCAACAAACTATGTTGGTAAGGCCGACAATCAAGGTCACATCCCTTGATGCCACAAGGCCACAATTTGAATTCAAATATTTTTGGCATGTACAGCTAGGATGCTAGCACATTGTGCAAGTGTCTATGAATAATTTTCTCTCAAAGGGTCAGATAATAAAGGACTTAACCAAAATTTCTAGGAAGGTGATGAAACAAATGCATTACAAACAAAATTAAATACTCACACCAAACAGAGTGCCAAACCTATCATGAAGTTGTAAGCAACGACAATTTACTATGCTACAAAAGTAAATCTAGAGAAATAAATTAAGGATAACAAGAAGAATAGTATTGCATATAATCCTCCATATTACAAACATTTAGTCTTTGAGGTTGTTGCATGTTCATTGTATGTAGGATTTCTAGCTCCTCATTTTTAGATACATAATAAAAAAGAGACCCTAATATTCATGTGTAATCATTCACAACATGTATTTATTTTACAGTTTGTGATTTGATCTTAGCTAAGTTATTCCCAAGAACCCTTAAAGATTATGCTACTCAATGATTTTATTAATTACCTTAAAGTTTAATCAAGTGCTTTGATGACCTTGCTATTGCTTTCTTACAACAATTTCATATAAACATGAGATTATTTATTTTTAATGAACTTACTAAATGCACACAAAAAGGTAATGAGTATAAATGATTATGCTATTTAATTTGAGTCTTTGTATGGAAAATTAAAACATCAATTTGAAGATGATGAGTTATAAATGATGTTTTTAGAGGGATTACTTCTAATTATCAAGAGTAATTTGCACCTAAGAAGTTTTCCATCTTGTAGAGATATGTGCAACCATTTGAAGAATCTTTAGGTTAAATTCTTAGCATCAAATGCTTTAAAATATGATTCATCACAATCAAATTCTTCCCACCCTTCTAAATTTCAAAAGGCCAATGCATTTTCAAATGGTAGTTGTAGATAGGGGAAAATCAATTAGATTTAATGTTGAAACAATAAAATGACTAAACCCTATCAAGCACAATAGAGTATGAAATAACAAGGAAATCACAATATGAAGCACAAATTTGCAAACTGATCTCCGCACCAACTCGATTTATCTCCATTGCTCTTCTCCACCTGCAGAAGGATGCAAGATTTCGAAGGGTTGACAATAGAGGAGGAATGTTGATTGCTCACTATTGCAGCGTAATAACTTGATATGATGATGAATGGAGAATGATAGAAACTGATGAAAGATGGAGGAATGATTTTGGCAGAATGAGGATGTCTGAAGAAGATCCGATCCAAATAGCTTGTGAAAGGTTTGATTTATAGATTTTTGATTTGGATAGAGATAAGATTTGACAAGATTTGATAAGGATTTGATTTTTGACAAAAGAGAAAATATGACGAGATGAGATAAGATTTCAAAAAGATAGAAAGATTTTGATTCTCTTTTAAAGGAAATAAATCCTGAAAAAGATGAGAAGGATAATTGATTAATTATCTAATTAAATAAATAAATTAGATGCACATGAGTTCAGTTTTGGAAAGAAAGCGAGAAGATCTTTTTAGGATTTTATTAATTAAATAAATTTTGGATTATTTAATTAATGTTGAATTTATGATTTCATTAATTAAATAATATAAATTATTCAATTAACATTAGAGGAATGGATAGATTATGAATTGATTAATTAAATAATATAAATTATTTAATTAACTATTAGAGAAATGGATGGATTATGAATTAATTAATTAAATAATATAAATTATTTAATTAACATTAGAGAAATGGATGGATTATGATTTAATTAATTAAATAATAATTAACATTAGAGGAAGGGATATAAATGATTTAATAAATGATTTAATTAACATTAGAGAAATGGATGGAAATGATTATGAATTTAATTAAATAAATAAAATTTATTTAATTAAATAGATGATGACATGGGTACCTAGGGCAAAGCATGCTACAAGATGCCTAAATGATGTAATGCCGAGACAAGTGTTGTAAGAGGACAATTTTTTGATGTCTACATTTTTCCCCTCTTTGAGATGATGTTCGAGATGATGAAGATAGTCAATCAGATTTAGAGTTCAACAAAAAAATGACTAAACCCTATCAAGCACAATAGAGTACGAAATAACAAGGAAATCACAATATGAAGCACAAATTTGCAAACTGATCTCCGTGCCAACTCGATTTATCTCCATTTCTCTTCTCCACCTGCATAAGGATGCAAGATTTTGAAGGGTTGACAATAGAGGAGGAATGTTGATTGCTCACTATTGCAGTGTAACAACTTGATATGAAGACGGATGGAGAATGATAGAAATAGATGAAAGATGGAGGAATGATTTTGGAAAAATGAGGATTTTTGAAGAAGATCCGATCCAAATAGCTTGTGAAAGGTTTGATTTATAGATTTTTGATTTGGACAAAGAAAAGATTTGATAAGATTCGATAAGGATTTGATTTTTGACAAAGGAGGAAATATGACGAGATGAGATAAGATTTCAAAAAGATAGAAAGATTTTGATTCTCTTTTAAAGGAAATAAATCTTGAAAAAAGACGAGAAGGATAATTGATTAATTATCTAATTAAATAAATTAATTAGATGCACATGAGTTCAGTTTTGGAAAGAAAGCGAGATCTTTTTAGGATTTTATTAATTAAATAAATTTTGGATTTATTTAATTAACGTTGAATTTATGATTTCATTAATTAAATAATATAAATTATTTGATTAACATTAGAGGAATGGATAGATTATGAATTGATTAATTAAATAATATAAATTATTTAATTAACTATTAGAGAAATGGATGGATTATGAATTAATTAATTAAATAATATAAATTATTTAATTAACATTAGAGAAATGGATGGATTATGAATATGAATTTAATTAATTAAATAAAATTTATTTAATTAAATAGACGATGACATGGGTACCTAGGGCAAAGCATGCTACAAGATGCCTAAATGATGTAATGTTGATACAGGTGTTGTAAGAGGACAATTTTTTGATGTCTACAGTAGTGAGATGTGAATTTAAAGTCATAATGCTTATTTAAATCCTTCTTTTAAACCAAATACTCCTAAGTTCACTAAACTTCAAGAATCCATGGATGATGTGCTTCAAAATTTATAGAGTGCTAATTTATATTTAATTACACTTTCTCTTATCTATCCATTGGATTCCACTAAAGCATTTCCTAGATCATCTTATAACTAAGCATTTTGTAATTGTTGTAAATTAAGATCTTAGTTTATTAATCATTACAAATAAATATATAAAATAAATAAAATGAGAATTATAAGATACACTTATTGTAGTGTAGTAAATTACATAACCTTGAAATTTCACACTATGTTTTATGTCCACTTTGGTGTCCATATCTTTAGTGTTTGTGTAGACTCATTTTAACCCTTGCATTAACCTTTTTCCCTCTCAAGGTGCTCAGGCCTCCTTTTCAGCGGCCACTTTCTTTATGTCACGTTTGCATTTCCTAAAACCTTACATTTAGTTTCCTTCAAGATAATTGATCAATTGAGATCAGTCATTTATAAAGTAAACAAAATTGTATATGTTTGAGATCAAAAAATGTGTATGCATTTGAGATAACAAAAAGTGTTTCAAAATTGTTATTCGTAACTTACTATCTGCTAGCGACTTAACTTTTGTGGCTTAATGGTCTTGTCTCTTGTCTCTTTGAATTGTTGGTTAAGACTATGTCTTATATAAACTTTAAGATGTGACTCTTTTCACCACCCTTTTTATTAATAATATTTTTTTTTTTATATAAAACAATATAATATATTTATTCATCAAAATATAAATAAAAATAAAAAAATTTGAAGCCATCCGAAAACTAGCATAATAGTAAACAGTTACATCTTCTTATACTACAACATAAAAATTCTATCGTATAATCGATCATTTCTAGGTCTAACAGGTACTCCCCATTACAAAGTTTTCAGGCTATCCTGGAAATCACGGTGGATAAGGAAAAAACACTTCTAAGTGACATACACTCGTTGTATGCTTTACAAAACTGCATAAAATTGTCTAAATTTGCAGTGATCATCTACTTCTATATAGTTGCAGAAAAAATCTGAAAATTGCCTGAGAAACAAGAAGAGCATTAATTGGTTAATCAGTAAATATTTATATATGGTGTACGTCTAATAGCCACTCAATATGTAAGACTTGGTTCCATCTGCTCTGTGGGTCTGCAAAAGTTCATCTGCAGGGTGAGGCTCTTTTATGTCTCCTACTTCATGTTCTTCATGTTCTTCATCACTACCATCTTCTGCATTCTCCATTAAAACCTCTTCCTTCTCAATATATGAAGCATTGCTCTCTGATCCAGAATAACTTGTAACTGACCACATACATATCATTCAAACCAATAGTTAGCTCATACACTTGCTTAGACACCCAGCCACAAGCATTAACTATATTATGCTTACAGAGGTGTGAAAAAAATGAATGACATTTACCAAAGAAGTTATGAGGTTGAGGCTGAAAATGTAAGACCAAGGAAGATCTGTATTGGATGAAAGGACCCAATTTCCTTGCATCATGACAATGTAATAGGCAGGCAAAAACTACAAGTCCAAACAGAGGAACATTGGCCAAATTGTTTCTTCCCATCTTCCCAACGCAACGCCAAGCACAAGATGGGGAAATGGGGAGGAGAAACTCCAAAGCAAATGAAAACAGTTTTAAGTAAAGCAAGCTTTTCAAGAATTTTATATTAGACAGAAACAAAGCTTTCAAATTATTTAAGCTCTATAAGATTATGAACCTTAATCATAAGGTTCACCTGTATTAGTGGATAATGGAGAGTGTCCAATAAAGAAGCAAGCTAAGCATGGAAGCTTAAGTTCTACAAGAATGGGCTTCATAATAAGGTTTATGATGTTAGAGTAGCTGAAATCAATGAATGCCATTCTAGTGTTTTATTTATTTATATAGAAGCAATGCATTCTAAGTTCTATTAGATTATTAAGCTTGATAAATGGGGTTTGTGAAGCTAGTGAGCAGCTGATAATCAACATGAATATTAAAGTTGTATGTATCATTACTATTCCAAAATGATTCTGACTTGGGCAAGGAATATGATAGCTATTTTTCTTATTAAATACTACTTCTAACCCTATCACGCGGGTTGGTGGTTCATGATCGCAGAATGGACATCATGACGATCTAATGATAATCCCACATTGCTTGCAGATGCTTATAATTATGAACTCTCGGCTATAATGTCTCATGATACTTGAGGCCAGGCCATGGAATAAAATGGTTATTATGGAACGGGGAGAGTGGCATTAGAGATTAGCTTGCTTTGCGTATGAATTTTTTGATGTTTTCATCTAGGTTGAAGCTTATTTTTATGGAGCATGTAGAGGAGTTGTTATAAGAACATGTAAACTAAAAACAGAAATGACGTGTTCTCGCCCAAAGCATTCAAATGTCTTTCAATAAAAAGAATTCTAGGAGTTATACTAGAGTATTTGTTTTCTTTCTCTAAGCTTTTGTCTTTTTAGGATAACATCATGCCTCATTCTTTAAGGTGTGGTTGTGTTTCTATGGTTAGAATCATGTTCTTAATGACCAAAAGTCTAGGTCTAGTCTCTTGTAACCTTGCTGAGTAATCAAAATGGTATGGTATGTTTGGATTGAGTGGTGTCATAGGCACCTTTAGGAGGCTAAGGAGTTTGTTTATAAAGACTTTCTCGATAATGATCAAGCCTTGTAAAATATATGAAATTTATTAGAGGTTGGAACCTTGGAAGGAATGTAAATTTGCCTAGGAGATCAACTTGTAATATCCTTATGAGTATATGAGTATAGTAATGGCATGTTTCTTAGACCTATGGTATATAGTATGACTCTTAGCTATGTGAGCAAACCTATTTCTTTTATAATTTTTTCTATGTTTTATCATGTGTTGTTTGCTTGTGTATTCATTCTTATGCAAAGTGAATTGGAAAAGCATGAATTAAACAAAAAACACTAGCCTTTACTTGTTGTGGATGTTGCCTTGCACATTATTATTTGAAGGACAATATTGTAGGAGCAAGGGCATTGGAGATAGTGAAAATGTAAGAACTGAAATAGAAAAGGATGTTCAAGTGTGAAAGGGTTAACTCTATGGTCAAATCATAATAGTGTATCCCACTCTTGAGCTACACAAAAAAATAATTGAATTCTATGCTCAAGTATAAGCAATGACTCTCATGTCAACTCATATTAGAGAGGTCTTCATAATGAAAGGGTGCTTCTAGTGATAACCCTTATTTCTCCTATATAAGTGTGATGTCACTCATTTTTCCTATTTCAATTTATATGAATGTTTAAGGGAAATATTTTTGTGCAAATGGTGTTTGTTATTAAGAAATATGAGGGATACATATTCGAGTGATGTACCCAAAAGATCTCTGCTAGCTGTAGTTTATAATCCCAAAGTTGGTCCTATTGAGGCAACATAAGAAGGTATTTTGGATACAAGATTAGTTGTAGATTGGAATAAAATAAAATACAGACATGATAAATCAAAATTTAGAGTTCTTTATATTTATAGCATCAATAATCATTCAATACATTCCTTATATCTTCGTTATGGGTGATCCCACAATACTGGTTTACAATTTTTGGCCAAACTAGACATTGAATTGAATTGTTTTAACTAAATCTTCACTTTCGGGCACCTATAGCGGCTAACCCATGAGGAATTTGAAGATGATGCAAACTAGTGATTTGTGACATTTTGTCTATAGATTCTAAATATATTTTTTTCAAATTTTTTTGAATCAGATTGCACTTCTTTTTCCATCTCCTTTGAAAACTAGTTTTTAACAGTAAACATCATTTTTAAAGAGTGACATCACTGGCTAACACAACTTTTTTTCTATTCAGGATATAAAATTCTTTTTTTTTTGAATTTAGATTCGTAACTACGATATCTAGTGCATGGGATTGGTTTCATAGCATTTCATTGAATATTTTTTTCTTAATTAAGTTTCAAAGTCAAACCTTTTACAATTTAAACATGATTCACTGACTAAAGCATAACTTTTTTTGTATGTATCAAAATTCAATTTTCTTTTTTGTTGGATCAAGGACATCAATATCTAGTGCACTGATATTTTTCAATTTTTTTTTTGATAATCTGCTGTTTTTCCACATGTGTAGAACATAGAGCTTGATTTTCAGTGAAAAACCTTTGTTTAATGAAACTAAAAAATAAAATACATAATAAAACCAAAACATATTAAAATTATATTTGATGGATTCATTTCGAGGACTACCATCATCCAATTGAGTCTATGAAGTCTCCTCCATTTTCATCCTCAACCTGAGCTTCGAAGGGAAAATTTTTGTAGAAATTTGGTGCAAGAGGGGGAGAATGGAAAAAAGGGGGGGTTTGAATGGACCCAGGTTCGAGCGAACCCCCCCTTTTATTGAATTTTCCATTGTCTTCGTTATAAGAAAATGCCAAAAAAGTAGATCCCATCATTTAATAGGGTTCACTTGAACCAAGGTCCATTTGAACACCCCAGTTTATGCGAACCCCTAAAGAGATTTTTTTTTTCATAAGAGCATTTTTGCAATTTTCCTTCCTCACTAGAATTGTAAACAAGTATTGTGGGATCACCCTTATAGTCTATGCTCTATACTTTCCCTTCCTCTCTCTTACTATCTGCTATTGGTGAATACAATTTTCTAAATACTTATAGTTACAATATGGGATGTAACCCTTAAATAGTATCCCTAGAGTACATGAACTATCTTCCTAAATTCATGTTCTAGAATATTCTTTTTGGTTAGATATTACATATCTTCAAACCGATGTCTATATATTATTTTTTGGCTAACATCATCCCATCGTCCAAACCTTGACTTTTCCTCAAGTCAATTTTGTCCAAAATTTTTCAATCGTAATGTTTTAGTATCGCTCCATTGATGTAACATTGTAGGATTGTGCCATCCAATGTCTTTAACTTTATTGCTTCAGAGTCTTAAATGTCATTAATTTTGTATAGTCCTAGCCAACGAACTTTGAGTTTTCCCTATTTTTTGAACTTACTATCGTATAATAGAGTGGTATCCCCAAGCTGAAATTTTGTATCCTCAAGTTTCTATCGTGCCAAGCTTTTCACTTTTTGTATTTTTCCCACAAATGTGATTCGACCAACTATCTTTATTCATCTATTTTTTCCAACTCTTCTAGCTTTTGTTTGATAGATTCTTCGTCAGTTAGCCTTAATGTGAGGGCCATCCGGAGGATGTTGACTATGAAGTTAATCGGTAAGTTAACTTCCATGCCATAGACTAGGTCAAAAGGTGTGTGTGATGTGGCTCTTTTATAGGTTGTTCAAAAAGCCCAAAGTACTATCGGTATCTTAATATCCCAATCAGTTCTATTTGCTTTGCACATTTTGGTTAGGGTGGTCCCAAGGATATTATTCAATGCTTCACTCGCCCCATTTTCTTATGGGTTGTAGGGGGCGCTCCAATTATGTGTAACCATGACGTTTGCTAGTAAGTCCTTTATGGTTTTATTAATAAAGTGTTTACCTTGGTCACTTGTGATGATTAGAGGACATCCAAACCTAGTGATGATATTGTGATATAGGAATTTAGCAGTAGTATAAGCAGTACAATCTTTGGTTGGTTTGGCTTCTGCCACTTGGTTAGGTAGTCAACATTGATAATGATGAACCTTACTTTAGATAATTTTGTCGGAGGGTCAATAGGGCCAATAAAATCAATTTCCCACTTTTTGAAGGGGTTTTGTGCTAAGACCGATTGGAGAGGCATTTCACCACATGTTGTGGGGTGTCCAATCCTTTTGCAAATATGACATTTCCTAACATACTCTTTGTTGTCCTTGTATTTACTGGGCCACCATAATCCAGATAATAGAATCTTCTGAGCTATAGCATCCCCACAGTTATGTCCACTAGCTATCCCCTCATGGGCTTCTTAAACAATCTACTTCCTTTTGTGCTCGTAGATGACTCTTCAGAGTACATCATTTTTCCTTTCTTGTATAGGGCTCCTTCAAGTAGAGTAAATGGTAATTATTTTCTTAGCAATAGTTGTCTATCATGGGCAATCGTATTGGGAGGGTGTGTTTCAGTAGAAAGTAATTCAACAACATTATGCAATTCCTTTGGTACTGTTGTGATTCGGGAAAGGTATGTGCCAGGTAGGTCCTCCTCATTAACTTCATTAGGCTCCTCTCTTGTATCAATCTTGGATAAGTAGTCCAATCCTTGATTATGTTTCCCTAGTTTGACCATTTTAGTAAAATTAAATTCTCAGAATAGTAAGAGCCATCGACATATACGCCCTTGTATGATCGGTTTGTTTAGGATAAATTTTAGTGGTTCATGATCAGTGTAGAATGTAAATGGGGTAGCTAATAGATAGTGCCAGAATTTGTGTAGTGCATAAACCATTGCTAAGGCTTCCCACTCGGTAGTGGTATAGTTTCTTTCTGCTTTGGATAATTTCCTATTGGTGAATGTTACTGCGTGATCCTTGTTTCTTATAGGTTTGGCTAATATTGCACTTATAGCTTTTCTAGACGTGTCTTTGTGAAAATGAAAAATGAGAATGAGTGTGTTGACTATTTTATGCTCTAGGGTGTCGAATGATTGTTGGCATTGCTTCAAATGTCCAGTCAATGGGTTTATTCATTTTTTAGTTTTTTAGTAATTCCTCTAAAGGTGCAACTATGGTAGCATATCCTTTAATGAACTTCCTATGATACCCTGTATGCCCAAGAAATGTTTTTACTTTTAAGCTTGTTTATGATGGAGGAAAATTTAGGATTAAAATGCTATCTTCATGGGGTCTAACATCAAACCTTCCTTACAAATGATATGTCCTAATAGTGTGCAAAAGGGTATTGCAAAAATACATTTCTCCAGAATTGTTCAGAGTGCTTGAATATGATTCTTAACCAACCCATTTACTATCCAATCATCCAAATATACCTCCAAAAATTCATGGATGAAGTCATTAAAGGTGTTGACCATGATCTGACTGAAAACATCAAGGGAATTTTTGAGTCCAAATGACATTACAATGTACATGAAGGATCTCCATTCTATAGCAAATGTAGTTTTAGGTTTGTCTTCTTCTCTTATCTTGACTTGGTGATATCTGGAGAACCCATTAGTGAACGAGTAGAACTCCCTTCCGACAACTGACTCTAAGATTTCTTCTGTAAAGGCCATTGGGAATAGATCATGTATGTAGGCTTTCTTGAGTTCTCAAAAATCAACACATGGATATTTCCCTACTTATTTTGTATAATCATTGGGCCCTTACCCATTCATAATTTTTTACCGGTTTGATTATTTCGGCGACCAACATTTTGTCTAGCTTTGTTTTCACATTTTTCTTCATATTAAGGTTCAAACAATATGGTCTTTTCCTATGTAGTTTAGAGCCCTCTTTTAATTCAATTTTCATAGTTCCTACTCCCTTAATTGTAACATCCATCCTTTCTTTACACAAGTAACTCAAGAATTTACAAAAAGGTAAATAAACTTAGTAAACATGAGAGGGAATTTTTTTTTTTTTTAAATCATTTGCATAACACAAGAATAAAGTATATTTTTATTCCAGATATAATTCAAACTTGAATTCACATGTAATCATATCTAGAATCAAGATAATTCATTACAATATTCATTCATATCACATAAGATATACTTAGCATAAAGAATAGTTTTACCTCATAAGTTTTGACCATCGTAAGCCAGAACTTGGAGTTCACTGCATCCAGAAATATTGATGTTGATCTTCACGAGACTCAGTGAGTCTTCTGCTACAGAGGGAGAGCATCATCCTAGTGCTTTTCCTCCAACCGCGGACTCAAGTGGTCCCCCGCACACTTCCTAACTGGAAGTGCCCCGACCCTTCACGAAGGATAAAGATATAAGGAACTGACAAGTTTCACCATCTGAGTCCTAGTGATGTGTCCTACAAAACTCAATCGACCATACAACTCTAGATCCCTCTAGATCCCTTCTAGCTAAGTATGATCATTTTGATTGGTCGTTCCATCTAGAAACACACCTCCAACTCATCTTAGAAACTATCTCATCCTATAGTTTTTCTTACTTTATTTGGTATTCTAGAATCAACTAGTCTGTATAGAAAAACCATTCTAGTCAATCCGACTTAGAATTAATCCATAACTCATTCTAAACATGTAATGTAAATATTTAGATATTTTAAACCTTTTCAAAAGTCCCTTATTGCATTCTTGCAATATCCAGGGTTTATGACGTCCTGTCATTTACTTCACAAGATTCAATACCCAACATCTCAATGTGTTTAATCGAGTTTCAACGTTGTCGAGTTGCTACATTATTGAAGAATCTCTTAAAGTGTTATAAAAACTTCTTGTCTTTCTCTATAGTTTTCTCGACCTTTCACTGTCAATCAATATACATATATATATATATACACAATGCCATATCTGACATAAGAGTTACATATTTCCTATATCCTCCTTGATTCAATGCTAGGGTTTAGCTTCTCTAACCCAATACATGGAAATATCAAACATCCTTGTTCTCCATAGATAATAGCAATAGTGAAGCAAAACATAAGAGCAATTACTTCTAGTCTACCCAGGCAACTTAGCATTTCACAATTCACATTTTATTTAACATGAATAAGCATGATATCTGATATCTTAATGAGTGTCATTACTTCTCATAGCTAGTACTTTGACTAAGTTCAATCCTTCAACCTTAATAGGTTTGATTTGTAAGAGATAATAAATCTCTCCCAACTTCCTTGTCAACTCAAGGTTACTCACATCCAAATAAGGATAGGTTATAAATTCATATGAATGTCATCCTTTGTATGAGTATGTCATATATATATCTTTAACAACTATGTCAAGAACAATAGTCATGCGGGTTGAGTTTCGGTCTCCCACATCCCCTTTTCAAAGTTGGTTACAACATTGATGCCGAGTATTGGAACAACGAAGTTCCTTTGTGCACTTAGTACTAAAATACGTTATATCATTCTTATATAATAAGGTCCATACTTTCAAACTCATGTTATATCTATACTCTTGAGCTGGTCAAAAGTCTCAATCTTGAAATAAAGGAGAAGTTGAAATTGTCTCCAAGCATATTTGTCCTCGAAAGGGTTTAACACAAGAAGAAGATGCTTATCATAAGGTCAACCGATTTTCTTTTCTTTGAAAACACCTAATACCACAGGTTTGGCTTAGGATGAATCACGTAATAACAGTATCTCTCGAATGAGAATCAATTCCTTCCCATAAAAGGGCATTTCCATTGTGTGCTCATAATACATTTAGAGCAGTAACTTTGTCTCAAACAAGATTGTGTTGATGAAGCAAAATAATTAAAAATATTCTAGTATCATAAATGGTCTTCATGGATCCTCAGAAGTAAAAGATGTAACTTCCAAAGTATCTTCACACATGATCATCCCTTATAGGGGTAGACTATACTCGTAGCATATATTCCCACACGTAGTTTCATTAGAAGCTTAACAATATTTAGGGAAAGAGAGCTTAAATTTCCAGTCTACTACATGTTTTAGATCAATAGAACATGGTAAGAAACCTTTACTAAAATTAGGTCCATTGTATTTTACTTAACTTTGTCTCGGTTCCAGTCTATTTTCCGGCAAGGTAGAGTACCTATCCAATCACTACCTGCATGCTATTTGGAAGGATTTACCATGCATAAAATTTGCGTGAGAATACTACTTGGTCCAATGCTCTCACACATATGTGCACGACAAGAGACAATAGGGCTTAATTTGGTCCCTTTCACGCTGTCCCGAGGTCTCACCACTAAATCTCTTCATGTCATAAAACATCGTTCTAAGTTTTCCCTAAAAGTCAAGGATACTCTCCAACTTCGTTTCTCCTGCCACTATTCGAAATGATGATAAAGCTTTCTAAAAGATTCCTGCTCCACAACCCCTGGATTTTCTTGCACGATAGAGAAGTTTGTAAACTTTTCAAGGCCTCCCATCAAGGATAATATACGTACAACCTATCTGGTTTTGGGTGGTTCGTAAATGTTTAAACATACAGAAAAATCCACTTCCTATCCTTGCAACAATCATAGTATGATTTATGTGCAAAAGAGACATCTATTCTTTTCATTATCAATGTTACAGGAACATTTTGAAGATTCCAGCGAAGTATTTCTTAAGGAAAAATAAATAGAAATCACTTAGCTTATAATCTCGGCGAGCTCATGCCTAACTTCGGGATATGTTCTCTATTTGAGATGCTCCTCATGTCTTCTTGTCCTGCTCATAATTTATGCAATATAGTTTTAATGAAGGATTCCTCTTCCCATCGTGCTCTCCCGTGCCTCCCGTGTCGTGAACTTCCTTTCTTGCTTGCTTGGCGACCACCCTTCTACCATGATCAGATTCTTCCCCTTCCGATTCATTATGCGATGCAGGTTAATAATCATGAATGGAATGGTATCCAATTTCGCGTAGAAGAAATCACTCCATCGTAGTTTTCCCTGCCTTCTCTCCTGCCTCCTAATCCACACCCACCTCTCCTGATATCCAACCTCCCAAGAAAAATTCCACTCTTCCTACCAAGAATCCGTTATAGAAACCGCCATCAAGGTAGTTAGCGAAGGAAAGAAAGAAGAAGTTAGTTCCAAAAAGCGGTTAGAGTCTTGAAGTCAGTTAATATTTTGGCTTACGTGTAGGGAGCCACGTTCCCATGCGTGGAATTCCCAACACAGAGTTTGAACCCGTGCTAACTTGGTGAGATGCCCGCAATCTAAAAAAAAGGATTTTTAATAATCTTTGAATTTAGACTTTTGCCATGTTCATCTTATAGGTCGTGGCTAAACACAATCCCTTAAGTTATTTAGAAGAAAAAACTTGTAAGAATAGGCATATCTATGTCGTCTCTATAATCAATAAGCTCCTCAATTGAGTCAAGAAAACATATCAATAAATCATGCCCCTCCATAAAAGGAGCCTTGTCAAAATAGTGGACTCAACGACTGGCTTAGTCGTTAAAAGTATCACCAAATACAACACATATAAATGACAAATCATTCCAAAATTTAGAGTTGGTAACACAATCTTACAAGATGAATGACGTCGTTCTTTTTGTCATCTCTCGGGTGCATTCACCCCTTAAAATGAACTCATGGGTGATCAACATAATGACTTCTTTTGCAAGGAATCGGCTATAATATTAGTTCTTCGACTTAATAAGCCAATTCAAACTATTATCAAGAATATAGACAATATTGAACACCCAATTACGCAAATGAGGTCACAACATAAAATCGTCATGACATGAGAAATGACATATTCGACATAAAGTTGTCTCAATCGCGAAACAACTAAAGTTCAACCTTGACAACGTCACTATCCCCAAAATGACTAGGTTGACGTTAAGCAACTAGAAAAAGACTTAAGATGGTGACAACCTGTTCTATTCCTTGTATCTATACCCTTCTCTCTGATGATGCTCTCCCTCCCTTTCTCGGAGGATGGAAACCTATTTCCTGAATGCAACTTGCAATCAACAACACAAGATTGGTGTTTCAGTAATCATTTTCATAATCCTCATGAGATCATCACATCTTGACATCTTTTAAACACATGTCAAATTTTAGTCAAATAAACATGACTCATGAAAACATTGATTTTTCTAGCCATTTTAACTAAACGCCAAATCATTGAAACATGCATAATCATCTACTAATTACTTCAAAGTAAAAAGTAAAACATAGTTAAAGTTAGGGGTGTAACATTAATGCCCTTCATTTCTATGATTTAAGTTTGGGGAAATATGTCCTCATATTTTTTCAATAATTCAATAATTGATGCTATAACCAGCTCTTCCCAACAGTAGTCTCCTATCTTGGCCATTTGCAAGCTATTGGAAGCTACTATATTTTCTGCTTAGAGATTCAGTGGCGGATTGTAATAGTGTTTTCAGACTACTTTAGTTCTAACTCTTGTTCTCCTTCTCCTACCTTAATGTCTATCTTTAGTTCGACCTCTTCTTCATTTGTGTGTATTTTATAACATTTGTTTTCTACTGGTTTTGTTTGTTTATCCAACCACTCAACTAACTTCCATATCCCTTGACTCTGAGGTGGCAGATTGGATTCTAAACATATTTTTTCTAGTACTGGTCTAAATATAATCTCCTTAAGTTTACTTAGTGCATGATTTGATCATTTTTGTCCTAGAATAAAAATGTGTAAATTAAATCTATCTAGAGGTCTTCCCATTCCCATATTTTTTCTCTCCTCTCTTGATTTATATACCATGTTTGTACCATTGTTGTTAATGTCCAATAAAACAATTGTATGTAGAGGTAATTATTATATTCCCTATTTTTCATCCATGTATTTACATAAGTATAAAGATGGTCTTTTAGAGTTATGGTTCCTTGATACTTTGAGAGACTGGGATATTCCCCTTCTTCTTGCAAGTATCATGCTTTGACCAAAATTTTAAAGGCAAGCCAATCCAAGATAGTTGTTTTATGTGTGTTCCACCAACATGCAACGTTGCAAACTAATGTATCTTACAATGCTGTCATCCTTCCTTCCTCTTCTTTAAAGGTTTTCTCCATTTCTGAAATTTATTCAATGACGTTTCCAACTCCAAAAAATTTGGGCAGTTTTATATGTGAAATGCCTTATTTGATGTTGATTTTTTTGTGGTGTTGTTATGTATCCTCTGGTGATTTTACAAGATGACTTTGGACCATGAATAATGATCAGAATCAATAAACTCTCTAGGATGTTAACTTCGGTTCGTTTTGTATCCATGCTTCTAAGACATCATCACTATTCGTACTACAATCGTCACTATTTAATTCCAGTTCTCCTTCATTATTTGGATTTTCTTCTTCCTCTTCCCCATCCAATAATTTGGAGATAGTGTAGAGGTTTTTGATACATCTTCCCCTTCATTGTAATGTGTTACTTCTTCTATATAAGATCTGTCATCCAGTTTTCCTAATGGAATATGTACAATCCTGGTAGTGTCTACAAGTGAAATCTCCTCTTTCCAGGAGTCTACTATACCATTAGCATTGACAAACCATCTTAGTCCAAGTAAAGCTCTGAATGTATTAAATGGATCTTTCATTCCAACCACTTCAAAATCAGCCTATTGTTATATCCCTTTAACATTTACTTCAATATTATTCAAACTTCCCAAGGTCCACATTCTAGAAACATCAACAAGACTTATGTTCATTGGTGTTTTTACTAACTTAGGTCTCCATAATTTCCCCCATGTGGTGGACAAAATAATATTCAGATCAACACCCAAATCTACCTTAACATATCTGACTTTGTGATCATTCAAATGTACATTTATCAACAATGGACCATTCTTTCAGTTCCGGTCCTTTGATAACTGATTGACCTACTTTTGTTTATTCTAGTATTTTCCCCATTGCTTTAATTTAGTCACTAAATCTTTTTTTCCAGCCAAATAAGTGAGGTCTTTTAGCCTTTTAAATTCTTGCTTTGTAAAGCAACCTACTTCTTCATGTTTTTGTTGCATTATGTATTGTTTATTCTGGTTTACCTCCTTGTCATGTTATTTTTTATTAGGTTGGAATTATTCCAATCCCTCATATTCTTCTTCATCTTCTAAACTATATTATTCTTCATATGCATCTTCTACCATTGGTTTCTTTTTTATTTTTACTAGTATCAATACCTTTTTTAGTTACAATATATGCTTTCTTCTTTCCTCCAGTTTTCTTCTTCTTATTGTTCACAACTAGTTATTCTCTAGAGTGTTCTTCTATGGAAGTGTCTAATGTCCACACATCCGTTTGATGACAACCTCTAACTCCATATTGTGATACTTTCTAGATTAATCTTGCTCCTTTTTTTAACTCATCACTTGGGGAAGGTTGGCTATCCTCTTGATTTTGGTAAAATGTCCTAGAAAATTCACATTGAAAGATTGTATGATAACCTTAGATCCATAAAAGGTGTATATTGGTTTCCTTTCTTTCCAACATTCAGAGGCATAATGGCCCACTTTTTCGTAGTTGAAGCTTGTTGCATTATTTCTCCCTATGTTGTTCTAGCCTCTTCCTCGACCTCGTTTATAGCTAAATTTCTTGTTGTCCTTCTGATAACTTGGTTGTTGATTTTTTTGCATGGAACATGCATTCCAGTTATCCTACTAGGGTGTTATCTGATATTGCTGTTTTCATCAATATTGTAATTGTGATAACGACAACATTGAGTTTCGTAATTCCCTTGGTTTCCTACATTCCAGATTGGGGGTCTATTCTTTGGAAAGTCTTCTATCAAATGTATATCCCATTCTTGACAAATAGCACAATACATAGAGTTAGGTTTTATTTTTTTTACCGTAGCTATATCCATCTAATCCGACTTTTATGTCTTTTCACAATTTGGAAATGAACCATTCTACATTTTGTTTCTCTGTTAAAGGTTCTCTAATTTTTTGTATGCTTTTTAAATTTATTTGTCATAGTTTTTTACTGATTCCTATCCCCTTGAGTCAAGTTTCTCATTCAAGTAACACTTTCAATGGAAACTTTCACAGTCCCAAAGTTGGCTAAGAATTTTTTTCTTACTTCTTCCCATGTGGCTTTATGCTATGGATAATTCTTCATGTACCATTCCAATTCTTCTTTTCTCAGTAATCCCACAAAATCTAATGACCTGTCTTTATCTTCATCTTTGCCTAATTTCTCCCATATGAAATCTAGAAGGAATACATTTTTTAGGTTTTTGGTAGTATCTATTCCAAAAATAGGGATCTTTACTATGGTATTCATGGTGTATGAACGTTGTTGCAGATTTTGTGTTCTCATAGGTTTATATGCTAGTTTCTTTACTGGTTTAGTTTCCTTCTTAAGACTATTCTAGGGATTATTTTCTCTACCCTTATCTCTTGCAATTTTGACACCAAAATAGTCTTCTCCTAATATCTCACTCCAAGGGGTACATCCTGCTCTTTACTCTCTTCTTTTTGCTCTTTCTTTTCTTCTTTCTTTCATTCTCTTTGATTTGGTAACTCTTGCACTACTAGTACTCTTCTACTTTTAGACCTTAATGGGGATGAGTTCCAATTCGAGGGTTGTGACTCTTTATAACTTCTTTTTTCCTTTTTGTTAGTACACAACATCTGATTAGTTAATAACACAACCTCTTTGCCCTTGTTTTTCTTTTCCTTTTCTTCTTCCTCCTTTCTTAATTTGCATATACTTGTGTTAATTAATTTTTCTAAATAATCATCATTTATTGATAGGATTTTGTCTGGAGTTTGTAGGAACTCTTTAAAAATGTCATCTAACTTAATTGTAATTTCTTCTGTTTGATTTTTTCTAATGGTCTAAAGAAGGTTTCGATAGAGTAGGAACCTTTGTGCTACAACTTTCTTCTATCAAAAATATTTTGGATTCTTGATTGTGCATGAATTTTTGAAACAACTTGAAAGTCTTCTGATTCCTTTTAATAAAATCCTCATTTTCTCTAGTTTTTAATCCTTTTTCTTTCTAGTATTTTTTTCTCTTTTGATGATAACACCCACATTAACACACTCAACAACACCCCTAATGGCGTGCTCTAATCTTGACTTTTTTGTTAATTTCCTTCTTCTTAGATATGTCTTTCTTCTCTTTGTGACACTTGTCTTTGTCTCTTCTCCTCTCCATTAGGGCTGGCCATTTTCTCCTTTCTTTGTAAGTCAATTTGCTCCTTAATCTCTTATAAATTATTTTATTTGTTTTGGCCATGGGTGTTTAAAATTTGGGATTGCATTACTCCTATATTGTGTCCCATGGTAGTTATCTAGTAGCTTTTATTAATAGTCACATCTTTTCATAGGTCTCTTCAGACCTTTTCCCCCTTTCTGTTTACAATCCCCTTGGCGCCTAACCCCCTCTCACATGGTAGACATCAAGAAGACAAAATTTGATTTATTATATTTGTTATGTAATCTATTGTTAGTGTTTTGGTCCAAAAAAGGGTTTGGAATTTGAAAAAAATATCTGGTAAGCCTCAACAAAACCTAAACAGTGTCTTGACAACAGAACCATTGTTAGCAAGAAATCTAAGGGATACACATTGGAGTGTTGTACCCAACATAAATCTACTAGTTGTAGTCTATAACCCTAGAGTTGGTCCTATTGAGGTGACACAAGAAGTTATTCTAGATCCAAGAATAGTTGTAGATCAAAATAAAATAAAATACACACAAGATAGATTAGAATTTGGAGTTCTTTATATTCATAGCATCAATAATCATAAAATAAAGTTTGTAAGTGATGTGGATATCATGGATGGAGTCCCAAAACATGGGATCTACACTTGGACCAATAGGAATGTGGGGTTTATAGATATTGCTAAATTTCTTGATTGATTCTTATCTACGATCAATTGGTTACAATCCCCCCAAATTTTGGAATTCTCGATTTTAGGCTTTGATAATTTTTGTGTGATGCTAGTTCAATCTTAGAAGATAGACCCCCTCTCAAATATCATTTTATATTTGAGAAGATGCAGTTCATAAGAGAATATTTTGTGGATTTAATTTAGCAATGGTCATTTAGTCCAACGAATCTAAAAGGAAAAAAAGATGTTCATCTTTTTGAAAAAATGTTTCACAGCAAAATAAAGCTCAATTAATTTGGAATAAAAAATATTTTTGAGGAGAAGATTAGAATAGAAAAGGAACTAGAAGAATTAAAGCAAAAGGTTATTTCCTTGGGTATGTTCCAATTAGATTACCTAAAAGAAAAGGATTTGATGTCTTAGCATGCATAAATATTAGCTAGAGAAGAGATTTATTGGAAACCCAAATCTAGAGAAACTTGGTTGGCTTAAGGATTTTTAAACTCAAAAATTTTCCACAATGCTTCAAAATTTAGGAGAAGCCAAAATATAATTGATAATATTTCTTCAATAGATGGTGATCTTCTAATGTGAAGATATCCATCTTGAATTCATTTCATTTTTTAAAACATGATGGTGGGTAGTGGCTACATAGACCATTGTGAATTGAATCATTTAGTAAACAACATTCCCTACTTAATAAAGGAAGAAGATAATCATATGTTAATGGCTATAGTAATTGAGTTGGAATTAAAGAAAGTGAGTTTACAATAACCTCCCAAAAAAGCCCCCAATTTGGACAATCTCCCCACGTGTTTCTACCAAAAATGGGGATCTGGACATTGGAAAAATGTATGTGAGATGGTGGAGGATTTATGTAAGTCCAAAAAGATTCTCAAAGATTTAAATTATACAAAAATTTATCTTACTCCAAAAAAATTGGATTATAGATCATTTGTGGACCAACAATCCATTTCATTGTGCAATGAAATTTATAAAATCATTTCAAAGATAATTGCTAACAGATTAAGGGTTGATTTTCCTAGCATTATTTCCTCCAATCAAAGTGGTTCACACTTGGACAAAATATTATAGATGGGATAATAGTTGATCATTAGGTAATTCATACAATCATCAATTCCAAGATAAAGAGTATGATGATCAAATTGGACATTAGTAACCTGCATATGATAGGGTGATTTGGTTATTTTGATACAAATCTTGAAAAACTTGGTTTTCATAAAAATTGGTTGGAATAGATTTATAATTTCATCTTAAACCATAGATTCCCCATTTTAGTAAATGGGAGCCCTATGAATTTTTTAAATCTTCAAGGGGTATTAGACTAGGAGACCCTTTGTCTCCCTTCTTTTTAATAATGGTAGGACCCTTGGAGGAGAAGTCAATGCTAAGGCTTTATGGGATTCTAGTGTGGGGTTTAGATTGGTAAAAATATGGAACCCATTACCCATTGAAATTCATTGATGACACCATATTATATGATAATTCTCATATGTATGAGACTATCCTGATCTATTCCACCCTTGATAGCTATATTTATTTATCTAGTCAATTAATAAACAACAAAAAATCACATATATTTTTCACATGAGGAAAATGACACATAAAGGAATTGTAGACTTTCTAGGTTTCAATATTGACTATATCTCAAGCAAGTATTTAGGGGTCCCTTTGTTCAAATGTGCAAAAAAATGGGACTGTGGGATGATACCTCTAAATCCTACAATGTTAAATACAAGGCATGGAAAGGTCATTGGTTAACTTTGGTAGGTAGAATCATGATGATAAAATTTGTTCTATCTACAATCCCAATTATATGATGTATTGTCTTTATTTAACAAAAGAATCCATGCATAACATTAATGGAGTATCAAAGAGATTTATGTGCGAAGGTTACACTAAAATCAAGAGGATCCCCTTGATAAGTTGGGATATAGTCAAGAAATGTATAAATGAAGGTGGCTCTAACATTCAAATTTCTTCAATCCATAACACCACACTTGGCACTAAATTGGTATGGAGACTGTTTGATAGTTCTTCAACCCTCTAGAGTAAGGTGTTACAAAGGAAATATTTAGACAATGAGGATCCAAGTAGAATACTAACCATTGCTAATCTTTGAGCAACTCTTGGATATGGAAATTCATGATGAATTGTAAGCATCTTATCATAGATCATTTGTCTTAGGTTATTAATAATGAAAATTTACAAATTTTTGGGTAGACTCTTCAAATGGGTATGAGCCCCTTGTGGATATTTCTAAATGTTGTGAAACTAAAGAAATTATGGAGGATGTGTGAAACACAAAAGTTATAGACTGTCATCAAAAGAAATATTTTCAAAGCTAAACCTATATTTCCGTTGAGTAAATGGTGTTGAATGAGAATGGAAATATTTCCATTGTGGAACCTATCTCTTCAAAAGCTAAACTCAAGGATGAATTGAGAAAAAAAAATTAATAGTTTCCAATGAGGATAAAAGTATTTGATGTGGAACCAAATATGAAACTGTTTGATCAAATTGGGCCACTGGATTCAAGACTCCATTTCTACCAAACCCTTGTGGTTGATGGATCTTTGCTAGGGAGTATATATATTACCAAAAGTGGGTATCTTTGTGTGGATTTCTCTACACAAAAGGATTTTAATTGGGGAGATACCAAACTCAATTAGTATCTTAGGCCCCTTGAGATATCCATTATGTCTTAATGCAAATGAGACTATTAATCATCTCTTATTATGGTGTCCTTTGCTAGACAATGCTAGTGTTGGTTACTTGAGAGGAGGTGTGTTATTATACAAGCTTAGGGAAGCTAAGAGGGATCAAGTCTTCTTGTTGGATATTGGACTTGTGAAGGAGCCAATAATCTTTGGCTAATAATTAGAAAATATCAAGTCATTTTCATTACATATGTTAGGCTCTACAAATTTTTTAATAGTGTTATATAATGGCATTCAATAAAAGCTAAGAATAATGGAAGCTGAAGCATTAGGTTTCTTAAAGATTTAGTTATAGTTATTTGGTGTGGAAAGATAAATTTTCATTCTCCCATCTATGGATTAAGTATTACATGATCACACTTTTTGAAGTTGTAGAACACTAGATTGTGAACACTAGGCAAGTTCAACTCTTCGTCACTCACAACTAGTTGTAATGGTTGAAGAAGAGATGAAGTATACATACAAGGAAAGTTGAAGACAAGGGTGAGAATAAAGTAGTTCTTAAGCATAGCTAGACTTGCATAAAGGGGATTGATTATACCATAGAAGGTCCCTCCAAGTAGGATGATTATACCCATTACATGTCAAGTAGCAAATTTCGGTTAGATGCTGCCAATTTTGGAGTAGCCTATAGGATGAAAATTTCTTCAACAATAATATATTAAACACATTTTTCTAATTCTTAATTGATCTTCCTATCTTCTTGTGCTTTTGTTATGTAATTCTAGGCAACTTTTAGTTAATTGTTCATTTGACCCACTTACATAGTTTGTGTCAAATGATTACAAATCAATATCAAAGTCCTATGAGTGAGAGTTGTATGATCTCCGTAAAAAAGTGTGTTTGTGCATGTATCATATTTTAAGTGGACTAGTGGAGCTATGACCCACAAAAGAATTAATGGAGTGAGAATTAATATAGGTGGGAGAGCACCATATGTGGCAAACCTTGCTCACATGTTAAGCACCTTTTAGACAAGTTTTAATTGCAAATTGTTTAGAGAAAAAGAGTGGCTATGACGAAGGAAATTACCAAGGGCAAGAAGAAGATGCTCTATAGTTGCACTAGTGGTGGGTGTTTGTTGTCACCCCTCATCTTCTTAAACAAACCATGCCATCCTTCATCCATTGTGTGGAGGTTTACATGCAAAAATCAAGTTCTTAGCCAGATCGCTTCACTTATGGTTATGTGTTGAATACATGTGCTTCTTTGGCAGTTCTGAAAGACGGGGAAAACGAATCATAACAACATATTCAGTTATGGCTTGTTCACCATGCAGATCAAATGTTTAACAAAAATCCTCATAAAAACGTATGTTCAGAATGGACGCCCCACAGTAGCGATGGGATTTTTTCAACGATGCCAATCAAAGTTGTAAATCCAATTCGGTTACTACATTCTTGTGCTTTCCGCATATACTGAGATGGGAAATCTCAAACAACAACACTATCCATAATTTCAGTCGTGGACGAGAATTTTAGGCTATTGAATTTGACGTTCATTTGACTGGTCATATATCAGAATTTTAAAGTGTTAAATTAGACGGCAACTTAACTGTCATACAGTCATTCGCCTGTCACCGTCTGATAGCGGTTTAAATTTGACGACTGTTTGAGCGTCATAACTAGATTCCTTTAAGTCAAATTTGGTGTCCGTTGGGCCGTCTTTTGTTAGTTTTGCATATGTTAAATTTGAAAGTAATTTGATTTTAATTGTATTATTTTATGGAACTGAATTTGACGTTCATTTGGCTGTCATTGCCCTCTTCAATTATTGAATTTGACGTTCATTTGGCAGTGAATTTTATATTTTTTAAATTTGAATCATTTGACCATCATATCCAACATCGATTGATTACATTTGACTAGCATTGACATTGTTATAGTATAATTTTCTGGATTTGATTGTGTTTTTTTTCATCAATGTTTCAAATCACCCTTCATGATTCATCATCAAGATAAAAGAAAGCTAAGCAGAAGAAAAATAAAGTTCATTAAATTTGGCATTGACATGTCAAATACAAAATTTTAATTAAATTTGAGGTTCATTTGACAATCACAACCACAATTTTTTTTTTGTTAAATCTGACATCCATTCAGTTGTCACCACTAAAACTGTTTGTTTAAATTTTCAACGTCAATTCAGCTGCCACCACTAAATTAAATTGGTTAAATTTGAGGGGCATTAGCATGTCATCTTCTGAATGAAATGATAAATTTGACATTCATTCGACAGTCTCCGCCCAAAATACAGACAATTAAATATGATGCTCATTCAATCATCATTTCTTAGAATTTAGACATTTATATTTGATGGATTTACATCCAAAAAAAATAGATTTGTTCTTTTGTCTCCCATTTAAACAATTTGCAATGGAGTTCCTTTCAAGTTCAATTCAATAAAATACATTGTACGTGAATGAGACAAGTTATTTGAAATTGAGATAGTAGTGCTTGCTAGAGTAAAATTTATTACCATTGTATTTCCTTTTTCCATTAAAGAACTATTTATTTTTATTTAGGTCTCTTTAAATCAATGTTAGACAACAATTATGGAAGTAGATGACGTAGAATTATAGATACTACATTTCTTGGAGAATGTTTTGCATAGAAATTTACAACTTTTCTTCAAACTCATGTAAAACCGCTACAACACTATGCAAAAATTTCACGTGTTGTTCGATGGGCTTGTGCAACAAATCTTTTACTTTCCGACAAGGAAAGCTCCCACAAATGATGACATATAGGCTCAATAATTTGCATCCTTCTGTCTGAGTGTGGAACCGGGTTGCAAAGATATTCCTCATTGCATTTGAGTGGAAGAAATTTAATGATGCAGTTGAATCTATCAATTGTCGTAAGTTTAAGAGTGTTGGTGATTACACATTAGCTCTCCTTCCCTCTTTACTTATCTTTATCTCCCCTCTCCCTCTCTCTACCTACTTATACCTCCATCACTCCCTCTCCCTCTCTCTACTTCTCTCTATCTCACCTATCCCTCTTTACCTCTCCCCCCTTCCCTCTCTCTTCCACCCTCCCTCCTTTCCTCTC